>CM053581.1:128996557-129026274 GCA_028627135.1 Pseudochirops cupreus
GCGAGAGCTCTGGCCGAGAACAATCGCTCAGTCCCCCTGCTGCCTGCAGGCCGTGGGCGAGAAGCTGCAACGCCAAGGTGGTTGCAAAACCTCTGCCTTTCACTTTTCCACTCTGGAGGCCTTCTGGCCAGACTGCTTATCTCCCCCTTTCACAATTCCCATTCACAGCTGCCGCTAATCCGTTCACCTGAAGCTCCTCAGCTCCTCCAGTCCAGCCGCCCCCCGGGCACAGCCGCGGCTTTAGGCCAGGCTGGTTTCAGTTTGCAGTGCTGATATGGTTTCTCGTAGCCGAGCTGACTTTAGTGGGAAGTATCTTTGTGTGCGTTTTGGAGTTCTAGGATTGGTTTAGAGTCCTATTTTATGGGTATTTTGGGGTGGCTGTGTGAGAGCTGCGATGTGTTGCTGCTGCTACGCCACCATCTTGGCTCCGCCCCGATCCACTACAAGAAATTCTAATTGAGTCAATGATTAATTTTTAAAATATAAAATGGGAGGAATAGCAAAGGATATGTTACTTATCCAAAGTGATATGGATCTAGATATATAAAGAGATAGGGAGATAGAGACAGGCAGCATACATACATACATACAGAGATATATATTTAAAAATTTAGTGTTCAACCTGTGATTCCATTGATATAGGGAGGGATCTCTTGGTGAGCAAACTCCAAGCAAACTTGATGATCAAACCAGTACTGACAAGGCAAGTCTTCTGCAGCTTAAACTTAAATGGAGACACTGAGAAATTTAAGTGACTTTCCCAAGGTCATGTAGGGAATTTAATGTCAGAGGCAGAACTTGAATCCAGGTCTTCTTGATTTCAGGGACAGCTATCTACTCTGTTTCTCCTCTCTCCCTCTTTCTCTCTCTCTCTCTCTCTCTCTCTCTCTCTCTCTCTCTCTCTCTCTCTCTCTCTCTCTCTGTCTTTGTGTGTGTGTAGGTGTGTTTCACCCTTGCTGAAGTTTTCTTATGGCAAAAGGGGTGTTTGATAGTAACTCAGGTCCTATATTTGTATAAGCCACCTGGTAGCACTCCAAGCTTGTACTACCCTGTAGATAACAACAGATGCATAAGAAAGAGCTAGTAGTTTCCAACTTAGTCATTCTTCATATTCAAGGACATCTTTGGTTACCTTCAGCCTTCCCTCCAATCTTCCCCTAACCTCACTGCCTGTATTTCTCAGTTAACCTCTAGGGCAGTGGTTCTCAACCTGTGGGTCATGATCCCTTTGGGAGTCAAATGACCCTTTCACAGGGGTCATAGGGGTCACCTAAGACCATTGGAAAACATATTTCCAATGGTCTTAGGAACCAAGACACTGCTTCTTTATCTGTCTCTAGGCGGGTCTGCCCACATGCAGATACACCCACATACGAGTATTAAAGGGTTGTGGCACTAGGAAGATTGAGAACCACTGTTCTAGGGGTAAAGATTCTAATCATCATTCATAATTTACTTGGCTCATTGTCCCCATGCCACTTTTTTTCCTTCAGATCTTTCCCCCTTTTTTTTGTTTGTTTACTTTTAGTTTGAAAGATTCAGTTCCACAATCCCTTGAGTTTCAAATTTCTGCCCCTCCCTGTCCTCCCCCACTCATGGCAGCATGCAATCAAGTACAGGATCTGCAAATACTTTCACATTAGACATTAGTCAGGTTGTAAAGAAGGATTGTAACTGATGGAATGAACAATGGGAAAGAGGAAACAAAACTAAACAAGAAAAAGAAAGAGAGCAGGTAGTTTGCTTCAATCTGCATTCAAAATCTGTAGTTCTTTCTCTGAATGTAAACATCTCTTTCCATCATGAGTGTTTTGGAGCTGTCTTATGACCTTACTTTGCTGAGAAGAGCCCAGGCTATCAAAGTTGATCATCACACATACATTGTGTCTGTAATTGTATAAAAATTTATCTTGGTTCTGCTCTTCTCACTGAACATCGGTTTGTATAAGACTCTCCAGGTGAATATGAAGTCTGTCTGCTCCTCATTTCTTATAGCACAATAGTATTCCATTACATTCATATACCACAGCTTGTTTAGCCATTCCCCAATTGATGGGCATCCCTTTAATTTCCATTTTTCTGCCACCACAAAAAGAGCTGCTACAAATATGTTTGTATATATGGGTCTTCCTCCCACTTCTATGATTTCTTTGGGATACAACCCTACAAGTGGTGTTGCTGGGTCAAAGGGTACACAGTTGCTCTCCAGAATGGTTAAATCAGTTCACTGATTTCACTCTACCAACAATGCATCAGTGTTCCAATTTTTCCACATCCTCTCTAGCATTTGTCATTTTCCTGTTTTGTCATCTTAGCTAATCTGACTGGTGAGATGTGGTACCTTAGAGTTATTTTGATTTGCCTTTCTCTAATCAGTAGTGATTTAGAGCATTTTTTCATATGCTTATAGATATCTTTAATTTCTTCCTCTGAAAACTGCCTGTTCTTATCCTTTGATCATTTATCAATTGGAGAATGACTTGCATTCTTATAGATTTGACTCAATTCTCTGTATATTTTAGAAATGAGGCCTTTATCAAAGACACTGGTTGTAAAAATTCTTTCCCAATTTCCCACTTCCCTCTTAATCTTGCTTACATTGGCTTTGTTCATACAGAAACTAGATCTTTCCTCTCTTAGGGTGACAACAAAGATGAATTCCTCATGTCAATATCAAAATTAAATTAAACATTTATTAAAATTTCTGGCACCTAGAAAGCATTCTGACAGAAATAAAACTTAGACTCACATTTTACATCATATACATTCCATGATACCTTCTAAATAGATACATGAGCTTAATATTAAAGATCATATTATTACAAAATTAGAAGAAAAGGAGACTATGTATTTCTTATAGTCAAGGACATGAGATGTGTTCTCAACCAAAAAGGAGATAGAGGCAATTACAAAAGGTTAAGGAGAACTTTGTTTACATGAAACTGAAAAACTGCAATGCACAGAAGAAGTAAGTCATTTAGGGGCAGAGCCAAGATGGCAGAGAAAAGATAGGAAATTGATTGAGTTCTCTCCAATTTCCCTCTGAAACATTAAATCAAGCTTCTAAACTATTCTGGAATAACAGAATCTACAAAAATATGGAGTAAAACCGTTTTCCAGCTTAAGATAGCCTAGGAAGACTTCAGGAAAATTCTGTCTCACTTGGATAAAGGGGGAACACAGTCCAGAGAAGACAGTGTCCAGGCAAGCCAGTGGGAGGCTCTTAGTCACAGGACAGATCAGCAACAAAGACCCCTGGGTCAGCAGGGGTCAACAGGCCAATGGCACAACAGGCCAGCTGTAAGTCCTCCATCCCTAGCTCAGAAAGCAAATTGACAACCTGGAACCCCTGGCATGACAGGAGTGACTATGCTAAGCTACCCCAGAACAGTGGGCAAGCTGCCAACACCTGAGACTCTGGAGCAGAAGGGAGGGCAGAAGTAGGAAGGGGAAAGGGAAAGAAAAGGAGAGGTTGATAGAAGGGAAGACAGATTGAGGGAGGCAATGGTCAGAAACAAAACACTGATGAGGAGGGATAGGATGAAAGTAGAGAGAAAAGTATAAACGGGAAAAATAAGATGGAGAGAAATACAGTTAGTAATTATAACTGCAATTGTGAACGGAATGTACTCTCCCATAAAGTGAAAGTGTACAGCAGAGTGAATTAAAAACCATAATCCCATAATATGTTGTTTACAAGAAACACATTTGAAGCAGAGACACACAGAGTAAGGGCCAAAGGCTTGAGCAGAATATATTATACATCAGCTGAAGTTAAAAAAAAAAACAAAAAAAAAACAAACAGGGGTAGCAATCTTGATCTAAGACAAAGTAAAAGCAAGAATAGATCTAATTAAAAGAGATAAGGAAGAAATTATATCTTGTTAAAAGGTACCATAGACAATGAAGTCATATAAATACTAAATATTTATGTACCAAGTGGTACAGCATCCAAATTCTTAGAGGAGAAGTTAAAGGAGTTACAGGAGGAAATAGACAACAAAGCTATACTAACGGGGGAATTCATAAATTTAACTAGATAAATTTAACCTTAAAATAAGCAAGAAAGATGTTTAGGGGGTGAATAGAATTTTGGAAAAGTTAGATATGATAGATCTCTGGACAAAATTGAATGGGGATAGAAAAGAATATACCTTTTCTCAGCAGTATATTATACCTGCACAAAAATAGACCATGAATTATATCATAAAAACCTCACAATCCAATGCAGAAAGGCAGAAAAATTAAATGATTCCATTTCAGATCATGATGCAATAAAAATTACATGTAATAAAGTGCCTTGGAAAGATACACTAAATATTAATTGGAAAATAAATAATATATTCCTAAAGAATGAGTGGGTCACACAACAAATCATAGAAACAGTCAATAATTTCATCAAAGAGAACAACAATAATGAGACAACATACCAAAATTTATGGAATACAGCCAAAGCAGTATATAGGGGAAATTTTATATCTCTAGATGCTTACATGAATAAAATAGAGAAGAAACAGATCAATGAATTGGTCACACAACTAAAAAGACTAAAAAATAACTAATTAGAACTCTCCAATTAAATATCAACTTAGAGATTCTTAAAATCAAAGGTGATATTAATAAAATTGGAAATAAGAAAACTGTTGACTTAATTAGTAAAATTAAGTGCTGGTTTTATGAAAAAAACAATAAAATAGATATATCTTTGGTTAATCTGATTTTTTTTTAAAAAGAAGAAAGCTATCAAAAATGAAAAAAAAAAGATTCGCCACCAACAAAGATGAAATTAAAGCAACAATTAGGAACTATTTTCCTCCACTACCGGAGTTTATTGAGTAGGGTGTGACATGACTGGTCATGCTTTAAAAAAAAAGTCTATTTAGTGGCTGAATGGAGGATCATTTGGAGAGGGAGAGACACAAGTTAGGCAGACCCATCAATAGGGCATTTCAACAATCTGATTGTGAGGTGACATGGGCCGGCATTAAAATGCAGACAGTTTCAGAGTGGGGAAATTAATAGGTCTTTGGAAAAGATCAGATTTTGAGGCAGAGGGGGCAGAGATAGTGAGGAATCCAGGATGACTCCTAGGTTAGCCTAAAAGACTGTGAGGATAGTGTTGGTCTCTATAGAAAGACAAGGGCATAGAGTTTAGAAGAGAAAGATAAAGAGTTCTGATTTGGACATACCGAGTTTAAGATGTCTACTGGATATCCAGTTCAAGTTATCTGAAAGACAGTTGAAGATGTGAGACTAGAAGTCAGAAGAGAGGTTGGAACAGGAAAGGTAGATTTGATAATCATTTGCCTAGGGAGGGTCATTAAATTCATGATTGCAGATGAGATAAACAAGTGAAGTAGTATAGAACAGGTCTCTTAAACTTTTTTTTTCCAGTTGGGAGCCTTTTTAAGTGTATAAAGTATTTGTTGGTGTCGTGTGGCCTGAGGGCATGTGCAGTGCAAAGTGTATGTGTTTTGCATTCAGAACCAAAGCTGCAGTGAAGTTGCAGAACGCAACACTGGCAAGTGCTGCGAGAACCACCTCAGATTCATTACACATTTGATTTTTAATTAATTTTTGGTCACTGTGCATTCAGAAACCTTTTACTGTTGCCAGATTTTTTCGTGATCCCGTATGGGGTTGTGACCCATAGTTTAAAAAGTACTGGTATAGAAGAATAAGAAAAGACCCAGGATGGAAGCCTAATTGACACCTGTGCTTAGAGGGGTGTGAGCTGAAAAAGATTAGAACAAAGGAGACAGAGGGAGAAATCAATCTTGAAAATTGGTTATTGTTGTTTGTTGTTTGTCCTTTGCTCTAGAAGAAGACCATGGCATCAGGAAGGTGATGAAATGACTGGCAAATGACTTAGATTTAAGTGAGAGAGCACTGTGCAAAGTCATCAGCCTCACTTTCTCTTCTGGAATCATCTGGGCCTAGTGGCCAGATATAGAACAGGACACCTGAAGATGGCCCCAGATGCAGTGGGAGACATTGGTATTTTTAAGCTATAGCCTTTTTGAGGTCTCAGTTTAACTGAAACAATTTCCATTTGGTGAGTAAGTCTAGGTAAGAAATGAGGCAAAGAATGGCCTCTTCTACTTAGTCAAAAAATAATAATCTGGAATTTGGGAGCAGAGTCAAGATGGCGGAGAAGAAGCACAAACTTGATGTGGGCTGCAGCTCCAAACAATTCTAATACCTGTAAAAAAATTACTCTAAACAAATTTTAAAGCTACAGAACCCACAAAGTGACAGAGAGAAACAAATCTCCCACCGAAGACAGCTGGCAGGGCAGCAGGAAAGGTGTATTGCAGCACTCTGGTAGCCGAGCATAGTCCTGCAGGAGCCACACAGTTATAGCCCCAGGGAGGCCCCAACCAGCAGCGGCCAGAGCATACTTCAAGAGAGTGAATAACCAGCAGCCGTGGAGGCTTCCAGACTTCTCAATACATAAACGCCAAAGACAAAGTAAAAGGTCAGTGTAGAAGTTTTTTTGGAATGAGGGGAGAGATAGAAAAGCAATTCTGGCTGCTGCCCCCAGAGTGAGAAGCAGGGGGTAGGCATGACTGCACCATGTAGCTGCCTCAGGAGCTCCTGGTCTGCAGATTGTAGGAGGACCAAGCAACCACTAAGAGAGTAATCACTCTTACTTTAACCTGCTTGGATCTGGATTGTGGTCTTGGGTGATGGCCCTGGGGTGTGACTAGTGAGCCAGAGCTTGTGAGGGCTATAGAGACAGTGTCCTCCTAATAGCTCCAGCAGCTGCAAAAACCCCAGTGATTTGGGGCAAAGCTCTCTCCATTCTGAAAGCAGAGTTCTACTATGGCAAAGAGCTCAATGGTCAAATAATTGTCTGGCAATATGAGCAAGTACAGGAAGCACAAACAGAGAATAAAATCCTTTTGTGGTGACAAAAAGGATCAAGGCATAGAGTGGGAGGAAGGCAGCAAAGTCAGAATTCCTGCATCGAAAGCCTCCAAAAAAAATATGAACTGCTCACAGGCCATGGAGGAGCTCAAGAAGGATTTGGAAAATCAAGTAAGAGAAGTGGAAGAAAAATTGGGATGGGAAATGAGACAGATGTGAGAAAATCATGAAAAGCAAGTCAACAGCCTGCTAAAAGAGATCCAAAAATACACTGGAGAAAATAACACCTTAAAAAATAAACTAACTCAAATGGCAAAAGAGGACCAAAAAGCCAATGAGGAGAAGAATGCCTTAAAAAGCCAAATTTGTCAGATGGAAAAGAAATTTCAAAAATTCACTGAAGAGAATAACTCCTTCAAAATTAGATTGGAGCAATTAGAAACAAATGACTTCATGAGAAATCAAGAGACTATAAAACAAAACCAAACAAATAAAAAATAGAAGGTGAGGTGAAATATCTCATTGGTAAAACCATGACCTGGAAAATAGATCCAGGAGAGATAATTTAAAATATTATTGGACTACCTGAAATCCATGATCAAAAAAAGAACCTAGGCACCATCTTTCAAGAAATTATCAAGCAAAATTGCCTGGCTATTTTAGAATCAGAGGGCAAAATAGAAATTGAAAGAATTCACTGATCACCTCTTGCAAAAGATGCCAAAAAGACAACTCCTAGACATATTATAGCCAAATTCCAGAGTTCCCAGGTCAAGGAGAAAATACTGCAAGCAGTCAGGAAGAAACAATTTAAGTATTGTGGAAACACAATCAGGATAACACAAGACCTAGCAGCTTCTACATTAAGGGATCAAAGGGCTTGGAATATGATGTTACAGAGGTCAAAGCACTAGGACTGAAACCAAGAATCACCTACCCAGCAAAATTGAGTATAATGCTTCAGGGGGAAATATGATCATTTAATGAAATAGAAGATTTTCAAGCATTCTTGATGAAAAAACCAGAGCTGAACAGAACATGTGACTTCCAAATACAAGAAGCAAGAGAAATATGAAAAGGTAAACAGGAAAGAGAAATCATAAGGAACTTATTAAAGTTGAAATATTCACATTCCTACATGGAAAAATGATAATTGTAACTCAAGACATTTCTCAGTACAAGGATAGTTGAAGGGAATATATATGTATATATGTCTACATATATAAATATATATATATATATGTTTGTATGTATGTATAAGATGGTGTATTTGTATATAAATATATATGTGAGTGGGGGCATATGTATGTTCATGTATACATAGACAGAGGGCACAAGATGAGTTGAATATGAAGGAATAAAATCTGAAAAATAAAATTAAGAGATAAGAGAAGAATTTATTGGGAGAAGGAGAAGGGAAGACATAGGTTAGGGTAACATATCTCATATAAAAGAGGCAAGGTAAAACTGTTACAATGGAGGGGAAGAGCAGGAAGGTGAAAGGGAATGGGACAACCTTACTCTCATTGAATTTGGCTTAAGGGGGGAATAACATACACACTCAACTGGGTATCTTACCTTACAGAAAAATGGGGGGGGGGTAAGGGATAAGTGGGGGAATGATAGAAGGGAGGGCAGATTGGGGATGAGGGTAGTTAAAAGCATACATTTTTGAAAAGAGATAGAGTCAAAGGAGAAAATTAGAATAAGTGAGGGATGGGACAGAATGGAGGGAAATATAGTTAGTCTTTCACAATATAACAATTATGGAAATGATTTGGGTAACTACACATGTACAACCTATATTTACTTGCTTATATTCCCAGTTGGGGTGGGTGAGGAGGGAAGAAGGGAAAAAAATCTGGAACTCCAAGTTTTAAAAACAAATGTATTCAGTAGGCTTACTATTTTGGTTTGCGGTTAGGGGAAAGACTGAGAGAAAAAACTGTAAATCAAAATATAGTGGAAATTAATGTTGAAAACTAAACAAATAAATTAATTTTTAAAAATAATCTGGAAAAGCAACATCCGTAGGGTTTCTGGACAAAACAGAAACAGTTGGTATTTACATTCACTTTGAGGCATCAGGACCCAAACAATGCCCAAGTGGGTCTTGGGCTGGGATCTATTATTGCCCAAAGAGCCAGAATGATTTGGCTTTAAGGTATGGTCCCTAAGAAAGAAATCTGGCTTGTAAACTCTAAGGTATCTTGGCAGATTTCAGGGATCAAAATTTGCATTCTTTTGGACAGAGCACCCTCAGGTAAGGGTATTATGCCACGTATGGACCAATGCAGAGGAAGAAGGAAAGGAAATGAAAGGAGAAGCTTCATTGAACAACTGGAAGTGATCAGTTGGATCCCCAGTGGGGCAGCTTGTCCTACACACAGGAAATTATTTTTCCTTTGTTCTTAAGGAGGACTATGGCATCAGGAAGATGATGCCATGACTTGGAAGTGGCTTGGATTTAAGTAGGGGAGGACTATGCAAAGTCACCAGCCTCACTTTCTCCTCTGGAGTCATCTGGGTTCAGTGGCAAGATATAGATCAGGATGACTGGAGATGTCTCTCCCACCTCCATAAAATCTAAAGAGAATATTAAGGAGGGGAGAATAACCAACAGAGTCAAAGACTGAAGAGAGGTTAAGGAGAATGTGTATGGAGAAAAGGCCATTGGATTTGGAAACTATGAGATAATCAGGAGGCTTAGAAGTCAATTACATCCATGTACCACAATTTGGTTAGCACTTTCCCTAAATTATACTCATCTATTTTTTCCCCAATTCTTTGTTATTGTATAAAGTGCTACTATAAATATTATGGTGTCTATGGCAACTTTCTTCTTATAAATGAACGCTTTGGTGTATAAACCCAGTAATATAATCTGTAGGTCAATAGGTATAGGTAGTTTCATCATTTTGTTTGCATAATTCTAAATCACTTTCCAAAATGATTGTAGCAATTCATAGCTCCACCAACTATGTGTTAGTGTGCCTATATTCCCATAACCTTTCCAACATTGACTGCTGTCATTTTTTCCTCATCCATCAATTTGCAGGGTTTGAGGTAAAACCCCAGGATTGCATTGACTTTCATTTCTCCTAGTATTAGTGATATGGGACTACCTTTTATGTGGTTCTTAATACTTTGCAGTTCTTCTCTTGAGAAATGTTTCTTAATATCTTTCAGTGATGTATCTGTTGGGAAAGGCTCTATTTGTATGTGTGTTACTTATTTATACATCTTGCATATCCAACTTTTAGCATAGAAATGTGATACAAATATTTTTCCATTGTAATACTTTTCTTCTTAGCCTAAATGCATTATATATTTTAGCTTTCAGCATTCACTTTTATATTATTTTGAGTTCCAAATTTTTCTTCTTCCCCTCAAGACAGTAAGCGATCTGATATACCTTATATATGTACAATCATATTAAACATATTTCCACATTAGTCATGTTGTGAAAGAAGAATTAGAATAAAAATTATTATTATTATTATTATTAGACTCAGCCAACCTATAAGTAACTTATATTTTTCTAATTATTCAGATCTGACTTTATTTCTGTGAAAAATGTTTTGTAATTGTGTTCACATACTTCCTGGGTTTGTTTTGGCAGACAGACTCCTAAATATTTTACATTGTCTACAGTTATTTTTAATGGAATTTCTCTTTCTATCACTTGTCACTGCATTTTGTTGATAATATATAGCAATACCAATGATTTGTGTGGGTTTATTTTGTATCTTGCTACTTTGCTAAAGTTGTTAATTATTTCAAATAGTTTTATTTAAAATAGTTTTTTTGCTTGATTTTCTAGGATTTCTTGATTTCTAGGATTCATCACATCATCTGAAAAGAGTGATAGTTTTAGTTTTTCATTGCCTGTTATAATTCCTTTAATTTCCATTTCTTCTCTTATTGCTAAAGTTAATATTTCTAGTACAATATTGAATAATAGTGATGGTATTTTTCACCCCCGGTCTTATTGGGAAAACTTATAGCTTATTCCCATCACACATAATGCTTGCTTATGGTTTTGGATAGATAATATTATCATTCCAAGGGAATTCCTGTTCTCTCTAGTGTTTTTTAAAGAGCAGGTGTTATATTTTATCAAAAGCTTTTTCTGCATCTATTGAGATAATCAGATAATTTCTATTACTTGTGTTATTGATATGATCAATTATGCTGATAATTTTCCTGATATTGAAAAAGCCCTGAATTCCAGATATGAATCCCACTTGATCATAGTATCCTTGTGATAAATTATTGTAATTTCTTTGCTAATGTTTTATTTAAAATCTTTACATCAATTCATTAGAGAAATTGGTCTATAATTTTCTTTCTCTGTTTTGGCTCTTCCTGGTTTGGGCATCAGCAGGATATTTGGGTCATAAAAGGAATTCAATAGCACTCTTTCTTTGCCTATTTTTCTAATTTGTTTATATAGTATTGGACTTAATCGTTATTCAAATGTTTGGCAGAATTCACATGTAAATCTATCTGGTCCTGGAGATTTTTCTTAGGGAGTTCATTGATGTCTAGTTCAATTTCTTTTTCTGAAATGGGGTTATTTAAGTATTTTATTTCCTCTTCTGTTAATCTGAACAATTTATATTTTTGTAAATATTCATCTACATCACTTAGATTGCCAAATTTATTGGCATACCACTGTATTGCCTATTGCCTCCAGGAGAAAATACAAAATACTTTGGCATCCAAAGCAAAAAAGATCATAAAGAGAAATTGAATACTGAATAATTGTAATGATCAAAATCAACCCCAGAGAAGAGCAGAATGTACCTACATTCTTTTACTAGAAACATTTGTCTACCAGTATAGAATGTTGCCTATCCCATAAGAAAGTTTGAAATGTTGTTAGCTGATTTTGCTGATTTTTTTTTCTTTTATAACAAGGGGATGGTTGATAAAGAGGACTGGGGAAAGGAACACAGTGTTTTAAATGAAAATGAATGCAGTGTTTTAAAAGACAATCAATAAAACAAATGAAAGAAAAGAAAAATAATAGTAAAAAAGTTGCTATAAGTACCTTCATGCTCTTAGCAGAAAAAAGGGAGTATTCTGTGGACAGGGTACTGTAGATAGTGTCAGAATCAGTGACCCAATCAATGACTTTTGCTTTTTTTTTTATTTGCAACAAAGGAAGGCTCATGTAGGTAGGTGGGAAGGTACATGTAGGTAGGGATATATTCTAAAATATTAAAAAAATAAAAAATGCATTAATAACAAAAAAATCTTACTTTTAAAACAAAATGGCAGTAAGATTTAAGAAGAGGGATCCCATTTTTGGAGGTTGGTTGCTAGTTTTCCTTTGTATTTGAAGAGGACCAAAATGATGTCACTATGTTTGGGTCAGGGTACAGTGTGGCCAACTGTGGCCGATCAGACCAATACAAGCTCTGAAAGCTCTATCGCTGTTTGGGCACAAATAACCTATAGGAACATTTGGAATGGAAATGTCTCTCAATCAGCAAATCTCAAATTTCTTTTGAGCTACTGAAATTCTGCTTTGCTCATAGGGAACAGTGCCTTCTTTGATGCAGGCATACCATGCTGGGTGGTCCTACACCAATGTCTCCTATGTCTCACAATCAATTCCAAAGTTCTTCAGAGAAACTTTGAGAGTGCCCTTATATTGCTTCTTCTGGCCTCCATGTGAGCACTTGCCTTGTGTGAGTTCTTCATAAAATAGTTTTTTAGACATATATACATACATTTGGCATTGGAACAATGTGGCCAGCCCATTACAGTTTCTCTCTCTGCAGCAGAGGTTGAATACTTGATAGTTCAGCTTGAGAAAGGCCCTCAGTGTCTGGTACCATATCTTGCCAGGAGATCTCCAGAATCTTCCTAAGTCAATTTAAATGGAATCAATTCAGTTTCCTTGAACAGAACTGGTACACTGTCCAGGTTTCATAGACATATAACAATGAAGTCAGCACAATGCCTGGATAGACTTTCAGTTTGGTAGGCAGTCTAATACCACTTCTTGCCCATACTTTCCTTAAGAACCTCCCAAACACTGAGCTATCTCTGGCAATGCATGAACCAACTTCATCATCTATATGGACATCCATGGAAGGTATACTGCCAAGGTAAGTGAACATTCAAAATTTCTCCATTTATTGTAACTGATAGTTCCATGGAAGGGTGGTGCAGTACTGGCTGGTGGAGAATCTCTGTTTCAATTATTTAATTTTTTTAAAATTAATTTTAAACTTAAATACAAAAATGAGAAAAAAAAAACCTTTAAATGTATGCAAGAAAACATGAAGAACATGAGAGGATTCATTATAAAACAATAAATTTCCATTTCAAGAAAACCTATATAGTAAATATTACACATTGTTTTCAAAGCTTCTCAGCTTTTTCATCCTTCTTTTTAAAGTTTTCTTTTGTTGTCTGCTGTGAACTTTTTATTTTATTTTTTTCCTCTCCCCCCACTCCTACCCTAGAGAAGGCTACAATTATAGGGAAACACACACATATACATACATATCGATGAACATACATACATATGTGTATACCAACAAACATACATATATGTAAGACCATAGTATACACACACACACACACACACACACACATATATATATATAAAATATATAAAATTTCTTTCTCTTGAGGTGAATAGCATCTTCTTTCATAGGTCTAAGTCCTTCCATATTTTTCTAAATCAACTGTCTCATCATTTCTTATATCATAGTAGTATTCCATCACAATCATATACACACAGCTTGTTTATCCATTCTCCAATTAAAGGGCATTTATCATTTTAGTCAATCAAATAGTTAGAATCTCTGTTTTCTTGGTGTAAATTATCAGGTCTAAATTAGCGTAAGTTGCAGAGAATTGATCCATGCTTTATTTTGTCTCAGCTTCAGAGGCTTCATTGAGTGCAGTCATCTGTGAACAAAAAGTCAAGTGTCAACTTTCCCTCCACTTTCTTCTTTGTTTGTAGCCTTTTTGATTTAAATAATTTACCATCAATGAAGACAGTGAGGTAGCTGACCTTGATGCCATTTTTGTCTTCATTGAAGGTGTCCAACAAGGTCACTGAAAACATGGTTAGAAGCCTGGGAGCAAGCACACAAGTTGTCTTCACAGGGAAAATGTGAGAGCATTCTCCATTACCCAGAACCTATGCAAAGATGCCATCATGAAACTGGCATATAACACTAATGAACGTCTCTGAGCAACCAAATTTTGCTATGATTTTTTACAAACCCTCATGACTGATGGTATCAAATGCCTTGGTCAGATCAGTGAATGTTCTGTGCAGACCTCTGTTCTGCTCCTGAAATTTCTCCTGGAGTTATTGGGCAGAAAACACCATATTGACCATTCCTCAGCCATTTCTGAAGCCACACTAGTTGTCAGATAGATAACCACCTTCCAGGTCAGTATTCAGCCTGGCAAGAATATTGGTAGCAATGACTAAGAGAGAGACCCATTTGTGATTGTCACAGGACAACCTATTTTGTTTTTCTTTTTAGAGATGGACAATGGAAGTATCCTTGAACTCCTAGGGGATAACCTTCTCTTGCTATATAACCTGGAAAATTTACATCAGCTTTTGTATGAACAGTGGACCACCTGCCTTATAAATCTCAGGTTGAATAGAATCTTCACCAAGTGCTTTACCACACTAATGGTATTTAAAACATCTTCAGTTGGAAGTTTGGCTAAAGAGGGACTGACTTCAACCTGAATTACATGGTCAATGGATTCAATGTTGGTTGATAGTCTGTTGAGAATACTATGGAAGTGTTCAGATCATCTCTCCAGGATCATATCCTTATCACTAATCAATGTGACTCCATCAGCACTTGATGTGCACCATAGGTCTTTGGCGCATAAATAGCCTTCAGGACAAAGAAGTCTCATTCGACAAGGTTGGAGCAAGAAAGGGCACTCATACAGTACTTGTCCTGGATAAGATGAGGATGGATTGACAAGGTTGTCAGAATAAGCAGAGGATGGGTATTCAGGGAGTGTTTGGTGGGTATCAGGATAGGAAGATGGAGAGAAGGATGGAGTAAGGGAGGGAGAAAAGAAGGGAGGAAGGAATGGGGATAGGTAGAAAAGGGAGAGAGAGCGATCTGACAGGGCAGGGGGAAAACGGAAGGTTGCTCCAGAGGCTTCATTGACTCCTCCCAAAGTAGAGAAAAGTTCACACGGTGAAAAAAAAAAGCTGAAGAGCTTAATGAAATTATTAACATAAGCAGCTTGGTTGGCAGTTTTCACTGTTTTTTTTTCTTTTGTTTTCAATGTTCTCCTTGGAGTCCATCAAATACATGAGAAAAATACTTCCATGGTTGCTGGTGATATTACCACAGCGAATTTAATAGGCATGAGTCAAGGTGCAGATTTTACATGATATTGAAAAGGAAACTTTTCAGATTTACTCAGGTGCATGCCAGATGTGAGCTGACTTTGACTAGGCAGACAGTTAGCTACTCTTGAAAGTCAACTGCAGGTCTTCACAGCTTCCTCCTTTCACTAGTTAACCCCATCAAGACCATAGCTTTTGGACATGAGCCCATCTTGAATCCAGCGATTCATTTGGACTCTTTGGCATCAATGCTTATAATAGGATCAGAGATTTTTAAAGCTGAGAAACTTTAAATATCATCTAGCTGAGGGATTCTCAACTTCTTTGTGAAGCCTACAGGCCCCTTCTTATAATAACGTTTTTAAATGGATAAGATAAAATAAAATATATAGGGTTAAAAAGGAAACCAATTCTACTTAATAGTACAGTTATAAAAATATTAAAATATATGCACAGACCCCATGTTAAGAAACTCTGATCTAGTACAACTTCCTCATTTTACTGATAAGGAAATGAGTCCCAAAGAAGTGATTTGCCCAATGTCAAATAAGTCTTAGAGCTGAAATTTAAGAGGGAGAGGAGTTTTCTGATATTAAATCCAAGGTTCTTCCCATCGTTGCCTTCATATCTCAGCTAAAATCCTATCTTCTACAGGAAGCCTTTCTTGACCCTTCTTAATTTTAGTGTTTCTCCTCTATTAATTCTTTACAACTCAGCTTGTATATATTTGTTTGTAGATAATTATCTGCATGCTGTCTTCCCCTTTGGATTGTGAGTTCATTGAGGAAAAGAACTGTCTTTTGCCTTTCTCTATATCCACAGTGATTACTCCATACAGTAGGCACTTAATGAATACTTATTGATTGACTAACACTACACGAGGTAAAACCATGTCACACTAGTACATCTTTTGTGAGAATTATCCTAGGAATTGTAAGAGAATAAGGAAAAAAAATAAGAAACATTGTTCCTAGTCTCAAAAAACTTACAGTCTGAATGAGGAGAGAAAATAAGTAATGATAAAAAAAAAAGATTCAGAATAAGAAAGATATCAATAACTAGAGTGGGGCAAAGAATTCCTGGATCATTAGGAATGATGGTAGCTTCATTCTAAATCATAGCCATTTATTTGTATTCCATTGCTACTCTGACTTAAGTTGTAGCTTAAAAATTTTTTCTTCTTTGCTTTTTAACCTTATTGGCACTTCCCAATGACCTCTACCTCCTAATGGAATTGTTCCTTGTAACAAAGAACTAAAGCTAAACAAAACAAACTAATGCATTGGACCCTGTTGTACAACATATGTTTTGCTCTGCACCCGTAGTCTGTGTTTCACTCCTCTGGAATCAGTGTTGGTCATTGTACTGATCAGGTTACAATGCCTTTCAATGATGCTTTCCTTTACATACTGTGGTAATTGCTTAAATAGTTCTCTTAATTCTGCCAGCTTTACTTTGCAGCAGTTCATTGAGTTTGTCTTAATTTTTCATATCTGTCCTTTCTTACGGCACAGTAATATTTCATTGCATTCATATGTTACAATATAGCCATCCATTTCCCAACTGATGGGCACCACCCACTGTCCAGTTATTTTTCTCAACAATAAAAGCTCTGATATAAATATTTCTGTATATATGGTTCATTACTCTTTTTGTTTTTCCTTTTTGAGACTGACAGAGGTATTGCTGAGTCATTATATTTGTGTGTTCCTAAGAACATAGTAAACTTTTAATAAACATTGTCTACTGTTGAAGTAAATGTATTTCAAATTCAAAAGGACTCCAACAGGACAGTGATCCTTGAACTGACTCAGAAGAAGCAGTGAAAATTGGGTTCTTCACTATACTTGTATCCTCTCCTTGGAAGTATATGACTCTTAGTATAATATCTTCTTCCTGGTTAACAATTAAGACAGTGGCATCCTGTAATTCAGGCATCCTGATAGTAATGATTAGGAGGAGTAAGAAGAAATGAAATTAACAGAGCCAAAATCACTGTCATTGCTGTAAGAAAGGGAATGACACCATTGGAAAAACAAAGTCCTTATTCCCAGGTAATTTTATGCCACATTTAAGTCAGCAATATGCCTTAAATATATAGTAGGGCTGATAAGCTAGAGGTTAAATGATTGGAGAGCCTGACCTTGTGACTCAAACTCCAGAAAGGATAAGTCATTGACATTACTTTCTGAAGGAAGTATTCAGAACCACTGTCCTGAGAGGGGCTACAGAGCTAGCTCTGGAATAAATGATGCTGAGGGCTCCAACATGTGCATGGCTAGGGAAGACTGACCTAAAACTCCAAGAGGAAGGAATTCACATCTGTCCAAACAACCATCAGTCTGTATTTAGCAATGGATAGCAAAGAAGGGGCAACAACTTCAACAGCATTTATTTCTTCTTTTGTCCAGGACAAGGAGAAAAGGAAAGAGAGACAGGAAGGAAATTGGTGCCATAGAAGTCTCCTCACTTTATCTGTGCCAATGCCCTTCAGGTCTGTGGGTGATAGAATACATTTTCTTCTATCTCTTTAATAATGAGTTCTTAGGGGCAGACCTTTCAGGTTAAATCCATTGATGTTGCAATTGATTAGAACCATTAAACATCCTTATAGGCAAAATGTCCACCCACATTAGTGGCTGTTCCACAGGCCAAAGGATGGGAGGACATAGTCATTTTACTCAATGATTCCCTTCTCAGTGGAGCTATGGTAGTTTCACCAAAGTCTCTCCTAAGGAGCCTGAAGGTGAGAGTCAACAGTTAATTGTTCCAAGATAAAGCTACTAAAGCCAATAAGTACTTGGTTCCTAGGTCAGTCTCAGGTCTGGGGAGTAAGAAGCTCATTTAAGATTTATGAAGGAAGGAAAGAGAAATGTGATGGGAAAAGACAATGAGCATTCAGACTTAACTAGAACCATCGTATAATGTCAGAAACAGATATAGTTTGATCAGTGGGAATGACATTAAAGAAACTGCATTACCATCTGCTCTGCTGCTGTACCCCAAGGACCAGAAGGACTTTCCATCTGACTTAGAGTTGAAATCTCCTATATTTTTCTCCCCCATTAAAATGTGAGTTTTTTGAGAGCAGACTATCTCCATTTTTCAGTTTCCATTCCCAGAACATTACATATAGTAAGTACTTAATAAATGCTTATTCATCCAACCAGTTTATAAAGAATATGAGGACCTTACATAACACATTACTGCAGTGACTATGGAGTTAGAGGCATCTCCCCATCTTCACTACGTATATATCATTTTCTTAGAACAAGTATTCCACGATTGCTTTTAGTGTGAAATCTTCCTCTCCCTGGGTAACAACCAAGAAAATGACACCCTGTTGTGCAGGCATACAAATAATGATGTTTAGGAGAAGTAATAAGAAATGAATGAACAAAGCCAAAATCACTTTCATTGGCTACAAGAAAAGGAAAGGCACCCTGTGAAAATGTAGGATGATGTAAGAATTTTGCAAATAATTCAGTTAGAAAGACACGTGAATGAAAGAAACTGCTTTGAAAATTAGAATTCAGAATTTGACTTCAATCTTGACAATACAGGCAGGGCCTTCATATCTGAGCATTCTACTCCCCAGCATCCAACCCACCCAAGGCAGATGTTGAGACCAAAGGAGTGGAGCTACTATTATTATAGCCCAGTGTCATGATTGTGCTTACCATGCTGATCAGAACAGGTTGACATGAACTCAGAGACCCGTTGGAGTCAATTTCTTTTTTCTTTAGCTCCTGGGCTAAGGGGAAGAAGTTGAGGTTAATTGTCCCAGTATTTCAGTATTTTGCCTAAACTTTTCTCTGAGAGTGAAAGGAATCAAAGCCATAAAGCATAGGTTCCTATGGCAGCTGGCTGTAATGATTTTGTCCCCTAGAAAATCACAAGCTTTCTTCTGTTATTCTGCTATACTATTTCTTAACCAGATCAAGGTGACAAGCAGGAAAAGAATAAGAAGAGAGTGATTATTAGCCAAAAATAGAATAAAGGCATCTCTCTAGACTAGCAAAAGAGAGATTTTGTGAACCACTCAGGGAGAGGCCAAGGGGGAGTGCCTCCCAACTGTCCCGTTGATCCTTTATCAGGTATGCACCTGAGTTTTCCTCTCCAATATCTACCTCCCATGTAATTACTATAAATCTCTCTCAAGGAGACCAGCCTTGCATGCAAGAGATTATAGATAAACCTAATTCCCCCTAATCTCTCCATAATTTATATTACATATGGGAGGAAACCTTTTTCTTGTTATAAATAATTCTCTATGTTACCCATATTTAGAAGCCCCAACTTCTATATGAAGCATGAGCCCTCTCAGATAACTCTTCCAATAAATGAATTCTCAGCCTTTGCTTAGAGAATACCAGTCACAAGGAAGGAAAACCTCTCTCTCCCCAAGGCAGTACATTAGTCTAGAAGGCTCTAATTGTTAGGAAAATTTGCCTTACATTGTGCCCCAAATCTAAGACTTGCCAGTATCATTGGACTAGACCAACAGCACCCTGTTAAGCCAAGAATTGCCAACCCTTATTGTAATCTCCAACTGATATCTATTTACATGCATTCAGGAAATTCCTGCTTACATAATAGAGACATACATTCTTTCGATTTTTGAGCCTATTCCTCTTTTTTTCTTCTATGACTAGCTTAGCTATAAACCAAGTTATCTAGAGAGAAAATCCATTCACAGCTGTGAACTAAGCCTTTAAGCACCTGTAACCTCACAATAGAAGCTTCCCTTCTTCAATCAGAGAAACTTCCAAACCTAGGAGCCTTCCAACTACCATTCCCTAGAGACTGTCAAGAATGAATAGTACTCTATCTCTATTGCTATTACGAAGCCAGAATGATGGTGTTTATTTAATACCAGTTTACACTTATCCAAAATGGCCAGTACTAGGAAGATGGGTTGCAATATTAATGGTGGTTTCCAATAGCAGCAAAGACATTATGGCTGAAGAAACTGGCAGAGCCACCATCTAAATATGATTGTCACATTCCTGCTATACCATAGGAAGCCATATCTTATTTGTCTTTGTGGGGGGAGGGGAGCACCCAGAGGAAGGAGTAGAGGTTGCAGCCCAAGTCAGAACGTGAGAATATTGTGTGTGAGTGAGTCTGAGCCAGATATAATTAAAGTGCTTTTGGAAGTTAAATGAATACCATTTAAGACAAGCCAGTAACTGTTAGAATATTTTAAGGGCCTGGCATAGGCAAAAAATTTAGTTGTGTATCTACTAATAACAGATGAAGCAATAGGCTTGAATTGGATTATAAGATATGAATGTGGCAGTCCCAAAGATGATTTAACTTGGGAGAAGGCTGACAGGAATCTAGAAGAAGGTCCAGATGGACTCATTCTTCCAAAGTAGAATGAGTATTGACCTACTCATGAGTTTTGTTGAATATTTACAGATGTTCATTTAACTTGAATACAAATTTATGAAAGAGGTTAATTGGGAGGGGGAATTCCATGTTGGACTTGTAGCAGTAAGCCTATTTTGCCAGTTTGGAATATTATTTGGTAGCAATTATGAAATTGTGTATAATAATTTTAATTCAAATGATGCTATGATGTATATTGTAGTCAACCAGAAATTAATTTTTTTGGGGGGGAGGGGAAGAGTATAATAGCTATAGATGACTTTGTTACCTGATCTTAAGTAATATATGTTAATGAATTAGAATCAAGATTTGAGGCCAAACTGTATAATGGTTTGGGAGACTATCCAATAAGGAGCAATAAAGCATTGTTGGCAATATACTGGAACCATAATTAGATGTTTCACCCCACTTCAAACATTCTCTATGTCCCTTCCACCTCCTACAACTACCTCTGGGATTTGACCTAATGAACAGAAATTTACTACTACTGAAGCTTATCACCTAACTAACACCAGTAATTAATTAACATAGGATTGTACTGTATGGCTACTCCCTACCCTGAGAATTTTAAATGATTATATAAATTTCATCTATAATTATTTCCTGTTATTGCTGTTAGTACTCCTATCATTAACATATTTTTCTGACCTCACTAACCCAACTTCTGTTATTGAATAATAACAATTTATGAAATAGAACCATGTGGCCTGAAATTCAACTTCCCAATGAGAAAGAGAGTATGCAATGAAAGGATTACCTCTTTTTGTGAAATCTGGGGACACCTGAAGTAGAATAGTTAGGGAATAGAATTTTGGTCATGAAATCTGGACAACCTGGGTGCAAATCACCTCCTACCTCTAATGTCCATTTTTACTTTATGTGCTTCCATTAGGCCATGAACTCTAAGACCAATATTTACAGGATTAATTCCTTAATTTAGATCTTTCCTGAAGGTTTAATGCCTCCAAATTGGACTCCTTGCTTTTAGGCTCTTCTGGCTCTAATCCAGTCTCCCCAAAGCTAACAAAATAATTTTCATATAGCACAAGCTTGTCTGTGGCACTTCCATGCTCACCATGCTCAGGACCATTCAGTGACTATTGTGTCTAAGATCAATTACATATCTATCAGTTTGATATTTAAAACCTTTACAGTTTGCCTCCAGACCACCTTTCCAGGCATATTTGCACATTTCTCCTCTTCAGTCAATGTGTTCCAGCTAAACTAGACTACATGTTATTCCCCAACTCAGCATTCCATATCCCTACTCTATTATGCCTTTGAATAGGTTATCACCCAGGTGTAGACCACAATTCCTTCTCACCTCTACCTCCCTACATTCCTAGTTTCCTTGAAAACACAGCTAATGTACTAATTTCTATGGGAAGCCTCTCCTCTTAATTATCAGTGTTCTCCCTCTCCCTCTCAAATTATCATGTATAATATATGTTTGTGTTTACATGTCATATCCCCACCAGTAGAACGAAATCTCCTTGAGGTCAAGGACTATTATATGTTTTTCTTTATTTCACCAGAACGTAGCATAGTACTTGTACATAGTTGGCACTTTATAACTATAAGATGGCCATATGAAAGAATGCTACAAATAGCTAATAATAAGAGAAAATCAAATTTTAAAAATTTCATAGTGTATTTTGCATCCAACACATTTGAAAAGAAAACAAATAATTTTAGAGGGTTTGTGGAAAGACAAGAACACTAATGCTCTATTGGTGGAGCTGTAAATTGATACAACTAACCTGGAAGACAATTGAGGGTTATATGAAGTGATTAAATTTAATTTAATTTAGAGATTTCACTATTAAGCAACATATCCCCAAAGATGTCTTTAATAAGAATAAAGTTCCTATATACACCAAAATAGCTATAGCAGCACTTTTTATGGTAGCAAAGAACCAAAAACAAAGTAGATGTCCATTGGTTGGGGAACTGTTAAACAATTGTGGTAAATGATATAATGACCTATTACTGAGTTGTAAAAGATGAAGAAAATGATGTATACAGAGAAACATGGATGAATTTAAATGAACTAATGCAAAACATAGAAAGTAGAACCAGAAAAATTACAATAACTAACATAATATAAATGGACTGAATAGTACCAAAAAATAAAAATTCAACACTGAAATTATAATGGACAAACTTGATTTCAAAGAGATGATATTATAAGACACATTCCCCTGTTTCTTCCAAGAAATGGAGACTGTGGGTGTGAGATACTTCATATAACATAACCTTTTAAAATCATTTTTCAAAAGTTTACTTTTCTTCCTTTTTTCTTCTTTATTATAAAGGATGGCTCTTTGGGAGAGAGTAGGAAGAGGGAAACTTTGGGAAAAGTAATGAAAACAATATATTTATAAAATTTATTTTAAAATAGATGTTTAGAAGATTGAATTGAATTATCTTAAGTTTTAGTTTTAGTGAGCTTCACAATTCCAAAAATCTGTATAAGGAGGAAAGAGGTGAAAGGATTGTGATGATAAACAGAAAGTTTAAGGTGGAGAAGCAAAGTACATGCTTTGGAGATACTAAATCATTGGAGACGCATCCACGACTTGTGGCAGAAAGTAGATTGAATGAAATTGGCCCCCTAGCTAAGAATTTACCACTATTTGTCTACAAAGGAGTGAGGAACAAATGGCTGAGTTATTTGGATGTATCTATGGAAATGGAGGAGTATATACTAGCTACTCATGTACAAGGAAATGGCAGAAGCTATGCAACACACATTTTCTCAGGCTATAAAATATGAACATATACCAAACACTTGATAGGACATGACTTGATTGGCGAGGATAACAGATAAGAAACTTGCAATCTTTATTGTACTATTAGACATCCAATTCCAGTACAATAAAGAGAGACTTCAAAATATCCTGGAGAACTCAACAATTGTATTTAAAGCTCCATCATTGCAGACTAAACTGTTGGCCACAACTGCCTAAACATAACATTGGTGCATTGAAACTTAAGAACAATGTTTTTCATACATACAATCATGCAACATACTCATAATCTTCCAGCTACATTGAATGGTTTTAAAAAGCTTTCAAAATATAGAAATCTGGCAGAAGAGATAAAAAAAAAAGCACGTGGAAATGAGATGAAGAGCACATCATCCTTGATGGCTACTTTATTACTGAGTTGAACCAAGGATACTTTCAGTGCACTTGGAGAGGATGAACTTACATCCTAATAATTTTATTCAGTTATAAAAAGTAGTTATTTTATTCACCTGTAGGGAATTAATGTAAAACAACAATAATACAATAATAGCTTTTACTAGGATTGTTTCAATGGGAGCCCCATCAAAACAACAATAATAAATCTTATGGTTTACATAGAATTTTTTTGTTTTGCAAAACACTTTACAATTATTAGCTCATATTGTCTTCAACAACTCTGGGAGTTAGTTGCTATTATTATCCCCATTTTATTTTTTTATTTTAAAAAATCTTTTATTTATTTATTTTTAGTTTTCAACATTCATTTCCACAAGATTTTGAGTTACAGATTTTCTCCCTGTCTTACCCCTACTCCCCATCCCAAGATAGCAAGCTTACTGAATACCCCTTCCCCCAATCTGTTCTCTCTTATATCCTCCCCGATCATTCCCTTAACTTTCTAGTAGGGCAAGATGGATTTCTTTACCCCAGTGTCTGAATATCTTATTTCCCAGTTGCATGTAAAATAATTTAATTTTTTGTTTTTAAAATTTTGTTATCCCCATTTTACAGATGCATGAAATAAAGCAGAGAAAGGGTACTCAAAGTTTACTCGGAGTTAGAAAACTAATTGGTATCTCAGGAAGGATTTGAACTCAGGTCTTCCTGGCTCCCAGGTCTACCATTCTATCTGTTGTGCAACCTGGCTGCCAAGATAAAACCAAATTAGTGGTAGTAGTAGTAGTAATAGTAATAATAGTAATAGTAGTAGCAGTAGTAGTAGTAACAGCAGTAGCAGTAATGATAACTAATAATTAATAATAATAATGTTAAGGTAATTCAGACTTATACTGTGTGTGTTCCATTGTTTGCAAAGCGCTTTGCTCAAAGATAGTATTGTCAAGTAACTACTGTGAACTCAGCACTCAGCTGTAAATAAAGAGTAGACTAAGGAGAAGATTCCAGTTTTAGTTCTTAAAGTGATTATAATCAGAAAGATAAGAGTTTCAGATGGAAAGCAATTAAAGAACAGAATAACCTCTAATGAAGTGCCAAATTATGTACATAATAAAATCAATGCTATCGGTATTCAGAGACAGGACAGATCTATATGGGTTGGAGTCAGGATAAATGACTTCACCAAATAGGACTTCAAGGATGGAGAGAAGTTATTATAGGTCATAATCCCTTTCCTGAAAAAGCATATATCCTTGATCTGCTTGGTACTAGAACTGAAGATCAGTGTTGTACTATTGAGTTTTTGAAGATGAGAAGTTAAGCTTAAGACTATAGTCAATTGTATGTATACAGTGCTTAACGCTGACTAAGTGTTTTAGATACACAGTTGATCCTTATTATAAAATTGTGAGTAGGGTTGTCCCCATCTTGAGAATGGGAAAACTGAGGCCAAAAGATTTTTTCTCAGTGATTCATAGTTAATAAAATGTGAATCTGTAACAAAAAGTCAGTTCTGCTGACTCCAAGTTAAGTGCTCTTTTATCTATATCAGTTGGTACTGAGGGATTATTATAGATACAGCTGGAAGGGACCTTAGAGGCCCTCTAGCCCTCTAGTCCAAGGTTCTTAAACTTGTGTGTGTGTGTGTGTGTGTGTGTGTGTGTGTGTTATGAACCCCGTTGGCATTTTGATAAAACCAATCAACTTCTTTTCAGAATAAAGTTTTTAAACATATAAAATAAACACAGCAAATTTAAAATGAATTCAAGTATACAGAAATTCAATTATATTGAAATATTGAAATTCAATCACTTTCAAAAACACATAAGAATATATTTTTAAAAAAATATTGACAAACCCTAGTTAAGAAGTCCTGCTTTAGTCCACCCCAGTCTTTTAAAAAAAGAAGAAAAAAAAAACCTAAGTCCAACAATTAATATTATGAGACTTGGCCAAAGGCACACGGCTAGTCTGCAGCAGAACTGGAATCTGGACTTAAGCTGCTAGATACAACCTGGAACCATGAAAGGGAACAAATGTGTTGGTGGTTGCAAAAATAGATTCCCTCCAGACCTGACCCCACATGGGATATGCTCCTGGCTCTGACTTCCACTGCTGCCACCAGTGCTGCTTGCAGGGGCCAGGATGAGGAGAAGAGCCCAAATCCATCTCTTTACCACAAGCTGAAGATTAACTTCTGGCAAAGGCACCAGCAAGCTAATGTACCCTGATTTTCCCTTCTAGCAGTCAGTTTGAGAAGTCAGACCCTTTTATCTCCCTCTCTGATTAGGAATGCTTTTCAAATCCCTGATGCTGTCCAAATGGGGGCAGCAGTTACCTCCAAGCCCAAAAGGCGGGGAAAGGATCACAAACAGGGACCTTAGGCAATGGAGAAAGCACATTTGTGTTTCACGTTTTGCATGGTACAGGGCTCCTGCCAGAAGAATGGCCAGCAGGAGCCAATCTCATTGTGGGGATGTTCAATGCATGTATGTTGTACATTTCCCACCAAGAAGGAAAGAAAACAGATCTTATCTTCATCTGAAAGGAGTGAGAGACACATTGTACTCCAGACAGTCACTTTCATACCCTGGCTTAAAATGATAGGAAGTTCATAGCAGAGTCTGGCATTCAATGTAAACATCACAAACCAACTTGGGATATGCTGGCGAGAAGATGTTTTGTGTTGGAAAACAGTCTCTGAGGTCAGCCTGAAATGAGAAAATGTGTTCCAGACCATGCCTAGCCCATTTGAGATCAACGGATTTCAAGCACCTTCCTATAAGGAACCCTTTGGAAAGTCTTCATGCTCCATAAATACAGCTTCTGTGCATTTCCTAATGCTTGCATCTATCCAGGCTGTTGTGGGCAATCATCTGCATGGCAAAGAACATATCTTTGAATGTACCCAACCTCATCCAGGAAAACATCAAACCAAGGTAGCACACAATAGAGTGCGCTGGCTGTAGTAAGACAGAAAGAACACTACCTCTAGACTCAGAAAGCCTGAGTTCAAATCCTGCCACTGATATTTACTCCTTACGGGACCTTAGTCAAATTGTGAAATTTCCTGGACTTTCATTTCCTGCTCTGTAAAATGAGAGGATTGGACTAGACATTCTCTGATGCTTCAACTCTCCATGTTTGATCTTATGGAAGAGACGAAGAATTAAGAGATGAGTAGGACAACTGGAATTGAATCAGTGTTCAGTTATAAAGTGTACAGGTAGAAAAGAATGTACAGGGAGAAAAGAGGTGTAGAGAATAATGAAAAAACAGCTCAAATTTTAGGATCCAAGAAAGTTCATTGAGAATCATCAAGACTGAAAAAAGAAATTCTTAGAGGTATTATAGGGGCCAAGGAAGCCATCATATCAATTGCCCAGAAGTAATTAAAAACAATACTTTAATGTCACTCTTGGGTTTCCTTTTTCTCCACCAAAGTCATTCTTTGGTCCACTCTTTCTAGGCATTCAATGTACATTTACAGATGATGACAGTCATTTAAACAATCTCATCCACAGGAATGTACTGTCATTTTTTTCATACTGACCACCAACATAACACTCAGCTCAGAGCCATGAAGACAGGGATTCCAATCTTGCCTCATACTTATAAGCTATTTAACAGGCAAATCATTTTCCCCCTCTGACTTTTGTCATCCATATGATGGGGCTGATGTCATCCATAATATCTACCTCAGAGGCTCTAATGAGATAAGGTAAGTAAAACACTTTGCAGACTCTTTAAAAAAGATTCAGTTGTTATCCTAAGTTGGCCTGGAATACTTAAGAACATGCTAGGCCAAGAATTAGGAGACTTAGGCTCCAATGTTCTCCAGAGCCTTACTTGTTTTGTCATCATGGGCAAGACACTTTCCCTCTCTATCTTACATGTAAAATGGGGATAATGGGGGGGCAGAGTCAAGATGGTGGTGTAGAAGCAGGAAAACTCCAGAGCTCCCCCCATAACTGCCTCAAATACCTAGAAACTATGACTCTAAACAAATTTTAGAGTTACAGAACTCATAAAATGGCAGAGAAACCAGGCTCTTGCTGAAGGCAGCCCAGCAGAAGGATGGAAAGGGTTCATCACAGTGGGTTAGGAGCAGACCCCAGCACCATGTGGTTTTAGTCCCAGGCCGTCCAGGAGAAGCTGCAGCTGGGGCTTTCAGGAGAGTGGATCACCAGCAGCTGCAGCAGCTTCCGTAATTACCAACCCATAAGAGCAAGAACAAAGGGAAAAGGTCAGTGGAACTTGGCTAAATTTGGGGGAGAGAGTCCAGCCCCTGCCTCCAGAGCTAGAAGTGGCTGAAGTGGTGGCCCTGCAGCAGGCTCTATGTGGCTGCTTCAGAGCTCATGGCCTACAGATTTCAGGGGGGGGCAAGCAATCATTCAGAGGCTAAGTGCTCTTGCCTTGAGCTGCCTGGATTGGGATCATGGTATTGGGTGGTGGTCCTGACGTTCATGACCACTGAGCCAAAGCTGGTGGGAGCTGTAGAGACAGCCTCCTAATGGCTCCAGCAGCTGTGAAAACCCCAGCGATTTGGGACAGAGCTCTCCCCTCCGAAAAGCAGAGTCCTACTGAGCCCAAAAGTCAAGTAACTGAGTGGCAACATAAGCAGGCAAAGGAAGCAAAAAAGCTCAGCACTCCAACTTTAGATTCCTTTTTTGGGAACAAGAGTATCAAAGCATGGAACAGGAGGAAGACAACACAGCCAGAATTCCTGCACTAAAAGCTTCCAAGAAAAATGTAGGCTTGTTATAAGTCATAGAGCAGCTTAAGAAAGATTTTGAAAACCAAATAAGAGAAGTGGAGGAAAAATTGGGGAGGGAAATGAGAATGATGCAAGAAAATCATGAAAAGAGAGTCAACAACCTGACTGAAGAAAATAACACCTTAAAAAATAGACTAACTTAAATGGCAAAAGAGGCCCAAAAAGCCAATGAGGAGAAGAATGCCTTAAAAAGTCAAATTTGCCAGATGGAAAAAGAATCTCAAAAGCTCACAGAAGAAAATGATTCTTTCAGAATTACAGTGGAGCAAATAGAAGCAAATGATTTTATGAGAAATCAGGACACTATTAAACAGATCCAAATAAATGAAAAAAATAGAAGGCAATGTGAAATATCTCATTGAAAAAACCACTGATCTGGATAAATAGATCCAGGAGAGACTATTTAAAAATTATTGGACTACCTGAAAGCCATGATCAAAAAAAAGAGCCTAGAAAGCATCCTTCAAGAAATTCTCAGGGAAAATAGCCCAGATATTTTAGCACCAGAGGGCAAAATAGAACTTGAAAGAATTCACCAATCACCTCTTGAAAAAGATCCCCAAAAGAAAACTCCTAGGAATGTTATAGCCAGGTTCTGGAGTTACCAGATCAAGGAGCAAATATTACAAGCTGCCAAGAAGAAATAATTTGAATACTGTGGAAACACAATCAGGATAACCCAGGATCTAGCAGCTTCTACATTAAGAGATCTAAGGGCCTGGAATATGATATTCCAGAGATCAAGGGAGCTAGGATTAAAACTAAGAAACACCTACCCAGCAAAATTGAGTATAACATTTCAGGGGAAAATATGGTCATTCAATGAGGTGGAGGACTTTCAAGGGCTCTTGAGGGAAAAACCAGAGCTGAATAGAAAATTTGACATTCAAACACAGAAGCATGAGAAGATAAACATGGAAAAGAAATTATAAGGAATTTAAGTTGAACTATTTACATGCCAACACAGAAAAATGAGAATTGTGACTTATGAAACTTTTCTCAGTATGAGGATAGGTGAAGGGATTATAAATGTGTGTGTGTGTGTGTATATATATATATATATATATATATATATATATATATATATATATTTATATATATGTATATATGTGTGTGTGTGTCTACATATGTATATATACATACACATATATCTATATAGGAGGGTATA
>CM053581.1:129026374-129049707 GCA_028627135.1 Pseudochirops cupreus
AATACATATGGGAGTGTGTGTATATATGTGTTCATAGACAGAGGGCACAGGATCAATTGAATAGTAAGGGGTGATATTTTAAAAGGTGAAATTAAGAGGTGGGAGGGAAATATAATGAGAGGTGACAGAAAGAGACAGAATGGGGTCAATCATTTCATATAGAAGAAGCAAGGGATAACTGTTACAATGGAGGGGAAGAACAGGAAGGCAAAAGGGAAAGGGTCAACTTTACTCTCATTGAATTTGGCTTAGGGAGGGAATGAGATATACTCTAAAATGGGTATCTTGCCCTGCAAAAGAGTAGGGGGGAAGGGGATGAAAGGGGGGATGATGGAGGGGAGGACAGGTTGGGGTCTGGGAGCGTTGTTAGAAGCACACACTTCTATAAAGGGAAAGGGACAGAGTAGAGAATAGAACAAAGGGAGGGCAGGATAGAAAGGAGGAAAATATGGTCAGTGTTACACAACATGTCCATTGTGGAGATGTTTTGTGTAACTACACATGTATGGCCTGTATTGAATTGCTTGTCTTTTCAGTTGATGTGGGTGACAAGGAAGAAAGGGAAAGAATCTAGAATTTAAATTTCTAAAATCATATGTTAAAAAATATACATACATACATGCATACATACATATATATATATATATATATATATATATATATATATATATATATATATATATATATATAATACCTGTATTCCTTCAGTGATAGCCTGATAAATCATGAAATGTAACTTGAATGATATCAACATTGTATTATCCATATAGCACTGGAATGATATAGGGTAGATAACAAAATGCACACAAAGAGCTGTGTAGAACATATCAGAGATGTATGCTTCCACACAGAAGTAAGATCAGGTAGCAAGAGCAGAGTCAGCTTACCTGTTCATTGGTTCCTGTGTATATTAAGAGGCTTGGAGGAAAAGGATGAGAGTCACAGAGAAAGGTGTGAATGGGTTGCAATCTCCCTTGCTCAAGGTGGTGGTGGGGGGCATGTTGATGAGATTATAAACCTACTGAAATAGATAAAAAGCAAAGTGGCTACAGAGACAAAAACAAAACATGGTCCCCATATTCAAGGAGCCCATACAAAATCAGCAAGTAATTTGTTAACAAAGGTTTTTTTTTTTTTTGATTGAATTGTTGGACCTGCTGGCTAACCAATTTCAGTCCAACTAATATTTATTAAGGATTTCTTATGAGTAGAGTTCTGTGTTCAGGAAGATTTTTTTTCCTTCAGATCTGTAAATTCACTGGTGTGAAGAAACTGCCTCTACCAATTGAGATTAGAAAATTCTTTGATTTATCAATTTAGAGAGTTGTCTGGGCACTGAGAGATCACATGAAATATCCACAGTCACATAGCTGTGATGGTTCAGAGGCAGGACTTGAATTCAAGTCATCTTGACCCTCAGGCCAGCACTCTCCCTGCTATTCATGCTGCCTCTATTAGCGGAGAATACAGATTCAGTGAGATACCATCCTTGCCCTTAAAGAGCTGGTTTATTTTATATTATAAATTAGCAAAGACACAATACATACACACACATGTAATTAAATATTATAATAAAACTTTCATACAAAATAGAAAAAAATGGGGATGATGATACTGGCATTATGTACCTCAGAGAGTTGTGAGGACAGCACTCTGCAAACCCAAAAGAACCATACTAATGGAAAACATTATTCTGCCCTCCTGACTTATGAATAATGGGCATCCTTTGGTCTCCTGGATGCATCATGTACCCTGCAACTATACCCTTCTCTGTGTGTTCTTTCCCTCTTTTAGAGTGCAAGATCTTTGAGGGCAGGACTTTAAAAAAAAATTTTTGTATTTGTATCCCCAGGTACTTACACTGTTTCCTTCAGCACATCAGAGGATCTCAACTCATACTTTACAAAGAAAATTGGCACAATTGATTAAAAGTTTGCCCTTCTTCCCACAAAACCACAAACCCTCTCAGCAATTCACCTATATCACCATGACCATAGTCTTTGCTGCAGCATGTAAATTCTAGGGAAACTGTTTTATATACATGGCATTGCATCTCCTACCACCTTGTATTTGGTCCTCCATGTCTAGCATGCTGTCTCTTTTTACCTCTGGCTCATAAAAGTCTCAGCTTCCTTGAAAATACAAATTAAGTGCTAGATAAAGTTCTTCCTTATCTTATATATATATATGCATATACATATGCATGCATGCACGCATGAATATGTTTATGCATGTGTATGTGTATATATATGTATATGTAGGCATGTACATATACATGTATGTATATATTTTATTTATGGATGTGTAGGTATATATAACTTATTCAGATATATGTCATTGTTTTCCCTAGTAGAGTGTCATTTCCTTAAGGGGAGGGACTGTTTTTCATTTTTATATTTCTAGTACCAAGCACAATATCTGGCACATAGTAGTTGCCCATTACTCTAAATGTTTATCAAATTAAATTGAATGACATGTTCAGATCCATGCCTTAAAAAGATTAATTTTCTCAGCCCTCTGAAGGGTGGATTATAGGAGACAGTAAGAGACAGGGAGACAAAGGAGGTAGCAATTAAAACAGTACAAACTACTGATGATGAGGGCCTGAAAATAAAGTGCTTGGTATGTATAGAGAAGGGATGAATGGACAAGATGGTGTAGGTGTAAATCAGGGGTGGGGGACCTGTGGCCTGGACATCACATATTGCCTTCTAGGTCCTCAGGTGTGACCTTTTGACTGAAACATCCTTAATTAAAGGAATTTTTTTTCTGTTAAGTTTGAATTCAGTAAAAGGGCTGCACTTGAGGACCTAGAAGGCCACATGTGGCCTCCAGGCCAGGCTTCAGGTTCTCCAGTCTAGCATAGATGGACAAGATTTGGCAACCAGTTGACTAACAATGCCTTCAATGGAATTAGGGAAGTTGGGATGGAAGGGGTCAAGATTAGGTTCAGCCCTGACGTTGTGAAGTTTGAGATATGCTGAGTTTCAGATACTTGTCGGACATCTGGGTGAATACCTGCATTGGTTAAAAAGAAAACTAGGAAGGGAACTCTAAGTGTAGGTTTTTAGATCTTAGAATTATAATTGCCCATGGTTTCTACTGCCATAGAGACAGTGAGGGAGAGATAGCAGAGTGCAGAGGGTTTCTGGCATCTATGATCCTGCAAATCAGAAAGAGTTCCTTTTTTCTGCATTGGGTTAAGGGCAGAATTGCATCACCCTCTAGAAGTTCCTTCAGAAACTTTCCCTTTCCTTTTCACTATGACTCTAGAAGGGATATCTAACAGTGGTACTGAAGGAGTGCTTATGTGATGCTTGTGTAAGCAGTAGGGAATTTACCTGTAAATTCCGGGATGGCAGAACCAATATTTTATCTAACAGGATTCCACTTCAGCTGAGATAAAGGGTTTGAAACATCAGGGATAACTCTACTGGACTAGGGTAAAATAGCAGTTCCTTAGGCTCTTTATCCTTCGTCTACCTTTTTTCATTCTACCTCATTTTTGTCATTCCTGTCTCATGGGCTTCCCCAAAGGAAGAAGATAGTGAAATGTTCCCTTTCTTTGGACTCTTTAAAAGTTGAGAGTAGTGATTTCTTTCTATACTTGCCCCTCGGAATCTCTAGGATTTAGGGAATAAGCTTAGGTAGCCCCTCTCCACATTCACATTCCCCTTCTTAAGGACCCTCAGTACTATCCTCCCCTCGGATTCATTCCATCCTGCCTCACTACCTCCTTTTAGAATTACCTACCTCCCTTTCAACCGTGACTCTAGGCCCATCTGCCCAATCTACTTTCTGGAGACTGACCCCACCTCATATTCACCCAGTTCTCTAGGGCAGTGGTTCTCAACCTTCCTAATGCTGCGACACTTTAATACAGTTCTTCATGTTGTGGTGACCCCCCAACCATAAAATTATTTTCATTGCTACTTCATAACTGTAATTTGCTGCTGTTATGAATCTGTCTGATATGCAGGAGGTATTTTCATTGTTATAAATTGAACATAACCCACAAGTTGAGAACTGCTGCCCTAGGGTCTCAAATGACTGTCCCCCTATGCAGAGCTCTGGAGTTATGAGGACTATAAGATTCTTGTCTTTAGCAATTCAGTTCAGACCTATACAGTCATGTTCTTTGTCATAACCATCTCAAGCCATATTGGGCTATGACAGAGTTATTGGCAAAATTTTGAGAGAGATATTCCATTTCTTTGTACTGCATTCCATTTCATAAACATTCTGTAAATGCTAGTTTTGTTCAGGGCTTTACGCTCAAGACAAGGAGAGGTAAGATAAATGATTCCAAGAGACCTGGTACCTAAATCATAAGTGGCACTTCCTTTAGCCTGAGGCCTGGGGCAAAGGGAATTGTACAGTTGGGTCTTTTAGGTACCTAGAGAGGACTACACTGCCTCTGTCATGTTCTTTTGAGGGGGGCTCTGTGTGTGTGTATGTGAATTTTGGCAGTCATTGCTAGGTCGTGCAGAGGATAGAGCTCTGTGTCTAGAGTCAGGAAGATGTGAATTTAGATCTGGCTTCAGACACTAGCTGTATGACCCCGGGCAAGTCACTTAATGCCTATTTGCCTCAGTTCCTGATCTGTAAAATGGGGACACACTGGAGAAAGAAATGGAAAATCACTCCAGTATCTTTTCCAAGAAAACCTCATGGACAAACTCTGTGGGGTCATATAGCAGAAACTAGTTGGCTCAGTGAATTCAGCTTTGGGCCTGGAGTTAGGAAGACTTGAGTTCAAATCTTTTACTAGCTGTGTGACCCTGGGCAAGTCACTTATTCTCTGTTTGCTTTAATGTAGTGGGGAAGCAGATGGCAAACCATTCCAGTATTTTTGCCAAGAAAACCCCATGGACTGTGTTGGTGGAGTCATGAAGAGTCAGATACAATTGAAAAACTGAACAACAACCACAAGAAGAACAACCTTTGAAAAATTAGAAGGTTGGACTATAGAACTTTACAACTCTGGCATGCTGGGATTCTAGGATCCTACAACTAAAGTGTGTGTGTGTGTGTGTGTGTGTGTGTGTGTGTGTGTGTGTGTGTGTGGATGTGAAGTGGCCTTGAAGAACAGAAGGGATTTTACGTGAGAAGGGGTTTATGAGAAGGGTTGGGATAGGGGCAAGATTCTTTAAAATGCAGGCTGGCATGACCCTCCAGCACAGTGGATGCTCCCACATATAAGGACCATCCTCAATCCCTTTAATTATCATGCCTGGACTTAAGACATATTAATTATGATTGTTAATAACTGACAATACATTTTTTATTGAATTGAATTCATGTTCTGTATATGCATACATATATACATAAATATTATGTTTGTCTTATCTAAACTGTTAAACTTGTCTATAAACTTTCTATATTTTTGTTCTTTCCCCACTCATGTCATTATAAATGATAATTTTTATAAAAAAATTGCAAACCAATGAGATAAAACAGTTAAAACCTAAGAATCACCCCAGCTCTTTCCCCATTCTTCTCATTACCCTCTAATTTGCTAAAAATAACAGTTCTCAGAAACTAAGCAAAGGGGGAAGTTGCATTAATGAAATGAAAACTCTAATGCTCTGTCTATATAATGTCAAGCATTCAGATACTGTTAGTAGAAGTTGCTGAGAATGAGACTATTTTGAAAGTTTAACATTTCCAATTTGGACAGTGGTGAGACATTGGAAAGACATTTATATTTTGTACTCATATTTGAGCTGGTCTAAGTTTTTATCATTAGTGTATCATAAGGTTTTATCATAAAATTTAACATTTTATCATTAGTGAAGAATATTTTGTTGTACAGCAAGTTGTTTTCATTCTTCCAAAGTCCTTCAGTAATATGAGATTAGCCTTTAGTGCTTTGCAGGCAGTTTCTCAGACAATGCCTACCCACTAGATTCTTAATCAGTGGAAACATCTAGAGGTAGAACCAAGATGGCAGAGTGAAAGAAAGCAATGCAGTGCAGCGAGCTTCCCTCCACAAAACTACTCCAGGCACATATAGAAAATGTAACAGACTGAATTATGCTGGGGTGATTCAGAAAAAAGTCACATTTATTTGTTGAGTTCACTTGGAGATAAGGAGATAGATAGGAAGGTCAGCAGAAACTGAGGACTGGGTCAGACCAGTACCATGAAGTGCACAATCCTACAGTGCTCAAGGAGATGTTGTGACCCAGAGAAAGAAGTCCCAGGGCCATACCTGCTCCTGGTACAGGTACAAAATTGCAACTTTGTCATCTACTAACTATACAGTTATAGTACAGGGAAGATGCAGAAGGAGATTTATTCTGGTCTAGTCTTCCTGTTGGGAGGTCTGGGGTAGTATACTGAGTGAAAAAGGAAGACATTAAAAACCCATCAACAAAAATAGCAGTGGTATGGCTCAGACTCCAGGAACAGAGCAGGGTCTCAATTTTAACAAGTAGACTAACTTGTAGAAAAATAACCAGGGTAGGAATCCCAGATCTACAAGGAGCCTTAAATCCTGGCACTTTGAACCAACAGTTTTCCATCTGGCTGATAGCAGCTAAGTCCAGCCACATCTGGCACAGACTTGGACCTAGGTCAGGAACTTACAGAGTTCAGAGCAGGAGGGCAGAAGTCAGACTTTGCCCTGAATCATAACAACTTTGGGATAACTAAAAGCTTGCACATCCCCAACCCATTCCTGTGATCATGAAACAATAAAACAAAAAAAGAAGATAAAGCAGCAGGATCAGTCCAGATCTTCCCTCTAGAAGTTCCAACAGAGCTCAGCTCTAATAATAGGATTAAATCAGGTAGTAGACTGAAATAATGACCAAGCAAACAATAAAAAAAGGAAATTCTGCCATAAAAATCTAGTATGGTGGTAGGAAGTTCTAATTTAGGGGTTCATAATAACTCTCTTGAATGATTTAAAGGACTTATTATGTTGGGAGAGTGATGACTCTTATTTTGCTTGACCCAGAGAGCAGAACTAGTCACAATGGGTAAAAGTTACAGAGGAAATTTCAGCACAATTTAAGAAAAAACTTACTAAGAACTGGCTGTAACCTGAAGCAGAACAGGTTGGTAGCAGCAGGTCCTTCTTTATGAAAGTCTTTAAGTAGTGAGTAAACTACCACTTGTGGAATATATTGAAGAAGAGATTATTTTGCTAGTGTGGATTTGACTAGACAAACTAGGAGATTCCTTCCAAATCTCACATTTTGTCATTTACAAGGTTTATATCTATGGTTGGTACATTACAGTGATCTGGATGACTGACTGAGTTTTTTATTTTATTTTAAATTTAAAATAAGTTTCAATTTTAAAAGCAATTTAATTTAGCTTTTACTTTAAAATTTAATTTAATTTAATAAAATAAGCATTTCCATAATATAGCATAATAAAAAAGTTAATTACACATGAAATTGAAAATCTATTATGTACAATTTGCTATTCCTTTTAAATATATAATGGTGATGTCATGTAATTTTTTTTCTTACTGAGTTTGTGAAATGCTCTAACTTGATATACTAGATAGATATGCCTTTTAGATAGTCACAGTGAAAAACAGCTAACTTGATGGAATTTTTTCCAGGTCCAAAGCACTTTTTGAGATTTCTTGACTCACACATCTGATTTCTTTTTCTATCAAAAGTTTGAATCTTTCTCAAAGCTTCATCTCTAAGGATTCTGTTTTTTCAGTGAAGAAACCATCTGAAATGATAGTGAGAACAGTGTTTCTTCAGAAATTCCTGATGCTTTCTGGCAAGTTAAAAAAAATAAAGAGGAAGGGGAAGGGTGAGGGGAGAAGAAGGAGAAATTGTACAGAAAGCTCAGTTTGAATTTGCATACATTGAAAGGCAGGACCCTGGATTATTTGCAAACCTTATTAAAAAAAAACCCATTTCACTCCACTGACTTTCAGTATTTGAGACAATACTACTGTCTTCCCTGCCAGAACAAGTATATTCTTTTTCCTCCAATCTCTTTGGATATGCCAATTATTTTACTGCCTTTACCAAATTTAAAATGCTTTTGTTTTGCTTTTCTTTCCCAAGAAAGTAAGATAGCATAATGAAATCTGAAACCAGAAGAAAATTTCTAGGCAATACATAACAAGAGCATTTTACTGGAATATTATAAAGTGCTATCTTCTCAACTCTTAACTAAGTCCCTTCTCTATCTAAATCTAATGCCTCTTCTTAAATCCCACATAATCAAGAAAGTCTTCTTTGGTCGCCCTACGTCCCACTAATATCTCCATTTTCTTACTTCTTTTTTGTTTATTATTAATTCTATTCAATTAACACTAAAATATTCTAGCTATTTTGTCAATGTTGTTTTTTATCCACAACTAGAGAGAGAGCTTCTTGAGGACAAAACTAAGTCTGGTAATCTTTTTGTTCCTTCATCAGCTTCTAGAGCTATACTTTCATATATGTTTGATATATGAAAAATAAACTTTGTTATTTTTTTTTACTTTAACTGACTGGTAAGAAGATCATAGGCAAAGTCTATGATTCCAATCCTAACTTGTTGGATTTCTGACTCTCCCTTTCTTCTCTCTCTGCCACCCTACCCCTCTGGCCATTCAACATGAATGCTCTAGCCGACTTTAGAACTGAGGGAGATTTCTAGTCCTTTTCTACTCAAACCTTCCACAGCATATACCCTTCTGTCAATATTGGACTCATTTCTACCGATGTAGACAGAGACATTTCATTGACACAACATGGGGACCACAAAGATGGGTACTGAATTAAGGTCACTCTTAGCTATTGGAAGACTGAGTAGCTGCCAACAAAGTATAATGTGAGAGGTTCCAGAAAGGGCCCCTTCACCCAGAATTATGTCTCCTCTCAACTAGAAAAAGGCAGATGATATCTGGGAGGTGAAACATGTTGAACTACTATCAACTATAAACTTAGTTTAATGACTAGCCAACTTTAAGGAAATTGGATATAAAACAGGCCAATTTGAGGCAGATGAGAAGAAAAGAATCAAATACTTGGGGTTCTGAGCAACCTGGTTAGGAAAGGGAAAATGAAGGTGAAACTGTGTGTGTGTGTGTGTGTGTGTGTGTGTGTGTGTGTGTGTGTGTGTGTGTGTGTGTGTGTGTGAAGGGAGAAATATAAAGGCACTAGAAGTTATAGGAAGTGTTGAAAGGGAAGGTGGGGAGCACAGAAGTAGAGGATGCACATCAAAAAACAAGCTAGCCCCTTCACCATGCTTTCTGGGACCAACCTGATACAAGAAACACAGACCTAGAAAGAAGTAGGAAAAGAGGAGACAGCCTTTCCAAATTCACTAAGCCGCCTTGACAGGTAGGGAATGTTGGATTTCCATATAGTAACTCTCTGTTCGCCACTTGTCTAAATAGTAATAAATCATCAGTAAATTCCTGGTTCTGTTTAGGAGGTTTGGACTTCAAAGCCAGATATTCACAAACAGGAACCTTTCATTAACTCTGGGGGGAAAAAGGCTTCATTTTACTTCCAATTGTATATTTTGGTTATTTAGTTGGAGTAGATACTGCTAACCAATATCAGCTAACCAATATAACCTGTTTTGAATCAAATGCCATTTATTATAAAAGTATCATGGAAAATTATTTGCATACATATATATGTGCCTGACAAGCCTTCATCTATACCAAATGTTTGAACTTGCCTACTTAAATATGAAACAACTTAGCTTTTTAGGGGGAAAAAACTCAAACTATTTTTCTCTTCAGACATCATGAGACAAAATAACTAGTTTATTTTTTTTTTAATTTTATTTATTTATTTATTTATTTTTGTTTGAGAGATGAGAATGTAAATAAGGCCTAGTCCTGAATTAAATAACTTGCAACATGTTGTTTTGGTGTGATGAATAAAAATTTGCACTCTCAGATTTTTCCTTTTTTCTTCTCCTCTATACTCACTCTTGTATATTTAATGTCAGTTTATGTATTCAATCAAAGGGATAGAAATGGAGCAATATGTTTGTCATTGCAGGTCACTGAGTCCTGACTTACCCTTTCAAAGTTCTGTGTTAATATTCCTTTTTGTTTTTAATATGCAGCACAGCAACACAAAAAGAAAACACTGAAGATCAATCTTTAACAAGAGTATTAAATGGAAAGCTAGTTATGTACCATCTTCAGCTGGGATTGCCATTTCCTTCTAGTTTGACCTGAGTATCAGATGTTTGACTTTTCCAGGAATCAAGGTGAAGAAGGATAAACATGCAAGTGGGAAAAGAAAAAAAAAAGGGTGGGAGATGGGGGCAATGGGGAGGAACTCACAATGCCTGGGAGCCAGTGGCAGAACATTTAGCTGCCAGTTCACTGATGGGGTTTGGAAAACTCATCAATGGGAGTGTAGCCAAAACACCATTTAAGCATGGGTGGTCACCAGCAGTAAAAGAAAAAAATAGAAATCTCCCCAAACAAATGATTTTACATGATGTGATAGCTATCTGTTTTACTACATTACTAGGTCCACATAACTGTCACCATCTTGCTGAAAGCTCAAATCAAGGTGATGTAATGAGAAGGGATTTCATGCAAGCCACATGAAATGCAGATGGATGTGCATTTTCATGCTATCCAGGTTTGTGTTGGCCAGGCTATACCATGGTTCCTGCTTTGGAGAATAAAATTTTCACACTACCTCGTATATTATACTTAAAACAACACAGCATGGTAGAATTGAAAATCACAGAGAGGATAAGGCCCATTTCTATTATTTACAACTTTATGTATCACCCATTCCATGCAAACACTACACTGAGACAGCTGCTCTTTGATAGATGTTATAAATATTGACTGGCTCCATTGGTAGTAAGAGCCAAAGGTATTATCCACAGGTGAAAAGAAATGGGATAGTCTCTTCTCTGCAAATGGGATATAACACATTTACCTAATCATTACTTGGGAATATACATACACAAACACACACATTTTATTATATTGTTAAGTAGATAAAATTAACTTGTTTTGTTCAATTTAAAAAGTCTATATACATAAGAGTATGACTTTTCAAAGAAGCAATTATGATTTTCTTATGTATCAAGTCCAAACCATTCTTTAGGGCCAGGGAATATTAGACTACATTACATTAGTTATGATAATAACAGTGGATTATAGGGGGTGAGAGCCCCCAAAAGTGGCTACTTTAAAAAAAATTTAATGCTACTTCAAGTGGTATATCCCCAAAATATAAAAAAAAACAAAATCTTTTCATATGTAAATGTTTGCTTAAAGAAAACTCTATCCATATCCATTGAATTATTTTAATAATGAATATTTATGCATTTTTCCAAAAGTATTGTTTGTTTATTATGAAAATGACTATGATTTCCAGGCTGTGTATACTACCAGAGCAAAAGTCCTCCTTATTGGTAGTTCTTTCTCAATAGAGACATTTTCCCTAAGACATAAAAAGTCCAAATTTGATCATACTCAGGTAACACAATATATAGCAGAGCACTAAAATATGATGGTTGAAGAGTACACTTCTATCTCTATGGTTTCCTCTAAACATTCCTTCTTTAAGGAAGAAAATATCAATTCCATTATAGAACATAAGATATGTAGTTCTTGACCAAACCTGTGGGATATCTTCTCTTTTACATTTCTTCTTTTACGTTATTTGTGTCAGAAGATTAGGGATGGTGGAGGTGGTATGAACACATCATAAAAGCTCCTGACTGCCACTCCCAAAAGAAAAACAGCTAGGGCCACACAACCAAAACAGAAATAAAATAATAGGGAGCATCAGGCCAGTAGAGCATAGCTGTGGTAAGCTCTCTGAGGTCATATCTGGCTATATACATACGTATATATGTATGCATATATTATGTATTATATATTATATATTATATATAGAGATATACGCATATACATAATACATACACCCATATGCAAATATATGTATATGTAATAAAATATATATCTATGATCACCAATACATTTGAAGTCTATTTTCTCAGTACCGTAGCCAAATATTTTTGTTGTGTTACAATTGATTAATCTAGGAATATGCAAACAATAAACATATAAAAATTCATTGATTTAGCAGAGTATCTTGAACATATTAGGTGGCCAACAACTATTGAGTTGAAGAATGATACCTCTTTTTAAATCAATAATCCAAGTTAATTATAGCTACTTCTCAATGCAATATACACATATATTCGTATAGATGCACAGCTCCAAGAGAGGTATTTATTTAAAATTTCCACAGAAAAAAAATTACTATTGAATAAAATTTCTTTAGAAAAATATGCATAGATGTATATACCTGGTGTGTGTGTGTGTGTGTGTGTATCATACTTACATATCGAGAAAAATGAGTCTGAGTTTTTATAGCTGAAAATTATCATGTAGTGCTAGAGATGTCAAAGTCATACAGGTAGGTAATAAGTATGGGGTCAGAATTCAAACCCAGATCCATTTGTTCCAAATTTCATGTCCTTTTTTACTTTGTCATGTGAGTTTTCCAGATAATTGAAGCTTATCTTTTGAGTGGAAAAATAATATTTTAGCCACTTTAATGGAAATATTCCTAAAATATATTAGAGTTGCAACATATGATTTTAGGTCAACAGTTCTGGGTTCACAGAGACCAGTTTTAATCTTTTAGAGTCTCTCAATAATGACTCAGAGTTTGTGCCCTGAGAATTTGTGACTTTTTGGCTCAAATCTAGCTTTTATATAATAGATCTTCAGCTCCCCTACAGATATCAAGATAACACTAAGTTTTAAGCATAGAAACATTTTACAAATGTATGAATAATAGAGAGATGGTTAGTACCTTTATTAAAGCCTACTTCCATTGAATTGCACATTCCTGCCTTCTCCCCAGTAGATTATTCAGTACTGTTACAGACTCACATAGCTAACTGGTCACATCCTTGTTTCATGTGCTACCCTTAGAAGTCACAGAGTTGGTTTAATGTAAGCTGCCCTACTTCTTTTTTATATCTTCACTGTTTTTTGCTTTGTTACTCACTCCTGGTCTCTATCCCTATTCCCATCTCTCATTGTTCTGTCAAATAGTGCTATAGCAATCTTCATCACTACCAGATCAATTTCCCTATGCTCAACCAATGGTAGGATTGTTATTCCCTCATTTACCAAATTGCATTCCCCATTGCTGCTCAATCCCAGGAGCTCCTATCCTCATGGCTATTACTCTGAATTTTCTGTATCTCTATATGCTAAGATTTATTGCCCACCTCCAAACATGATACAAGAAAGACTAGTTCCAATTTGGATAGATACTTTTACTGCTTAGTGAGTAAACATTTTTACTTTTATAAACACTTTCCCAACATTTAAGCAGATCCATGAAAGGGAATTTATTTTTTTTTTCATGATGAATTGGTGAATAGGAAATATAGTAGTTGCCCTGCCTGCTAAACAAAGAAGATTCTGGGAAGTCTGAAAAGTCCTTGAGTCACATTTTCAGAATAGGTCCAATAATACCTGCTCAATGCCCCATTTCTCACACTGGGGATTTTGAATATCAACTGCCCACTAATTTCCACCTGTGTTCTCTCTTTGTGTTACTGTTTATTGCAGATTTCACTGTAAGAGATGCAATTTGATTTACTATGGAAAATTTTTTTTCTGGCATTACCAAGTATGTTCATTTGTAAAAGGCAATTTAAAAAATGTTCTTTGCTGCATTTTCCCTCCCATAGTCCCAATAAAATACATGTGTGACTGGATAGCAATTGATGATAAAAAAAAAAAACCTAGAAATCTTAGTAGACTGCAAATGCAAATGAATGGAAAATTTGGTAAGGAAGTTAAAAAAACTGGAAGACATCTGCAAGGTAATCTAGTCTAACACCCTCATTTTTATGAGATTAGGAAACTGAAGCCCAAAGAAGTTAGCTGATTTAGATAAAGTCACAGAATATCAATGATCAGGGCAAAGGTTTGAGCTTAGTTCTTCAAGTTCCAAATCTAGTCCTTTTTCCATTGAAAAGTAGTAATTTAATGATACTGTAGCACCCATACAAGAATGTTCTCTCTCCCTCTTTCTACTGATTGAATTCCTATTCTTTAAAGTCCAACTCAAAAGCCTACCCATATAAGGATTTTTTCCCTTGAACTTCACATGTACTTTCCACTTGTAATTATGTAATGCATTCACCATGTTCCCTGGTGTATAGAGCATTGCTCTTGGAGTGGGAAAGATCTGAGTTTAAATCTCTACTCTGACACTTTCTGGTATGGTGATATTGGATTGTTGTGGTGATCAAATTAAATTGTGTTTGAATATCTATCTATCTGTCTTTCTATCTATCCTACAAACCTTAAAGAGATGCCTAAATGTTAGCTATTGTTAACATTATGGTTATAGACTTCTATTCTCCCTGATAGACAATAAGTTTCACAAAAGAAAAGGTACTGGTTGAGCACATATTAAGCACCTATTATGTATAAAGTCCTGTGATAAGTGGGACAGTTTACAAGGTTTACTTCACACATGACATCATGGAGTCTCTTCCTTTTCAGCTACCAAAGCTCCTTAGAAAAAGAGGAAAAGAATGATCTAGCCTTTAAAATCCTTGGGACAATCAAATGGCCCAACATTAAAAATAGTTGTTTTTTTTTAATCAATAGAAATGAAATTGAAGAAGACAAATTATTGTATCTTTTGCCACTGTACTCTGAGAATTACTGGGCATTTCATTCTTACTTGTATTTGAAACCTCTTATTTGTGTTAACCTTCCTATTAAAAGAACACGAGCTCCTTGAGAGCAGGGGCTGTCTTGCTTTTCTTTTTGTATTTTTAAATCTCAGCAAAGTCATTGATACACACTAAACCACTAAACCATGCTTTTTTATTCATCAATGAATAAATAATACAAATAATAAGGATGACTATACATTAAAGAAATTCAAAATACTTTTTATTTGAAGTTCTGGGGGAAAGAACAGGATCAACTAAGAGTAGAGAAGACTTCCTGGAGGAGCTAGTATTGTAATTGATCTATGGATTTTGGGTAGGGTTTTAACAAGTAGAGTTGGGGAAACAAGGCAGGGCCTTCCAGGTTCAGGGAACAAAAAATGCAAAGATTTGGAGAAGTGAAAGTGAAGACTATGTATTGCAAACAAATATTCCCAGAGATTAAAGTTTGTGGAGGGAAGTGCCATGAGATAGGTTAGAAAGATAGATTAGCATCAGATTATTAAGTGCCTTCCTCTAGAGGCCAAAAGACTTTGAGTTGCCAATACACATTGGATATATTTGAGCAGAGAAATAACATAACTAATTTTATGCATAAAGAGTTTTAGGAAAATACACTGAGTATAAAATTAAGAGCATCATTAAAACACCAAAAAAAAAGTCCTTCTCCCCCTTTTTAGACTCATATAAACATACATCAAGACCTTTTCCCCATCTCAGACTTTTTGGTTAGTCATCGGAAGACCTCTGATGATTAGCACATTGTATTATTTAATCTATTCTCCCCTCTTCGTTAGAAAGTTTAGAGGTCATTTTCCAGGTACTATTTTATATTGTCACTATCTTGTGGAATTTTAAAATGATCAGCTGGATCTATGTAGTGCCAATGCAATATTCATAGTGCCAGTGGTCACTATAAATATGCCTGCATAGTGCGCAATCACAAAATATGACAGACTCTCCATATAGAAGACGGAAGCAAAACACTTATTAAGACATCAGAAAACCAAATCCCAACACCCGGAAACTGAATCCATCATAGCAAAATAGAAGTTTATGCACCACAATGTAGCAGAGAGTCACACCATCCTTTAGCCTTCCTACAAACCAACACAAGCCTAAGTCACAGCATGTGGCAAACACCAACATTAACAAGCTTACCTGTCTCCTTCAGATGTGTCCTCTCCTCCCACCATGTCTAGCTGCTCTGACTCCCAGCTTCCTGTTGGTTCTGCTCCACCCTTTAGCAAACTCCTCTCACCACAGACTCCACATGATTACATTCAGCCATAAGGGGCAGGGTATATTTTCAAAGCAGGGAAGGTCTTCAAATTCCCTTAAGCTTATTAAGGGGCAGGGAAAATCTACATTACAATCTAGTAATTTACATTCCTTCTTCCCAAACAACAACAGCAACAAGAGATTAAGTGATATCTAAGTGACAATGACACTACACTTGGAATCATGAAGACTCATCTTCATGAGTTCCGATACAGCCTCAGACACTTTCCAGCTATGTGAACCTGGACAAGTCACTTAACCCTATTTGCCTTAGTTCCTCATCTATAAAATGATGTGGAGAAGAATTTATTTTTCTTAGTGTAATAAATTGCATTAAGACTTTGGGGAAATCCCATATATTGCTTGTATAAAATACTTTCATGATTGATTTGCTGAATAAAATAGAAAAATGTATTGTCAAGCAATGGATACAGAAAAATAAGAAATCTTTTGATTTTAGGCATGTTAAAAATAAGGATAGTGTAGAACTTTTGGAAAGAGTTTTATGAGATTTAGAGATGGGCAGTTATCACTAATAGTTTCAAAAGGGAAGATAGCACTTGTTGTTGCTGGATCATTTCAATCATGTCCAACTCTCCATTACCCCATTTTTGGGGTTTACTTGGCAAAGATACTGGAGTGGTTTGCCATTTTCTTCTCTAGATCTTATTCTCCAATAAAAGTGGTAGAGGAAGAATTAGGTAAGGAAACAAGAACAAAGGAGGAAAAATATGAAAAGACAATTAACAACTTGATAAAACAGACACAAAAATACTGAAGAAAATAACACCTTGAAAAGTAGAATTGGTTGAGTGAGAAAAGAGGCACAAAAGCTCACCGAAGACAATACTTTCTTAAAAATTAGAATGGGTCAAGTGGAAGCTAATGACTTCATGAGACATCAAGAAAAAATGAAACAAGGTCAAAAGAATAAAAAAAGAAGAAAATGTGGAATGTATCATCAGAAAAAGAAATGACCCGGAAAATAAATTAAGGAGAGGCAATTCAAGAAATATTGAATTACCTGAAATCTATGGTGAAAGAAAGGACCTAGCCATCATATTTTATAAATTATCAAACAAAGTTGCCCTGATATCTTAGAACCAAAGGGTAAAATGAAAAGTGAAAGAATCAATAGATCACCACCTGAAAGAGATCCCAAAATACAAGCTTCCAGACATGTAGCCAAATCCTAAAGCTCCCAGGTCAAAGATAAAGAAGCCAGAAAGAAACTACCCACATACTGAAGAACCATATTCAGGATCATACAAAATACAGTGGTTTCCACCTTAAAGGAGCAGAAGGATTGCAATGTGATTATTCCAGAAAGCAAAAGATCTAGGATTATAAACAAGAAGAAGTTCCCTGTCATGCCCCCAAAAAGACCAGCATAATTTTTCATTTTCATTTTATTTTATTTTTTTTGCTTTTTGGAGGACAATTGGGGTTAAGTGAGTTGCCCAAGGTCACATGGCTAGTAAGTGTTAAGTGCCTGAGGTCAGATTTGAACTCCTGTCCTCCTGACTCCAGGGCCAGTGTTCTATTCACTGTGCCACCTAGCTGCCCCTCAGCATAATCTTTCAAGAGAAAAATGGATATTTAACAAAATAGAAGACTTTCAAACATTCCTGATTTTTAATAAAATTGTATAGAAATTTTGACTTTTAGATACAAGACTCAAGAGAAGTGTAAAAAAGGTAAACATGAAAGAGAAATCAGAAGGGACTCAATAAATTTAAACTGTCTTTCTATATGGGAAAATCATATATGTAACTTCTGAGATCTTTATCATTATTAGGGCATTTAGAAGGAATCTACATAGAAAGAGGGTATGAGAAAGAGTTGGTTATGTTTGAATGATGTAAAAAAATGGCTGGTGAGAAAGAAGGATGCATTGGGAGAAGGGGAAAGGAAGAAGAAGATTGGGGGAAATTATTTCACATAAAAGAGGCAAACAAGGAAGAGCTTTTACAGTAGAGGAGAAAAAAAAATTGAACATCACTCACATCTAAATTAGTTCAAAGGAGGAAAAAATATACACACCCAATTAATAATAGAAATCTATCTTAACCAATAAGGAAGTAGAAGGGAAAGAGGAAAAGGGTAAGGGAAGTGATAAAAAGGAGGTTAGATAAAAGAAGGCAGTGGTCAGAAGTGAAACAGATGTTAGAAGAGGAGAGAGGAGGGAGAGAGAGACAGAGGGAGAGAGAGGGGAAGAGAGTGAGAGGGGGAGACAGAGACAAATATAAAGAGTGGAGGAGAGGAAGAGGGTGAGAGAGAGAGAAAGTGAGAGAGAGAAAAAGAGGAAAATAGAATAAAAGAAATGAACAGTTAGTAGTCATAACTGTGAATGTGAACTCACCCATAAAATGAAAGGTGATAGCAGAATGGATAAGAAAACAGAACAAAATAATAGGTTTTAAACACACACATGCACACAAAATAGAAAGACACACAGAGTTAAAATTCTGTTGGAGCACAATCTATTATGTTTCAGTTGAAGCAAAAAAAAAGCCAAGGTGTAGCAATCATGATCTCAGATGAAGCAAAAGCAAAAAATAGACCTAAATAAAAGGTATAAATTGAGAAATTACCTCTTACTAAAAGGAATTATAAATAATAAAGTAATATTATTACCAAACATCTATGTCCCAAAAGTTATGGCATCCAAATTCTTAAAGGAAAAGTTAAACGAATTAGGAGAAAGTAGACTTAAAACTATATTCATGGGGAACCTCAACTTGCCCTTCTGAAAACTAAATAAGTCTTACCATAAAATAAACAAGAAAGAAATTAAAGAGATGAAAAGAATCTCATAAAAGTTAGATCTGAAAGACTTCTGGAGAAAACTGAGTGGGGCTATAAGGATGCTTTTTTATCTCAACTGTCCATGGCATCTTCACAAGAATTGATCCTGTAGTATGTATAACAATATCACAATCAAACGCAGACAAGCAGAAATTTAATACTTTTCAGATAATCCTGAAAAATGAGTGGGTCAACTGTGAAAGACTTAGAAATTCTGATCAAAACAATGATCCAAGACAATTCCCAAGGACTCATGATAAAAAATGCTATCTACCTCCAGAAAGAGAACTGATGAACTCTGAATGCATACTGAAGTATACACTTTATAACTTTATTTTTATTGTTTTGTTTTTTGTACCCTGTCTAATATAGAATTCTGTTTGGCGTGAGCTCATTTCACATGTGTAATAGAAATCAAAGTGCTTGGGGCAGCTAGGTGGTGCAATGAATAGAGCACTGGCCCTGGAGTCAGGAGGACCTGAGTTCAAATAAGGCGTCAGACACTTAACACAAAAACTAGCCATGTGACCTTGGGCAAGTCACTTAACCACTACTGCCCTCCAAAAAGAAAAAAAAGAAATAACCAAAGGAATCAAAGTGCTTGTCTTCTCCGGATGGGTATGGAGAGGACAGGGAGGAAAAGAATTTGGAACTCCACATTTAAAAAAAAATTATTGTTAAAATTGCTTTACATGTAATTGGGAAATTTTAAAAAAGAAAAAAACAAACCATTTTACAAATTAATAATCATCAAAACAATCTAGTACCAGTGAAGAAACTAATTTGAAGTGAGTAAAAGGGATTATATATACAATATACATTATTTTAATAGCATTTTTTCCAATTACATGTAAATACAATTTTAACATTCAGTTTTATAAGATTTTGAGTTCCAAAATTTTCTTCCTCCCTCCTTCCCCTCTCTCTTCAATAAGATGATATGAAATTTGATATAGTTTATATATGTGCAATCATGTAAAACATATTTCTATATTATATTGTGAAAGAAGAAACAGAAATGGAGGGGGAAAAGCTATGAAAAAATGAAGTGAAAATTTATGCTTCAATCTGTATTCAGAATCCATTAGTTCTTTTTCTGGCTATGGATAGCATTTTTCATCATGAGTTTTTTGGCATTGTTTTGGATCATTGCACAATACACAGTATTAAATGTTTTCACTTAGTTGTCTAGTGTTTGACAAATCCAAAGATCCAAGCTTCATGGTAATAATTTATCATCTAAAAAAAAAAAACTAGGAAAACTACAAAGCAGTATGATAAAAAAAAAATTAGGCATAGAACAACATCTCATATCATATACCAAAATAAGGTCAAAATGGGTACATGATGTAGACATAAATGATAATATCATAAGGAAATTGGGAGCATGGGACAATATGCCCATCAAATGTGTGCATAGGGGAAAAGTTTGTGATAAAACAAGAGGCAGGGAGGATCATGGGAAGTAAAATGAATAATTATAATTAGATGAAACAAAAAAACCCAAAAACTTTTACACAAATCAAACCAATGCAGCTCAAATTCTTAGAAGGAATAAAAGAAACTAGTGAAAATATTTTACAGCAAGTTTCTCTGATAAAGGCCTCATTTCTCAAAAATACAGGAAAGTGAGTCAGGCTTATACAAATATGAACCATTTCCCAATTGATAAATGATCAAAAGATGTGAACAAACAATTTTCAGATGAAGAAAAAGCTATCAATAGGCACATTGAAAAAAAAGTTCTAAATCACTACTGGTTAGAGAAATGCAAATTAAAACAACTGAGGTGCCACCTAACAATTATTGAGTTGGCTAACATGACAGAAAGAGAATTACAAATGCTAGGAAGGATGTGAAAAAAAAAATTGGGACACTAAGCACTGTTTTGTGGAGTTCTGAACTAGTCTAACCATTCTGGAAAACAGTTTGGAATTATGCCCAAAGGGCAAACAACAACAACAAAACAAAACTGTGCCTACTCTTTGATGCAGCAATACCACTATAACATCAGTATCCCAAAGAGATCAAAGAAAAGAGAAAGGACCTATTTGTACAAAACTATAGTAGCTCTTTTTATGGTGGCAAAGAATTGGCAATTGAAAGGATGACCATCAACTAGGGAATGGCTGAACAAGTTACGGTATATGATTGTGATGAAGTGCTATTGTGCCACAAGAAATGACAAATTGAATAGTTTCAGAAGAAAAAACAAACCTGGGAAGAATTATATGAATTGATGCAAAGTGAAGTGAGCAGAACCAGGAGAGCATCATACACAGTAATGGCAATATTTTAGGCATGACAAACTGTCAAAGGCTTTGGTACTCTAGTTGATCTAAGACAATTCTAAAGGAATCATGATGAAAAACGCTATCTACTTCCAGAGGGAGAACTGACACAATCTGAATGCAAATTGAAGCACACTTTTAATTTTTTCTCCATTTTTATTCGTTTTATGTTTTATTCAACATTACTAGTATTGAAAATGTTTTGCCTGGCTTAACTTGTATAATTGATATCATATTGTTTGCCCTCTCAAGGTGGAAGAGAGATAGTAAAAAAAAAAAGAATTTGGAACTCAAAATGTTAAAAAATTAATGTTAAATTTTTAGATGTCATTGGGAAATATTTAATGAAATATATAAAAATTTCATTAAAATGTATAATATGGGGATAATCTGTCAAGCAGTAACCAAAATATAAAGTAGCTAGGAACTATATTCAGATTTATGCAGTACTTTAAGTTTTATATATATTCCATCATTCAAAGTTCAAAAAACAAATGTGAAGTTGATATTATTGTTATGCACATTATGCATAAGAAAACTGAGGCATGCAGATGTTAAAAATTTGCCAATGTTAACATTTCAAAAAAGTGCTTGAGGAAATACTTGATTCTAGATCTTCCTGACCAGATTTCTATTCACCATGTCATACTGTTTCATTAAATAACTAGGTAGTCAATAGTGCATCATTTCAATTTTTTTGAGCAGTCAATAATATTTTAGGCAATTATATCCTGATAATCACAATAGACCATGACTTTGGAATCAAATGGTATATAGTTTGATCATTTATGGGGGAGAAAAATCCCATGGCAGTGGTTTTAAGATGGGGATATCAAAAACTATACTGTGAAAAAAGTATTCTGTAAAAGCAAAAGGGGGAAAAATTCAAAATGAGAATGGGGAGGGACAAAAATTCTAAATTATATTCAGAAAACTTTCATTTTAAAAATCCGCTAAAAAGGAAATATCACCTTAAACTGTAGAGACTTAGAAAAAATCACAAATGTAGTCTCAAATGTGCCTCTCTTCCTTGAACATAATGTATATGAAAATAAAAATCCATACGAAATAAATGCTTGCTCATGTGTGGAGTAAAGACCTGTGCAATATTTGCTTTTAGTCTTGGTTTATATATGCTGCCACATAAGTGAAAATAGAGGGGTTTGGGTGAAATATGGGAGAAAAACACCATGTGCTATTTTATTTCATCTATCAGAACACTCATTGCTCATGGTCTTTATATTCCTTTTTAACAAACTGTATCATCCCTAACCACAGGAAGTCTGAAAACCTATAGACAAGTAGAATCCTCTACAAAAAATGGCAATGCATCTTACCTTTGGCTCACAGATAAATTAATCTTTTGTTACCTTAAGTCCAGTTTATGAGACAAAATATTGATAAAATATTAAATATGGAATGTGATATATACTATATAAAATTCACACATATATATTTATATATGTGTATATGTATGTATTTAACTCTGCCCCTCTATACTTGCTTCCTCCTTGCTTTCTCAGTTTTCTTTCCAAGCTACCATAGACTTAGACACTGAGTTTGTAATCATGTTGCTAACATATACACAAAAGAAAATTAAAAAGAAAATGGGCAAAACATTCTTCTATCTGACAGCAGATAGCCATCAACAATCACTTCATTCCATCAGGTCCTGTTTCCCCACTGGAACTTTAGTGTAGATGGAAAAAAAATCTCAGCGTGCATCTATTGTATTTGGACTACTCATCCACATACAAATCCATATTTGGACTGCATAACAATAAGCCTTCAATTTGCTAAGAAAGTTGTTCCTATGAAGAAGATGTGCACCATGACTCTGATATATCCAGGGACATAAAATGTCTGGGGGGTGTAATGCTAAGGGAATATGAAGGTCTTCCCTAGCCCTTAATAGGTCTAGGAATTTGAAGATCTTCTCTGCCCCTTAATGGGCCTCATTTGAAGCCCAACATGAGACCTTGCTTAGGGGAGGCTTGTTTTTTCAGGAAGGCCCACCTTTTGTTACTTTGTAATTAGGCAGTGGGTCAGAAAATCATGATGTTCTCTGACCATGGAGGAGGCTATATATACCTCTGAGGTGAGGTTTTACTATGGGGCTCACTTATGGGAAGAGTTGTGTGATTTGGTCAGATGAGACTCTGGGTAGCCATTGAGCCTTGCAGCTTTGAAAACCTAGATGTTGGTGCTTCTCTCTCTGGTATCTAACACTGTATATATGTAGTGGTCAGACAGAAGCCCTGTCTATTGGTCTGTTGA
>CM053581.1:129049807-129083454 GCA_028627135.1 Pseudochirops cupreus
CATATATATGTATACACACATATATTTGATTAAAGTAAGATAATTAACCCTTTTTGAGTAGCTTTTATATATATATATGTATATATACACACATATATATGTATACACAAACACACATATATTTGATTAAAGTAAGATCATTAACCCTTTTTGAGTAGCTTTCCTTTAGAAAACCAGATCAAAGAATCTGTGCTAGCAGCCATCTTGGGTAAGCTAGGGTGCTTGCTATTCAGTTTTGATTTGAAACCACTCCCATTTATGCAAAGTATTGTCAGAAAAGTGCAAGAGGTAAGCCAGGGTTCAGTATCTGAACACCTTAACCATTCTTGCAATATGTACAGAAGTTTGCGAGAGAAAGGAAGCATAAGAATCAACTCCACTACTGTGTATACTATTTGAAAAATTAGGTAAAGAAAGAGTCTTAGGGTGATTGCTGGGGGGGGGGTGTGGAGCAGAGTCAAGATGGCAGCATAGAAACAGGACAACTCCATGAGCTCCCCCCAATACCACCTCAAATACCCATAAAATATGACTCTAAACAAATTTTAGAGCTCCAGACTCCACAAAAATGATGGAATAACAAAGCTCCTGCTGAAGGCAGCCTGGCAGGAAGTCATCGCAGTGAGCTGGAAGCAGAGCCAAGACCCATGTGGTTTCAGCCCCAGAGCCCTGGCGGTAGCATTCAGGAGAGCAGATCATCTGTGATCTGCTGTGGCTGTGGCTATTTCCAGAATCACCAACCCACAAGAGGCAAGGACAAAGGGAAAAGATCAGTGGAACTTGGCTAAATTGGGGGGAGACAGTCTGGCCAAACTGCCTCCAGAGCTAGCAGCAGTCTGAAGCAGCAGCCCCACAGTTGCTTCCATGTGGCTGCTTCAGAAGCTCCCAGCCTGCAGATTGCAGGGGGGGCAAGCAATCATTCAGAGCCTAAGTGCTCATTCCTTGAGCTGCCTGGATCAGGTCGCGGTCTTGGGTGGTGGTCCTGAGATGCATTTTTAGTGAGCCAAAGCTGGTGGGGGCTGCAAAATAATGGTGGCCTTCTAATAGCTCTGGCAGCTGTGAAAACCCTAGTGATTTGGGACAGAGCCTTCCCCTCTGAAAGCAGAGTTTTGCTACTGAGCCCAAAAGCCAAGTAACTGACTGGCAACATGAGCGTGCAAAGGAAGCAAAGCAAGTCCAGCAATCAAACCTTAAATTCCTTTTTTGGGGATGAAAAGGACCAAAGCATGGAATGGGAGGGAGATAACACAGTCAAAACTCCCTCACTAAAAGCTTCCAAGAAAAATGCAAGGTGGAAAGAGGCCATAGAGGAGCTTAAAAATGATTTTAAAAACCAAATAAGAAAAGTGGAGGAAAAATTGGGGAGAGAAATGAGAATGATGCAAGAAAATCATGACAAGAGAGTCAACAACCTGATTGAAGAAAATAATACCATAAAAAATAGACTAAATGACAAAGGAGGCCCAAAAAAGCCAATGAGGAGAAGAATGCCTTAAAAAGTCAAATTTGCCAGATGGAAAAAGAATCTCAAAAGCTCAATGAAGAGAATAGTTCCTTCACACTAAGAGTGGAGCAAATGGAAGCAGATGACTTTATGAGAAAGCAAGATACTATTAAACAGATCCAAACAAATGAAAAAATAGAAGGCAATGTGAAATACATCCTTGAAAAAGCCACTGACTTGGAAAATAGATCCAGGAGAGACAATTTAAAAATTATTGGACTACCTGAAAGCCGTGGCCAAAAAAAGAACCTAGAAAGCATCCTTCAAGAAATTCTCAAGGAAAATTGCCCAGATATTTTAGAACCAGAGGGCAAAATAGAACTTGAAAGAATTCACTCATCACTTCTTGAAAAAGATCCCCAAAAGAAAATTCCTAGGAATGTTATAGCTAGGTTCCTGAGTTCCCAGATCAAGGAGCAAATATTACAAGCTGCCAAGAAGAAACAGTTTGAATACTGTGGAAACACAATCAGGATAACCCAGGATCTAGCAGCTTCTACATTAAGGGATCAAAGGGCCTGAAATATGATATTCTGGAGATCAAGGGAGCTGGGATTAAAACCAAGAATCACCTACCCAGCAAAACTGAGTATAATGTTTCAAGGGAAAATATGGTCATTCAGTGAGATGAAGGACTTCCAAGAGTTCTTGAGGAAAAAACCAGAACTGAACAGAAAATTTGACATTCAAACACAAGAAGCATGAGAAGTTAAACATAGAAAAGAAATCATAAGGAACTTATCAAAGTTGAACTATTTACATGCCAACATGGAAAAATGAGAATTGTAACTTGTGAAACTTTTCTCAGTATGAGTCTAGGAGAAGGGAATATAAATGTATATATATGTATACAAACATATGTCTATATAGGAGGGTATATATGCATATGAATATATATGTGAGTGCAGGTATTTATGTGTATGGAGACAGAGGGCACAGGATCAGTTTAATAGGAAGGGATGATATTTTAAAAGATGTAATTAAGAGGTGGGAGAGGAATAGAATGAGAGGAGACAGGGAGAGACAGAATGGGGTTAATCACCTCCTGTAGAAGAGGCAAGGGATAACTGTTACAACGGATGGGAAGAACAGGAAGGCAAAAGGGAATGGGTCACCCTTACTCTCATTGAATTTGGCTTAGGGAAGGAATGACGTATACTCTAAAGAGGGTATCTTGCCCTATAAGAGAGTAGGGGAGATGGGGATGAGAGGGGGAGTATGGAGGGGAGGGCAGGGTAGGGGGAGAGGGATGTTAGAAGCCCACACTTCAGTAAAGGGACAGGGACAAAGTAGAGAACAGAACAAGGCAGGGTTGGGGTGGGGGTGGGGGATAGGAAGAAGGGAAATATAATCAGTGTTACCCAATATGTTCATCGTGGAGATGTTTGGGGTAACTACACATATATGGCCTATATTGAATTACCTGACTTTCAGTGGGGGTGGGTAACAAAGGAGGAATGGAAAGAATCCAGAATTTAAAGTTCTAAAATCAAATGATAAATGTGTATACATATATATAGTTATTATTATTATTTACATGCAACTGGGAAATAAGATATACAGGCACTGGGATAGGGAGATCCATCTGACCCTACCAGACAGAGGGGTGATGGAGGAGGATATAGGAGAGAGCAGATTGGTGCATGGGGTATACAGTAGGATCACTATTTTGGTGTGGTGGGTCGGGGAAAGACAGGGAGAAAATTTGTAACTTAAAATCTTGTGGAAATCAATGATGTAAACCAAACAATTAAAAAAAATAAACTAAAGTTAAAAAAAAAAGAAAGAGTCCTATCAAATCCATTTTATAACAAAATTTTATTTTGAGAACTGAACCAGGAAGGAGAAAAAATAGAAAAAGAAATCTATTGGCCAATTTCCCTAATGGATATTGATGTGGAAGTTAAAAAAAAATGAAGCTCAGTAAGATTATAGCAATGTATTTTAAAGATCATACACTATGAGAAGGTAGGATTTATACCAAAGATGCAGGATTGGGTCAATATGGGGAATATTATCAGTATGATTGACCACATATTAAAAACCAACAGCAAAAATCATTTGATAATATCAATAGGTACAGAAAAAACTTTTGAGAAAATACAACATCCATTCCTATTAAAAACACAAGAAATCCTAGTAATCAATAGCGTCTTTCTCGTAATAAGGAGTGGTTATTGAAAACGTAGAGTAAATGTTATGTGTAATGAGGATAAACCAGTGGTTTTCAATGTTGAAGTAATGTTGTATGCACAAGATTTGTTCCATCCATGAAAACCTTTTAGTTGACATCACCATCTTCTCAAATTATCATCCTTTATCTGTCTTCCCTTTCACTGTCAACTTTCTAGAAATAGCCATCTACACTCATTGTCTCCATTTAATCTACCACTCACTTCTTAGTTCTTTGTTGTCTTATTTCTCACTATACTACTTAATTGAAACTGTTCTTTTCAAAACTTCCAATAATCTTCTCCTTCTTGATTTATTATTACTGCCTACTGTCCTTTGTTGGTTTATCACCCATGTCCCTGGTTGCTTCAGAGGCTCCTTCTTAGACCCTCTTTCTTCTTTCTGTATGCTTCCTTTTGGTAATCCCATCACTTCCTATGGGGTTCAACTATTATCTCTATTCAGATGACTCTAAAACACATATATTCCATTTTTATCTCTCTCCTGAGTTCCTAACCCCATCAGCCATTGCATGCAACACGTGACCACTAGGATGTCCAATAAGCATATGAAAGTCAATAGTTTCAAAATGGAATTCATTCTCTTCCCCAAAAACCTCTCCCTTCTCAACTAAGCCCTGTTGATTTTATTTATGTAATATTTCTTCTATCCATCTTCTTTTTTCTACTTACATAGCTGCCACCCAAGTCTTCATTATGTCTGAGAAGCAGCTGGGTGTTGCAGCAGAGAGAGTTCTGGGCCTGAAATCAGAAAGGCTTGAGTTTAAGTCCATCCTCAGACATTAGCTATGTGTGTCTGGTCAAATTTTAATCTTTGTCTATCTCAGCTTCCTCTACTTTAAAATCAGTACAATGACACTTACTTCAGAGGGTTGTTGTGAAAATTATATATGGGCATGTATACATATATATGTGTGTGTGTATATACATATATAATAGAATTTGCTGATTTCTGATGTATAAATACTCACATTAAAAATAAAACAATAAATTCTCAAGACAGTAAGAGCAAGATCCTGCTCTCTATCTACCTACCTATCTTTATAACATTTAAAATCCTTCATAATTGAGTTCCAATTTAGCTCTTGATAATTATTCCACATTTTTCCCCTTTATGTCCTTTATGTTAAAACAAAACTGGACTATTTGTTCTTGTTCCCTGTATATTCCCTTTATAACATCCTATACCCCATCTCTGTGACTTTATATAGGTTGTCTTCAACACTAGAATGTTCTTTCTCTTTTGCCTCAGAATTCCTTAATTATTTAAAAGAATAGCTCATATAGTTCTTACAGTCATCTTTATTTTCTTATACCCAGTTATCAGTGACTGTCCTCCTACTTCAGAAGTTAATTTGTAGTTATTGTACACTGTATGTTGTATTGTACTTATTTTTAATTTGGAAACATGTACCTCTGTTCATGTTTCTTACCCTAATCCTCACTTAAATTTAAGCTTCTTGAGGGCAAGTACTATTTATGTTTTTGCTGTTTTATCTATAGTCCCTAACATAATACTGTAGGATCTTCTTGAAAACTTTTTTGAAATTATTTGAATGGAAAGAGGGAGGTAAGAGGATCTTTTAAGAGGCTACTTGAATAGAGTATTGGTTATAGTCATGAGAGGCTGAACTAGAATAATGGTAGCATAAATAGAGAAGAAAGGGTGGAAGCAAGAGAAATCTTGGAAATAGGAACAACAAGACTAGGTTGGATATGGGAGATGAGGAAACAGGAAAAGTAAAAAATAACACTTGGTTTAGAATGATTTAGAAAGAGAAGCAGGATTGAGAAAAGACAGTACATCCTTTTTGGATATGTTGAAATTGAATTGCTAATGGTGAATCATAAGTATCCTATTTGAAGATAAAGGTTTGAACTTGGAAGAGAGATCATGGTTCGAGACATGGGTGGTTCTTGAACTAAGTAGCTTAGAATTTGTAATGTAAAGGAACAGTTTTGCAAAACTGAGAGCCACCTTCATGTTAAGGTGAGGTATGGGGGTGGGGGTTTTAGTGGAGGAAATAAAAACAAATATGTGACCTATGCATTTACATACACACATCCATCTATCTCTCTTAATTGATCAAGGTGAATATTCCACCCCTACGTATAACTATTTTAATCACAGCCCATCTACCCTTGTCAATCTGGTATAACTCTTGTTTATATTTTCCTGTAAAACCATAATAAGGGACTAGTCCAACTTGCTGGGAGTCTTCCTCTAGATCTCTTGACATTGCTTGGATAGCTAAGTGGTCTGGAAACATGTGGGCTATTCATGGGTCATCTCTTACTTACTACATGATGAGTCCATCTTTTTTTCCTAATTATAAATTTCTCTGATTATATTCTTCATGTCACTTCCTTCCTTTTTACTGCAAATCCTCTATTGCAATTGATTATAATGTATTGTAGTCTGTTCACAGCCACCTTCCACCTCTATATTACTTTCAAGTATGCCCAGTTCAGAGTTCAAATAAATGCATTATAGATGGTGATGTGTTCTAGGTTCTTCTGTTTGTGAATTATATTGTGTTGATCACATTAAGCCTATGAGTACCACACAGGTTCCTGAATAAGATCCATAATCAATCAGAACTTTCACCGTAACCAAAAACCAAATAGACGAACCGTGTGTGTTCTTCATAATATATATGATATTCTGTTGAATGGGCAACTGGATATTTGTTATGATATTAATAGTCGAATATCTTTGACTGTAAGGTGATAGATTTAATAATATGTTTGACGCATGGAAAAATTAAAGCTACATCCTGTAGAAACTATCAACATAGCACGTTTACCAAAAAAAGAAAATAATTTTGAGAGATTCTCTGATAAATGTAAATTGATTCTTTTTCAGCTTAAAAAACTTGAACAAGGATTGCTGATTGATTTGTTTTAAAATTTCTTATAGAATTTTCTCTATTCTATTATTCGTGTCTTTTCTTCTCAGATAACTAGTAAAAATATTATGACATTTGTTGTCTTCAATATAACAAAGTTTCCTGATCTTAAATAACAGTCCAGCTACTTGAAAGAGACCTTTGGAGAGGGCCTGGTATGTTCTCTCATTGCCTGGAGGCACTCTTAAGTGAGGACAGACAGGTTTGTGGTTTAAACTAAACTAGTGGCCAACAAGGGCACAACTTGATTAAAGCCATATAGCCCCTCAAAAGCTGGGCAGGAAATCCTGGTAGTTTTCAGAAAGGATAGGCAACTGAGTTATCCAGACCATCTTTATTTTCCTAATTTTAAATGATATAATAATAACAATAATAATAATAATAGTAATAATGATGATTATATGCAGAATTTTCTGTATATACCATTTTGTATTTCATTTTAATTTCACTACAACCCTGTGAGATAGACATTATTATTGCTGTAAGGAAACTGAGGCTCAAAAAGAAAAAGTCATTTACTTGGGGTCACACAACTAGATGCCTCAGAGTTGGGGCACAAAAACTCCTATTCCTTCCTCCAAATCCATGATTTTATCCACAATGTTACATATATCTGCTATATGGGGTACAGGTAGAATACCATTAATCTTGTGAGTGATGGGGTCCACTAATATTTACCATCTTCTCATAAGCTGCGGCTTCTGTCATATCTCCCAAATCTATATAAATAACCCTAATTTATCTCCTTCACTTTGTTTTCTCATGGCCAAATGATGCTTGATGGACTTCAACACAGGTCCATCTACCTCTCAGGTTTACCATGTACAAAATGCAACTCATCTTCTCCCCCAAATCTGGGTTGTTGTTTTTTTTTAACTTTCCTTTCTCTGTTGAGGGCACTATCACTTTTCTAGTCATCCAATTTCACAACTCACTCATTCTCCACATCTACTCATAGAATCAATAGATTTAGAGATGGTAAGTACACTTGGAGCCATCTAATGTACTCCCCTTATTTTAGAGACTAAAAAATGGAAGTCCAGATAAATTATTGGATAAGCTGAAATTGTTTTTTGCCTCTATAGTTTGTGTGTGTGTATCCAACCCCTTCTCTTTACTCACATGCCCACTTTCTGATCTTTATCACCTTTCACATGGACTACTGTAGTGACTTTCTAGTCAGACTCCTTGTTTCTAGTCTCTTTTGTCTCTAAACTATCCTCCTTACAGCTGCCAAATCAATATTTCTAAAACTTAAATTTAATCATGTCTTGCACAAAAGTCTTCAATGCTCTCTAACTACCTCCAGGATAAAGCATAAATGCAGTCCTTTATTTTATCCTACTTTTCCATACTTATTTCATATTGCTCCCATTCGTGTACTTTAGTCAAAGTGGACCACTACTTGGTCCCCAAATTCAGTGCACCATGATCATCATTGTTATGCCTTCATACAGACCTTAACACAAACATACTCCTTCCTCACTTTTGCCACTCAGAATTCCTTCAGTGTTTGGAAGCCTTTTTTGGTCATCCCCTCCCCTGATGTTATCAAGGTTTCCACCCTCCTGAATTTGCTTTTCATTTAAAAATTTTTGTACATGTTGTATTACCTTAGTAAAATGTAAACTTCTTGAGGGCAGAGAATGTTTTGTAATGCTTTAATCTGTATCTCCTAGAATAATGTCTCAGACGAAGAAGGTACTTTAGAAATATTTGTTGTATCATACTGCCCGGTAGATGTCTTCAAAATAAATGGAGAAAAGCAAAATGCCTTTTATTACAAACCATTCATTTAATAGCCAATTAAGTGATTCTTTAATCTCACAAGCCTAGATCTGGGTTTCAATTAGTTTACTTCCTTTTATTAGCTGCATTTATGCCACATCCCTGTTTTTCCCAAGAAGGGACATGGAAGGCTGAAATAAATACATCTGCTAGCATCAGATGGCTAGTCTTGAGCAGATATCTGAGGGTTCCAGCTCCCCCAATGCAAAATAATGTTGAGACAGCATGCTAATGCCCTAAAATTTTTAGAAATATAGATATTTGCTATCATATATGTTTGCCTAAATGTATTAGCTTACATCTCAGTCATTGACTACATGTCTTGGATATGGTTGTTCAATAATAAAGATAGGGACTAGATTTGTAATTTCATTGGTATAGGGAGCTCTTATGTGAAGAAAATGCCTTTACCAGTGCAGGCTGGCATACACTCAGCAACTTCAAACCTTAGTGAACTGCCGAGGGTGTGAGCTCACTAATATCTGGAATCACAAATCATGGTGTCATTATTTTTCTTAAGCCACATGTCACTTATTCATGTATCTTCTCCAAGATCTAAAATAGTAAATTCTCAGGATCATGCAATCAGAGAATGATACCTGGAAAAGATGATCAAAGTCGTTATGTCCAGCTTCTCAATTTATAGTCCAATGTTCAGAGGAGACTGAAGCCCAGAGAGATTAAACAAACTCCAAGGTCGCACATGTGATAAAGGAAAGAGCTGGGATTCAAATCCATGTCTCATGACTCCAGAGTCAACCCTCTACTACTCTGCCTCCCTACAGAGGAAGGGGAAAGGAATACACATTTATGTAGTGCCTACTATGTGCCAGGCTGTGCGAAGAGCTTTATAAATATCATATTATTTGATCCTCAAAACAGCCCTGAGGTAGGTGCTGTTATTATCCCTATTTTATAACTAAGGGGACGGGCAAACAGAGGTTAAGTCACAGTGGCCAGGGTCACATAGCTGGTAAGGATCGGAGTCTAGATTTGTATTCAGGTCTTCCTGACTCTAAATCTAGTGTTCTATCTTCTGCACGTCTTAGCTGCAGCACAGAACATGAAAGTACTGGTAGAGAGAACACTAGTACTAGTAGGAAGGAGAGAAACTAAAATTTCTTTATTTCATGGTTTTGCCTAGGTCACATTCTGGTCTTGAACATAATCATTCTGAGCTCTCCTTCTTTATCATTAAACTCCTTTTTGAAAAAAAAAAAGAATTTTCTATGATAGGGTGCTGGGAACCTACAGCCTCAAGGCCACATGTGACCCTCTAGGTCCTCAAGTGTGGCCCTTTGACTGAATCCAAACTTCACAGAATAAATCCTTTTATTAAGGTTCTTTTCTGTGAAGTTTGGATTCAGTCAAAGTGCTGTACTTTAGGACCTAGAGGGCCACATGTGGCCTTGAGGCTGCAGATTCCTTACCCCTAGTCTATGACAATGGGGACTGAGTCTAGGGATAAGCTCTTCCTCTTTTCATGTTCCTCTTCTAAGTCCTGTTAAATGCCTCTTCCTCTGCAGCCCATTTGTCTGAAATATTAATTCACACTGAAGCATTAATTAAATTGGGTTGTCTATTTCTTCTTCCAATAATCCTATATTTTAGCAGAAACCTGAGTCTTATCTGGGAGCATATAGGAACTAATTCCTAATGCCTCTCAAGAGCTGATTGTTAAATTTTCATTATGAGCATTTAAACCTGGGAAACTGGCCAGTGCTGCAAATCAAGACTTGATTTATTGTCTTGTTGACTGATTATTTAGGCTTAAGAAAATGATGAAGAAAATATTAGTAATGTAAATTAAATTTAAAAGTTTAATGCATATGATTTATTTTTCTGGAGAGGTGGTTATATAAGCATTTGCCAGCACACCCTTGGTCTTAACCCAGTAGGATGAATTTTTCATGGTGAAATGCAAGCATCAATGACAAACTGGTGAGAGGGGAATTTGGATGCAGAGGCTGTTTTCAGTCACATTAATTGATTTGCTTCATCTTTGTGTAAGAACTACCATGTACCTTTTCTGAAGGGAGAAAATAAAAAGTCTAAGAGAAGCACTGGGATACCAGTCTCCATGGTTCCACCTCCATCTCAAAATCCTTGTGATGACTGGCTACTTCCCCTTTTTTTTTTTTTCTAAACACTTTCCATAGTTCATATTAATTCCTAGATGTTACCTTTAGGTTGACTTCATTTTCTCAGTGCTCACTGATAAAGAAAGAGACAACATATGAAGATGTATAACTAGGAATATTTGTGCCTGCGGAAATTACCACAAATTATCCCCTGGAACAAAGAAGCACAATGCATCCTCAGTAAAGGTGGCTGTACGGTGGAAGAGATAGGACAGGCTAGGGAAGAGACTCATCCCAGCCACTAATTTGGTAGTTTTAAAAATCTTTTAATAATTTTTCTTGCTAAAAAGTTGCTTGGCTCCGTTGTTTATACTTGCTGATGAAATGCAGATTGTATTAGGACCCTCTAAATTGAACTCCCCGAGCATAGCCCTAATTGTCCTGCCTTAGTTATGGTTTTAGCTAATATATATGGGGCCAAAACTCTCTGAAAGTCAGTCTTGCTGCCTTCACAAGGTTATTTTTAAGATCATGTGCAATTATATTTGTAACCATAAACTATACATAAAAAGATGTCTTCACTGATTTTGTGCTGATATTTTCTTCATTTAGGCATTTTAAAAAGTAACTAGAAAAGACATGCACTTCTGGTGAGTTTCAGTTGTGAACCCTCAAGGCAAAACATTAATGAAAAAATGTCAGTTTCAGAAATACAGTGGAAGTATGAGACTTTGCACTTTCCTAAGCTAAAAATAAAATAAAATAAAAAATAGATCAGGTAGTGTCATGCTCCATTCTACCCATAAGCCAAAAGTTAATGGCAGAAACCTTTAGTGAGTTCTAGTATTACAAAAATGTCATCAAGTTTTATGAAAATATGTTCTACTGTGTATGTGATTTCACCCAACCAACTTGCCCTTACGTTTTTTTTTTTAAATCCTCTTGGCTCTACTTTCCATAACAAACTCTGTCATTTCCCCTTTTAGATATAGAATTTTGTGTACTTCATTTCTTCATTTTTTCCTACCCTACTGTACCTTTTAATATGACAAATATTGAAGTTTCTTCCAAACTATGCTCTCTCACTTTTCCATAACGGAGTAGATGTCACTTTAGGGCAACATACCACTTTTTTCAGTTCTCATTTTGCAGGAATGAAAGGAAACAAAGCATTTCCAGTATCTTCACATTTTCATTTTCCCAGGTTATCTTTAGAGACATAGACCCAGGCTCAATTCAGGCACTGGAAGTTTGGCTTGTGAAAGGTCTATTGGCATCATGAGGTAACAGAAGAGCTGAGGTGACAATAGCATGAAATGACTAAAGGATTCTAGGGTAGCAATCTTTTGTCCCTGTTGATCAAGCATTAAGGACATCAATTAGAATCTTTGCTCCAGTACTCCAGGGGGCCTGTGTGTTCATTGTGTGGATATTCCCTTCAACTCGTCATGCCCGTACTGTGAAAGTTTCATCCGTATTTCCCATAAATTTACCACAAGGAGTCTATCCAATTCTCTGGGACCTTTTTTGGTAATTTCTTCGTATCCTGTGGCTACCAATGGAACATGTTGGCCATCTTCTCTGTGAGGGCCATCCACTGGCCAGAACTTCCTCTTGTTATATGACCTGCCCAATGTTTGTTTCTGTTTTTCCTGTCACAAATCTCTCCATTGATATCCTTTACGCAATTTAAGGATGATTTTGTACTTCATTTCTAATGTGTGATAGCCCACCCATGAGGACTATGCCCTCTTCATTACGTTCTGGGTTTTTACCAAATTTAATTCTATGGAGATTGCAGTATTCTATAACTCAAAGCCATGCAATGGGACTGAAAAAAAAATACAAGTGTTAAAAGTTAGGTTTCCATTTTGGTGAGTAGCTTGGGTTACTTGATAGCCTAAAACATAACCCCCCCACCCCCTGCATGTAATTGGAGGTCAACTCATGTTGTATGCCCTTTGCTTCATTCCTTCATTCTAGTTCCAATCTAGAAGACCTGGCCTAGACAAGCCATGCCATGCCAGCTAGTCTGCATTTTTCTGGATTGCTGTTAATCCTATCCTGGAAAATAGTGAGTGATTTCAAGCCCTGGCAGGATTAATACAACCTCTTGTCTATAACTAGCAGGTGATGAATGTCATCTTTTAAACTTATGTGTATCTTAACACCGTGTAAAAGATTTTGGAGCTTGGAAACGTTTCACATTTGCCTCAGCCAAGAAATGCTGGCCCGGTTCACTTGAGCATGACTCATGATGTCTACGCCATCCCACTTTCCTCAGCAGCCTCTAATCATGAGAAAATTCAGTGCTGTCTTTTTCAAAGAATGCTGCACTTCATAACTGCAGCAGGACTAACCACAAGCATAACTAGTTCCTGATGCAATGCTCTTTGAAAAGAAATTTCAGCTGTAGGTGCCTCAGTTTGTCCAGGAGAGGGCAGCAGTGGTCAACATGTCGGGAGCCTTAAGCTGCTCTGGGTAGCTCCAGATGGCAGTACTGTTTTAAAGCCCAATCCATCTCACAGAAAAACATACATCTGGTCCTGGTCTCTTCACTCTCTATACTAATAAGGCTGCCAGTAACTTGAGACTCCCAGGTACTTTCATTTGGAGTTTTTTTCCCCTGAAAGTTTATTCAGGAAAATAGGGGTTTATTAGGATGCTCAGTTTTCAACGAAGTGCTCATTAGTTCTAATAAGGGGGACGCATGGTTTAGAGAAACGGCCAGATGAGGTCAAGTGAAAGTTGTACTGTCTGAAGTGGCAGAAGGTGAATGCGCACTATGGCTCAAAAATATCCAAGGAAACAGACTAGTAAGCATGGAATGACTGAGGTGAATGGAATTCTAGGATCAAAGGTTGAGATCTGGAGGGGATTTTAGGGGCTAAGTATCTAGCCTCTACCACCACCTCCAATTTACCATATATCTTAATAATTTAACATTTAGGAAGGACTTTTATTATCACAACACAGGCAGTTCTTATTCTGCTGTTACTAGTTTATTCATTTTCCTTTCCAGGTACCCTCTTTCAAAGCATGGTGTTCTAGGGGTGAAAAAAACATTAAATCACTAATACCCTAGTGTAAACTGTTCATCATGTCACTTTCTCTGTGACAAGTTCCCAAGATATCATGGTCATACAAAGCATATTACATACACAGCTTAATTTGACACATACAACAGATCTGTGAGCTAGATAGCTCAGATTCTCAGGTTAGAAAACAGAGGATTAGTCATATTCAGTGATATGCTTTTAGTCACAAAACTACTAAATGTTGGAGGTGGGATACAAATTAAGGATGTTAAACCTTATATAGAAAATGTGATTTTACGTAGTGACACAGCTTCCTTCCCCTTCTATGCTCTTCTCTCACCTCCATGGATTCCATTCCCTTCTCAGGCATTTGGGGTTCTTTCTCTATAAACAGCTGTCTTCAGAAAAAGGATCTGATATCAATTCTCTGTAACAGGATGAATTTAGCTCATTGGTGCTGGTGAAGTATCCAGGGTAACATTTGTAGTGCTGTATAACAGTGTTCTCCCACATGGAGGCTCAGGATCCCTAAGGAACTGGGATCAGACTCCAAGAGAGTCCTGACCATTCTCCAAAAGGTATGCAACCAACAACTCAGAGAGTGGGAATGTGAGATACATATTGCATGACCATCTTTGAAGTCTGATGTTAAAGGGAATGTTTCTTGAGGCACAGGCAGGATTAAACAACCTATGATGAATTTTACAAGTCTGAGATCCTATAAGATCCCTCATTCCAAACTTCCCTGTTATTATAGAGGGTACCATCATCCTTGGAGGACCCAGGTTCAAAACCCAGGTATCATTCATGACGCCTTACTCTCGTTCATTCCCCTTACCCAATCTGTTCCCAAGTCCTGTTGATTGTTTGTTTGTAACATCTTTTGCATGGACCCCTTTCTCTCTTCTGGTATTATCACCATCTTTGTGTAGGCTCTCCTCTCCTCATGCCTGGACTATTGTGATAGTTACCTGGTCAGTCTACTTGCCACAAATCTCTCCCCACTCTAGTACATCTTCCACTGAGCCATCAAAGGGACTCTTCTGAAGTGTAAGTCAGGTCACATACATATACACACACCACTCAATAAACTCCAGTGGTTCCCTATCACCTCCAGAATAAAATATAAAACACTCTGGCATTCAAAGCCCTTCTTAGCATACCCTCCCCCAATTACACCATTTCCACTATACCTTGCACAAAACACACACACACACACACACACACACACACACACACACACACACACACACACTCATACTCACACATTCCTATTCTGAAATCAAGTAACACTGGCCTTTTTGCTGTTTCTCAATTAAAACACCTTATCTCTTATCTCCAGGCATACTCTGTTTGCCTCCAATCCCTGAAATTCCCTCCCTCTTCACCTCTGCCTCCTGGCTTCTCTGATCTCCTTCAAGTACCAGCTAAAAATCCATTTACTATAGGAAGCCTTTCCTGAGGCCCCTTAATTCTAGTTATTATTTCTAATTATATTCCATTAATCCTGTGTGTAGTTTGTACATAGTCATTTGTACATTGTCTCCCCCATCAGATTAGGAGGACCTTACAGGCAAGGACTGTCTTTTGCCTTTCTTTGCATCCCAATGTGTAGTACGGATCCTTAGCACATAGTAGGTGCTTAATAAATGTTTACTGACTAACTTTACAATTGAGAAAACAAACTTTTAGACAGTTCAAGTGACTTCCCCAAGGTTACAAAATTAGTGAGCTTTAAACTTAGGTTTCAGACCCAGGGTTTGAGTATAGGGTTTGTTTCTGCTTTACCATATTGCCTCATACCATTAAAAAATAATTTTATTTTCTCTTGTAAATTTGGATATATGAAGACAGAAAATGGTACATGCATGTAGGGAACCTCAAATATATGAAACTTTTCAGCTGTTAGACATAATGATATAGGTTCCTGGAAACACCCATAATGAGGAGGTAGTGTGATACAGCAGACAAAGCAGGGCCTTGGTAATCAGAGAATCTGCCTTAAATTCCTACTTCTGATGATTACGGCATGTGCAATCTTTTTATTATCCTTAACCTCTCTTACCAATCTCAGTTCAATTTGAACTTTAACATTGATGATACTTTTTATTACTGAATTCTGTTATTCTTTCATAGTCATTCTGTTGCCTGACATTGCTTCCATTTTCTATACTTTGCTTCTTAATTCCAAGTTAACTAATGAGTTCTCTGTGCACCCACATCTAACTCTTCAGATATGTCCCATTTTTCTTCCCTGTTGAAAATGTTTCCCTTTGCATTGTCAGAATTTCCTTCTTGGGTTTCTCTCCATTCCCTTTGCTTCCTCTTTAGCAATTTAATCCACATACAATTTAATTTAATAAACACTTAATTGGCACTTAATATGTGGCAGACACTGGGCTAAGATCTTACATATCCTTCCTCTGACCATTTTGAAGTATGTTTGTTTTTTTTTTTTCCCAAATCAGGGGTTCATATAAGACTATGCACAGATCTTCTCTCCTTTTCTATCACAAACTTTAGACAGGAATGGTCGCTTCCTTCCCCAAATTCCCTGTATTCCACCCTAACAACCATGATATAAAGAATCAGATCAATTTCTCCTTCATTTCTCTGCCTTTTGAAGGATGAAATAATCCCTGAGACAGGTGAGGAAGTTATTATCTGCTCTGACTTTGGAAGATAATTCTAGCAGATGTATGGACAATTGAAGTCTCTCATCACTTCTTTATCATGCCTTTGTACTAGGCTTCTATTCTTTCCCAAACTTTTCACCTATTTCCCATTTCTGTTCTGTAATATACACCAATGACAAAAAAATAATTTCTGTTTTGTATACATATATATATATATTGTAAACATATATATACATATATACATATATGTATATATGTATATATATATATATATATATATATATTTCTGTATATATTTATCAATCCCTACATTGACCTTACCTTAAAATCTCTTTATCGGCTCTAATTCTTCCTTCTCCCTTTAGCTCCTAAATTTCTTTACATTAACATACCTTCAAAAGTTTATAATACTACTTTTTGTTCTTTCCTTGTTCAGTTGTTTTCAGTTGTGTCTGACTTTTTGTGACCCCATTTGGTGTTTTCTTGGCAAAGATATTGGAGTGATTTGCTATTTCCTTCTCCAGCTCATTTTACAGATGAGGAAACTGAGGTAAAGAGGGTTAAGTGACTTGCCCACGATCACACAGCTAAAAATACGAGTCCAGATTTGAACTCAGGTCTTCCTGGTTCTAGGCCTAGCACTTTATCTAGTGTACCACCTAGCTGCTATGATACTATACCCCACCTTTATCTGTCATATCTTTTGACATTCATAGCTTAGTTGTGAATTTCATCCCACCAAGTCACAGTGAAACTTGTGAGGTCAAATTTGCCTCCTTGTGTGGGGACTTTTGGTTTCTCTGGTTTATTGTTTCTAATTTGGGGATTGTATATAGATACTTAAGATTGTGGATTTTAATATCAGCTTCTTTCTTGGATTTTGTCTTCTTTGAATTTCTGGGTATCTCAAATGTTATTCTTCCTTCATTGTACCTTCTCTCTATGGTACCTAGTTTGGGGGATATGAAAAAGCAGTCTTCTTCCTTACAGTTGCTGTTTAAAAAAAAACATTTATATTCATTTTGAGGGGGGGTGTTGGGCACAATAATATGGGCACAGACAAAACATATTCAAAGTATATGCAAATTTATGAAAAAGTAATTTCAAGAGAGATAGAACATTTGGCTGAATCTACTGTAATAACAAATCAGGACTGAGTTATTGGTTAGCTAAGTATGCCCATTTCTTCTATGAGGCCTCATCTTTGAGCTCATACACAGACCAGTTCAATCCTAGAGGATCTTGATCATTAAATAGCAAGGTGTCCTCTCATACTTCTTACTCTTTGCCTCACTATCCTGTAGACCTGATGGGAATCCCTTGGAGTTTAGTTTTGGCTCATGTTTGAATTTTGCCCAAAAGGGATCAGAAAGGCACTTATGTACAAGGTTTATGAGATATAGGAGAGCTATTTATTTTCTCCACTAAAGAGGAATGTCAAATATGAAAGGCTCAAAAGGGTTGCATGGTAAAGATTTTAAGCATGACCCAGTGACCAATAACTTCTATTATGCTCTCTTGAGAGATTGATACTTAAAATGTTAAACATGAGACTCTTAGTGGGACTTGTGAACAGGCATTTCATTTTCACATCAGCTCTGAATTTTCTAGGAAAATCCCTCAAAGTCCAAGGTTTCTGGCTATCTGAAGCATAGCTTAGGTTTATTTTCATGAAAGTATTTATCTTCTTGCAAAAGAGTGTAGATGAAGTAAACTACTCCCCTTGCTACTGATCTCTGACTAAGAACCCAGGAATCCCAAAGGATGATGCTGAAGATAGAAACCTTCATATTGGAATCAATGCCTGGTCACCCATATTCAAAGAAATGTAAAGCAGAAGGATAGCTAGTGGTTCAGGGTCCAAGATCAGACATGCCTACATGTGTGTCAGACTCTAACTAAACAATATATTGCCTATTGCCACGAATAAGCAGCTCTACGACTACTTAGGAGAGAAGGGAAGGAGAAAGAAAGAAGAAATTTTAATTCTTGCACTTGGGTTCTGAAAGTCAACTTTAAAAGTGAAAGATGAAGGAGACATGGCTAACAGTTTGTCCATAAAAGATCTGAGGGTTTTAGTGGACCACGTGATACATATAAGTCAACAATATTTTATAGCACCCCAAAAATCTAATTCTATCTTGTGCTATATCAAGAGAAACATAACTTCTAGGAACAAAGAAGTGGAATTTCTTGCCCATCTGCCGTAAATAGGCCATATATGGAACATTGCCTTTAATTCCAGATAACACATCTTAGGAAGGACATTGATGAATTACAAAGCCTTCAGAGGAAGGAAATTTGATTGGTGAAGGGTCTCAAATCCATGCCATACGAGAATTATTTGATTGAAATAGTTGGAGTGCTATTACATAGACAACAAATTAAGCTTCCTCTTCTTGGTCCCAAAGGGAAGATACAGGAGATTTGGATAGAACTATCAAAGGGGCAAATTTAGTTTTGACACAAGCAATAATTTCCTAACAATTAGAGCTGTCTAAAGGTAAAATAGGCTGCCTCTGGACTTGATTTATCCCTTATATAAGATCTTCAAATAGTCTCGGTGACTTGTTGGGTATTTTACAGAAGGGAGACTGAACAACCACTTTGTTCACTTTCAACTTCCACAGAGGGAAGTTCTGTAATTCTCCTCATGTAAAGAAAAAAGAAAAGAAAGGGAAAGAGGCATCAGGTTGTGGAAGGCATTTATTATCAGGTTTTCTAATCCCTGAAATCTAGAAATGTCTGCTCATATTTTCCACCACATCTTTGCTACCATTGTTTCCCTTCCACCAACCTGGACAGACCTGACTGGTTGTATGATTCCCTCATTGCCCCTCTTCTCTGTCCAGGTGAAAGCTGAGTTTGTTAGGAGTAGCAGCATAGAGACCTATATAAGATACAGACTTCCTACAGCGTGTAGGACTGAAAAGAAAACTTCAGGCTGCAGGTCTGCTATGCTTAGAACTCCAAGCAAGCATAAATCATCATTCCAGAATGAAAATTTTAAAAAACTAAAAACTAAGTGATATTAAAAGAAGACTCTCTCCCCCTGGTTTGTGGCACTTGAAAATTGCCTGCTTTTATGACCCATTATGGAAAATGATGAAATCAAAAGAGAAGGAACAGAAAATTTAGTTTTAGTATTCTGTAGGTTGCCAAAAATATAGCTTACTTGCTTTCTGAATGGATGTAAAAAATAAACAGCTTTGACTTTATTGAAACACAAACAAATATTTCACTAGATATATGATATGTTACAGCATAGCTGAATGATCTGATTACATCAGTGTGGGGAACACCTTCTAAGAACACAAACTGCAACTCACAATTTGGCAGCTAAGTCTTAGAGAGTTGTCCAAGACATGAACAGATTAAATCACTTTTCTAATGTTATGGAAATATTAAACATCAGGGGCTAGATTAGAATTTGCCTCGTCCATACTCCATACCCAGTAAGCTATCTACTATAACATATTGTCCAACATACCAATATAAACCTTCACTAAATGCTTATACAGATATCTGGATGACTAAAACTATCAAATAGTTTTACTTACTAATATTCTCAGCTCTATGTTAGCTATTATGGGGATGCAGAAGAAAGATTTTTTTCCCTTTATGGAGATTACGATATGTTATGGGAATCTGAAGATCTTCCCTGCCCCTACGCCCTTTGATAAGCTAAAGTGGCTCTGAGAACTTTCCCTGATTTGAAAGTATGCTCTGCCCCCTAATAGGCTGAATGTGGTCACATGGAGCCTGTGGTGGGAGGCTTGTTCTTCAGGAATGCCCACACCTTGTTACTTTGTGATTGGGCAGTGGGTCAAGAGGACTGTGACATTCTCTGATCCAGGAGAAAGCTGTATATACACTGATGTGAGGTTTTGCTTTGGGGCTCACTTTGGAAAGAGTTGTGTGATTTGGCCAGATGAGACTCTGGGCAGCCATTGAGCCCCCCGGCTTTGAAAACTCAGATGTTGATGCTTCCCTGTCTGGTAACTGAATAGGTATGGATGTAATGGTCAGATGGCTGGAAGCCTGTTTGCTGATCTGTTTCTTTGTCTGCTTGTAACTTCTGTTTGTATTCTCTGAAGTTCAGGGTGCTGACTTTTTTCCCCTGAACTAGGAAAATGATATATGTTTGATTGGTTAAAGTAAGATTGTTAACCCATTTTGAGTTGCTTTCCTTTAGAAAAGCAGATCTAAGAACCTGTGCTAGCAGCCACCCTGGGTATGCTAGGGTGCTTGCTGATACAAAATGGCATCACAAACAGGATTTGTGAACTAAATGGAAAGTATGGAGGCTGGGATAATTGTTTGTTTTCCAGTTGTGGTAGCTGTGACTCTGTGGAGCCATGGAACAGGAGCGCAGAACTCCCTTCCCGTCGACTTCGCTGAAGTGAGAGCAGGAATGGTGAGCTGCCTGCATCAGGACTGGGGCAGAAGCCAGGAGCAGCTGCCTCCTGTGGGAGGAGAAGGAGCCCAGGAGTTTGGAATTCAGCTACAGGACCAGATGAGGACTGTGCAACAAGGCAGGAGCAAGGAAAGTGTTTTCTTGCTGTATCCCACAGTTTGGGACCCAAGGGGAGGATGGAGTTGTGTCTGTGGAGGGTGGAATGAAGTGCTATGGACCCTCAAGGACCCCACTCTGTTCATTTTGTTCCCCAGTCACCCTGATACACGGTATAGTTAAAGGAATGATACTTTTGCCCAGATGGAATAGCAATAAATGATGTAAGCCAATGTGAAATTAAGTACAGAATTTTGTAGAAAAGATAGTGTTATAAGAAGCAATTAAGAGGCAAAGAAGATTAATGAAGGCTAGGGTAGAGAAAGTTTCATGGAGACATTGAGACTAGAGATGAGCCTTAAAGAATGGGTAGGATTAGTTTATACACAGAATAAAAAGTAGTAGGCATTCAAAAGTAGGAAGTTTGGGAAAGCAAACAGAGTTATAGAGATTGGAAGGGGCATGACCGAACCTTAGGAAAGTCAGGCTTGATCTGAATCGAGTTGTAACAGGAGGTGAATATGGCCTACTCAAATATCAATACCTAAGGTTGTTTTGCAATTCAACCATACCAGACCATCCTATTCAGTTTTTGTTTATGTACTCTCAGAAGTTCTGTACTATATTGCATATGTAACAGGGGAGATCAGCCTGTTCATTCACAATGGCACCTTCCAGCAATTTTTAATTGAACCCCTAAATGAGAGCCCAGACGAGATAGCATGTGTAAAAGTAAGAATTTGGCTAGTTTGCTTCTGGAAATGCATAATTATATGGAATGGGGTGGGCTAGCTCTCTACATGACAACATACAAAAATATTCTGTATGTTTCTTGTCTACTTATTGTGTGACTGTTGGGCCTATTAGTTGACATAAGCCAGAATGTAAAGTGCATTCAAAAGTCCCCTAGGAAACATCCCCACATCTTTCTTTCTGGCTGGCCACAAGGTGTAAAGATGATTTGCCCCACAGCAAGCCTCCTGGTGAGTATATAGCCTTCTAGACAATCCTACATCTGTGATGGAACCACCCCCAATTTGTATCTCCTTTCTGTGGGTACAGAGTTTTAAGAGATATGAAATGTAGGAAGAGCTACCAAAGCTTGCTGGCTGCTGAGCCTACTGAAGAATACAGACCTAAGAAGTGTGACCCCAAAGAGTGTTCAATCAAGCAATAGATTGGCCTGACAATCAAGATACCACATCCTGCTAGCAAGGAATTTACTCTGTCCATCTTCTGTAACACATTCAAAAGTTAACCTGGGATGTTTAGTAGCAACCCCTTTAAGCTTTATCCCACTCATCTCAGGGATTAAAGTAGTAGGGGGGAGAGTGTAACCCCTAGTTTAGGAGATTTTTGTATTTTTGCTCTTGTTGTACCTCTCTAGCCCTTCATATTTAAATGGAGATTTACAAATATCCCTTTGTAAAAGCTAACAGAAGTTAATTAGTTAATCAATATTGAGGAGAAATCAGTTGGTTAAAAAATTAACAGAAGGGTGAAAAACAATGGTGCCAATGATACTGAGGAGATAGGAACTGACACTGATGAATAGGGAAATGCATACAAAAACGAGAACTTTCATTGATAGCATAGAAACATATCCCCAACATATCAGGAATATTCCTAGCACTCTTTGGGAAGATATATAGCCGTCTTCTAAGGATTGCCAGTGTGGGAATTGGGAGTTGGGATATGAAACAAAACAAATAAAAGCAAGAGTTTATATAGGCTACACAAATAAGCTTTTATTCTGTAGAATTCTGAGAATATCATATGTGTGACCATTTTCAAGTACATATAGTAGTTGAATAATAAAATATTAATTTACTTGAAAACATTATTGAATAGCTTTTTGCCATTATATATTTTCTCAACTAACAGATACTAAGAATATAACTGCTGTCTGTGAGAGTCCGAAATATTGTGAAACTGAAAAAGGCATCCTATATTAAAAAGATTAGGGGTACAGGGATTTGAAAACTTTAAAGACTTTTTTCAATAAATTTTATGATTTTTATAATATGTAGAAAATTAATTAAATATATGATATTCATTGCAACTAAGATTAAAAGGAAAGCACAAAGCTGGGAAACAATTTTGACAGCAGTGTTTCTAATAAAGGCCTCATCTCTCAAATATATAGAGAACTGAGTTAAATTTGTAAGAATACAAGTCATTCCTTCAATTGACAAATAGTCAAAGGATATAAACAGGTAGTTTTCAGATTAAGAAATTAAAGCTATATAAAGTCATATGAAAAACATGCTAAATCACTATTGATTATAGAAATGCAAATCAAAACAACTCTGAGATACCACCTTAATCTATCAGATTGACTAATATGACAGAAAATGACAATGATAAATGTTGGAGAAGATGTGGGAAGATTGGGATAATAACACATTGTTGGTGGAATTGTGAACTGATTCAACTGTTCTGGATAGCAATTTGAGACTATGCCTCAAGGGTTAGAAAACTGTGCATATCTTTTGTTCCAGCAATACCAACACTAGGTCTGTATCCCAAAGAGATCATAAAAAGGGGAAAAAATGTACAGGTACAAAAAGATTTATAACAGCTATTTTTGTGGTGGCAAAGAATTGGAAATTGAGGGAATGCTCATCAATTGGGGAATGACTAAACAAGCTGTGGCATATGAATGTGATGGAATACTATTGTGCTATAAGAAATGATGAGCAGATTTCTCAAAAACTAGGAAAGACTTATATGAACTGCTGCTGAGTGAAGTGAGCAAAACCAGGAGAACATTGTATACAGCAACAGCAACATTTTGTAATGATCAACTGTGATTGACTCAGCTCTTCTCAGCAATACGATGATCCAAGACAATTCCAAGGATTCATGACAGGAAATGCTATCTACATCCAGAGGGAGAACTATAAAGTCTGAATACAAATCAAAGTATACTATTTCACTTTTTTTTCTTTCTTGTGGTTTCCCCCTTTTGTCTAGATTCCTCTTTCACAACATGACTAATAACGGAAATGTTTAACATTATTGCATGTGTATAAGTTGTATAGTATTACCTTCTGTCTTGGGAAGCAAGGAGGAGAATGAGGCAGAAAAAGATGGAACTCAAAATCTTATAAAGATGAATGTTGAAAATTATCTTTACATGCAATTAGAAAAAATAAAATATTATTTATGAAAAAAATTCTTAAATTTTTATTGATTTTTTCCACATTTATCAAGACTCTAAAAGAAGAAAATTTTCCCATTTGCAACCCATTTTTAAAAGTCTGTATGCAGATATCCTGAAACAATTATCGCAGTATATGGCACATAGTAGGTACTTAATAAAGGTTTGTTGCTTGATTTGCTTTTTGTGGCATGGGTCCCTAGTATATAATGAAAATAATTTCCTTTTCTATATTTTTTGTTTATCTTTCTAAAAATTAATTAACTTTAAAATTATAAAATTTCAGTTTCCTCAAGTAATTGATATTAAGTATTAATATTTACTGAGTTACACCTTTGCATTATAAATTGACTTATGTGCATCTTGAACTCAATGTCCCATAAAGATTTCAAGCTCAATGTGACCAAAATAGAATTTATTATCTTTCTCACTAAATGCTTCCTCCTTTGAATTTACCTATTACTATTGCAGTCATCACTATTCCCCAGGCACCCAGGCTCATAACTTAAGTGTTATTTCTTATTCTTCATTTGTATTTATGCACAATCTGTTGCCAAGTCTTTTCATTTCTACCTTCACAACATTTATCATATATACCTCTTACATAGCTACCAGCCTTATATAAGCCCTCATCACCCAGCACTTGGAATATTGCAATCATTGAATTTTTGGTTTTAAATATTTCCCCATTTATGTAATCTTGCATTCATCTGCAAAAGTGATGTTCCAATAGAGCAGGCCTGACCATATTAGTCTCTTAATCAATAAACTCCAATAGCTCCCTATTACCTTGAGGATCAAATACAAAATCTTCTAGCTTGAATCTGAATAGTCTTTATCAAAGCCTGGTTTAAAAGAGTTCTATTTTAAGAAATTTATGTTCCTTCAGGCAGAGCACCCACATGTACATGTATGATTTCACCATGTGAAGGGAGGAAGGGAGTGAACAAAGGAAAATAGGAAGAGAGGAAAGGAGAAAGAAAGGAAGGAAAGGAGGAAGTGAGGTAGGAAGGAAGGAAGGGAGGAAGCAAGGAAGAAAGGAAGAAAATAAGCAAGGAGGGAAGGAAATAAGGAAGGAAGGAAGGAAAGGAGGAAGTGAGGTAGGAAGGAAGAAATGAAGGAAGGAAGGGAGGAAGCAAGGAAGAAAAGCAAGGAGGGAAGGAAATAAGGAAGGAAGGAAGGAAAGGAGCAAAGGAGGTAAGGAGGAAGGGACAGCATTGCCCAACTGCAACTGGCCAGTTGAGTCCCCAGTGGGGCAGTTACTACTATTCATAGATGGTTGTTTGTGCTTCATTCTCAAAGAGGACCAATGACATCAAAAAGGCAATATCTTGACTTGGAAGTGAGATTTAGTATTCTATGAATTACCTTTCTTTTTCATCCTCCCTTACTCTCTTCCTCCTTTATTCCTCCCCCCTTTCTTCTTTCTCTCTCCTTCCCTCTTCTTCTCCTTCCTCCTTTCTTCCTTGGAAAGTCCTCGTGTTGTCCAGTCACCATGCCAGAATCAGCATTCTATGACTTTTATCTAAGTTCAACCCAGAGGAAAAGTGAAAAAAAAAAGGATAAGTAACTACATAAGCCACTAGGCATGAAAAACAATTCTTTGGAGGTTGTCTAATTATTCCTTCTAGTCAGCTAGAATTTCCATTACATCACTTTGTACCATACTTTCTGTATCAAGATGACAATAAAAACTCACAATTGATTCATGAGATTGATAGGCCTACCTGACATAAGTAAGCTCCTTGAAAGTAAAGATTGTTGTTGTTTTTTTCTTTCCGTGTTTGGATTCCCAATGTTTATTATAATACATAGCACATAATGAGTGTTTAACAAATTCTTGTGGATTGATTCAGTATGGACAGTGGCAAACCTTAATGTGCCACATAGATGTGAGAGATAATGACAATGATGATGATGATGGGATTTTGATGTATCTTTCCAGCAGCAGTGATAGATTCTGAAAAACTCATTCATTTGGTCCCTCCCATTACTCCGGATAGTCAAGTAATTTCTTTCTGTGGGTAATAATACTATCCAAGATCATGTCTATTCTTTTGATATTTTACTCCAAGATATCTTTTTAAAAATTATTCTTTGACACATTAAAAATGGGGTCTCTTAAAACACAAATTTCTTCACTTTTCTAATTCAGCTGCTTTTCCCAACTTTACTTGTAGGTGTCATTTTTACTTCCTCTTCTAGCATACAAGGGATTGGAATATTTAGGGTCACAAAATGGTGACAAATTGTCATTGATTATGAAAATAGATCACTATAGTAATGTTGATGTGAAAGTTTGACTTCCCATTTGCTACTGTTTTCTAGGCAGCTACCTCCAAGGAATCTTATTGGGATGCTATGTTGGGTCTCATATTGAACTATATGTAGATTATTTTTGTTTGTTTATATTACTTTATGTTGTTTTATGAGGTTATTTAATTCTTTATTTCAAATATTTGGTCAATAAATCATTTCATTACTGTAGAGAACTGAAGAGGAATCTTCTACTTATTCTAATAAATCATCAACAAGCATTTATTTAACTTTGGTATACCAGGGACTGTGCTAAAGGACAGGGATACAGACAAAAAAGAAGCAAATGTTTCTCTTAACAAGCTTACGTTTTATCAGAGGGAAGTATATTTAGAGATATAAATATATGCATGTGTAGATAAACACATATTGAATATAGACATAATATAAATGCAAACAAATGAAGGAAGGCACTAACCACTAGGGAAGTCAGGAAATGACTATGAAACATAGGTGAACAGAGAGTGTACACACACACATATATACATATGCACATCTATCTCTATCTATATATCTATCATCTATCTGTTTACCCATCCATCCATCCATTGATCCATCCATTGATCCTTCCATCCCTGCATCCCTTCCTCCCTCTCTCCCTCCATCCATCTATCCATCTATCTGTCCATCTGTCCATCCATCCATCCATCCATCCATCTATCCATCCATCCATCCATCCATCTATCTATCTATCTATCTATCTATCCATCTAATTTCCCAGAAATATACTGGGAGGTATAGAAGAGTTATCATAGGGATCAGGCAGTTCAACAAAGTCATAGATCAGGAATCATCATATGACTTAGTGTCTTAGAGAGCTGATGAAGGCACTAAGAAGTTGGTAACTTACTCAGAATCCCATATTCAGTACACGTCAGAGGCCAGACTTAAACTTAGGTTTTCCTGACTCTGAGACTGACTCTCTATGCAGTACCCCAGATTGTCTCTCTTTATGAAATGATGCTACTCATAATTTTCCACCATCCTCCTCTACAGTTTTTGATAAACAAGTTTTGATTATTTTGTCTTTAACTTCTAAACTGATGTAGTCCTTGGCAATAATCTCTTCTCTTGGTGAGGAAATACAGTGTTTCCTGGTTAAAATAGTTTCTGGACTCTTCTGGCCTCCTGAAGTCCCAGAGTTAGAACTGAAAGGTTGCTTAGAGGTCACTGGGTCTAACCCCATCATTTTAGGGAGGAGTAAATTAAATTCAAGTGCCATCCAAGGCCATGCTCTCCTCAAGAGGGAGTGGTAGAATTCAAGCTCATGTTCTCTGATTCCAAATCCAGTATTCTTCAATATATCAAGCTACCTCTGTTCCACATTGCAGCAACTGTTAAACATTTGTAGGATATGGTAATAATTAAGGTTGATATATATACCTTTATCCATTTCCCGTTGGTGGTATTAATGATTTGTTTTAAGATGTTATAGGATCACACATATAGAATTCTAAGTGACCCTAGAGGATATCTAATCCAACTTCCCACCCCCTCATTTTGTAACTGATGAAACTGACACAAAGTGAGGTTAAAGGACTTCCCCAAAACACACTTAGTGATAGGATGACACAGATATCATTATTCTTAGCAGTGAATCACATTAGATAGGGAGTTGGTTTTAAGAGTCAGAAAGAACAGTGTTTGAATCCCACCACAAATGCTCCCTAGTTTAGTGACTCTAGCAAACCACTTAAACTCTTTGGGCACCAGTTTCTACATTTGTGAAGTAGTGATAATAATAGCACCTAGCTCAAAGGACTCTTACGAGGATCAAATGAGAATATTTATATACACATATATTTGTGTGTACATATATACATATAAATACATATATGTGTATACACACATTTTTATTCATTCATTCATTCATTCATTTATTCATTTATATATTTATTTATTCATTTCAAGGCTATTCATCCACCTTTGCTTTCCACCTTTCCACCAACTCTCACCTGTGGCTTCAAGAAGCTGTAGCACATGTAGTGGCCATACCCCAGTAAAACCATCTTTGTATGTAGATGGGCTAAACCAGGTTGAGGGTAACTGACCCTGTCAGTGAATTAGGGGGATGTCTACCTCAAGCATATGAAGACTCCCCTTGGTGGAGCGGGCAGATTACATCAATCTGTTCCGAGGCCATAAAGTGACTGAAGCAGGTGCTGTGGAATGCTTCAAACTTGGTCAGACAGGGAAGATGCCGACGTCATCCGCTGCATCCCGGGGCATTGCCAGTCATTCTGTCTTTTGACTTCAATGACCTTGGAAGAGAGAGTGAGGCTAATGACTTTGAACAACTCTTAAGCCTCACTTAAATCCAATTTACAAACAAGTCAAGATATTACTCTGTGATGTCTTTATTCCCCTTTGAAAATGATGGACAAACAACTAGATAGATAGATAGATAGATAGATAGATAGATAGATAGATAGACAGATATAGAGATAGACAGATATAGAGATAGCTGTCTTTATCTCTGTAAATGGGCTTTGCCAGCTTTCTTCTCACCTTGGAATGTCTAATTGCCCTACTTATTTCCTTCTCTCATTGGTGAATTTCTTCCAGGGTCTCCATTTGGGTGATGGGTTGGGGCTGCCTATGGTTCTCTTTACCCTCCCAGCTGTTCCTCTAACTCTCCTGATTTTGCCACCAGGACTCAACTGCTTTCTCGTATTGAAGTATCCCTCTACCATGCTGCCCCCTTCTCCCATCAGTGGATTCCTGCTGGGGCCATCATTTTGAGGCCTGGCCCAACTCAGCAGTGCTTTATTCCCCTCTTGGCTCTTTTTCTCACTCTCTGGACTTGCCACCATACCACTGACAGCACTTCCTCTCCCTCTTGGCCTTTTAATTCCCTTTTATTTGTTGTCTTCCTCCTACGAGAATGAAGGTTCCTTGATAGCAATGTCTGTCTTTATTTTTGTTTGTATCTGTATCCTCGATGATCAGCAGAGTGCTTGTTTAATAGTAAGTACTTAATGAAACCTTGCTGCTTACCTGACTACCTATAAACCTCAAAACACTATATAAATGGGAATTAATATCTTTAGCTTTTCTTCTAGTTAATACTGGTTTTGACTTTTGCTTTAGCTAACTGACAGTCTGATTATACACAGATTGGTCTTCCCCTCCCAGTTTGATTTTTTTTTAATAAAGGGGTCATCCCTTCATTCACTTCTTAAAGAGGCCTAGTGAGTGAATGGGCATTGCCTCACTCAAAGTGAGAACTTGAAAAGACCTTAGTTTGAAAGAGTCAAGGTCTCCCACTGCACCCTTGACCATCTCTAGTTATCTTGATCAGTGTATGGCCTCTGCACACAGATGGCTCTGAAGGGGATAGTGAGACTGGTGACTTTGCACAGTCCTCCCTCCCTCAAATAAGAATCAATTGTAAGTCACGTCATCATCTCCCTGATGTCATGTTCCTCTTTAAGAACAGATCACAATCATAAGATTCTGTTATGATGCCTTAAATAAGCAAGATACTGTTTATTGTCCAGTAAGGTATAGTCAACTTCATTTGGGGGATGTTAGTCCTGTTTATCATATCCAATACTCTCCAGTTTTCTTGTTAAAAAGAATAATCATGACAACAAAGATGTTAGAGTTTTAATAGTTTATATACCTTTGATGAAATGTAGTCTTTTTAATTTGAGAATTCTCTGGATATATGATTTTGTTTAAGTATTTATCTAATTTCATTTTCAAGTTCTCAAACTACTTAACGGATTGAATGTACCAATATATAAAATTAAGCTTTTTTTCCCCAAATCTTAAGCTCTGATATTTCTTCTGTATCATTCTCCTATAATTATAGTCTCAGAAATTTTAAGGTGGGCATTTTGGACACTTTTCTTTTTTTCTTCTCAATTTTTACTGTTTTTAGTTGTTTTAAAATTTTCCTTCATTTCCAAATATACCCCACTCTCATTATCTACAGATGAATTCATCCCCTTCAACAAAGGAAAAAGAAAAGAAAAGCAATTCAAGAAATCTGACCAATGTTCCCCATCCATAGGCCCTCACCTACTCTTTCCCAGAGTGAAGTTTCAGATTTCTTTCAGGGACTTAGGGTTTCTTCTATTCTTTATTTGGGGAGTTAGTTTTAAAATATATTCCATTTTTGAAGTACAAGTCCATTTTAAAACTCACTGGCAGATATTAGGTATTTAGTAAACACACGTTAATTAATAGTAGATTGATGGTACAGTAAAATAGCGAAAGTCTGATTTTTCTTTTGCAAACAAAAACATTGTATGAAGTGATTTTTTTTTAAGAACACATATTTAGGGCTCATTTTAGGGACAATGAATGTTTCATTTGGATTCAGAACTTACTCATAATGTTGGCCAAATGCAATGAGTCAGCTGTGGGGTGGAGATAAGAAATCCTTCCTCTGAAGGCAGGATGCACAAGGGCCTTTCACCTACCCCCACACCCATCCCACACATGTGAATAAACATGTTTCATCTGTTTTCAGGTTCAATGTCTGGCAATCATAAATTTTATGTCATTTCATGGAGTATTCTACTAGCACCATTTATTGAGGAGTAGAGACCACTGAACAAGGAAAAAAATATTCATTTTCCTACCTATAAATTTGCTTGATTTCAGTAAAGGCATCTACTGATCGAGGCTATTACTTTGTGGCTTTTCCTAATCTGGCCTACTGAGTCTATAGTCACTCAACTGAAACTTTGGGAGGCTAACCCAGTAAGATTAAATGGAAGTGATTCTATTCATCATTAAGTAAATGGAAAATATCTGTATCAGTAGGTACATTGCTCTGTCTACCTATAGCTAGCTTTAAAAAAAAATAGAAGAGTTTGGATCTATATACAATTTCTTTGCTCTAGGGAACTCTTGGTGGGGAAGCTTCGTCCACCCTAGTAGATTGGTGTCTGTAATTTATAGTCTCAGAGAATTGCCAGAGGATATCAACAATTTAAGTGACTTGCCCGTTGTCAGCCAGCCAACATTTGTCTGTCAAGGCTTGAATCCAGGTCTTCTTGATTCCAAGGATAACCCTTTATTCATTATGTTACATTGAAGCCCTTGTACACACACACACACACACACACACACACACACACACACACACACACACACACACTTCCTTTAGATCACTAAAGATAGACACCTAAACTAAATAAATGCTCGTGTATTGTATCCTTAGTGCATCTCTCTGAAGAATTCACTGATCTTGGGACCATCAAAATGGGACCTATGAGACCTTGATTTTGTGGAAAGACAGAAACTGAGAGGGTAGGGAAAATACATACTCTAGCTGGAGCATAGAATCTTTAAAAACTTTCTGCTAATGACATATGAGCTGTTGACAGTACTACAAATGTCTGAATTAAAGTTTATGTACTGACTCATAGAGTTAAGTGAGAATTTTAGGCAGGATATGAAAGATCTTTTTCTTTCAACACCGAATGCAATTACAGGCTAACCTTGTTCACTGATTTTTCTCTTTGGGTGGAGTTGGCTCAATACAAGCTTTTTGCTCCTTCAGGAAGTGTCCTCTTCCCTATGAGAGCTGCATGACATAGTATTTCAGGATGCCAGTGATGGATTATGAGAAAGCTCCTACCAAATATGGAATGCATTACAGTGCTTTATAATTACATCAGAAATAATATAGTCACTTGAACAGATGACCTACTTCCTGGATTCTGTGTGACACTTTTCAAAAGTCAAGATACTTTAGTTTGGATTATCTGGGCTATTATAATTTTTAATTAGTGTACATATTAGAGTTGCACAATTATACCTAATCATTAATTCTTAATAATTATCTTGGGGGAGATGGAAGAAACTTTCAGTAGCTATTCCTAACCACAATTCTACAATAGACTTCTCAGAAGAATATATTATTGATAGTTATGGTCAAGAACTATGATGATGGAACTTTAGAACTTCTGGAATAGCTTCTAGTCTAAATTTTTCTATTGATAGAAAATAATACTGAGAGCCAAAGGGAAGTGAATTTTCTAAGGCCACACGATAATATAGTGCAAGACATATCCCCCAGAAATACTTAAACTCCAGCTTTAGCATAGAGATAATTTAAAAATCATTGGGCTACCTGAAATCCATGAGCAAAAGAAAAACTTAAAAATCATATTTCAAGAAATCATAAAAGAAAACTTCCTCAGATTTCTTAGAACCAGAGGGCAAAGTAAAAATAAAAAGAATCCGATAGTTACCACCTGAAATGAACCCCAGAATTAAAACTCCCAGGAAAATTATAGTCAAAAGACAGAGCTTCCAGTTCAAAGAAATAAATGTTGAAAGTAGTCAAAAAGAATTCAAATAGTGAGGACCCATAATCAGTATCGCACATGATCACACAGCCATCATTATAAAGGAGCAGAAACCTAGAAATATGATATTCCATAAGGGAAAAGATAGAGGCTTACAACCCAGAATAATCTACCAAAAAAAAAAAAACTAAACCCAAAACTGAGTATATTCTATTTGGGGGAAAATTGATCCTTAATGAAATAGAGAACTTTTAACATTCTTGATGAAGAGATCAGAGCTGAATAGAAAATTTGAAATACAAATATAGGCATCAGGGGGAGCACAAAAGAGTAAACATCAGTGATCAGTCATAAGGGACTAAAATAATAAACTATTTAATTCCATAATGGGGAGATGGTATTCTATTTCTAAAATATAAAGAGAATCAATTCAAATTTGTAAGAGTAAGAGCCATTCTCAGATGGATAAATGATTGAATGATATGAAGAGAGTTTTCTGAGAGAGATACAATCAATCAATAACCATGAGAAAAATGTTCTAAATCACTAATAATTAGAGAAATGATTATTTAAAGAATAGCCTCTTAGGTTATATCTCATATCTATCAGATTAGTAAAATTCTTTAAAAGGGAAATTACTGATGCTGAAGAAGTTGTGGGAAAACTGGTATATTAATACACTGTTCATGGGGCTGAAAACTAGTCCAATCATTCTAGAAAGTCATTTGCATATCCATGGATATAGCCATACCACTGCAAGATCTATGTACCAGATGTCAAAGAAAGAGGGAAAGGCCCTGAATGTACAAAAAATGCCTATAGCACCTCTTTTTATGGCGGTTAAAAATGGTAACTAAAGAACTGCTCATCAGTTGGTGGGTGGCAGAACAAGTTATGGTGTATGAATGTGATGGAATTCTATTGTTTTATAAGAAATGACGGGACTGTTGGTGAGTGAAGGGAGCAGAGCCAAGTGAACATTGTACACAGTAACAGCAACATTGTGATGACCAACCTTGACAGGCTTAGCTCTTCTCAGTGATAAAATGAGCTCAGTTCCAATGACTAAGGATGGAAAATGCTATTCACATACAGAGAAAGAACTATGGAGTCTGAATATAGATTGAAGTATATTATTTTCTCTTTTTCTTTGCTGTTTCTTTCTCATGGTTTTCCCCTTTGGTTCTGATTCTTCTTTATAATGTAACTAATGTGAAAATTTGCTTAATATGACTGTA
>CM053581.1:129083954-129111065 GCA_028627135.1 Pseudochirops cupreus
TAAGCTGATTTCTAGCTTTTAGGCAATCTTCATGTTTCTTGGAAGCTTTTGGTGCAGCGGTTCTGACTGTGTTGTCTTCCTCCCATTCCCTGCTTTGATCCTTCTTTTTCCCAAAGAAGGAATCCAGAGTTTGGTTGTGTTCTTACTTTGCTTCCTATGCTTGTTCATGGTTGGCCAGTCACTGATATTTTTGCTCTGTGGAACTCTGCTTCCAGAGGGGAAAGCTCTGTCGCAAATCGCTGGGGTTTTCCCAGCTGCTGGCACTTTTAGGAGGCTGCTGCAGCCCCCACCAGCTCTGGCTCACTGAAAATGCACCCCAGGACCACCACCCAATACCACGATCCGGATCCAGCCCGCTCACCACAAGAGCACTTGGCCTCTGAATGATTGCTTGGCCCTCCTGCAGTTGGCAGGCTGCTCTACTTCCTTGCCCTGGAGGATATTATCTCTCCCAATTTTAGCCTAGTTCCACTGACCTTTCACTTAGTCCTTTTTTTCTTATGGCTTGATAATTCTGGAAACTGCCACAGCTGCCACAGATTCGCTCTCCTGAAGCTCCAGCTGCAGCTCAGCTTGGCTCGTCAGGCTGCCCCCAGGGCCAAGCCGCCCTTTCAGGCTGGGCTGGTTTTGGCTCCCAGCACTGAGGTGATCTCTCCTAGCCGAGCTGCCTTCAGTGGAAAGTATATTTGTGTGTGTTTTAGAGCTCTAGAATTTGTTTAGAGTCATATTTTATGGGTATTTCAAGGTGGCTATGTGGGAGCTGTGGTTCTTTGCTGCTTCTATGCCACCATCTTGGCTCTGCCCCCAGTGGTGCTATATTAAAGGTGCTATTTAATGGTTCGCTATTATTACTGTGATTGTTATTATTTTACATATTGATTTATCTGTTTTTATGAAGAAAAATTAATAAGAGGAATGGTTTATCCTTAAAATATTTCTTTTCTTTTAAAACATTGATCATGCTGGACCATAAAATCCCACAATGTTAGAGTTGGAAGGCAATTTAGAGTCTAAGTTCCTTATAACTTCAATGAATCTATCATATAATTTGGGCGAGTACTCCCTCCACTAGTATAGATTGAAACCCACCCATACACTTCTATCCTATGTGATGCTTTTGCATGTTCTTCAATAAATCTTCCTTAAAGGCCTCACTCAATGTGCTGGATGCCTTCCTCTACTTCCTCTTATGTCTCATGGACATCAGTGCAACACATGGGCTATCAATGGAGAGAGCACAGAAAATTTACTGCTAAACTTGGAGGCAAGAAGACCTGAAATGGATCTAGCCTCAGACACATACTAGCTATGGGACCCTAAGCAAGGCACTTTAACTTTCTCAGTCTCAGTTTTCTCATCAGTGAAATGTGGATAATAATAATAACATGTACCTCCCAGGTTTGCTGTGAGGATCAAATTAAATAATATATGTGAAATGCTTTATACATAAAGGAGAATGTTATTATTATCAATTATTATTATTATCCATCTCTTATCTTCAATCCCCTGAGTGATATATAAATATGTCATTGCCTCGGAATTTCCATCTAGAGATTTCATTGCTATATGTTTTTTGGCACCATTTCCATTTTAAGTCAAATACAGTACAATTTCTCAGACTAAATGATTCTAATCACTTAAATCATTATAATACCTCATTTGAATATATTAATTTGTAATGATTTAAATAATACTTCAGTAAATTAAACCATATAAGACAATTTGATCTCGAGTATTTTTTCAGAGAACTTCAACAGTCTTTGACAAAATAGTAAATACCTTAGAGTAGAGTCAACCTTTGGGGAGTTCAGAGACCAGGGCAGATCATAGAATATCATATCTGGAAGAAAAATTAGCAGTCATCTAGAAAAATGCCCAGTTTTACAGAGGAAGAAACTGAGGCACAGAGAAGCTAAGTGGCATAGTCAGAGGAATACATACTCAAATGACCTACTAGATTCAGAATGACATCTGACTCCTAGTGCCAGGCCCTTTCCTAGAAACCCAACTTTAAGACATTCAAGAGAGGTAAATGAACCAATCCATAGTATTATATGTCTGTGACTTTGTCAGTGTGGGAGATCCTTCCAATGCAGAAAAAAAATCGAGACAAAATGAACCCTTGTCTATAACTCATAATCTCAGAGAACCTGAATATCATTCAGAGGTTAAGAGACTTTTCTGTGATCACATACCCAGTAGTCACTGTGTCTACATTGCCTCTCATTTAGGTGAAGTTGAGTTGAAATCAATCAATAATAAAAACTGCCTTAAGGAAAAATGATTAACCTATCAAGAAGTATAAAAGGGAAGAAGAAAAGACCTACAGAATTGTGGACTTTGACTTCATGATTGTGGAAGGTAAGGTTATAGGCTGATTCTAGGTACCAAGCTTAAGGACTTTTAATTATTTTTTTTACATTTTTTATTATTATGTCCTTGAAAAAGAGCAGTAACTAATTAAGATTTCTATATATAAAGGAGAATAAAGAAGAGAATTTCACAATAAATCATTGTTCTTATTACTTATACCTTAGATTTTTCTTCGTAATAAATTTAGCATAGTAGTTCACAGACTATTCTGCCTATCTGTATTTCTTTCTAAACTGCATTTTGTGTATTTAAAAAAAACAACAACATTTCTTTGGGGCAGCTAGGTGGTGCAGTGAATAGAGGACTGGCCCTGGAGTCAGGAGGACCGGAATTCAAATGTGACCTCAGACATTTAACACTTACCAGCCCTGTGACCTTGGGCAAGTCACTTAACACCAATTGCCCTGCGCTCCCCCCTCCTAAAAGCAAAAAAAATTTTTTTTCTTTGCTGCTCCTTTTTTCTTTTTCCATTTCTCTTCCTTCCCTTTCCTTGTATCATTATTATTGCACCTTTCTCCTTCTCACAAGCACTCCTATTCCCTCCTCCAAAAATTTCCCTTCCTTTTAACATAAAAGTGTAATCAAACTGAACAAATCCATGCATTGGCTGTGTTTTTCAGTCTGTATCTGTGATCCATTGCCTCTCTGTTAAAATGTGGAAATCATCATTCTTCTGGAATAGTGGTTGCTAATTACATTGATTGTAGTTCTTAAGTCAAAATTATTTTCCTTTATAATATTGTAGTCCTTGTTTAAAATGTCCTGGTTCTGCTTACTTCACAGTGCATCAGTTCGTAGAAGTCCTTTATAGGACCAATAAATATAGCTTTCTCAAAGGGGAAAATGATTTAAAGTGGGAGAAGAACTTATAGATTATGTATATGTCCTTAATTTTATAGGGGAGGAAACAGAGATTCACAGATCTCATATGACTTGCTTAAGGTTACAGAGGTATCCAGTGATACCTCTGCCTGAGTACTCATTAGCTTGGTTATGCTGAAGCAATGGACCTCAGAATGGTTTTGCCCTAGCCTAGACTATCTGAAAATAGAATTGAGAATCATAGCAACACATTCTTAGTCTGGTTCCTATTTGCAGGCATTTAAGTCACCATTTTACCTTTCCATCATCAGGTTTCCCAACTTTCAGATCTGCTCAGATGAGAAAGACAATTCAGAATAAAACAAGTCTGTTGAAATTTCCAAAAGTTTTCAACAAAACCCCACACACTGTGCCTTTAGACTTATACACATAGCTAACCCCTTCGTCAATACAGGGCATCTTTCCAACTGTACACTGCTTGGCGAACTATCAAAATGGCTTCATATTATTAGAAATCTCCAAGGCCTACAGAGGCAAAAATCTTGGCCGCTTACCCTACATATTAACAGGGCTTATTCCACAGACTCATCATAAATCTTTATAACCACATATGGCTGAGTTATAAATATCATCTGTGACGAGCAATAAAATGAGGCATACAGAAAGGTGTCTATGGAGTTTTTTATAAGAATTAGACTGTACTTCAAAAACCATCTTATCAAAATGTAATAGATGAAATCATTTTAATTTATTCTAATGAAGCAAAAAAACTCTGAATAAGTAAAGAAAAGAATCACTAGAAGCATCCTTAACATACTGAGGAATTCCTTTAACCATGATATGGTAGAGATCTAAAATACTGTATGAGGACAGTTTTCATAAACAACACAAACTACCCGGAAATACTCTCTCTCTCTCTCCTTAAAGTCTTTAAATGACATGATGGTGGTAATGCATTCATTGTATATTTATCATCATCGTTATTTTATTTGCAAAGGGAATAAGGATTTGGGTCTAACAAATCATTGAGTTCAGACACTATCACTTAAAAAAAAATATGGACAGCACAGTCAGTGAAGTGAATTAAGTTACTCAATCACGGAGAGTTAATGCTTACAGCCCAGACTGTAGCTCTCATTTCCCAAAAGGCCTCTTTATTGTTGGATTCACTGAATGATTGTGTTTCCTGGAACATGAGAACAACAAAATACGAAAGGGGTAAGTCAAGGATTCTGGCAGCTTTTCAGACACCAAGAGAACTGTCTTCTTAATAAACTATAGCTTCATAGTTCTTTATCACTAACTTCTCTTTGTGTTTCTATCCTTTTAGGACAGTTAATTTTGGGGAACAAATGATCGGATTGGCTAGTTTGAGATCATGTTGAACAAAAAAATATTGCCAAATGAAAATAATTTGTTTTGATGCAAATAAAATTTTTAAAAATGATCCTATTTGTTAAATAAGGTTTTTTTTTTCTCCTTTAGAAGTGAGAAGTCTGCTCTATATCAAACTTCATCCCATTTCTCATATTTTCCTCTTCATGTTTCTGGTAAATTAAAAAAAATGTATAGAATAGCTTCAAGGTGAAATGGTTACTGGTCAGAATAGATTCTATACCAATCATCTTTTATGCTTTCAGAATTTTTTTTAAAGTTTTCAAACAATAATAAAAATGGTTAGTGCTTTGTTTTGTTTTTAATCAAACTGGAGAGAATATCAAGCTTTTCTTTTTCCATAATTATCTATTTCTCATCTTTGGTGTAAATGACTATTATTAAAGTCTAGAATAAGACTCATAGATGGAAAGGAACTGTCTGCCCTTCAGAGTTTTTTGAATCCATAACTGCACTTATGATAGATATAGTCTTGCTTGTTGCCTATGTCAGCAGGAGTTCTAGATGCATGTCTTACAGTCCAAAATTAACATTTAAACAAATAAATGAAAATAGAAGTATATCTCAGGTGTGATGTATTTTTGTTAAATAAGCAAAAGCCCATATTAAAAGCAAATGAAAATTGAAATTCAAAAGTAAAAAATCTTTTGAAACTCTTTTTTAAAAACTATGGAAAATGCCTGCTTTTCAATGTATGTGCATCCAAATGAAAATAGTTTTGTTTGCTACATTTAAGCAGTATAAGTGATGTTATATTGCCACAAATAGTTAAAGGAAATATGGTAAAAATAAAATATATTATTATATTAGCTAATTTGTGGACAATAATAATGTTAAGTTTATAGAAATTCTAGAGTAAAAAGTGGAATTCCTCCATAGAGCACAGTGAATACTCAATAGTAAAATGTTTTAAAATGTTTTCTTGGAAGACTTAAACTCTAATATGTCCACTGAGAATACAGGGATATTATGCCCATAATACCAACAGAATCAGTTGAAAAGTGAACTAATTCATATTTTTTTATTTGTGTGTGTGTTTTATCTTTGTCAACATTATGACAATCTTAATTTATCTTTTGTAAACTGATTATTTTGGTGTTGTAGCACTAAGTGAACTCATCTTTAAGCGAGGTTAAAAGAATGTACTTTCTAAAACATACCTAATCATATTTTGTATTGCTATAAGCTTTAAACTTATCAAAAATTATTTACCTGAAATTTGAGAGATTATATTTTTGTTAACCAAATAAACATTTTCATCATTCTAGATTCTCAATTGGCACCTTTCACAGTGTTTTGCTCATAAATATTTGTGGGAGAAAACAAGGGAAAGAGAAACAGGAAAGGAAGAGAGGAATAAAAGAAGATGGAAGGAAAGAAAGAGGGAGGGAAGGAAAGAAGTCTGGTTAAAGGAAAATCCCTAAATTCATTACCATTTTAATAAGATTAATTGCTATGCATTTCCTACCTAAGAAACAAATTTCGCCCAAGTTAAATATATATTCTATATAATTTAAGGTGTTAAAAGTACCTGATTCTTTGTGGTCAATTAGCTAAGTACTGATTGACATTTTTGAAATTTTCCATAAGGCTACCTTAGCAACATTGACATTGCAATGTATTGCAATCAATGGTTACAAATTACAAATTACATTGCTATATTTATGAAATTTTCTCCAAACTACCCCAAACCTATTATTTTCAAGTTCCATGATTATGTTTCCAAATGACATTTTTACAAGTTCAGTTGGTAGATTTCCTTGGAAGGGAGATGACCATTGTGTATCACATATCTTCCTTTTTCAGGTTTTTTCCAATTCCTGACCCAAAGCCATTTTTTTCTTATAGATATAAAAATAGAAAGAAATTTAAAATGTTAACAGTCTGGCTGCAAACACCCAAAGCCAAGGAATTCAGAATGGGGTGAAGTCCTGGGCTCAGTTTACTGCATAAAAGGCTTGAAGTTCATATGGAGAAGAATGAAAAATTACCCACAGTTCAGGGACCTCTGCAATATCTAGGCACCAAGGGGACTGGTTGAGGAAGAAATTTCTTCCCTAACTTGGAATTTCCTGCATTTTGCTTTTTTTAAGCTGGACCTTTAAGAGCTGGAATAACATATAGACATTTTTATGTGACATTATATGAATTTTTCATGACCATTAGATAAGCACAAATTAAATATAAGCCTGAGTCCTTGCTGATGCTTGTTTGTCTGCTGTATTTTATATTTGCTAGCCCAGCTTCCCTTGAGATTTCTGTCTACAGGAGAGTCAAGAATTTCAGTCAGGCATCTACTCTAGGCAAACTATTGTACTAGGTGCTGGGGATACCCCAACACAAAAGGAAATGATCCCTACCCTCAGGGAGTTTACATTCAGCTCTACTAAAGTGGAATGCTAAAGTGGAGTGCTAAAGTGATACTTCACTGCATTTGGGGTCAAGGGTCATTCAACAACCACAAGAATATCATGATCATCCTTAGTTCACATTACTAATAGGATTTTTACAAAATTGGTAATGATTTCAATTATTCTGTTAGAATCAAAACCAATTTCTCCTCAAAGGAATATCAAGATATTAGTAGTAACTGCCCATTATATTTTGAGTCATTATGGAATAGTAGGTAGAAAATTAACCTTGGCAGGAGAAAAGCCTGAGTTCTTTGACACATATTGACTTTGTGACCCTGAGCAAGTCAATCTATTTCTCTGTGTTTTGGGCAAGAGATGTCAAATATGTGGCCAATTGGCCACATGTGGCCCATGCCATTTCTCAGTGCAGCCCTGGAGAGATTAAAATGTAATGGGAACATATTTAACAAAATAAATAATATTTTATTTACTTAATATTTATTTAATTTATTTTATTTATTTAATATTTAACAAAAATACAACAAAATAAAACTACAATACAGCAAAAAAAAATTACATTGTACAACTAAGTCAATATGCTCCCCACAGGGACCCTTATGTAGCAGATTAGTAGCCCCCATTCCAATTTGAGTTTGACATCACTGCTCTAGACAACTATCAGGTAAAGAGATGATGTTGACTTGCATTGGTGGAAGAAACTTCCTCCTCTAGAGGTTTCCTATGCTAGTGAAATCACAGGTTCTGTCCCTATTACTTTATACTCAATATCTCATTTGACCTCATTTTGTAGATGAAGGTACTACAATTGGCAGAGAGCATCTGGAGCTTTATTAGTGGTAGGATTTGAACCTAGATACCCTGACTCCAAGGGCCCATACTTCTGCATCACCAAACACTGAATCTTCCATACTGAATTATGTTGAATTCTTCTGCATTTTCAAATCACATTAAGGAAAGGGAATGGCATATTGCATTCAGGTGAAGAAGGAACGACATTGCCTGAATTAGGATAAGCTTCATCTGATTTTTTTTTTTAAACGGTAAGTCCGTTTTGAGATGCTATCTAATCTGGAATGCTGAGGAAAAGGCTTAAGTGTAGTACTAGGCACATAGTGAGCACTTAGTAATCCTTGTTGACTGGTTTGGGGAACAATTTTCAACACGTTTTCAAGTCAGCCTCAATATTAACTTGGTACATTCAGATATTTGAGCAGGCATGTTTTGTAGATAATCCAAGTCAGGGTTTTGGCCCTGGGTGTCAGCTAATTTTTTTTCCTAAAGAAAAAAGGATATTTACATAAAGTCCTATTCTACTCTGTATAAGTGATCCCCTCTCATCAGGCAGCACAGTTGGGGAGAAAATCCTAAAGATAGCAGCCATGCAAAACACATGTGCTAAAATAAACAGAGCTTTCAGCAGCATGTTTGACTGAGTCCATTCTACTCTAAATTTGCTCCCCATCCATTTCCAAAAGCCTGGAGTTTGAGCTTTGTTTGAAAAAATTAAGGAAACAAATAAAACAATGAAAATCTTACGTAGGAAGGATGGTAAAAGTGTGTAGGTGGGTAGTAGAAACAGAGCTGCTTACTTGAGTGCCTTAGCTGGTACTTAAATTGAAAGCCTCTTTGATCTGAAAATCATATACATGTAGAGTAAAAAATTATTTGTTCCCATTTTACAGACTTCAAGTAATTTTCCAAATGTAATTGACTCTAGAACCATTAAACATGGATCTTTTTTCCAGGGATACATTTGGACTTACATTCTAAAAATAGAACATTTTTCTTAGCAGGGAGTATCATGTGAATATGTGACATGAATTTAATGGCAAATATTTGGTAAGCTTCATAATTTCTTGTTACTGTTATTTGTCCTTTGTTTTAGAAGAGGACCAATGACAACCTAGGGTGATGTCTTAATTTGTGTAAGAATTGGATTTAAGCAAGACAGAGGGGCACAAAGTCATCAGCCTCACTTTGTAATCCTGACTCATCAAAATCCAGTGGTAGAACAAAAGTCAAGATGACTAGCAACGGTCAAGGAACAGTGAATGACCTTGGTATCTTTGATGCCTGACTAAGCTCTAAGCCCTCCACAATCTCTCCTTCAGCCACCTTTGTAGCAATTGAAACAGATTATTCTCATTATGCCCATTCTGATGGGGAAAATTCTTTATGTGCTTAGGGTAGACTTCTTCCTAACTCACTGACAGATTTGAGGCCTCTCAGTTACCCTCAACCTGGCTTAGCCAAACTGCTAAGACAATTTACTGGGGTATAGCCACTGCACACGCCACAGCTTCTTGAAGCCACAAGTGACAGCTAGATAAAGGTGGAAATGAAAGGTGGATAAGCAGCATGGAGAATCCTCATATATTACTTAGAAAGATGGTACAAAAATCAAGTTAAGTTAATAAACATTTATTTAGTAGCTACTATGTGCCAGACACTGCTCTAAGTCCTGGGGATATAAAGAAAGGCAAAATAAAGTCCCTTCTTCCAAGGAAGAAGCCTAATTGGGGAAGCAACATGCAGTACAAGCAAGATATATACAGGATGCATTGGAAATAATCTCAGAGGGAAGGCACTAAGATTAAAGCAGACTGAGAAATGCTTCATGGAGAAGGTAGGATTCTTCTTTAGGTAGGATTTGAATAAAGCCAGAAAAGTTTGGAGATCATGGGCAGGGAGGACATTCCAGCAATGAGGAAGAAGCAATGAAAATGTCCAGATTGGAGATGGGAGGATCAAGGAGCCAGTGTCACTGGATCACAGTATATGTGTTGGGGAAATAAGTGTAAGAAAAATAGAAAGATAGCAAGGGGTCAGTAGGAAGGGCTTTAATAGCCAAAGAAAGAATTTTATATTTGATCTTGGAAGTAATCAGGTGCCATCAGAATTTATTGAATTGGGGCATGTCACAGTCAGACTTGCTCTTCAGGAAGATCAATTTGACAGCTGAGTGGAGGATAAACTGTTTTAGGGAGAGACTTGATGTAAGGAGACTGACCAGCAGAATATTACAATATCTTAAACATGAAATAATGAGGGCCTATACCCTGGTGGTTACAGTGAGAAAGGAGAGAAGGGGTGTATACAAGATGTGTTGTGAATGTAGAATTGACAGAACTTGGAAAATAATTGGATATGAAGGGATGAGATAATGAGGAGTAAAGAATAATGGGTTGTGAGCCTGGGGGACTGGCAGGAAGGTAACATCCTTGACAGCAATGGAGAAGAGCTTCCTTACTGAAGGGCTGGTGCTCTATTCAGTGTATCATCTAGGTACATTTTGGACATGCAGAATTTAAGATATTCATGAGACTTCCAGTTCAAGATGTCTAGCAGGTACTTAGAGGCGTGAGACTATGGTTTAAGTATGATTTTTAAAATTTTACTTTATTTTAAATTTATGGAATAAAAACAAGCATTTCCATAATATAGTACAATAAAAAGATGATTGTGCATGAAACTGCATATCTATTATGCACAACTTGCTATTCCTTTCAAATATACAACAAAATTTCATGTAAATGTCTTTTTTCCTTTTTTTTCCCCTACCCCTCACCCTAGAAAGGCTACCATTAGACACAAAACTTCTGGAGAAAGGAAAGAAGGGGATCACTTGTTCACATAGAGGATTTAGCCCTTGGCAAAGACCAGAACCACGTCTTCATGTGAGACAGAGTAAAGGAGAAGATAATAGTGAAAAGTTTCTGAGGGATTCATTATTCTCTCAAGTCCTTCAGGCTCATAGCCTAGGTGCCACCCTGGATTCCTCACTAACTCTCACTGTCCATATCCAAGTTCTTTCCAAAGCTTGTCAATTTTACCTTTGCAACATCTCACAAATACTCCCTCTACTTTCTTCTGCCACCATTTTAGTGCTGATCCCTCATCACTTCAATACTGGACTATTACAATAGACTGCTAGTGGTTCTGCCTGTCACAAGTCTCTACTCATTCCAGTTCTTCCTCCAGTCAGTTAACAAAGCAATTTTCCTGAAGAACAGGTCTGATCATGTCACACACACACACACACACACACACACACATGCACACACACACACACGCACACACACTGCTCAATAAACACCAATGTCTCCCTATGACCTCCAGGACCAAATACAACATCTTCTGCCTGTTTTTCAGAGCCCTTCATAATCTTGGTTATCTTGCCTTTCCAGTCTTCTCACAGCTTACTACTCCCTTGCCACATACTCTTTTATCCAATGACACTGGCTTCCTTTCTTTTCCATGAACAAGGTACTCCATCTGTGGACTCTAGTAATTTTCTCTAATTTCTCCATGACTAGAAGGCACTCCTTCCTCCTTTCCATCTACTAGCGACAGTGGCTTCCTTTGAATCTCAATTAAAATCCAGGTTTCCAAAGGAAGTCTTTTCCAGCCCCTCTTAATTCTAGTACCTTCCTTCATTTAATTATTTCCTATTTATCCTATACATAACTTGTTTGTATATATTTGTTTGCTGTTCCCCTTCCCCTTTAGATTGTGAGCTCCTTGAGGGCAGGGGCTATATTTTGCTTCTTTTTGTATCCCCACTGCCTAGTACAGTGTCTGCCATATAGTTGGAGCTTGATAAATGTTTTTGATTGATAGATGTGGAACAGGAAGAGAGAAAAGAGAACTTGGGGAATGGCTTTAATTTTTCCAGCAATATATATATATATATACACATATATACATATGTATATATATACATATATATATATATACAGTTATGTCTGCTCATAATTTCAAAGGGAAATTTTACTTGATTTATTAATTTACAGGTTAACTTCCATCAAGGTGGTCAAATCAATTGTGCATATTTGTGTGGACAGAGCATTTGAAAATCTCTTAGTAGACTTATTATTTATTTGAGTGCTATACTCTGTTTATTCAAAGTAGACACCCCTTGTAAAGGAAAGCTTACAAAGCAGAGAAGCAACTCATATATCACAAATAAGGACTCTGAGTTTATTCCCAGAAATCCTAGAATTGTTTAAGAATAAACAAACAAGCCCTTTCATTTATGATCAGTGGAGTTCTAGTCTTTTTTTTTATTATGTTTTATTGAAAGACAGAGAGTAATGAGAAAAATTATAGCTGAAAAAATGATGAGAATAACTATTTTCAAATTCTACAAAGAATCAATGACTGTAGCCACTTGGGGGCCAAGATGGCAGAGTAAAGTCAGAGACTGGCCTGAGTTGTCCCCCAAATTCCTCCAAGTACCTTTAAATGACTCTAAAACAAACTCTAGAGCAGCAGAACCCACAAAAAGACAGAGAGAAATGAATTTTCAGCCCAAGACAGACTGGAACATTGATAAGAAAGGTCTGTTGCACCAGTGTGAGAGAGGAGCACAGTCCAGTGGAAGTTGCACCAGCGCAGACCTGGCTCCTTGGAGCAGGCCTTGGGGTGACTAAATCATTGGCAGCAGTGGCAGTTTTCAGACTTCTCAGCCCACAGATGCCAAGGACAACTTAGAAGGTCATCAAGACAGGTCTGTTGAACCTGGGTGAGAGAGGAGTTCAGTCCACCATAGGCCATGCCAGCATAGCCCCAGCCCTAGCAAGCTAGGAGCAGGCCTTGGGAGCAGCAGTGGCAGTGGCAGTAGCAGTAGTAGCAGAAGCAGGAGCAGCTGCTTCCAGAGCTCTCAATCCACAGACAGTAAGGGCATCAAATAACTGTTCAGAAGGAGATTAAAGGGTTCTCTTTGTTGGCACTAAGGCAATATTCTGTTGCTTTACCCATACTTGGATCTGGATCACAGTCCTGGGGCAGAGAGGAGCACTAGCATAGCAGAGCTTGCTGTAGCAGTGGAGAGGGGTCCCTTCTCTTGGTTCTAGAACATAAAAGAGTACTTCACTCACAAACTGGAGAACAGGCCAAGAGAAGAATAAACACCTCTCCAAGGCAGTATGTTCTATACCATCTTGGAAGAACTGAAAACTTACAATACCCTAGAATTATCTCTGAAAACAGCTGCACAAAACTCCTGAAGATTAGAATGTTGCACTCTCCACCCTGAATTCCAAGCCCTACCTTAACAAAGAGTTAAAAAGTCAGATAATAGCCTGGGAAAATGAGAAAACAATGGAAAAATTCTGACTATAGAAACTTACTTTTATGATAAGGAAGATCAAAATACACACTCAGAAGAATGCAACAAAGTCAAAGCTTCTACATCCAAAGCCTCCATGAAAATATGAATTGGTCTCAAGCCATGGAAGAACTCAAAAAAGATTTTGAAAATTAAGAGAAGTAGAGGAAAAATTGGGAAAAGAAATAAGAGTGATGTAAGAAAATAATGAAAAATGAGTTAACAGCTTAGTAAAGGAGACCGTAAGAAATACTAAAGAAAATAATGCCTTAAAAATAGACCAGGCCAAATGGTTTAAAAAAAAAAGTCTGAAAAGCCAGTGAAGAGAAAAAACATAAAAATCAGAATTGGTCAAATGAAAAAGGAAGTCCAAAAGGTCACTGAAGAAAATAATTCCTTAAAAATTAGAATGGACCAAATGTAAGCTAATGACTTTATGAGAAATCAATAAATCATAAAACAAAACTAAAGGAATGAAAAAAATAGAAGATAATGTGAAATATTTTGTTGGAAAAACAATTGCTCTGGAAAACAGACGCAGGAGAGATAATTGAAAAATTATTGAACTACCTGAAAGCTTTGATCAAAAAAAAAAAAAAAGAACCTAGACATCATCGTTTAAGAAATTATCCAGGAAAAATGCCCAGATATCGTAGAATCAGAGAGTAAAATAATAATTGAAAAAATTTACTGATCATTTCCTGAAAAAGATGCATAATGAAAACTCCCAGGAATATTCTAGCCAAATTCAAGAATCACCCAGGTCAAGGAGAAAATATTGAAAGCAGCCAGAAAAAGACAATTCAAGTATCATGGAGTCAGTCAGGATAACACAAGATTTAGCTGCTTATACATTAATGGATCACAGGGCTTAGAATATGATATTCTGGATGGCAAAGGACCTAGGATTACAACCGAGCATCACCTACCCAGCAAAACTGAGTATAATCCATGAGGAGGGAAATGAATGTTCAAGCATTCTTGATAAAAGACCAGTGCTAAATAGAAAATTTGATTTTCAAATATAAGATTCTAGAAAAACATGAAAAGGTAAACTAAAAAGAGAAATCACAAGGGACTTATTAAACTGTTTATACATGGAAGTATGATAGTTGTAATTCATAAGACCTTTTTCATTACTACAGTACTATACACACACACACACACACAAGCAAAGCTTGTGTGCGTATAGACAGAGGGCACAGGTGTGAGTTGAATATGAAGGAATGATACCTAAAAAGTAAAATTAAGGGGTGAGAAAGGAATGTACTGGAATAAGGAGAAAGGAAGAGGTAGAATGGGGTAAATCATCTCAAATAAAAGAGGCAAGAAAATTCTTTTACAATGGAAGGGAAGAGGTAGAGGTGAGAGGGAGTGAGTGAACCTTACTCACATCAAAATTGGCTCAAAGAGGGAATAACATCCACACAATTTGGGACAGAAATCTATCTTACTCTACAGGAAAGTAGGGGGGAAGGGGATTAGAAAAGTAGGGTGATAGAAGGGAAAGCAGGTTGGGCAAGGGGGTAGTCAGAAGCAAAACACTTTAGAGCAGAGACAGGGTGAAGGGACAGAATAGAATAAATGGAGTGGAGCATAGGATGGAGGGAAATATAGTTGGTCTTTCACATGACTATTATGAAAATGTTTTATATGACTACACATGTATAACCTATATTGAATTGCCTATCTTCTCAATGAGGGGGTAGGTGAGGAAGGAGAAATGGGGAGAATTTGGAATTCAAAGTTTTAAAAATGAATGTTAAAATTGTTCTTACATGTAACTGGGGCAAAATAAAATAAGTAAAATTTTTAAAAATAAAAATGAAAAAATAACCTTCTTGAGGACAGATTGTCTTTGCTTTTGTATTTAGAGTTGAAGTTAGTGTTTGGTATCATTGTAACAGCTTAACAAATGCTTTGTAATTGATAGTAACAAAAGTAATAATGACTAGCATTTATATAGTTCAATATATTTAGTATTATAAAAAAAGACTGCGTTCACTTAATTTTTGCAGTTTCTACCAGAAAATAAGAATGGCTACAAAGTGCTATATTTCTCTTGCAGGTGTGTTAAGAGGTTTTGTGAAAATCTATGCTTAACAAATATTTTGTGCTTTTCAGATAAAAGCCATTCTATACAACATTTATCTGCATTTTTTTCCTTCTTTTCCTTGCCTAGGAAACTGAAAAGCTAAGTAACCACCCATGATTATACAACTATTATGTAAAAGAAGTTGGATTTGAAACCTGATTCTTTTGATTAAACTTCCACTATGTGTCAGGCATTCTCTTCTTTTAAAACTGAGTTCCAAACTCTCTCCCCTACCAACTGAGAATGCAAGCAAAGTATAGCAAATATACATGCAAAATCATGCAAAATATATTTCTATATTAGCCATATGCCCCAAAATAATAAAGAAACAAGAAAATTATACTTCAATTTGCACTCAGCAATCATTCATTCTCTCTTTCTGGAGGTGAATAGCATATTTTTTCATCATGAGTCTTTTGGAATTATCTTGGATTATTGTATCTATCAGAGTACCCAAGTCTTTCACAGTTTCTCATCATTACAACATAGTTGTTACTTCATACAGTGATCTCTTAATTGTTCTCAGTTCACTTTGCATCATTCATATTGCCCCCTCCCCTTTTCCCTGAAACCACATCCTCATCATTTTTTACAGTACAATAGTACTCTGTCACACAACTTGTTCAACCATTACCCACTTGATAAGCATCCTCTGAACTTCCAATTCTTTGCCACCACAAAAAGAACTGCTATAAGTATTTTGTACAAACAGGTACTTTTTCTTAGATCTCTTTGGGTAAGACCTACTCATGGTATTACTAGATAAAAGGATATATACAGTTTTATAGCCCTTTGGAAACAGTTCAAAATTGTTCTCCAGAATTATTAGACCAGTTCACAATTTCACTAATAGCTTATTAGTGTACCTGTTTCCCCTCATCCTCTCTATCATTTGTCATTTCTGATAGATGTGTGTTGGTCCCCCAGAGTTGTTTTAATGTGCATTTTTCTAATCAATAGTGGTTAGGAACATTTTTTTTTCAAATGAAAATATACAACTTTGATTTGTTTTTCTGAAAACTGCCTGTTCATATCATTTGACCATTTATCATCTGGGGAATGACATATATATGTATATATATATATTTTTTTTCTAATTTGACTCAGTTTCATATACATTAGAGATAGAGGGCTTATCAGAGAAACTTACTGTATTTTTTTTTTTGATATTGCTTCTTGGTCTATGGTACCTTTGAGTAAAATGTATTTTCCCTGATTATCTCTTTTAATTTGATCTCTTTTTGCTTTTGCTGTGTCTTAGATCATGATTATTACCCTTTTTTTCACTCTAGCTGAAGCATAATACATCCTACTCCAGCCCCTTATTTTTATTCTGTGTGTCTCTGTTTCAAATGCATTTCTTGTAGACAACATAAGTTGAATTTTTATTTTAAAAACAATCTACTATACACTATCATTTTTATGGGTGAGTTCATCCCACTCACATTCACAGTTATAATTACTAACCATGAATTTCCCTCCATTCTATTTCACTCATGTTTATTCTTTTTTTTTTTTGGAAGGCAATTTGGGTTAAGTGACTTGGCCAAGGTCACACAGCTGGTAAGTGTTAAATGTCTGAGGCTGGATTTTAACTCAGGTCCTCCTGACTCCAGGGCTGGTGCTCTATTCCCTGTACCACCTGGCTGCCCCTACTTATGTTTATTCTTCTCCCTTTCTTTTTACTTTGTCCTTCTTCAAAAGTCTATTTTGCTTCTGACTACTGCCTCCCTTAATTTACCCTCCCTTATATCATTCCCCGCCCTTTCCCTTTTCCCCTTCTCATTCTACTGCCCTGTTGGAAGCATATGTTATTTCCCCTTTGACTGAAGTCCGATGAAAGTAAGATTCAGGCATTGCCTGCCACCCCACATCTTACCTTCAACTGTAAAATCTCTTCCTTTTGTGCCTCTTTTTTCTGAGATAAACCCCCCACCTATTCTTCAACTCCCTTTTTCCTTTTCCCAGTGCATTTCTTGTTCTTACTTTTTCATTTTATTTTTGAAAAAATCATCTCATAACAGGCAACTCACTTCCTTGACCTCTCTCTATGGAAACTCCTTCTAACTGTTCTAATAATGATGATAAGGTTCTTTGTAGTTATAAATATGACCTTCTCACATAGTTGTATAAACAGATTGGCCTTACTAAGTCCGTTATGATTCCTCTTTCATGTTTCTCTTTTGATGCTCTTTTTGAGTCCTGTATTTGAAAATATTTTTTTTTACTAAGCTGTGGTATTTTTATCAGAAATGATTGAAAATTCTCTATTTCATTAAATATTAATTTCCCCTGAAGGATTATACTTAATTTTACTAGATAGATTGAATTCTGGAATATCATATTCCAAACTCTCTACTCCTTTAATGTAGAAGTTGTTTGATCTTGTGTTACCCTGACTGTGACTCCATGATATTTTAATTGTTTCTTTCTAGCTCCTTGCAATATTTTCTCCTTGATCTGGGAGGTTTAGAATTTGGTTCTAATATTCCTGGAGTTTTAATTTGGGGATCTCTTTCAGAAGGTGATCAATGGATTCTTTCAATTTCTTTTTTATTTTCTGGTTCTAGGATACCAGGACAGTTTTCATTAATTATGTCTTGTACTAATGATATCTAGGTTCTTCTTTTTTTGTTCATTGTTTTCAGGTAGCCCAGTAATACTTAAAATATCACTCCTTAATCTATTTTCCAGGTCATCTGTTTTCCAAATGAAATATTTCACATTTTCTTCTATTTTTCTCCATTCTTTTGATTTACCAGTGTCAATAAGTTTAGAACTCTGTTTTCTTGACTTCTTTCTCTTTTATCTTTCTTCTATCTCCTTTATCTTCTATCAGCACAATAGGCTGTTGTCTCTCATGATTGACCATAGGCTTATTATCATTGATGTCAATGTGACATTGTTAATTCATTAAGCCAAACATTTACTTGTAATAATAAAGACGTGTGGTTCCTTTATTTCCAATAATTTGGGGGAACTTTAATTGATTTAAAAGTCCAAGTGATATGCGTTTGGACAAAAACTTTGGTTGTCTTCTAGGTTTGGCCTTTTTAATCAACTATAGACCTCCCTCTGTAAAACTAATAGTTTGCAAGGAGGAATTATTAACATGGAGTGTAAGTTAGCACTGAGTTACTTAATAACTTTTCCTATAGTGAAGCAACCTATGCATATCCTCCCCTTTGCCATTGCTATAGATACTGTAAGACTAGAGATGAATCTAATCTTTCACTCAGAACTTTAATATTTTGCTGCATGTTTTAAGTTTTAGTTTGTTCTCCTCTTCACTTCCAATATACACCTGACCATTCTTTAGCAGGGGAATAAAATGGTCAGCTGTATGCATTTGGAAGCTTATATTGGCAGCTCTGTTAAGTATATATTAATGAAAGTAGAGAGAATAGAGGTAAGGAAATCAGGTGAGAGGCGATGAGGACCTGAATTAGGGTGGTGAGTGGACATGAAACTGAATCAATATTTCAGTGTTAGAACCATATAGAGAAGTTTTTCTATCCAGCTAATCAAACATAAATCCTCTCCAAAGGCAGAGATCTGAAGATACACATTACTGATTATACCAGTAAAGACATAATTAATTGGTTCAACAGAAAATTCTACTTGGAAACAATCTTGTTACAATTTGGCTTCTAAGTATATGGACAAGGCTAAAATCCATCTGTGGTATGAGAGAGACAACATACTGTGAACGACAGGAGTTAGGCGGGCTTCATGTGATACAGTTAATTTCTCAGATATCCAGTTCCATTGGATTCCACATGACGATGTTTCTCCAGTTCAAATAAGACTTCTGCAATCTTGGTGCTACTATATCTAGTGTCAAAAGATCTTTCACTAATACATTTCTTCTTACACCTACTTTTCTTACAATGTTTAGAGCCTATTTCCATGACCACAAACTGATTTTGAGGTTTGTTAACCATGAAGTAGAATAAAAAAGAAGCCATGTAAGACATGAATTAACTTGGAATAAAAACAAAAGTATGTGAAAATGTCACGGTGTGTTGGGAGATATGCAAACATATTTTGCAGGAAAGGGAATATCCAGTGAGACTGAGAGACAAATGTGAAAACTGATGGAGTTATCCCCACTATCTGGTGTAGCTACCACTATTGCCATGAAGGAGTTGCTGTTTATAGAGTGTCATATGGTCCTCTAATTTAACCCAGATCATTATTAGCAGAGATTAAGTTCAATTGCAATAGTGAATGACACACAGAGTTAAATGTTAAATGCACATAACAAAATAAAGTTTTTCAGTGAAGCTGTCCCACACTCTTCACTGACATTGGGCTCAATTATTTCCTTTATATTTGGGAAGGGGCCAACAAAACTATTTTCTTTTCAAATGCAGAAGGAAAAGTTTCTCTCTTCTTCTCACTCCCTAGTATAAATCCTTTGGATCAAGATAATTTGAGCCACCACAAGCAAAATTGGGAAAGGGGCAAAAAAAAGAGAGGAAGAAAGGGTTAGGAGACTCATAACACCAAAAACATTTTAATTATTTTAATGCACTTTTAAACTCATTGATATTCATACTTGAATTAATGATGAAAGTCACAACTCACAAATGCCCTTTTGTCATATGCAATTCTTTTTTTGCAATGTCCTTTAATCCTTTGCAAGAGGTCCACTCAGTGAAATATGATCCCCTCTCTAGGGATTTTTTTTAAAACACAGCATAGATATCGCTGGAGCTTGCAATCTATCCATCAATTATCTCTTATACTTGCTACATGACTATCCCACCTCCTTTCCAGTCATAATCTCCTGGATGATATCCTTTACATTGCTTTTCTTATTCAAGTCTTTCATGGAAACGAGTTACAACTGACATGTACCTACCATGTGCCTGTTTATTTCTCTGTGTGACCTTCAGCTTTAATTTTTTGGAGATCACATTTTTAATCAGAAAAGATGAACCATGGAATTCTGGAAGGATCACATGTGAGGTCACCTAGAGTACAGCTTTCCCTCCAGAAATAAAGGGTGATTACAAATGAATCTCATGGAAGTTAAAAGAATAAATGAGGTGGGGGAGGCAGAATGATATGCTGATTTATTATCTGAACTGGGAATGAAGTATAAAACAAATAAAATGAAATAAAGTGAAAAATAATTAAAGTTAACTCAAGCACTGGGTACTAGGCAAGGTAATGAGAAGGGAGGAGAATTGGGGGAAAGGAACCAAGATCAGATTAAAAGTAGAGATTAGGTCTATTTTCGGATGAAAGGAACAATGGACAGTTAGCGAATATCAATATAAAATTCATATGCTCCAAACAAATTAGCATCTAAATTCACAAATAAAAATTTAAGTACAAGAAGATACAGACCAGTAGCACAATGGTGACAAGAGATTTCATTGTCTCAGTTGTGGACAAATCTAAAAGAACTCTGTGTGTGTGTGTGTGTGTGTGTGTGTGTGTGTGTGTGTGTGTGTGTGATATGTGTGTCATTGATATAAAGAGTAATCAGTAAGGAATTCTCTCTACCAACACAGAGTATCACCTTCTCTGCAATTTATTATAAGAGAGATGACTAGAAAACTGGAATTGTTAAGTGACTCATCCACACTCACACACCTAGTTAATGTGAGAGGAAAGTCGAATCCATATCTTCCTTGACTTTCAGGCCGACTCTTAATCCACTATACTACATTGCTTTTCTACTAGAGGAGACTACACTAAACAACACAGACTTTAGAAACTGAGTGTTGACTTAAAAGTTAAAGAAATCTGCATATGTGTACATATATGTGTGTGTATGTGTGTGTATATATATAGTAGACATGTATATATGCACATATGTTTACTAAAAATAATGCACAGATTTTATTATTATATTCATACATTTTAGCAAACTAAATTCCTCAATAAATATAATGGAAAAAAATGATTATTTAATGAAGCATACCAGAAATATATTTAAAATACAGGATGTCCCAATAGCTTAAAGCTGCACTAAGATTTTGGGATATATTGTAAATAGAAATAAGAGAAATGAAGGAGTTAGAATAAAATCTATTGTATTTAGGTACTACCAAAGTAGGAATTACATAAGGAAGAAGTGGGTTGGGGCAAGACCTTCAAGGTAATAGCAGAGGATGTGTTTAGAAGAGGAAACTCAAAATAGGTACCTTAAAAATTTTAAATCAATGAGATATAGAGAAAGGACTTGTTGTTGAGTAGTTTCAGTCATGTCTGAGTGTATCAGCAAGCACCCTAGCATACCCAGGGTAGCTGCTAGCACAGGTTCTTAGATCTGCTTTTCTAAAGGAAAGCAACTCAAAATGGGTTAACAATCTTACTTCAATCAATCAAACATATATCATTTTCCTAGTTCAGGGCGAAAAGTCAGCACCCTGACCTTCAGAGAATGCAAACAGAATACAAACAGAAGTTACAAGCAGACAAAGAAACAGATCCACAGACAGGCTTCCAGCCGTGTGACCATTACATCTATACCTATTCAGTTACCATAGAGAGAAGCACTAACATCTGGGTTTTTCAAAGTAGGGGGCCCCAACAGCTTCCCAGAGTCTCATCTGGCCAAATCACACAACTCTTTCCAAAGTGAGCCCCAAAGCAAAACCTCACATCAAAGTATATAAAGCCTTCTCCTGGATCAGAGAATGTCACAACCCTCTTGACCCACTGCCCAATCACAAAATAATAAGGCGTGGGCATTCCTGAAGAACAAGCCTCATGCCTCAGGCTCCATGTGACCACATTCAGCCTATTAGGGAGCAGAGTATACTTTCAAATCAGGGAAGGTTCTGAGAGCCACTTAAGCCTATCAAAGCCTAGGGGCAGGGAAGATCTTCTGATTCCCACAACACTAAGTCTCCATGGTCTGATTTGGGATTTTCTTGGAAAAGATACTAGAGTGGTTTGACATTTTCTTCTCCAGAGCTAGTAAGTGTCTGAAGGTAAATGTAAACTCAGGTTCTCCTGACTTGAGGACCAGTGCTTTATCAACTGTGCCATTTAGCTGACTTGTGTAATAAAGAAGGACTGAATAAGTTAAAGGGTCAAGTAAAAAAAAATGTTTAGAATAGATATAATTTGAAGATAAATAACAAATAACATGAAGTGAAAAAATTTTTAAATTGCATTTAGCTAACAAGTAAAGCAAGATAAGAAGAAAATGAAAATTTTACTTGACTGCTTAACTTAGAGATAAAAGATAATAATTAAATAAATAGCAAAAAGGAAGAAGGAGAAAGAAAGTAGTACACTAAACAAAACTCCAAAATAGGGGAAAAGGAAACAAAAAATGGGGGTGGTGAGGGTTAGAGAAATTCATCAGTTGGCAATGGGATTGCCATAATGTAGATTAAGCTAAAATAACTGAAGAAACAAGGCACTATGTTTACAGAGGAAAAAAGAAAAATTTCAATTCAGAAAGATTAATATTTGAGACAAATGGTGAAAACATGAAACTATTGCTTACAGAAAACATAAAAAAGTCATTCAAAGAACAAAAATGAGGAGCTAGAAAAAATTTATCATGTATCATCAGGTTAAAACAAACAAAAAAGAAAAAATATGAGTTTCAATAATGCTATTAAGCAAAGCAAGAGATAGTAAGAGAAGTCCTATTTAAAGTTACTGTAGACATTATAAAATATTTGGGAATACTTTCCAAAACAAACCCAGGACCTATATGAACACAACTACAAAACGATTTTCACACAAATAGAGCCAGATCTAATTAACTGGAAAAACACCAATTGGTAATGGCTGGGTTGAGCTAATATAATAAAAATGGCAATCTTACCAAAATTAAATTGCACATTTAGTGCCATACCAATCAATCTACCAAAAAATTACTTTGTAGAGCTAGAAAAAATAGAAACAAAATTCATTTGGAAGAACAAAAGGTCCAGAGCATCAAGGAAATTAATGAAAAGAAATGCTAGAGAAGGTGGCTTAGCATTACCAGATTTTAATATATATCCTAAAGCAGCAGTCATCAAAACTACTTGGTACTGGCTGAGGAACAGAGTAGTGTGTCAGTGGAATAGATTGATTACACAAGACTTAGTAGGCAATGACCATAGTAATCTACTGTTTGATAAACCCAAAGACTCCAGGTTTTTTGAATAAGAACTCACTATTTGACAAAAACTGCTGGGAAAACTGGAATATAGTATGGTGGAAACTGGGCATAGACCATTATCTAACTCCATATACCCAAATCAATTCTAAATAGGTGCATGAACTAGGTATAAAGGCTGATACTGTAAGCAATCTGGGAAAGCAAGGAATAGTTTACCTGTCAGACATATGGAGAAGGGAAGACTTTATGACCAAACAAGAGTTAGAGAGCATTATAAAATGCAAAATGGATCATCTTGATTACATTAAATTGAAAAGTTTCTGTACAAAAAAAGCCAATGTAACCAAGATTAAGAGGGAAGTGGGAAATTGGGAAATAATTTTTACAACTGCTGTCTCTGATAAAGCCTCATTTCTAAAATATACAGGGAACTGAGTCAAATCTACAAGAATATAAGTCATTCTCCAATTGATAAATGGTCAAATGATATGAACAGGCAATTTTCAGAGGTAGAAATTAAAGATATCTATAAGCATATGAAAAAATGCTCTAAATCACTATTAATTTGAGAAATGCAAATCAAAATAACTCTGAGCTACCACATCTCACCAGTCAGATTGGCTAAGATGACAAAACAGGAAAATGACAAATGCTGAAGAGGATGTGGAAAAATTGAAACACTAATGCATTGTTGGTGGAGTTGAAAACTGATTCAACCATTCTGGAGTGCAATCTGCTACTATGCCCAAAAGGCTATAAAAAATTGCATACCCTTTGACCCAGCAATACCATTTCTAGGGTTGTATCCCAAAGAGATCACAAAAGTGGGAGGAAGACCTATATGTACAAAAATATTTATTGTAGCTCTTTTTTGTGGTGGAAAAAAATTGGAAATTAAGGGGATGCCTATTAATTGGGGAATGGCTAAACAAGATATGTTATATGAATGTAATGAAACACTATTATGATATAAGAAATGAGGAGCAGAAGCACTTCCTATTTACCTGAAGAAACTTATATATGAACTGATGCTGAGTGAGAAGAGCAGAACAAGGTGAAATTCATACACAATGACAGACACAACATATGTGTGATGACCAACTTTGATAGATGCACTCTTCTCAGCAATGCAAGGTTATAAGACAATTCCAAAAGATTAATGATGTAAGGAGATGTCTACATTCAGAGAAAGATCTAGAAAGAACAGAGTTTAAATGCAGACTGAAGCAAACTACCTGCTCTCTTTCTTTTTCTTGTTTGGTTTTGTTTCCTCTTTCCCATTGTTCATTCCATTGGTTAGAACCCTTCTTTACAACCTGACTAATGTCTAATGTGAAGGTATTTGCAGATCCTATACTTGATTGCATGCTGCTATGGGGGGGGGAGGGGAGAAAATTTGAAACTCAAGGCATTGTGGAACTGAATTTTGTAAGCTAAAAGTAAACAAAGAAATGATTTTTTAAAAATTCTTCTGAAAAACAAAAACAATATCAAAAACACAGCAAAAGAACTTTGGCACCAAGGTAAAAAAGGATGCCAATTGTCCCATTCCCTATCCAAGGTGATTTCTTTCTGAAGAGCTAATAATGGAAGAAAGGAGGGCAAAGAGCCAAGATGGCAGAGTAAAAGCAGAGACTTGCTTGCGATCTTCCCCAAAACCTTCCAAATACCTGTAAAAATGATTCTAAAAAAATTCTAGAGCTGAAGAATGCATAAAATGACAGAGTGAACATCTCCAGCCCAAGACAGCCTGCAAGGTTGTCAGGAAGGGTATATCATACCAGGCTAGGAGCAGAGTACAGTATGGCCTGTGCCATGCCAGTGCAGACTGGGCCAGAGCGGGCCTCAGGGGACTGAATCACTGGCAGCTGTGGTGGTTTCCAGACTTCTTAACTCACAAATGCCAAAGATAGCATAGAAAGTCAGTGAGAAAATTCTGTGGGACCTGGGTGAAAGAGGCTTGAGGTCCAGCCCCAGTCCCAGGGTAGCAGAGGTGGTGGTGGTGGTGGTGGTGATGGCAGTGGTGGCAGCAGCAGCAGCAACAGCAGCGGCTTCTTGAACTCTGGGCCCACAGACCATGAGGGATTGAGTGGCTGATACAAAACCCCTAAAGCCTGGAACACTACAACCCACCCCCATAATCACCCCAATTGGAAGCAGAGTCTTACCTTAACACAGTGTTAGAAAGTCAAGTATTTGACTGGGAGTATGAGAAAACAATGTAAAAAAAACTCAGACTATAGAATCTTACTTTGGTGACAAAGAAGAACAAAATATAGAACCAGAAGAAGACAAAAAAGTCAAAGCTCCTACATTAGAAACCTCCAAGAAAAATGTGAATTGGTTGCAGGTCATGGAAGAGCTTGAAAAGGATGTTTAAAAATCAAGTAAGAGAAGTAGAGGAAAAATTGGGAAAAGAAATGACAGTGATGCAAGATGATCATGAAAAACATGTCAACAGCTTGCTAAAGGAAAGCCCCCCAAAAATACTGAAGAAAATCACACCTTAAATAAATAGACAAACTCAAATGGTAAAAAAAGGTCCAAAAAGCCAATGAAGAGAATACATAAAAAGTAGAATTGACAAAATGGAAAAGGAGGTCCAAAAGTTCACTGAAGAAAATAATTCCTTAAAAATTGGATTGGAGTAAATGGAAGCCAATGACTTCATGAGAAGTCAAGAAATTATAAAACAGAACCAAACAAATGAAAAAATAGAAGGCAATGTGAAATATCTCATTAGATAAGCAACTGACCTGGAAAATAGATCCAGGAGAGATAATTTTAAAAGTATTGGACTACTTGAAAGCCAAGTAGTCAAGGAAACTGCCCTGATATTCTAGAACCATAGAGTAAAGAAGAAATTGAAAGAATCCACCATGAAATCTCTTGAAAGAGATCCCCAAATGAAAACTCCTAGGAATATTGTAATCAAATCCCAGAGTTCCCAGGTCAAGGAGAAAATATTGCAAGCAGCCAAAAAGAAACAATTTGAATGTTGTGGAAATACAATCAAGATAACACAAGACCTAGCAACTTCTACATTAAGGGATTGAGGGCTTAGAATATGATATTGTGGAGGTCAGAGGAGCTAGGGTTAAAGCCAAGAATGACTTACCTGGAAAATCTGAATATAATAATACTTCAGGGGTAAAAAAAAAAGATATTCAATGAAGTAGAGGACTTTCAAGCATTCTTTTTTTTTTTTGGAAGGAAAGTGGGAGTGATAGCTCATATATTTATTTTTTTAATTTTTATTTATTTTTAGTTTACATAATTCATATCCAAGAGATTTTGATTTACAGATTTTTCTTCCCATCTTTTCCCCACCCACCAACCCAAAACAGGAATCCCACTGTATACCCCCTCTCCAATCAGCTCCCTTCTATATCCACCCTCATCACCCCTCTGACTTTCTAGTAGGGCAAGATGGATCTCCTTACCCCAGTACCTGTATGTTTCCCTCCTTCCTATTCCACCTTCCACTTTTTCTATTTTCTACTTTGTCCCTGTCCCTGTACAGAAGTGTATGCTTCTAACCACTCTTCCCCCCACAACCTGTCCTCCCCTCCATCATCCCCCTCTCATCTCCTTGCCCACTACTCTCCTGCAGGGCAAGATACCCAGTTTAGAGTTTATGTCATTACTTCCCTAAAGCCAAATTCAATGAGAGTAAGGTTGACCCATTCCCTTTTTGCCTTCCTGTTCTTCCCCTCCATTGTAACAGTTATCCTTTGCCTCTTCTATATGAGATGATTAACCCCATTCTGTCTCTCCCTGTCTCCTCTCATTCTATTCCTCTCCAACCTCAGAATTTCACCTTTTAAGGCATCGTCCCTTCCTATTCAATTGATCC
>CM053581.1:129111565-129135064 GCA_028627135.1 Pseudochirops cupreus
TATCTTGCCACACAGGAGAGTAGGGGGGATGGGAGTGAGAGGTGGGATGATGGAGGGGAGGGTGGGGTGGGAGGATGAGTTGCTGGAAGTACACACTTCTGTAAAGAGACAGGGACAGGGTAGAGAATAGAACAAGGCGGGGCAGGATAGGAAGGAGGGACATATAATCATTCTCTTACAATATGCCCACTGTGGAGATGTTCTGCATAATTACACATGTACAACCTGTATTTAATTGCTTGTCCTTTCAGTGGGGGGTTAGTGATGAGGGAGGAAGGGAAAGAATCTAGAATTTAAAGTTCTATAATCAAATGTTAAAAATATATATGTATATATGTATATTATCATTATTAACTACATCCAACTGAGAATTAAGATATACGGGCACTGTGGTAGGGAGATCCATCCTGCCCTACTGGAAATTCAGAGGGGCAAGGGGGAAGACATAGGAGAGAGCGGATTGGGGGTGGGGTTATACAGTTAGATGGCTGTTTTGAGGTGGTGGGTAAGGGAAAGATGGGGAGAAAATTTGTAACTCAAAATCTCTTGGAAATGAATGATGCAAACAAAAAAATTAATTAATTTATTTTTAAAAAAAAGGTTCTCACAAAAAAAGTAAATTATATATTTAATGCCATCTCAATCAATCTATCAAAAAATTACATTGTAGAGCTTGAAAAAACATTAACAAAATTCATTTGGCAGAATAAAAGGCCCAGAATATCAAGGCAATTAATGGAAAGAAATGCTAGGGAAAGTAGCCTAGCCATACCAGATTATAATCTGTATTATAAAGCAGCAGTCATCAAAACTACTTGGTACTGGCTGAGGAATAGAGCAGTGGATCAATGGAATAGATAGAGTACACGAGACTCAGCAGCCAATGACTATAGTAATCCACTGTTTGATAAACCCAAAGATCCCAGTTTTGGGGATAAGAATGCACTATTTGACAAAAACTGCTGAGAAAACTGGAACATAATATGGCAGAAACTGGGCATAGGCCAATATACAACACTGTACACCAAAAATAAAGTTGAAGTGGGTGCATGATCTAGGTATAAAGGCTGTTACTGTAAGCAATCTGGGAGATCAAGGGACAGTTTACCTGTCAGATCTATGGAGAGGGCAAGACTTCATGATGAAACAAGGCTTAGAGAACATTATAAAATGCAAAATGGATAATTTTGATTACATTAAATTGAAAAGCTTCTGTACAAACAAAGCCAATATTACCAAGATTAAAAGGGAAGTGGAAAATTGGGAAAGAATTTTTACAACCAGTGTCTCTGAGAAAGGCCTCATTTCTAAAATGTATAAAGAATTGAGTCAAATCAAAAGAATACAAGCCACTCCCCATTTGATAAATGGTCAAAGGATATGAACAGGCAGCTTTCAGAAGATGAACCTAAAGATATCTATAAGCATATGAAAAAAATGTTCCAAATCATTAGTGGTTAGAGAAATGCAAATCAAAACACCTCTGAGGTACCACATCTCACCGGCCAGATTGGCTAAGATGACAAAATAGGAAAATTATAGATGCTGGAGAGGATATGGGAAAATTGGAACACTAATGCATTGTTGGTGGAGCTGTGAACTGATCCAGCCATTCTGGAGAACAATCTGGAACCACACCCAAGAGATCATCCCAAAGAGATCAGAGAAGTGGGAAGAGGATCTGTATGTACAAAAATATTTATAGCAGCTCTTTTTGTGGTGGCAAAAAAAATTGGAAAACAAGATGATGCCCATCAAATGGGAAATGGCTGAACAAGTTGTTTCATTCCATATGAATATAATGAAATATTTTTGTGCTGTAAGAAATGAGGAGCAGACAGACTTCATAATAACCTGGAGATACTTTTACAAACTGATGCTGAGCAAGAAGAGCAGAATCAGGAGAAATTTGTACACAATCATAGACACAATGCATGTGTGATGACTAACTTCAATATACTGTGCTCCTCTCAGCAATATAAGGTTATAAGAAAACTCCAAAACACTCATGATTGAAAGAGATATCCACATCCAGAGAAAGAGATGCAGAGTCTGAATGCAGATTGAAAAAAACTACTTGCTCTGTTTCTTTTTCTTGTTTTGTTTTGTTTCCTCTTTCCTACTGATCATTCCATCAGTTACAATCCTACTTTACAACCTGACTAATGATTAATGTAAAGATATTTGTAGATTCTATATATGAATGCATCCTGCCATGATGGGGTGTGCGGGAGGGAGGAAGAAAAAAATCTGAAACTCAAAGGACTGTGGAACTGAACATTGTAAACTAAAAGTAAATAAAACAATTTAATTTTAAAAAAATAATAAAAAAAAGAAAAAAATTAAGAAGATTTTTATAAAAATCAAAAGAAAAAGAAGAAAATTTGAGAAAAGAAATGAGTGATGAAAAAAAATCATAACAAAGAATCAACAGCTTGGTAAAACAAAAAAATGGGAAAAGATGTATAAAAATTCACTGGAAGAAAACAACTCCTTACAAAGGAGAATTGGCTACATGGAAATGAAGTTACAAAATCTCACTGAAAAAAATAATTCCTTGAAACTTTGAATTGGGCAAGTAGAAACTTAATAACTCCATGAGACATAAAGAAATAATACAAGAAAATCAAAAGAATGAAAAAAAATAGAAGAAAATATGAAATATCTCATCAGAAAAAAACAACTGAACTAAAAAATTGATCCAGGTGAGGTAAGAATTATTGGACTACCTGAAAGCCCATGATTTAAAAAAAAAAAGGCCTGGACATCATATTTCAAGATACCCTGATATCTGAGAAGCAGAGGGTAAAATGCAAATTGAAAGAATCCATCAACCACCTTCTGAAAGAGATCCCAATATGGAAACTCTCAGGAATATTATAGCCAGATTCCAGAGTTCCATGATCAAGGAGAAAATACTACATGCATCCAGAAAAAAAAAAGTCTAATATTGTGGAGCCCCAGTAAAGATTACACAAGATTTAGCAGTTTCTACATTAAAGGATCAGACGGCTTAGAATATGATACTCTGATAGGATTATAACCTAGAATCCTAAGCATAGAAATGGTAAATAAATCTATGGGAGCTGATGAGATCACCAAGTAAAGTAGTACAGAAGGAGAAGAGATGAGGGTCCAGGACAGAACCCTGAGGTACACTTAAAGAGGGTATGATCTGCAAAAGGATCTAGCAAATGAGACAGAGAGGGAGTGATCACATAGGTAAGAGGAAAATCTAGTCTAGAGACTGTGGTGTTTGTAGATATAACTAATCAAAGACTGGTTTTCAACCCATGACATCTGAGTTCACATATAGTACTCTTTCTTTTGCTCAACACTACCTACTCCTTGAACTTCCACGTTAGTCACATTAACTTGGCATAATAGAGTATTATCTGTATGTTATCTTCCTCTTGGCATATGTATCAGCAAGCACCCTAGCACTCCCGCAGTGGGCTGCTAACACAGATTCTTTTGATCTGCTTTATAAAGGAAAGAAAATTTTAAAGGGGTTAGTAATCTTACTTTAATTACAGAGAAAGAAGTGAGTATAGAAAATACAAGTAGAGGAATTATCACAAAGACCAACAGATGGGGCTCCAGCTGTCTGAATATAGCAATATTGCTATACACTTTACCTATATCACTGGATCTAGTGAGTACAAACATCTAAGCAGTCAGGGGGCTCTGAACATACAGCTATTCAGAGTCTCAACCAGGAAATCAAAAGATCCTTCTCATGAGTGAACCCTCAAAGCAAAATGCCAACCTCCCAGAATACATAAAAGACTCAGCCCTACTTGACTCAGCAGAGCTGTGAATTATCAGGGTTCAAAGGAGATTAATCCTTCAGATGTTTACAATTTAGCCTGCCCCTAGGAAACTGAACACCAACAACAAGAAGAAAAATAAGTCCTACCTTGCTTGTGCTCACAGCAGAGGGCCAATAAAAGCAATAAACAACACATAATAAAACATTTACTATATCTGTGTAAGATCTTAGTGTCTGCATGTTCTTGCAGATCTAAGTAACCCCTAGATAATGGAGAGACTAGTCTAAAACCAGGAGTTGTAGTGAAGAGGAAGTCAGGTTTCCTTAATTCCTCATGCAAGTTGGCAAAGAAATACAGGAAATACAATGTAATCCTTTAATGATGTTCAACTCATACTTCCAGTATGGTCAATTTTTGGGTGAAGGCTCAGGAACATTTTACCAGGGATTCAACTCCTCCTTATGGCACAGGTAGATGAGAACATTGTTTAGGGCTTTTCCATTTGATGTCTTAGGACAACCTCTGAATTCTTTTTCCTATGGATGTTTCATCCATCATGGAACAGAGGAGTGGGCAAGGTAAGGCCAGACATGGAGAAAAATTATCTAGTCATTCAGCTTCTTGATTTCTCTGTCCTTTATGTCTCTGACCTAGAGTTTCTCAGTTTCTAAGTCCTCTAAACCTTTACCTTAACCCTAAACTAGGTCTTGGTTTCTCTTTCTCTGTCTCTCTCTTCCCCTCTCTCTCCATTCCCTTGACTTCTTGGATAGAGGAATATTTGACCTTTAAAGGGTCTAGGCAGGGTTGGGGAACCTGTGGCTCCCAGGTCACATGTGGTCCTTTAGGTTTTCAAGTGCAGCCTTTCGACTGAATCTAATTTTCATAGAACAAATCCCTTTACTAAAAAGATTTGTTGTATAGAACAACAAGCCACACATAAGGACCTAGAAGGCTACATGTGGCCTCAAGGTCACAGGTTCCTCACCCCTGGTAGGGGATCAGTATCTTAGCAGCAACTGTAGATCAACTGATGAGAATATCTGCTCTGCATAAGAAGCCAAGGACAGACTGGATGAGATGAAAGATTAAACTATACTTAATCAGAATATATTGAGGATGAGGCCCTACCAGATCTGAAGCTAGAATCTTATTAATTGTGTCAATAGTACTTGGTTGGAGTCAGAGTCACAAATTGAACCCCTTCATAGATTCTTGAGAAGCTGAAAAACAGAAAGAGTTGATCAGAAAATCTTATAGCACCCTCCCCCCCCCCCAAAAAAAACCTGTTTCTGGTTAATTTATGACAAGAAACTTGAGCTTAGCCTGAAAAAAGTCAGGGCTAAATCCAAGGGGTTAAGTCTTTGACCAGTCAAATTCGAGTTATTCAGTTGAATTCAATGACATAAAAGGCAACAAATGCTTATTAATGTGTATTGTATATGGGGCCCTGTTCTAGTTTGGTTTATAGGTTGCTATACCAAAACAATTCATTCCCAAACAGCCATTCTAGTAGGGTGTTGAACCTTTCCATAATTAGGTAAGCTGAACTTTGCAAAGCAGACATATTTTGTTGTCTGTGACTGTATTTGAACTAATTCTACAACTGTTGTCTTAATTCCTCTTGTATAACCTCAGAGACCCAGATTTTCCTCAATATGACAAGACACTGGAATAGGAATTTATGGATAGATAACAAACATAAAAATAAATATCTCTGACCTGAAGGAATTTACATTATCTTACAAAGAAATCATCCTTATTCTTACAAAAAAAAAATCTTCCTACATCCCATTGTTGGAATACATATGGAATTTTTATATTCTATTTTATACTATATTTTCTATTTTTGCTCTATATGGCACAATGGATAAAGCACTGGCCTTGGAATCTGGAAGACTCATCACCCTGAGTTCAAATCTGGCCTCAAACACTTTCTAACTGTGTGACCCTGTTTGTCTCAGTTTCTTACCTTAAAAATGAGATGGAGAAGGAAATGGCAAATTCCTCAAGTATTTTTGCCAAGAAAACCTCAGATGGGGTCACAAATAATCATACACAACTGGAAAAAAAATGATGGAACACATACACACACTCATACATACAAACACAAACATAAACATACATACAATCAGTTAAGAAAATTTCACTTGAACTGACACATTTGTGTCCTAGAAAATATTCTGGTGGTTCTCCAGGCATCACTGCTACCTCTCTCTCAACATGTTCACCTTGCCTCTCACCCTCATGCATGTATTCACAACTTTTAATTGTATGTCCTTCCTAGATGTTATACCCTTATGGTAAAGTACAACTAGTTTAATGACAGAAAGGGAGAAAAAAAATGGGAGGAAAAATAATCAAGAGATAACCAGAGCAGCAGCAGTAATAGTAGTGCTAGTAGCAGTGGTAGTGGTGTTTGTAATAATAGTAGTAGCAGGGTGATGATAATGATGTTGAATTTTAAAAATTGCCTGGGATTAAATGACACAGTCTATGTTTACATTCCAGAGTTGTATGCAGTCAGGCATGAGGGTCTCCAAAGTGTCCCATACACTTGAAATGAGCCCTGGGGACCTTTTAATGGAGACCACCATCCTGAAAGAATATCCCAGTAGCCCTTGTTCAGAACATATTCTCTTTGGCAGGCAGGAGAATAAACGAGACAGGATGTGAGAAGTGAAATGGAGTATGAAAGAAGAGAAACAGTTTATAAAAGTGGCAACGAGGTAGAAATGGGAAAGAAACTAAATGTCAGTTAGGCTTTCTCTAAATAAGACAGAAAGGCATAGGGTAAATGATGCAAGAGAAAAGGCTACAATGTGGTGGAATAGAAATAGCACTGAAGATGGAGGTGAAAACTTGGGCTCAAGTCCCAGTTCTGACACTCTGCCTGTGTGATCTTAGGACAGTCACTAACCCTTTCTCAGCCTCAGTTTCCACATCCACAGGATAGGGAAGTTGTACTAGATGATTTGATACAAAAAAATTTCTATTTAGCAAGTAGTATGTGGAGACATAAATACAAAAAGTATTGCCTTCACTTGAGGAGTTCACATTTAATCTCTGTTCTCTGGTTCACAAATACTGTGATACATTCTTTATTAAGGACATATTCCATGACTCTATTACTGTCTTATTTGATCTGGCAAAGTAAAATTGGAATGCAATGTTTCATGATAAATGAAGTAGATTTGAGTTATAGATATGAAATGAACTGGGAGTAAAATTATCAACCATTCAGTGCATCCTACAGATGAGGAAATTGAGGCTCAGAAAGGGAAGTGACTCACTCAAGGCCACTTAGAAGTTGTTCAGTCATGTCTGACCCTTCATGACCCTGTTTGGGATTTTCTTGGCAAAAGATTGGAATGGTTTGACATTTCCTTTGCCAACTCATTTTACAGATGAGGGAGATGAGGCAAACAGCCTTAAATGAATTACATAGAGTGACACAGCTAATAAGTGTCCAAGGCCAGATTTGAGCTCAGATCTCCCTGATTCCAACCCAAGCACTCTATTCACTGTACTACCTAGCTGCCAATGAGAAGATATATTCAAATCCTGGCTCTGCCACTTTATAGTTATGCAATGGTGAGAGAATCCTTTAATCTTTCTCTTCTGTAAAATGAAGATAGTCAACATAATGAAGTAAATAAATTTTTTGTTTTAAATTGAAGGATCTGAGTCCAAATCCTATTTATGCCACTAGAAAAAGTGATGTTTGTTTGTATAACCTTGGACAGGTCACTTCACCTTATGAAGTCTTAATTTCCTCATCTGTAAAATAAGGAGGTTGAGCTAAGTGATTTCTAAGGAAATCTTTTATCCAATGATCATTTTACTTATCTGTGTGGGCTTGTTGTGAAGAATAAATGAGATCATATGTGTGGGAGTGCTTTCCAACTGTGAGACTCTAGATTAATTCAAGTTAATTCTAACAAATATTTCTTAAGCAACTACTATGTACAAAATATTGTCTTGAGGATGGGGCACAGGGACAAAAATGAACTTAGCACCTCAAGGAAATACAACATTTAGACTTATGAGTAAATGTATTAATATTTTTTAAATGAAAAGGACAAAGAATTAGGCTTTCAGAAATTGTTTCAGAAATTTCCTACAGAAATTCTGTAGGAAGTTTTTCCTAAGAAAATATATGTTTTTCCTAAGAAAGTATATGCTAATGCCTTGGCTTTAGACCTCCAGAAGTTACAGATGGTTCTCAGGGTTAGTAAAGGTCCAGAAAACAGAAGACTTCACCCTTAAATTCATTCAGAAAGATGGCTCCTTTGTTATCTCCTCCAGAGTGAGTGGGGGCTTTGACTACCATCGTTATATAACAGTAATAACCACTGATGAGTCCAGGTGACTGGGACACTATACTGGTCCAGACAAAAGATAGATGAAATCTGACCATTCATAGATTTGTTATGATAGAATAATAATTGTGCATTGGTAGGGAAAAAGAGGGGGAAAGACACAGAGCCTTAGCTAGAGAAAGGTTATTGACATGTCATTGATCCAGAACAATAAAATTTAGATGACACTAATAGCATTTAGCACCATAGAAACAATTGAGCTTGAATGTAGTAATAAAGAATAATAAACCAAAATATGATGCTACTAAATAGTGTGCTGTCTTCACCCCCTTCACCATGGGCATATACGTCCAGGTTTTCAGTGCAAGGGTCAATCCCTGGGCACTTTAGGTTTAATATTAGAACCAAGTGTGATTACTCAACAGTTAAAGTGAGATTTACTTAGCCATAGACAAAGGCTATTCGAGAAGGAAAGGAATTGAAGACACCTTCAGTTGATCCAGCTGAATAAACCTCTCAAGTGATATGATCCACCATCTTAGCATCTGAGAGAACCCTCCAGCTCCTTTATACTGGCTGCTTTATACTAAGATGAGGAGGAAATGACATTAACAGTCTGAATTCTTCATCCTCTGAGCTACGCAAAGCTCAAGGGATTTCTCAATACCTTTTAAGGAAAAAGTAGCCCAACCTGCATGAGGGGATGGGTTGGAATATTAGTCCTATTACTTCAGATGACGTATTTTTCCTGCCCAGCCCTGATGTCTCCCTCCCTTTCCCTATAGTGACCTCAGTAGCAATAGCATTGTAGTGTAACTTCATGGGGAAGTGCCCCACCCACCACTGAATGTGTCTTTAAAAGTTTATTTGAAGGTGTATTTTGAGCTGCTTGACTTGCATTATTTTGTAAAATTTAAATCCAGGTGCCCAAACTGCTAATCATAGCTCTGGTGACACTTGAGTTGATCTTAGTCAGTAATGCTCCATTTCCTCCCTTACCACACCCCTGGCTTCTTATTTTATTTATTTTTATCAGTTATCAAAAGAAAGGGAGAAAAGATGGGGAAATACTGAGTTAGGATGATAGGTGGAGGAGAGCAAGAACTAGTCCTTTTTGGTAGGAGTAGGATTGGTAGGAGAGAACATAAGATGAGGCTAAAAATGTAGAATGATGACAAATTATGGAAGGATTTAAATACCAACAAAAGGAATTTTATATTTGGCAACATGTGTGTGTGTGTGTGTGTGTGTGTGTGTGTGTGTGTGTGTGTGTGTGTGTGTGTGTGTGAATTAACTTTGCTTTCTGGAGCTTAGCAAATTTCAGCTGGGAATTGTAGTAGAGGACTTTATGTTTTCAGTGGCACTCATAGTATGTTTGCTCTTTTTACTCTGTGGATGTAGGAATACTTGAGATAGATAACATATGAATTATTATACCTTTTCTGCTATTCTCTGCCCTGTGAATAGTTTATGATGCTTGGCTTTTGTCTTGGTATCAATTGGCCTTTCCTGCTTCAGAAATAGAAGTATTTCTAATCTAGAATTACAGAATTATATTATAGAATTACAGAAATAGGCTCTAAAAGTTAGAATCCTGAGCCCTAGAACCTTGATCCATACATACATCACTCCCCCCACTCATTTGTTAGCACTCTTGCTTTCTGGAAACTACTCTGTAGACATTTTGACATTTACTTATTTACACATGTGCTTATTTCTCCAGTAGGATGTATAGAAAGCTTCTTGAAGGAGGGAGATTTTTTGCTTGTTGTCTTGGTACCTCTAGAACATTTTAAGGTCTCTGTGCTTCTGTTTATTAATCCAAATTGAACAGAATCAATGAAGGGAAATTTTGCGAGACATCATATAGATTCAACCTGTTGCCCAAAGCCCCTCCAAAGCATCTGGACTCACATCCAAACTTAAGAGCCAGAAAGAGGTCATTTTCTCCTTTACTCCTACCTGGAACTGACACAGGACAATTTGCAAAGTAAAACTAAGGTAGTGTTCATGTCTAAGATTTGTCTAGACTCCAGACATATGGGTAAAGGGGTTCCCTTGCTCTTGAACAAGCCTGGAAGGTTACAAAGGTAAACTGGGAATCATATAGCCTTTAGTTTCCTTATAATCTTCCATGATAAGGTAATTGTACTTGGGGGTTTCCACTTAGGCAAGCCTTTGACATTCTGATGACTCCTTCTTTCCCATAGTAATGTGCATAGTGTCACAAAGACTTGAAGTACTTCTCCATGGTTAGATTAGTAGTGTCAAACTAAAATAGAAATGAAGACCAACAACCTAGTACATAAGGAGTCCTTTGGTGCTTATATTGACTTAGGAAAGCAGATGCTAATTATATTTATATTCTATTATAATTTTTAAAATTTTCTTTTTTCTTTTATTATTTTGATGTGTATTTTATTTTTGTTGGTTCAGTTACTTTGCTTTCATATTTATTATCTGTCTCTTCCACCTCCTCATTTTTTACAATTTTGAGATATATTATTTAATAGAATTTTAATATTTCCAATTACATGTAAATATAGTGTTCAACATTCATTTTTGTAAGATTTTGAATTCCAAATTTTTCTCCCACTCTCTCTTCCTTCCTCCTCCTCAAGACAGCAAGCAATCTAATATAGGTTATACATGTACAGTCATGTTAAACATATTTCCATATTGTGAAAGAAGAATCAGAACAAAAGTGAAAAATCCCTAGAAAGAAAGAAAAACAAGAAAAGTTAAGATTGTATGCTTCAATCTGCATTCAGACTCTATTTTCCTTTCTATGAATATGGTTAGCTTTTTACACATAACTCTTGTGTAATTGTCTTACATCATTGTCTAGCTGAGAAGAGCTAAGTCTATCATAGTTGATCATTGCACAATGTTGCTATAACTGTGTACAATGGTCTCCTAAGGTTCTTCTCACTTTACTCAGCATCAATTCATGTAAGTCTTGCCTGGTTTTTTGAAACCACCTGCTCATTCTTTCTTATAGATTAATAGTATTCCATTATGTTCATACACCACAACTTGTTCAGCCATTCCCCCAAATGATGGGCATTCCCCTCAATTTCCAATTCTTTGCCACCACAAAAAAGCTGGCACAAATATTTTTGTATGTGTGTCCCTTTCCATTTTTTATGATCTCTTTGGGATCCAGACCCAGTAGTGCTATCATTGGGTCAAAGGGTATGCATAGTTTTATAGACCTTTGGCCATAGTTCCAAATTGCTAACCAGAATGGTTGGATCAGTTCACAATTCTACCACCAGTGCATTTGTGTTTCAATTTTCCCTCATCTTCTCCAACATTTATTACTTTCCTTTTCTGTCATATTAGTCAATCTGATAGATGTGAGGTGGTACCTCAGAGTCATCTTAATTTGCATTTCTCTAATCAATAGTTACTTAGAGCATTTTGGTATGACCATAGATAGCTTTAATTTCTTCATCTGAAAACTGCCTATTCATATCCTTTGACCATTTATCAATTGGGGAATAACTTGTAGTCTTCCAAATTTGACTCAGTTCTCCAAATATTTGAGAAATGAGGCCTTTATCAGAAACCCTGACTATAGAAATTATTTCCTTATTTTCTGCTTTCCTTCTAATCTTGGTTGCATAGGTTTTGTTTATGCAAAACCTTTTTAATTTAATGTAATAAAATTATTCATTTTGCATTTCAGAATATTCTCTATCTCATTTGGTCATAAACTCTTCTCCATAGATATGACAGGTAAACTATTCATTATGCCCCTAATTTGCTTATGGTATTATCTTTTATATCTAAGTCATGTACCCATTTTGACCTTATCTTGGTAGAGGGTGTGAAGTGTTGGTGTATACCTAGTTTCTGCCATACTATTTTCTGGCTTTCCCAACAGTTTTTGTCAAATAGTGAGTTCTTATCCAAGAAGCTAGAGTCCTTGGTTTTATCAAACAGTAAATTACTAAAATAATTTACTACTGTGTCTTTTATACATAACCTATTCCACTGATTCACTACTCTATTTCTTAGCCAGTACAAAATAGTTTTGATGATTGCTGTTTTATAATATAGCTTTAGATCTGATATGGCTAGGTCACTTTCCATTGCATTTTTCCATTACTTCCTTTTCTGTTCTTGACCTTTTTTTCTTCTAGATGAATTTTGTTATTATTTTATGTAATTGTATAAAAATGATTTTTGGTATTTTGATTGGTATGACACTGAATAAGCAAATTAATTTAGGTAGAATTGTCATTTTTGTTATATTAGCTCATCCTATTCATGAGCAATTGATACTTTTCCAGTTGCTTACATACGATTTTGTTCATGTGAAAAATGTTTTGTAATTGTTTTCGTATATTTCTGGGTTTATATTGGCAGTTGACTCCCAAATATTTTATGTTGTCTACAATTATTTTTAATGGAATTTCTCTTTCTATCTCTTGCTGCTGGGCTTTGTTTGTAATATATGGATTTTTTTTTATTTTCAACAATAAATCCCAGTTACATTTTAGGTCAGTTCAGGTCACATTATGGAGTTTTGAATGCTGCCCACAAAGCATGGGCCACGTTTCACATATCTGGTTTGAACTCTGTCTAAAAGGTATATATCCTTTGGTAGATGCTGGATAAGCAATCTATACTCCTGTCAAACCTATACTGTCTGAATTATTCACTCTAATAACAGAGGGTGACAAATTCCAGATCTCTTCCTTCAAATCACCCCTTCCCAATCTATATGTCTTTGTTCTCCAAGAAGGATACTGTTCAGGAGCTATCTGAATAATTCTTTTTTTTCCCCTAAGGAGGATGCTGTTTAGGAAATCTCTCTTCAGAAGATAAAGTCTCCAAGTTTCTAAACTTGGCAAATCTAAAATTTTGGATCACTCATGAGTCTATCACAAATGTATCAGCTAGCCATGAAATCTCTCTTCTCTGCCTAGAAGGTTAGATTCTGAAACCTTTCTGAACAAACTGCTTAGAATTTTGAACTCTCCTTTACTTTACACAGGATATTGGGGTTCAAGAAGATTGTTCATTCATTCTACTCATGGACCTGCATATAAATAGGCACTAGTCAATGATAAGTAACAGAATTTCTTTTTAAATAAATATTTCATATAGTATATACACTAATGATACACACACACACATATAATCACTTAAATAAACATTTAATAAGCTCCAATTATGTGCCAGCAGTGTACTAAGTGCTGAGTATGTGCAAAAAAGATAAAGACAGTCCTTGCCCCCATGGAGCTTACATGTACATATCTATTGCTCCAGGAAACTTTTCAGGGCCATGACTTCTGCCACCTCTTGGGCAAAGAAAGTCTACCTTGAGCCTCTCCTTTTTGGCCATGTGCAAGTATACCCTGACATGTGCTTCTGCTGTAAGTTTCCAACAAATTCTCCCTGGATAGGAGAGAGGGGAGAAATCTCTCTTCCTAGTTCTAGCACTCCAGAAACAAGATATAAACAAAAAGCAAAAAGAAAACTGAAGACAACTGAAGAAAATAGTCTGTCACTTTTATAGGACCTCACAAAGGGATAGATCATATGGTGAGAGGCTTTTTCCCTGTATCTTAAAACTAAACATCTTGGAGTCAACCCCAGCCATGGAATGCCAACCAGGAGTTTCTATATTCTCTCAACAAGGTGCCATTAGGCATGCTTACCCTCTTATTCCAGGAGTTCTTAGGCTTTTTTTTGTGTCATGGAGCCTTTAGGAGGTCTGTTGAAGACTATGTACACCTCAAAATAATGTTTTTAAGTTCACAAATGAAATACAAAAGAAACAAATTTTATGGAAATATAGTTATAAAAAAATGTAAGTTCATAGATCCCAGGGTAAGAATCTCTTTTCTGTGGGAGAAGTCCTTTTCTGATTTATGAAAAAGATCACAAGCTATTGACTTATGAAATCAGAAGATTCCATGATCAACCCTCTCATTACTTAGAAGCGGTCCCAATTCTCCCACACTGAGAAATCCTAACTTGATGATTTCTCCCTGTACCCTGTGTAGGAGTAGCCTATTTCATTTCCTATGAAGAAGGTTTTGCTATTTTCCAGTAGCCCTCACTGATGAGTTAGCTTTCCTCCAGTGAGGTAGATAGCTTTTATGTCTTTAGGAGATGGAATTCATTTGTGTATTTCTGAGGTAAACAGTGGAGATACATGTCATTACTTGGACAGTTGCTTTTGGTTGCTTGAAGAGATCACAAAAGTGGAACATAAAGCAAAACTTTCTTTTACATTTTCTAACACAATGATGGTAGGAAATTGTTGAAAAAGAAAGGAATTCAATCATTACAAGTTTACTTTTGTATTGTACTTATCATCAAAAATGCTTCATCTTTGATTATCCCACTCTGGTAAGGTGTCCCATACAGTAAAGGAGTCAGGTTGTTCTTTGCTCCATACTTACTTTGTTTTACTATTTAATTTAGTGTTTGCTCCAGCGGCAGATTTATCTAGATGTTATAGAGAGATGCTTTATCAGAAATGGCAAAGGACTTGTGAGTTATGAAATCTTTACTTCTCATCCTGGGCTTGTGCAACAATTTTGTTGTGGTGGGGAAAATACTGTGACAGTCAGGGCTTACCAGAGGCATAAAAACATTTTTGTACTGTGGATCAGTTTCTCCTCCCTCTTAAACTCACATTTTCCTTGGCCACAGTGTTTAGCTGTTTGAGTCAATGTGTCTAATCTTAGCTGGGGCAATGTCGTGCCAGCACCTCCAGAAGGCCTTCCATTCTTTGACGTTGGAATCTACTGACCCTGACGTGGTTGCTCTTCTTGTTCCTTTGATTATTTTTCCTGGCTCTGTTTTTTCAAGGAGGAAATAAAAAGAGACAGGATGAATACTGGAATATTTCAGTTATCCATATTTGCATTCTCTGAGGAGAAGAGAAAAAAAAGGCAAAATAGTTTATAATGAGTCACAATAAGTATCATGACTTTTCTTTTGGGAAATTGTACTTGGAGACAAGTACCAGTTTTAGGATCTTTCCTTTAAGGTAGAGGCAGTTTGACAATCTGTAGAATTTAGGACTTATATCAATTTACTTCTGGAACTAAAAAGGAAAAATAATTTGATTTTGTATTAATGTCATTTAGAAGGAAAAGCACAAAATCTCCATTTTTTTTTCTCTGCTATGAATTAAGGGGGAAAACAAACATAGCCCATTATACATTGGCAAGGTCTTATAATCAAAAAAACCTACCTACATATATTCAATGTTCTGCAACATAATCTTGTTCATATCATTTAATGGAAGCTTTAGTGTCCTAATATATAAAATGGGGCTGCTGATATTTGCACTCTCTACCCTGAAAAGTTATTGGGAGGACCATTTGAGATAATGTATGTGAAATCAATCAATTAATACATATTCATTAAGCACTTATTATGTACCAGGAACTTTACTGAACATGGAGGATAATAAGTTAGAAAGGAAAAATTCTTCAGTGTCTAGAAGCATGCATTCCACTGTTCTATCTTACTGGTTTCTGCCATAGCAACTCAGAAAGACCATCTCCTTAGATACAGAGTGGTTTCAGTCCTTCCTGAGGGGGAAATACCTACATGGATCCTTGAAATATTGAAGTATTATCATCACCCCAAAATCATTACATTAGTTTTCATCAGTCAGACAGAAAAATCAATAGATGATTTATATTAGTATTATTTGGACCATGAAGCTAATGACTTATTGAATATTTGTACCACAAACCTAAAATTTCCCACATAATGTATGACCAATGCCATGCAAAAAGCCTTCTAGTTAACTATAGGGATTGCTCAAAAATTTGTGACCATTTTCAGTCACAATAGAAACTTTCCTTCCAGTTCTGCCTCTTGCAAATGTGGCTGTTGGAGGTGTTGGAAATTTGATAGGAATGATCACCTCTGCACTTTGCATGAGCTACTATGATTGGGAGGAGTTGATCTAAAGCACTATAAACTTATGTTATTTTTTATGGTAATGACCAAGTGTCAAAACCATGGACGATAAAATAAGGAACATATCCGAGTGTTAAGCTAAAGAATATATAAAATATAAGAATTATAGATCAGGGAGACACCTCCATTCTAAGAATACATGACTTTCTTAAATTAATTCTGACCTTTTACAGATCGCCCTTTATGACATAATTTAGAGGATTGTTGCTGTAGTCATTTATTGTATTTGGGGAGTTTGACTAAGGGAAAAGTTCTCTTATTTGAAGAGCTATGATTAATGTAACTAAGACATAAAGTTCATAGTAATAATAACGAGCATTTATAAAATACTGTGGAGTTTACAAAGTGGTTTTCAAATATTACTTAATCTTATCTTGATGAAAACCCTGGAGGTAGGTGCTATTATTGTCTCCATTTTTCAGATGAGGAAACTGAGGCAGACAGAATTTAAGAAACTTACCCAGGTTCACACAGCTACAAAGCCAACTATTTATCTCTGTCCATTGAGAAGAAAAGGAGACCTCACATTAATCACAGCACTAAGCTATATATGTCATAGCAATGTGACCTGTTAATTGTATCTTCTGAAAGCTAAAGGAAATCATTAGGCTTGGTTTGCCTATGGAAATATTATTTTTTGATATGTAAACAAAATTGTGCTTATTAATGATAATATAATAATAAACATCATGTACAAATTTAGAATTTGAAAAGCACTTTTACACATATAATTTCATTTAAGCCTCATACCAACCCCATAAAGTAGGTACTATGTATGGATGAAGTAACTGAGGAACTTAAAGTTTAATTAATTTGTCTGTAGTCATAAAGCTAGTAAATATCAGAGATGGGATTTAAAATCTAAGTTGAAATTCAAGACTCTATTCATTATGCCCAGTAGGCAAAGAAGAGTCATTCATAATAATTTCATTTTATTTTTCTTCATTTGAATAATTTTTATGCTAAGCAAAATGCAAATTGAAATAGCAGTTACATCTTAAATAGATATTTCCAAAGCATAAATGATCAGAAGCTTTAGTGATCTGAAATAAATAAGCCCATTTTTATCTCGCACAAATAAAGTAGAGTTCTGGAATCATTCATAATCAATTCAGATCACCCAAACCAAAGTTCTACTTTGCAGTATTGTTTGTAGACAAAGACTATGCATTTGCCAGAAGATTGGTAAATGTATAATATGATGATATATTTTTAATCAATATGGTTTAATAGAAAGAGCTATATTGAGATCAAGAAAAACTTTATGAAATCCTGCCTCCACCAGTTAACAATTAAGCTATGGAAAAGTTTCTTATCTTTCTGAGCCTCTGTTTTCTCATCTGAAAAAAAAAATGGAGATAATAATATCTGTAATATCTATTTCTCAGGACTATCATGAGACTCAAATATATATATATATATATAAATACTCTGCCAATCTTAAGACAATTACGTAGTTGTCTATTCTTATAATTGTATTTTTAATGCTACATGCTTTTGATTTTGGGGGAAATGTTGATACTTCATAAATCCTGACTTCTACTTTTTTTTTTCCAAGTTAGAGGAAAAGAGAAAAGTAGAATTTGGAGCTATAATTTCTTTGGTGTGGGAAACCCTCCATGTGGAAACTCCCTTCATTAATGTAGAGTAACAACTCAACTATAGCTTATTTAAAAAAAAAACTGACTTGGGGAACAGAACCCCATGTGTCTGAGCCAGGACTTGAATCCAGATCTTCCTGACTCCAAGGATTGCTCTCTGTCTAATCGTCTGGTTTGCCTTATTTCAAATTCTAATGTAATTCAGAAAGATTTAGTGAGTGATTAACATAGTCAAGGCACAGGGGTAGGTGGTAGGAATGTAAATATGAAGTCCCTGTTCTCAAGGATCTAAAAACCTAATGAGTTATTCAGTATCTTCAATGAAACTTTGAAAATGTTTTCCACACTATATGTGGTGAATTGTTATAGATGACTTTCACTTTCAGTCTTGTTATATACAATGAGATTAAATGTAATTTTATTTTTCTTAAATTGAAACATCAATTGTAGAACAGAATTTTGACATGTTTCCAAAAAAAAAACCTAAATTAATAACATCTTAGAAATTTACACAATAACCAGGACCAAAATTATACATATGTGTGTATGTATTTTAACACTGGATTTAAAGAAACAAACAAACAAAAAAGACTGAATAATAATTTGACTGGATTGAAATATAAATGCATTGCATCCCTACAAGTCCAAAATTTAGCTCAATCTTACTGGAATATAAAAATATTACTACTGTATTTTAATTAAGAAAAGTAAATTGAATTTTAAATATTTTTTAAAAATTCATCACATCATTATGTAGTAAAATAATTTGCAAAGATAGAAGACTGCATATAAACACTCATTTTAAAGTAGGATTTTTTTTTTATAAAACTTGTATTTCACAAAGTCAAGGCATTTCCTTAGAAACCCTCAAAATAGATGATTTTCAATCCATCATTTTATTAAAATAAATTGTCAATTGAAATTAAAACAACCAACAATCTCTTAATGTTGTATTATTTGTTTGGATATGACAGAAATGGTATATATACATGCCTCCAGAAAGTGCTTTTAAATGATAACTCAAATCTTCAGAATTTTTCTATTCTCGAGCTGAATCTCAAACATTAAGTAGGCTTATATGGCCTTTGAAAATACTGAGAGTAATAAAGGTTCCCAGAATTTCAGTTTTACTAACTTACTCTTAAAAAGAAAATAAAAGCTATACTTTATGAAATGTAGATGGCTGTGCTAATGAAGATCTCTCTGAAACTGACTCGCACGCATATGGATGCCATTTGTAACTAGTGGTGAGAACGCACAGGTCAGCCTGCACTTTGGTGTCTGTCTATCCATCTGTTTTCACATTAGTTGCAAATTATAGAATCCTCCAGACCCAAATGATCATAAATCAGGACTATGAGCATGTACACTTTTCCCATCTGTCATAAAACAATGAATTAAATTCATGCCTGTCAAAATATGCTGCTGCGAATTCGCCTTCTTCTGCAGTTGAAGGAATACAAAGCTTCATCTCATCGCTGTAATTTATGGTCTCCTTGGGAGACTTGGGTGATTAGGGCTTGGCCCACCAACACAGAGAAAAACAGTAGGAACTCCAATAACTCCAAATGGAAATCTTGGGTCAAATTTATCAAACAAATCAGAGAGAAATCTATTTCTGTTTGGAAAAGGAGGAGATATATTGCATGTTTAGTATACGAGGACGGCTTTGGAACATTTGCCTATTCGGTATTTGTGAGTTTTGGAATTTCTAGCTTAAATAGTATCACCAAAGGACATGTGATGTATTAGACATGAGCACATTTTTAGCCAAATAAAATATACAACCGCAAGCAAAGAGGTTTTTCAATGTTAACAACAACATATCTGTGCAAATGATGTAACTGAAAATTTTCTAGGTAGAACTTTAAAAAAAGCATAGCTTTAGTCCTGGAAAAATACACTAGAAGAAAATGAAATATGTTCAAAATAGGCAACTAAGAAAAATACACAGCCAGACTGATAAGGTGTATAGAATTTAACCGTTCCATGTCAATGGACTTATATCAGTCCCATGGCACAAATAAGTTTTGTTTTGTTTTTTTCGACTTTTCTTCCCTCAAGCTGCATAAGGTTCAAATATGGTTCTGTATCTGAAACCAAAGGGACAGATCCAGTGCAGAAACATCCCTGCCCTCCATGTGAAGAATGTTGGTCACAGTCCGATGTGATGAAAAATAAACAGAGATAATTGGGGAAGATTGCAAACAAAGACACATGTGCTACAAATCCATTGGGGGATTTTGGCACTTGTCCCTCCTCGGCAAGCCACAGTATGTTTGAACTGGTGTTTATCATGAGGGCTAGCAGGCATTTATTCAATCAGAAAGTCGTATTTCTCCCAACACCCCCTGCTGTATTAGAAATTTCAGGCAGAGTTACAGCGAGCCAAATGAGAAGATGAGGTGGTATAACACTGTCTGTCATAGATCTGGCTAATACTAAAGAGTGAATTATTGCATCAGTAGGAAGGAAAAAATGTCGGGTGTTCAATATCACTTCTGAGCACAAGGTACCACTGCCTAAGTGCAGCAGGCAGGTAGGCTGTAAGATATTGTACCTGCCAGAAGAAATTAATCCTTTCTTCCTAGTACTGATTCAGAGGCCTGCTCTGCTTTATGTGGTTGGAGGCAATAGGACCCAGCATGTCAGAAAGTGAGCTCTCTAGATCCATCACTAGCAGGACTTTGTGGTGGAAATGCCTTTCATTTCATTGACTACCTCTTCTTTGCAAATCAACAACATAAAGACAATTCCCTTCTGTACCTGGAAACCATGACAAGAGGCCAGATCACTAGCCCAGCAAAATCCCACTCCCAAACTGAATAGAGAAGTCAAGGTTGTTTTCCATTATGACATATCATAGAAGTAATTTTTATAACCACTATTTTATTACTTTGTACCCAATAAAATAAGTCACTATTTGTTTTATTGCAGTCCTATATTTTATTTTACTAGGAAACCTAGAGTAGCCCCCATTACCTGCAAAAACTGACCACCAAATAACTACAGTGGCTTATTTTGCTTCAGAGAGAATTTATTAAATAAGACCATATGTTTAAAAGAGGCAAGAATGTGCCATTGAGATTCTACTAGACTTCTATTTATGTTGCAAACTGAAAGGTTATAGAAGCCACTTGCAACTGATTAAATCTCCATTCTGCCATCTGAACGTATGGCAGCTGGACTGGTCAAAACCAACTGGTAAAATTAAGAAAATCATTAAAATTACTAGGAATAAAGGTTGCATATGGAAATTATTTCAGGACAGTTATTGCTAACAAAGAGACATCATTAAACTCTCTTTTCAATAGAGTTAACTGATCTATATACCTCTGTCCTAACATGTCCCCCAGACCCAGACAAGCATACCTGCCAAATATTAACTTTTTGCTTTCCCAAACAAATATTTAAGAGGTTTCAAATATTTAAAATAAAATTGCAAAATTTCTGCATGCATTTTTTTACTATCTAATGCTTATGGTATTCATGTTAATTGGTTTCATTTCTTTTTTTCATATTTTTCCTTTGTGTGTATATTTCAAAAATTATTTGAATGGATTTTTCCTTTCTTTAAGTTTTCTATTTCAAACTTGTAAAAAATCGTATTTCTCCCTCAACCAGAAAACCATGTCTAAATTAACATTTTAACTATGATATTTTTGTTTTATAATGATACTCAACTTGATTACGTTATGATATATCACAAATAAGTAACTTATTCAGCTATATTCAAAACAGTTATTAAATGCTTACTGAATGGAAGATCCTATGTTAAACATTATACTAGGTAAATATTTTAGGGGAAAAGAAGATGAGATTGGGAGAAATAATATTAATTTCATTCATTACAATGTATTCGAGATTTTCATTATTGTATTAAATATATAAATACATATTTATCTAGCATACATATTTGTATTATACATGCAAACATTAAATTCCTAAAAATTGCTCATTCTTGAATTGGCAAAGTTCACATGCAACAACAACACAGATTCACAAGTGACATTAATAGCTTGTCAAATTTTAGATTCATAACAAAAATTCGCTTAGAAGGTCTTGACCCAAAAGAGCACATAAGAGCAGGGAACCACAAGCAGGAAAACTCTTGCATAGGTTTTTCCAAAAAGAAACCACAATAGTGCTTAAGGATTCAATTCAGACAACTGAGGCTATTTCAAAATGTCTGTAATGATAGATTTACAAGGCACCTGGTCTTTATGGAACATTATTGGAAATCATTTATTTTCCTTTTTTTTTGTCTATGATAGCTTAGACAGTAAGTTCAGCCAATCAAATTACAACAAGGTAGAAAAGACTATCTGTTGCATCATAGAACAGGAAAGCCTCAAGTAAAGCTTTATAAATCCAGGCTGACAGAATGGTGTTGGAAGAAAGCTCATAGACATCCCTTGTGACTGTGAATTTGGGCAACCACCAAAGACCCTATACTCTAAGAGAGCCCAAAGGTGGCTTGGCTAGTTCATATATATGAGATATTTTCATAATCCCCTTCCATAATCACAACAACAAAGTCCTTCCCTTTTTCTTACAGTCCTACCCTTTTTTTCCCCAGTCCTAGGCTGTATGCTACATTATGATAATTTTTTGTTGTTTGCTTTAACCCTTTCAGACTGTTCATCAACATTTTCACAGTGACTTTATATGGCTACAAATTATGGAATCTCTAAAGAATTTCAAGGGACAATGGACAAACACATGGTGGGCATAAAGAGTGTATCACTAGTGAAGACGTGCCCACCAAAAGTCCTATAATCATGGAAATGCATAACAAAAGAAATGAATTGTTCAATTACAAAGACTTACAAAACCATGACTCAGGTTTTCAGTGTCACACAATGGCAAGATCTCTAACTCCAGAGTCAGGGTACTTTAATTAGAATTTTATCTCTGGTGGTTAATACCTGTACGACCTTGGGTAAGTCATTTACTAGGCCTCAGTGTCTTCAAATAGAAGAAAAAGGAATCTGCACATCATATTTCAAGAAAATTCTCTAGCTCCATGTGAAGAAAAGAACAAAGAGGAAACTGAAATAATCCAATGATCACCTCTTGAAAATAAGCCCCAAATAAAAATTCCTAAGAATACCACAGACAAAATATAAAATTTTAATTCAAAGAAAAAATACTGTAAGTAGCCAGAAAGAATTAAATCACTGAGTAATCACAGAGAGGATGTTATAAGCTTTAGTTGCCGTCAGTGAGTTAGTCAATAAAAATTTATTAAGGCCCTACTATGAGCCAGGTACTATACTAATCACCAAGAAATACAAAGAAAGGCAAAAGTCAATTTCTCCTCTTAAGGATTTGTGGCTGGTGAAAGATGAAACTTCCAACTGCCACAGAATTCAAGGAAGGCATGTGGCAGAGATGAGGAAGGATAGAATTCCAGGCATGGGGGACAGCACCACTATAAAAGAGGGTAATGGTAATTAATTTAAATTTGAAGATTCCTTTTAGTTATGTCAAGTAAGCAGGTACTTAGCCCTTAGTAACTAAACAAACCTCTGTGAAAGAAACAAAAGGTGTGGACTCTGTCTCCCTTGCTGACATAACAGGAAGGGGTTGGCTGAAACAGGAAGCCAGTGCTGTGTGTGTATATATAAAAAAAGCCCCAAAGAGAGACAGTCAGAATTTTCTCCTAACAAGATCCTGGTGAAAGAAGCTGTTATGCTGAGAGATCTGGTGAAGGCTGGAGTTGCTGCCGGGCTGCTGCCACCTGGAAGGCCAGTGTTGCTGCTGCTGCCTGGAAGGCTGAGATTTCTTCTGTGTCCCAGGGACAGCCAAACTGCCAGAGGACCGAGGAAGCATGACCAGGAC
>CM053581.1:129135564-129165004 GCA_028627135.1 Pseudochirops cupreus
AATATCAGGGCAATTTTCCTTGAAAATTTCTTGAAGGATGCTTCCTAGGTTCTTTTTTTGATTATGGCTTTCAGGTGGCCCAGTAATTTTTAAATTGTCTCTCCTGTATCTATTTTCCAGGTCAGTGGTTTTTTCAAGGAGATATTTCACATTGCCTTCTATTTTTTCTTTTGTTTGGATCTGTTTAATAATATCTTGATTTCTCATAAAGTCATTTGTTTTCATTTGCTCCCCTCTAATTCTGAAGGAATTATTATCTTCAGAAAGCTTTTGAGATTCTTTTTCCATCTGGCAAATTCAACTTTTTAAGGCATTCTTCTCCTCATTGGCTTTCTGGGCCTCTTTTGCTGTTTGAGTTAATCTATTTTTTAAGGTGTTATTTTCTTCAGATCATTGACTCTATCATCATGATTTTCTTGCATCATTCTCATTTCTCTTCCCAATTTTTCCTCCACTTCTCTTATTTAGTTTTCAAAATCCTTCTTAAGCTCCTCTTTGACCTGTAATCAGTTTACATTTTTCTTGGAAGTTTTTGGTGCAGGAGTTCTGACTGTGTTGTCTTCCTCCCATTCCATGCTTTGATCCTTTTTGTCACCAAAAAAGGAATCTAAAGTTGGATTGCTATTCTTGCTTTGCTTTCTTTGCCTGCTCATGTTGCCAGTCAATTACTTGACTTTTGGGCTCTATAGAATTCTGCTTTCAGAGGGGAGAGCTTTGTCCCACATTGCTGGGGTTTTCACAGCTGCTGGAGCTATTAGGAGGCTGCTGTCTCTGCAGCCCCCACTAGCTTTGGCTCACTGGTAACGCACCTCAGGACTACCACCCAAGACTGTGATCCTGATCCAGACAAATTAAGGCAAGAGCACTCTACTTCGGAATGTTCTCTTGGACCCCCTGCAATCTTCAGGCCAGGGAGCTCTGAAGCAGCCATGTGGAGGTTGCTGCACAGCCACTGCCTCTGCTGCTTTTAGCTCTGGGGGCAGAAGGCTGGATCTGCTCCTCTCCCCCAAATTTAGCTGAGTTCCACTGACCTTTCACTTTGTCCTTGGCCCTTATGGGTTGGTAATTCTGGACACTGCCACAGCTGCTTGTGATCTGCTCTCCTGAATGCTCCAGCCAGGCTTGCCCTGGCCACCCTAGGGCTAAAACCATGGGGCTGGTCTCAGCTCCCAGCAAGTTGCAGTGAACCCTTCCTGTCCACCTGCTGGGCTGCCTTCAGTGGGAGCTTTGTTTCTCTATCATTTTGTGGGTTATGGAGCTCTAAAATTTGTTTAGAGTCTTATTTTATGGGTATTTTAGGTGGTTTGGAGGGGAGCTCATGGAGTACCCCTGCTTCTACCATGAAAATTTCCTGAAAGACTGAGGCACCAGTGTGTTTTTTTTCTAACAGAAAAGCTAATGAAACATTGCATTTATATAAGCATATAGTTAAGAAAGGAGATTATGCTAATTGTTTGCTTCTCCTCTGTTTTTAACAAAATCACATCTGGTTTAAAAAACACTAACAAATTGGGGTGAGGCATTTAAAACAAAACACACAAGATGGTGCAAACTGAAAACTATGTTTTACAAGAAACCATTGAAGAAATAGGGATGAATGTTCAACTTACAAAAGAGGAGAACCATGGGTACTAGATGCTAAATATCTTCATATATAATATTTTATATCACTTTATATTCTACAAACACTCTTACAAAATATGTTTCATTTGATCCTCATAATAGCCCCATGAAGTCTATTAAGCAGAAATTTTTACCTCCCCCTCCACACCTGCCTTTTTTAATAGACAAGAAACTGAGGTTTGGAAAGGTTGTATCTTGTCCACTCTCACAATTTGCAATAGTACAACCAGGATAAAAGTCAAAGATTTTTGACAATATTAAAATGTCTTTTTCTCTTTGTCATGATTTTGCTTTTCATGTAGAAGAGGGATTATGTTTACTTTATATGACTTCAGGGAATAAATGACAATGGAATTTACAAAGAAGGCTGATTTTAACTCAATATAAGGAAATGTACTGATGAGCACAACTTTGACAAAATTGAATGTGTTACTTTATAGAGTAGTAAGAAACCTACCATAGTGTTCAAGTACACTTGCAAGAATACTGCAAGAAGGAGGGCTATTTTTGTTGGGAGATTATACCATATGAACTATAAAGTGTTTTCCAACTGTAATAGTCTATGCTTTTATCACTGTCACTGATGAATCAATAAAAATTCATCACTACTGGAAAAGAAAAAAACAGGCTCTCTTGATGATGAGTTAGTATTCTAAGCTCCATATAATAAGATGACATGGTATTTGCATTAGCAAGCACCCTAGCATACTCAGGGTGGCTGCTAGCACAGGTTCTTAGATCAGCTTTTCTGAAGGAAAGCAACTCAAAATGGGTTAACAATCTCACTTTAATCAAACACATATCATTTACCTAGTTCAGGGGGAAAAGCACCCTGAACTTCAGAGAATACAAACAGAATACAAAACACAAGTTAACAAGCAGAAGTTACAAGCAGACAGACAAACAAATCAGCAGGCAGGCTTCCAACTCTCTGACCATTACATCCATACCTAGTCAGTTACCAGAGAGGGAAGCTCCAACATCTGGGTTTTTCAAAGCCAGAGGGCTCAACAGCTTCCCAGAGTCTCAGCTGGCCAAATCACAGAACTCTTCTCAAAGTGAGCCCCAAAGCAAAACCTCACATCAGGGCATATATATAGCCTTCTCCTGGATCAGAGAATGTCACAGCCCTTTTGACCCACTGCCCAATCACAAAGCAACAAGGCTCGGGCAGTCCCGAAAAACAAGCCTCCCACCACAGGTTCCACGTGACCACGTTCAGCTTATTAAGGGGTAGAGTATACTTTCAAATCAGGGAAGATTGTCAGAGTCACTTAAGCCTATCAAAGGGCCTAGGGACAGGGAAGATCTTCAGATTCCTATAACAGTATTATAACTTTAGAAAGTTGAGTTCACCTGAAAGTATAATCAGAGTTAAGAAGTAATAGAGATGATGAAAGAGCCATCAATGGACTTTCTGTCTCACACAGTGCACATATCTTGAACAAGATATTTATCTAAATAATAGTGATTTATATATTGTTTACAATGCAAAAACATCTAATTATTGTCATTCTGCAAATTCAGTTTGGTTAAACAAACATTCACTAAAATGTAGGTTCTATGTATGCGTTGTTAGGTGCTAGAGATACTAAGATAAAAAATGACACAGTTCCTACTTGCAAATTAAGTTAGTTGAGTGAAACATATACACAAATAACTATAATACATTATAAGATTATTAAGTACGCAGGAGATGTTAAACAGTGGCTTGAGAGAGTCAAAGATGAAGGGGTAGATATCTCCCAGTGGGGAATGAGGGAAGGTTTCATGGAAGATTTATGGCTTTGAAGGAAAGGAAAGATATGAACATCTAGAGATGGAGTAGGGAAAAGGTAAATCTTTTCCAGGAATGGAGAATTTTGTGCACACAAGGGTATAAAAAGGTCAGATGAGAGCAGTGATTGGTTCAATTTGTTTCTGGCATACAGTACATGAAACCTTATAAAATTAAGTTAGGATTTTAGGTTGGAGTGAGAATATGGAGGATTTTGAATGTTAGCTTAGCAAGTCTTTGTTTTCTTTAGTAAGCAATTTTTTGAGCCAGTGAGTGCTATGAATTATCCTATACATTAGAGAAAAAATTAATTTGGCAGTTATGAGGAGATATTGTAAAGAAAAGAGACCAATTAGGAGGAGACCAATTAGAAAATTATTCCAGTAGCCAGTGCGAGAGATAATGGGCACCTGATCTCAGATAGTGGCAGTAATTTTAAAGGAAGGGATACGATGTTTAGGAGATAGAATCAATATGTCTTGGAAATTAATTTGATAATGGGGAGGATTAAGAAGAAGGAATCAAAGATGATTCTAATTTTTTGAAACTAAGTCGATGGATCCTAAGGAACTTGGAATTCCTATGACAGAATATGAATGATGAAATCAGGAACTTAGGGGAAAGTACAGAATTGTAAGAAAACTAATGAGTTCAATTTTTGCCATTTTGCATTTGATGTGTGTTTGAAGATATCAAGGAGAAAACCATAGATATGATAACAGAATGAAGGGAATATATTAGGATTTGAAATCTAGATATTAGGTGCATAGATAGAGGCCATCATTGAAGCCATTGACATGAATTTGATTGCCAAGAGAGGACATGTATGTAGAATCAAGGGCAGAAACTTGAAGGATGCCTCAACAGGGACCTCACTCTTATATGGGAATGATTTTATTCTTTTATGTCTTTCTATCACACTCCCTGAAGTTATTTTAAACTGATCCCTCACTTTTTAAGCAAGACCACTACTCCATCACCATCCCACCCCTTTCAGCAAATTACACATTTTCTTTATTAAGAAAATCGAGACCATTCATCTTGAACTCCTTAATCACCCATATTCCATACCTCATAATCTCTCCACATCTTCATGCATGTTTTCTTCTTTTTTTTCCAGCCTCAGAGGATGAGGTGGTTCTTGTCTGGCCAGATCTAGCCCTCTAATTGCATTTTTGATCCCTTCACTCTGTATCTTACAAGGGGATACAACCAAAGTAATCCCCTCTCTTTCTCTCAAACTACTCATTTCCTCCATACTATCTATAAACATGCCCATATCTCTGCTCTCTATCAACAAGTTCTTATTTATAATTATTTATTAAATATCTGCTACATGTAAGACATGATTGATACAATGAATAACTCACATAAGTGAAACAATCACATAAATCACAAAGGTTGGGAGACAATTAGATGTACAATGTGTCCCAAAAGTTTTAGTGCAGTTTTGTTTCAATAAGTTTAAATAAATACAATAATATAATAAATAAATCCAAATAAGTACAAAATAGTTAATTAGAACATAGTTTCAGAGGGAGGATACTTGCAATTGAAAGACTCAGTTAAGACTTCATAATGAAAATTTTGAGCTGCACCTTGAAGGAAGAGAGGAATTGATTCTATGACACAGATGTGAGAGGAAAGTACATTCCAAAAATGGGGGACATTCAGTGAAAAGACTTGGAAAAGAGGAACAGAGAGTAGGCCATTTTGACTGGATTATAGAGTACAGGGAGGGAAGTAATGCACAATATGACTGGACAGATAGATTGAGGCCAGCTTTCAGAGGGTTTTTAAAATTAAACAGAGGAGTCCAAATTTTATCCTAGAGGCAATTGGGCACTGGAGTTTATTGAGCAGAATAAAGTTATTGCCTTTAAAAACCTTCCTTTGTTCTAAAGGTCATGAAAAAAGGTCAGAAAAGAATTTCTTTTTAGTCTCTGAATAACAATATTTAAATTTTATTAACAGTTGATATTAACTTTTTATCAATTATTTAGATAAAAGCATAGAGAGAATCCTGAATTCAATTATAGATGATTCAGTTACAGATGACACAAAGTTAGAAAGATTAGCTAATACGCTAGATGACAGTCTTAGGATCCAAAAAGGAATCGACAAGCCAAAGCATTCAGCTTCATATAATAAGAAAGAATTTAATGGAGTCAAATGCTACATCTTACACTTGGGTTCAAAAAATCAAAAAAAGGCAAGATGGGAAAGGCAAGGACAGAATCAGTGTCTTAGAAAACATTGAGGTTTCAGCTGACCAAGTATAATATGATAACTAACAAAGGTGATGCAACCTTGGACTACATTAAAAGACACATAGCTTGTAAAAATAAAAAAAAAAGTTCCTCTTCTTTAGGTTGTTGCCCTTCAAAGCACATCTGGACCATGCTATGCTCATTTCTAACCACTACAAGTTTAGGAATAATTTTGTCAGAATAATAGCTCACATTTATATAGCACTTTAAGGAGTTCAAGTTACATATATTGGCATCATTATTTTCATTTTTAGATGAGTAAACTAAGGCTAAGAGAGGTTAAGCAGCTTGCCCAGGGTCACATACCCAGTACATGTCTGAAATGGGATTCAAACTCAAATTTCCTCAATTTCAACTTTCTATCAACTGTTTCATCTAGCTTTCTGTGTGTGTGTGTGTGTGTGTGTGTGTGTGTGTGTGTGTGTGTAGATAGATAGATAAATAGATAGATAGATAGACATAGAGATATATGTGTGTATACATATGCATACACATAACACAAAATACACATATATTTATACATGTGTATGTATATGTGTATATATACATGTATATATATAAATACACACACATATACACACATATATATTCTGAATATATAGAGCAGAAGAAGCATAGCAAGATTCAACTGAGAAATAAGAAGATAATTACAATTTTAAACAACTGGAATTAACACATCTCAGCTAATAAATTTGCCAAGATAAGAAAACACGAGTAGTCTGAATTAGAAAATCTGTTGAGAACTATAATTTGGTTGAAAGATACCGTGTCTTATAAAGAACTGTTCTACAGAATCTAGATACCAAAAACATAGAACAGACTCTGTAGACCTAAAGAGTGATTCGTCCATCATAAGAAGTCATAGTACCCTGCAGTGCCAGAAGTGTGAGGTGTTTTGGGCGTGTGTGTTTCCTAAAGTGTACCTCTCTATCAGTCTTCCTACAAGTACTATGTATACAGGTATTTATGGGAGAATGCACACCATATTTCTTGTGGTGATGGGAAGATATCTTATAATTAAAGTTAAGGTTATTCCATTTCAGTCATTACTTTCCTTTCAATTATTTGTTTTCTCTGACTTGCTAGTGAAGGTACACCACTCATAGAGGTTTATAAACTTTGGTTTCCAAAATGCAGGCCAACAGAGTATGTAGAACCTGGCGTATCCTGAGAGGTCAATCTTGGAGTTTAGGGATGAGCTCAGGGAGAGTATTACTCTTCTCAATGCTAAGAAGGTTTGTATCCATTAATGATGTAGGACAAAAGAAGACCCAGGAGAAGTATTACAGTGTTCTTTATAGTTAAGGCAGCAACCTTAAAATGAACAGAAATCATTAAATAATACGGTCACCGATAGTTCCACATGACTGATGCTAGATTACATTGTCTGTATAGAGGTAATGGATAGGGTGAGAACATATTTTGTTAGATGTAGTCATTATAAGGTTACAATTAACAGTTTTTGCTACTGTTTTAGAGGAGGATACTGAAGGTCGGGATGGGAGCTTGTGAAGTAATTACATTATAAGAAGCAAAATGTATTTTAAAAACTCCATAAATTAAAAAACAACAATCACTTTACTCTGATATTTCCTTGAAAGCTATAATTAGGGATTTTGACACTTGAGGAAAATTGAGTTAAAGAGATAGGAGAAGGGCTGTGGTGAGACTGGCAAAGAGAACAGGTCACTCTCCTGGAGAGAATATATTTTTCTTACATGTGTGCTTTTCAGAGGACTTGAAAAGCAAATAATTTCTTGGTGTGGTTTTTTTGTTATTGGAATGCTTTTAACGTCTCTTTTTATTGAATGTATATCTTTATTTCCCATTAATGATTAGAGTTAGGTTTGTAGACGTCCCCCTAACCCTTTTTTGTCTTTGGAACCCATTATTGTATTCCCTCCTACAGTTTCTGGTGAGTGCTGAATAGTCCTGGTTATTCAAATTCCCTTTCCTTTTTAGTTTATGGACTCCTCCCCACCTTTTTCATTTGGAGAATTTGTTGTAATTAGAATTTTTAAATTTAAGCACTATGTCTCTTAGAGTTGCAGCACAAGGGTTTTCTGTAAACAATCTGGGGATTCTTTCAATTATCACTTTATTTTCTGTTTTCAGAATTGCTGAACAATTTTTTATTTAATTTTTGTAATACGGTGTGAGAGATGACTCACAGTGAAGTTTCCTCAGTTTTTAACTCCCGGTTACATTCCTATCTCTTCTCCATACTTTGTAAACCAGTTCAGTCTCGCGAGTAACTCATGATTTCCCCGAAATGAGATAATTTGAAAGAAAACCATACTAGTCCACTTCTGATTGGGCACTCCCAAATTTGGTGAAAGGAAATGCATAGAAAAGGACTGGAACTGCTTTTTGCCAGTTAGTTAATATTAATGAAAGATTGTGAGCTTGCCTCAACAGCCCAAGGTGAGGTAGGACAGGTGTTAGAGAAGGATCAGGACAAGAGAAGGCCTCGAGCTTCCACATTTTGCATTCCCTGGCAGATGCCATTTGAGCAACAGGGACAGTGCCCTTTCTCATGACAAAGAATAAAGATCTTTTCTGAGCTCAGACTCAGACTCCAAACTTTTTCATCTCACACAATGGTTTATAGATTTTTGATGTTATTTTTGGAAATCAATAATTCTTAAGTTATTTTTATATGCATTAGTCCTTGATGAAGAGGTGCTGAATAGCCCATGTAATATATTTTGGGGTAACTTTCACTCCATTTTGTGTTAAGTTGTAAAAGCCACATTTCTTAACTGTTTCTCCCCTTCCCCCCAGATGTACTGTGTCTTTCCCAGCCCCAGCCTAGAGGTATTTCCTGTCAAACCATTAACTCTTCATTCAAGGTACTACCTCCTTTTGTCCTAGCAAACCAAACCCATCCACTTGCAAATCAGGAAATCAGGATGGGTGCATCTCATTTAATTTGACCTCAATCTGACCGCTGGTCAACTTGATGACGTTTCAGGGCTCCACCCACACCCCCCCCCCCCGCCCTTTCCCTCCTGCTGTTTGTCCCAGTGTATTATGGGTAAAACACATGCCCAGTTGATGTCAGGGGTGCGTGTCCCTTTAAGTATTAACCACGCCCTGGTCCCTCCCTAACTCCACCTATGTACACATCATTAGCCTAATGAATCTGTGATTGACAGTTTTGTCTCTTTAAATTCTGAATCCCTATCACCTGCCTGGGGGGCGGGATTCCCCTTTTCCTGGCCACTGACTAGCAAAATAAACTTTAATCTGCCAAGACACAGCTGAGCCTGTAATTCTTTTCAGACCCGAGCCTAGCAAGGATTTCTCATTGGAAATCCCCCCAAAACCTATCCCGCAACATTGAGACCATTGTTATTTTTATTTCTGGTACCGACATTATTTTCTTTTAATGCTTCTATCTTCTCCCAGTTTTTCTATTTTTCCATATATTTGTATTTCAAGCCATTGTTCTCTGTCTTTTTGTGTCCTTGGTAAGGTTTGCCAACATGGATTTAAGCTTTTTGGCTCGGCAGTTATTCTACTGTTCATGCCATACGTTTTGTTTTTCACAATTCTTATTTACATTTTTAACCATTCAGGAAATTTTTGCTGCGGTTTTTGTGGGAATTCAGTGTTTTCTGCTTCTTCTAAGATTGATTCATTTACCCAACTGCCAATAGTCGCTAAAGCAGAAAGAAAAAAATTGTTGGTAGTTTGGTGTTCTCCTAAATTTTCAGGATTCTTTTTTTCTTTTCTATTAATTTTTTAATTGTAATTTCCTCAGGTACATGTCAAAACAATTTTAACATTCACTTTTTACAATTTTGAGTTCCCAATTCTCTCCCATCATCTCTTCCCTCCTTCATTAAGAAGGCAAGCAACAAACTTGCAGAATTCTCAACATGTTGGCATTTACGTATTGCTTAACTCTATTCACTTTACTAAGTACAGATCAAATCAATTTATATTAGTGGTTTTTTTTTTTTTACTTTTCCAAGGACTTTAAATATTTTACTTCATTTTAATTTGCTTAAAGACAAGTGGAACGTAGTGGATATAGAGGCAATCATACGGCCAACAAGTCATTGGCTCCCCTCCCACTTCTGTCTAGTGACTCTGGTCTAACCATTTAACTCCAGTAAGAGAGTAAATAAGAAAATAAACTACAGAAAAGATACTCAAATCGGTAGCAGAAGTGTCCTCCTCCTAGAGCTCCCTTTAACATTGAAATCTCAGTTCTAATCCTTATCACTTAATTTAGATAACTTTGGGAGATAGCTAGTTTATTTTCACAGGTGAAATACAATCTAAATGGCTCTTTCACGTCAAAGATCCTCAAGAGAATTGTTCACCTTGAAGTTGGAAAATATCGAGGAAGGTAGTTGGGGTTTAAAAATATAGCCCTATTTCTTCTAATAAAGTGAAAAATGTAACAACTTTAAAAAAAAAACCAACAAAAAAACCACCCACTCTAAATCCAAGAAGTCCTGGCAATGTTTAGAGAGTCATAAAAGAAATTCCCTTGGGGAGTATTTCAAGAATGAATCTTGCCTGATGAAGGGGCAACTTTGAAAACTTGGCATGGAGTACTGAGCATTTCATCTTATGATATGAATTTTACCTAAGTTAGCATCAGATGGCAATTTGCTAGTGAATTATGAGCTGGTAAATAACAGATTGGCTAGGCAGCACTCTCACTAAGGTGCAGTATGATGCACATTTATTCAATGAAGACTTAATATCTTTTGGAGGAGTTTGTCTGCCATATACAACATAACAAGTTTCTTTCCATAGGATCACAGAATCGCAGCATTAGAAAGTTATGCAGGACTTTGTTTTGGGGTCTACATGCATACAGATGAGCATTCTATTGAACATCCATTAGAAATACAATTAGGTGTTACAGTCCACACCAGGATGTTTAAGACAACTTCTGCCCTCAAAAAACTTAAACCCTAATTAAAGGTGGATCACAAATAACTATAGTGCAAATTAAGATTTGATAAGTGTTAAAAAAAAGAGAGAGACAAATGCTATTCGGGTTCAGAGGTCAGTAATAATTGAAGAAAATAGGAAACATTTTCTGGAGGTGAGGACATCTAAATTAATTGATTGGTTTTTTCTGGGAAACTTTTGATCAGAACTCTAACACAGGGTAAATGGGGCTTTATTTCAAGGAATCAATACTCAGAGATTGTATTGTATTTCTTTTTTTCTTTTTATTTCTTTCTTTTTTTTGCTTTTTGGAGGGGGGAAGATAGGGCAATTGGGGTTAAGTGACTTGCCCAAGGTCACACAGCTAGTTTTTGTGTTAAGTATCTGAGGTCACATTTGAACTCAGGTCCTCCTGACTCCAGGGTCAGTGCTCCACCACCTAGCCACCTCAATTATATTGTATTTCCTTCCTGAAATCACTACTACCCTCATCTCTACTGCTGTCACATTGGACAACTGTCACCAGGCTCTATCCCTACTCCTCATTTATCTTTCATGGGGCATTATTTCCCCTTCCCACTGTTTTTAGGGGCAAAGGTGAGAGTGCCTTCTTTCTTTGTACTTGTGATAGAACTATTTTCCAAGCAACTACCAGCAACCACTCCTTTGCTCCTACTCCAACTGTTTTTTTTAAAATAATCCTAATAAGGGTTCTGACTTTGACAGTAATATATGAGGTTTTTGTTTTGTTTTGTTTTTTTTACAATGCTGGCATTTCATTCTGGAAGTTAAGGGGAAATGATTCTTATGATATCCTCCTTTGCTATTCCCTCAGAAAAATAGCTTCCATTTCTGCTTACTAGTTGTAGGAAAAGAAATTTAATTTTATTCAATAAAAAGAAAATTTTTTATAATGCTTTAGGACCAAAAATCTTACAAATGATAATTAGAAAAGCTCAATTTGGACAATAAATTTTTAGTATAAAAATAGGGTTATAGACTATTAATTTTTAATATGACAATATCATGTGCTGTTTCAAAATTTTTCCTGGCAATTTGATTTTTTTACTTTACTGGGGCAGATTGTGTTGGAAGAACTTATACACTCCAGGGGTGAAACCAAAGAAAAGCATTGTCAAAGAGAACTGTGAACACTGTATTTTCTGTATCAGGGAAAGAAGATTATCCCAGGAGAAAGTATACAGAGACTAATCCCTTCCCATGGGAGTTTAAAATATGATGGTGAAGCAAATTAATTTTTTATTTGCTTCTGTAATATAACTCCATGCTTTTAAAAGAATTTAATTCTAAAATTTTTCTCTGGGTCCTACTTGTAAAAGAACAAGAAAGAACATCTATAATTTGTGGTAAATTGAGTTTCCACTGTGGAAGTATTCTTTCTTGCCATAAATATGGGATTGCTCAGTTTTTAGAAACTAATATTTAAATGTTTCTATTTCTGTTTTTATCTTACTCCTAAAAATATACTAAAACTTCCTTAGCTTTAATAAAAATTATTTTCTTTTTTGCTTTTTGGGGCAGCTCTCTCCCCGCCTTTTGTTTTCCCAAGGAAAGCATCCTCTTACATAGAATATCCATTCTTAACTTTCAGGTATGCAGTGGACATAGGTTCCCTTAATGATCTGGATTTGATGGCAGGCTAAGTAAATGCCTGTGCAGACAACAGAATACAAGAATTGTAAGTCCCAAGGCTCCAAAGTGTTAAGCTAGCTTTGCAGCCATTCCTGAAAACAGTAGGCAAAGGTTAAAATTAATGTCAAATCTGCTACCCTGCACACTTGAGAAAAAAAGAGCAAACCTCTCTAAAATCCATAATTACCCTTTGGGGTAATGGAATTTTAGAGTGGTGAGTTCTTCAAGTTTGCCCCCCAAAAAACCTCCTTTACAAATTGAATAGCATTATTATTAAAATGGGGGAGGGGAGAGTGTAGAAATTGGCTGAATGATTTTGAAAGCAGGATAGCATACAAGTTTGTGGTTTCCACTAATTCCTTCCCTGGTGTGAGCCATCACAGTAGTTTAACTGGAAGGGATGTAGATCCTACTTCACTTAAAAGACTAAGGTTTGATTCTGATTGGGTTAGGAATGACAAAGAAAAATTGTAGGCACATTTCCAGAAGGTTGGGGGGGGGGGAGTTGGAGGTAGGGTTTAAGTAACTTTGTATGCTACATGCTCGCTGATGGATGTCTACTGAGAGGGGGCACTGAAAAAAAAGTTCATAGTTTTTTTTTTTCCATTCTCTGTAATTGAAAATGCTATGCAAAAAGTAAAATATGTCAACAGTTCCCTCTGCCTGCCTAGCATCATGAAAGGCCATGTATCATTATAGGTTATCCTTGCAACTTTAAAGAACTACTACCACAGTGCTTGTTGGGAGAGCAGCTGGTTTGCAAAGCTGCTCTGAGTAAACCTGTCAGAGCTCATGAGTAAACAGACTATGAGCACAGACGTTGTACTGTAGGGGAAACCAATTGCTTTTTCTCCAAAATAAAAGGAAGAGTTTTGCTCAGGGCAATGTAGAATATAACTTGCAACTGTTCTGCATTAGCTGCAACATTCTTCTTCCTTACCACCCAATTTTCCTTTATTCTGCAGTGAGCAGTTGAGGCTCCATGTTGCACATTGGGAATGTCCAAACTGGAAATGATTAAAATATATATTTCATTTGTAGTAGACCTTATGTGAGTCGAAGTAAAGATTGCCACAGCTTCCTGAGTATATGATTTAATGATGTGTTCTGCATTTTCTTAATTTTCCACATTTTAACTGCCTCTGTTCCTTATTTGGAGAGAGGTAACTCAGTGAGGCACTGAATAGAACTCAGCTTCATTGGGAACTTAGAGCCCAAGTATATACGCAACTACAGTTAGACTTTCTGGTTATGTATGTTGTACCTTGATTTTACTTCTCTTAGGTTACTTCCTGAGAAGTTCAATGCCAACACCGCATCAAGGATCCTTGAAATTTGTCTTAATAAATCAACATTTGGATAGAAAGCTATTTCAGATAATGGCAAACTGAAACGTTTTGAAGCCTCATAAAGGACTTAAAAATTAAAAATCAGCCTATGCTTACTGGAGTGAAATCTATGTTGCATTTTGTGTCTGTTACACATCTATCAAATGGATATCCATAGCAGAATGAAATCATCACTAAAGTAAAGGCAAATGGCCATTCTTCAGATTTAATTAAGACATCATTTTGATGGAGACTAAGCTAACATAAACAAACCCAGAAGGGGGATAGAAAGGATGAATTGATTATAAACCCTGGAGCTCATTTGTATGCCTGTATTGCATGACTGAAGGGTTTTTTTTTTAAGTGTCTTACACTGAACTACAAGTGTGTTTTTGGTCATGCTTAAATATAAAGGGGAAGAAATAGGAAAGTTGTTCTTTATGATATTTAGTGATAGAAACTTCACAGTTGAAGGCCAGAAGGTTGAGAATGTATCTTTCTTTCTTGTAACATTTTTTTAAAGGAAGGTAAGTAGCACAGTAAAAAAATTTCAAAACGTCAGACTACGGGACGTGATTAAATATGGGGAGCTAAAAAATGAGGTGTGATAAAGGTGAGCCATTTTATCCAAGATAATCTATATAAAAAGTAAGGATGGAATGGAAAAGTTATATCTTTCATAGCATTCAATAAGGAAGTAACCAGATTTTTATGTGGAGTATGAGTCTAGGTATCAAAAAATGACATATTTCTTACTTTTTCTTGGGGTCAAATACAGAAGTTCTGTGAGCCTCTCTCTGTAACTGCAAAGGGAGAATAATTACATAGAATTGTCTTTTCAGATGTTGTGTAGACTTACTAGTGATTGAATAGAGTCTAAAAATATTTGCATAAGTCATTTCTAGGTGGGGAAATATCAGGAGAGATAAGCAACCTACTACTTTTTTCTACTTTCACATGGTTACTTTTGTAAAATAGAATGATATAGGATTTTATTTGTTTCACTAAACAATTTTGAATTACATATAAAAATTTAACATTCATTTAAAAAAATTGACTCCCACATTTTCATCCTCCCTTCTGCCTCTACCCTTTCAATCAATTTGATATTAATTATACATGTGAAGTTATACAAAACATATTTCCATATTAGCCACATTGCAAAAAAAAAGATAAAAACTCCAAGAAAATAAACTAAAAAAAAAAAAGTACAGTTCAATCTTTACTCAAAAGTTATCACTTCTCTCTCTGGAAATAGGTAGTATTTTTCACCATGAGTCCTTTGGAAGTGTCCTGGATCATTGCCTTGATCAAAGTAGCTAAGTTTTTCACAATTGATCATGCTTATAGTATTGTTGATTCTGTCTACAATGTTCTGGTTCTGTCACTTGACTTTGCATCAGTTCACATAAATCTTCCCATGTTTTTCTTAAACTGTCCTATTCATTATTCTTAAAGCACAATAGTATTATGTCGCAATCATATACCCCAACTTATTCAGTCATTCTTTAATTGATGGACATCCTCTTAATTTTCCATTCCTTGCCACCAAAAAAAAAAGAACTGCTGTAAATGTTTTTGTATGTATAAATCCTTTTCCCTTTTCTTTGACCTCTTTGGAATAAAGCCTAGTAGTGGTATTGCTTAGTATTTCCAGTTTTATAGCCTTTTGATTATAGTTGAAATCGTTCTTCAGAGAAATTGGACTAGTTCACAATTCCAGTGATAATGCTTTAGTGTTTCCATTTTTCCATACCCCATCCAGCATTTGACATTTTCCTTTTCTGTAGTGTTCACCAATCTGATAGATGTGAGATGGTATCTCAGAGTTGTTGTAATTTTCATTTTATAATCAGTTATGATTGAGAGAACTTTATATGACTATTGATATCTTTGATTTCCTCTTCTGAAAACTTCCTGTTCATATCATTTGGTCATATATCAACTAGGGAATAACTTATTTTTATAAATTTGGCTAAGTTATGATATACATTTTGAAAAATATATATATAGTTTCAGAGTGAGAAGGAAACTCAGAAACCATCCAGTTTAGCACATACCTAAAAATAATCTTCACTAGAATGATCTCCAGAAAGCAGTCATATAGTTTTGTCTAAAGAAGGAGAAACTCATAATTTTTCCCAGGAATCCATTTTATTTATTATTGATAACCTCTAGTTTTATGGAATTTTTTTTTCAGATCATTAGACCTAAACCTACTTCTTTGCAGTTTCCACTTATTGCTACTATTTCTGTGTTCTGAGAACAAACACAATTTTGTTTCATCAGTCAGGAAGCATTTATTAAGAATCTACTGCATTTCCCTCCAAAGTCTTATTCTGATGCTTCATCAGGTTGTGGAGGTATGTGAAGCACATAATAAAGTTTGTAGGTTATAGCAACAATAACAGGCTCTGATAGGTTTTGTCATAATGGGAAGTCTTTGAGTATGACTCCAGGAACATAATGTACTCAGCACATTGGCTGGCACATAGTAGGTGCTGAAAATTGCTTTCTGGGTTTCCTATGTAGCAACTTAGCTACAGAGAGTCATATCACTGATAGGCTTTCTAATAGTAAATACATCTTTTGGCCATGGCAACCCATGAAACAAAGAAGCATTAAAAAAGTACTGAGTTTAACTCCCCTCCATTTCCCTAGGGATGGTAGTAGAGTAGTGAGAAAGGGGTCAGAGCCTAGTAATCATCACACAGTTTTTAGACTTTAAATAATTTTTAATTTCACTATTGTTACTCTAAATGTGATTCTTATCCAATGAGTAAACAGATAGTATGAGGAACTGAATCACATCAATCTCAATATTGTTGCTCTTAATAAAACCAAAAGAAATAGATAAGCTGCAACAAAGGGTAAATATGAATGTGGGTCCTTTTTGGAGAAGCAAAAAAAAAAAAGAGTCAGCAAAGCAGATATTATACTCCCAAAGGAGTATAAGAAAACAAACAAACAAAACCTTTATTTTGTAGAATGTTTGGTTATTATGATGGTATTATAATGATAAATGTTAGCAAAAAGAAGCAAAGTTAACGGGATTTAAGATTTTCTCCACCCATTGATAGGTCCACAAAGAGCCCATTAAAGGAACCTTGCTCACAGGAAGCTTGTTTGCAGGAAGGCATTCACAACTTTTGCTAATTAGGCACTGAGTCAGGAGGATTGTGATGCCTTCTGGCTCTGAGAAGTGTATATACACTCTGACTTGGTATTTTGCTTTGGGAGTTTGTTTATGAGAAGGATCTTGTAATTCCCTGGATGAGATTCTGAGTAGCTGTATGTTCAGAGCTCAGATATAAAGGCTCTCTCAATCCAGGTATGTTTTAAAGTCTATAGCAATATTACTTTGATTTTAGAAGTCAGGGCCTGTCTACTGGTCTTTATTTCTCCTATTGTATTTTCTCTGTATTTTCCTGTTTGTGTCTTCTCTGAAGTGCAGGGTGTTGACTTTACCCCTGAATTAGTGAATGTAACTGAAAAAGATTGTTAACCACTTAAACAGCCATCTTTCTTAGTAAGGCAGTTCAAGAAGCTGTGCTAGCACAGCCATCCTGGGTATGCCAATGTAGTTGCTGTTACAAAAGATCACTGAGAAACTAATTACATTATATGCAGCAACATGACATGATAAGGAAGAAGTAATAGAAATATTCTACAAAGAACTTGACATAAGACCTTCTAAATCACATCAAAATATACTCTTATACTTGTAGATTTCATTGTAAAGATGGGAAAAAATGAGAGTAGCAATAAATGTATGGGACAATATGGTTAAGAAAGAATAAACGAGATCAAAGACAGATTGCAGAGAAGCTTAATGTTGTAATAATAATAATGTTAGTAACAAACACATAAATAGCACCTACTATGTGCTTGGTAGTATATTAAGTGCTTATCTCCTTACAATAATCCAGGTAGATATGTGCTATTATTATCCACATTTTACAGTTGAGGAAACTGAGACAAGCAAACATTATATGATTTGTCCAGGGTCACATAGTAAGTGTCTTAGGCCAGTTTAGAACTCAGGTCTTACTGATTCCAGACTTGGTGCTCTATCCGCTCCCCCATCCAGATGCCCCTACAAAATGAATACTTGCTATTGTGATATATTGGTCTATGCCTCTTTTCTTCCAAAAATACTTTCCAGTTTTCCCAGCAGTCATTGTCAAATGATGAGTTCTAGTGCCCAAAGTTTGAATCTTTGGGTGTATAAAATACTACATTAGTGTGATCATTTATTACTATGTATTGTGTGCCTAATCTATTCCAAAGATCCACTGCTCTATTTCTTAGACAGTATCAGATTGTTTTCAGCTTTATCCCTCTGTAATGTAGTTTGAAATATGGTATTGCTTGGCCACTTTCTTTCATATTTTTTCATTGATTCCATTGCAATATTTGATCTTTTCTTCTTCTTCCAGGTGAATTTTATTATGTTTTTCTAACTCTATGAAATAATTATTTGGTAGTTTGATTGGTATGACACTGAGTAAGTCAACTAAGTTAGGAAGAATTATTATTTTAAGATGTTGGCTCAGTCTACCCATGAACAACTAACATTTCTGCAATTGTTTAGATCTGACTTTATTTGTATGAAAAGTATTTTTAATTGTGTTCATATAGTCCCTGGGTTTGTCTTGATAGATAAAGACTCTCAAATATTTTATATTATCTATTGTTGTTTTAAATTTAATTTTCCTATATATTCCTAATGGGTTGTGTTTGTAGTATATAGAAATGCTAATGATTTATGTGAGTTTATTTTACATCCTGCAACTTTGGTAAAATTGTTAATTGTTTCAACTATTTTTAGTTGATTCTCTAGGATTCTGTAAGTATACCATAATATAATCTGCAAAGAGTGATAGTTTTATTTCTTTATTGACTATTTTTATACCTACATTTTTATTATCTTATTGTTATAGTTAGCATTTCCAATACATAATTGAATAATAGTGATAATTGACATCTTTACTTCACCCTTAATCTTATTAGGAAGGCTTCAAGATTGTCCCCATCACAGATAAAACTTGGGCTAAATCCAATTTATATAGATCCTATTGTTTTTAAAAGGTTCTATTGATTCTTATGCTTTCTATTGTTTCTAACAGGAAGTATTGTCTTCTGTCAAAACCTTTTTTTTGTATCTATTAATATAATCATATGACTTTTATTGTTTTTGGTATTGATGTTGGCAAGCGTGTTGGTAGTTTTTCCTAATATTGAAACTTCCCTGATGCAAATCTTACCTTGGTCTTTACCTTGGTCATAATTTATGAACTTTGTGATATGTTGCTGTCATCTCCTTGGTATTTTATTTCAAAAAAATTGAAATCAATATTCATTAAAGAAATTGATTTGTAGTTTTCTTTCTCTGTGTTTGCTCTACCTGCTTTAGGTATCAAAAGCATGTTTGTATTATAAGTTAAATTTGCTAAGATTTCTCCTTTACCTGGATTTATGGTCCATCAAGTCTAAGTTTTCAAAGGTTCTATTCATCACCTTAACTTCTTTCTTGTTGACATTATGATTAGATCATCTCCCTCTAAGAGGAAGGGTTGAGATTCCCAATGAGTACAATTTTAGTGTCTATTTTGTCCTATATCCATTGACTTTTCCTTTAAGAATTTGTATGCTATATTTAGTATTGATACTGCTTTATTTTCTTATTTTCTTTTTTTAAAATTAACTTATGTTTACTTTTAGTTTACATCATTGATTTCCACAAGATTTTGAGTTACAAATTTTCTCCCCATCTTTCTAATACTCACCCCCCAAAACAGTGATCCCACTGTATACCCCCTCCTGCAATTTGCTGTCTCCGATATCCTCCACATGAAACCTCTGATTTTCTGGTAGAGCAAGATGGATCTCCCTATCCCAGTGACATATATATTTAACATATGATTTTAGAATCTTAAATTCTAGATTCTTTCCCTTCCTCCCCTGTCACCCACCCCCACTGGAAAGACAAACAATTCAATACAGGCTGTACATGTGTAGTTACACAGAACATCTCCACAATGGATATATTGTGAAAAACGGACTGTATTTCACTCCTTCCTATCCTGCCCTCCCTTTGCTCTATTCTCTACTTTGTCCCTGTCCCTTTACAGTGGTGTGTGCTTCTAACAACCCTCTCCCCCAACCTGCTCTCCACTCCATCCTCCCTCCTCTAATCCCCTTCCCCCCTACTCTCTTGCAGGGCAAGATACCCAATTTAGAGTGTATGTTATTCCTTCCCTAAGCCAAATTCAATGAGAGTACAGTTGACCCCATTCCCTTTTGCCTTCCTGTTCTTCTCCTCCATTGTAACAGTTATCACTTGCCTCTTCTATATGAAATGATTGACCCCATTCTGTCTCTCTCTGTCTCCTCTCACTCTATTCCTCTCCCAACTGTCGATTTCACCTTTTAAAATATCATCCCTTCCTATTCAATTGATCTTGTGCCCTCTGTCTATGAACACATATATATACACACTCTCATATGTATTCATATGCATATATACCCTTCTATATAGACATATGTGTATGTATACATACATATATACATATATATATATATATCTATACATACATACATACATACATATTTATATTCCCTTCATCTCTCCTCATACTGAGAAAAGTTTCAACAATTCTCATTTTTCCATGTTGGCATGTAAATATGCCAACTCTGATAAGTTCCTTATGATTTCTTTTCCATATTTATCTTCTCAGGCTTCTTGTGTTTGAATGTCAAATTTTCTATTCAGTTCTGGATTTTTCCTCAAGAATGCTTGAAAGTCCTCGACCTCAATGAATAACCAAATTTTTCCCTGAAACATTATACTCAGTTTTGCTAGGTAGGTGATTCTTGGTTTTAATCCTAGCTCCCTTGATCTCCAGAATATCATATTCCAGGCCACTCAATCCCTTAATGTAGAAGCTGCCAGATCCTGTGTTATCCTGATTGTATATCGACAGTATTCAAATTGCTTCTTCTTGGCAGCTTGTAATATTTTTTCCTTGATCTGGGAATTCTGGAACCTGGCTATAACATTCCTAGTTTTCTTTTGGGGATCTTTTTCAAGAGATGATTGGTGAATTCTTTCAAGTTCTATTTTGCTCTCTGGTTCTAAAATATCTGGACAATTTTCCTTGAGAATTTCTTGAAGGATGATTTCTAGGTTATATTTTTTATCATGGCTTTTAGGTAGTCCAATAATTTTTAAATTGTCTCTCCTGGATCTATTCTAGGTCAGTGGTTTTTCAATGGGATATTTCACATTGCATTCTTTTTGTTTGTTTGTTTGTTTGGATCCATTTAATAGTATCAGTATCCTGATTTCTCATAAAGTCATTTGCTTCCATTTGCTTCACACTAATTCTGAAGGAATTATTCTCTTCAGCAAGCTTTTGAGATTCTTCTTCCATCTGGCAAATTCAACTTTTTGAGGCATTCTTCTTCTCATTGGCTTTTTGGGCCTCTTTTTCCATTTGAGTTAATCTATTTTTTTTAAGTATTATTTTCTTCAGTCAGGTTGTTGACTCTCTTTTCATGATTTTCTTGCATCATTCTCATTTCTCTTCCCAATTTTTCCTCCACTTGTCTTATATGGTTTTAAAAATCCTTTTTAAGTTCCTCTATGGCTTTTAATTAGTCTACATTTTTCTTAGAAGTTTTTGGTGCAGAAATTCTGACTGTGTTGTCTTCCTCCTGTTCCATGCTTTGATCCTTTTGGTCCTCAAAAAAGGAATCTAAAGGTAGATTGCTGAGCTTTCTTTGCTTCCTTTGCCTGCTCATGTTGCCAGTCAATTACTTGACTTTTGGGCTCAGTAGAACTCTGCTTTCAGAGGGGAGAGCCCTTTCCCAAATTGCTGGGGTTTTTGCAGCTGCCAGAGCTATTAGGAGGCTGCCATCTCTGCAGCCCCCACCAGCTTTGGCTCACTGAAAACGCACCTCAGGACCACCACCCAAGACCGTGATCTCAATCCAGGCAGCTTAAGGCAAGAGCACTTAGCCTCTGAATGATATCTTGGCCCCCCTGCTATCTGCAGGCCAGGAGCTCTGAAGCAGCCACATGGAGGTGGCCGTAGGGCTGATGCTTCAGACTGCTTCTAGCTCTGGAGGCAGATGGCTGGACCCTCTCCCCAAAATTTAGCCAAGTTCCACTGAACTCTTCCCTTTCCTTTGGCTCTTAGGGGTTGGTAATTCTGGAAACTGCCACAGCTGCTGGTGATCTGCTCTCCTGAAAGCTCCAGCCAGGGCTTCTCCTGGACAGCCTGGGGCTAACACCTCATGGTGCTGTGTTCTACTCCTAGCATGCTGCAATTAGCCCATTCTGTCCATTTCCCAGGCTGCCTTCAGTGGGAGCCTTGTTTCTCTGCCATTTTATGAGTTCTGGAGCTCTAAAATTTGTTTAGAGTCATATTTTATAGGTATTTGAGGTGTTTATGGGGGGGAGCCACAGAGTTCTCCTGTTTCTACCTACTTCATTTTCTGTGGTGCCTTTTAACAAGGTATAGTTTCCTGCTTATCTCTTTTAATCAGTGTATTCTTTCAGATTCCTTTTTACCATCTGGTTCAAGTTTATTGTGGTAGTCTTCCTTTAAAATTTCTTGAAATGTAGTATCTATGTTCTTTCTTTGTGGGTTTTGGGTAGTCCAATATTTATAAAATTATCTCTCACTCTACTTTCTAGGTTACTTTCCCCAATTATATTTTCTTTGTTTTCATTCTGTTGATTTTGTTTTTCTGTTCCTTGATGTCTTATATAGGGTCATTAGTTTCCACTTGCCTCATTCTAACTTTTAAGTTAATATTTTCTTCAGTGAGCTTTTGTACCTCTTTTTCCACTTGGCCAAATCTTTTTTAAGGATTTGGTCACATGCCCAGTGCTAGTACAGCTATCCACCTTCATCTCTTTCTGACCAATTTCCAGGTTCCCTTCCTATCTCTGATTTGAGAGATCTCAAAACTGTTGCTGTTTTTATTGCCACCACCTCAGGTATTTTATCCATGTGGCCTTTGGTTTAGCCTCAACACCTATGTCATAGATCTTTCCTTTTGATCTTCCAAGCTGTCTTCGTCTGGATGAGTATCTTGTCCTGACCTTTTGTTGGCTCTACTACTCCAGAATTTGACTCAATTTGTTATTTTAAAGTTGCTTGTGGGCTGGGGGTTGTTGAGAGAACTTGGATGAGTGCTTGGTATACTCCACTCTTTTAGCTCCACACTATTATTTTTAAATAAAATTGAATGAATAATTTGCCTTTTATGTCACCAGAATGTTCACCCTTATTTCCTTTCCTTCACCTCCCAGAGATTGCAAATTATAAATAATATTTTTTAAAAGAAGAGAAAAAGCAAAAAAAACCTGATCCTTTGTCTAATGGATCAAATTTTTGTAGTGTTGATATTGTCCATTTTGCATTTTATGTTAAACTAATAGTTTAGAATTAAATTAATTCAATTTTATGCTGTACCTTTTCTTATTATTCTTTTTCCTAATTCTGATCATACTTCTCATGACTCAATGATCTGACTGACTATAAACAGTCATCTCACTCAGTCATAATGCCCACATTAGTTATTGTCTTTTCTTGTATGTTAAAATTCAAACTATTTTATTCCTCAGTCAACAAGTATTTCTTAAACACTTAAGAATAAATGAGAAACAATACTGTATAAAACTGAAATAATTTAAGTCTAAACTGATTAACATTTAATATAAAATGCAAAATAAATAATATTAACACTAGAAAATTGTATGCATAGAATTAAAAAATGTATGCACTATTATAACAAGATGATCAAAAGAGCCCTAAAAGCACAAGTTAGTAAATATACAACTTTTCTAACTGAAAGAGGTGAGTGCTACAGGAAACACTGGGTAAGAATATATATTTTATTTTAAAATATTACAAGGTTTGAAAGACAAATATGTAAAAATGTCATTTCTGTGATAGAAGCATCACCTCTTTTATATGACCTTGGTTGTTTTCTGAAAAGACCAAGGAAGTAATTTTTCTTCCTGCCTGACTGAGGAAGAAAAGGTCCAGGCCTACTTAGTGTAAGAATTTTGATTTTTTGCAGCTTTCTTAGCTATGCTGATTCTGTAAGAGTCAAAGGATATTGTTTTAACCTTATATACTTTTAAGTTAATTACTTTAATCTCTGGAGAAATAGTCATTAATTTCAGTGTTGATGTCTTGTGAGAACTTAGTCTATTTTTAACTCTTTAATCTTCTTAAGGCTTGGCTTCTAATTGGCTCATAAAGCAGAGAAAATAAGTGGAGAAAAAGAAATGTTTAAAGAAAGCTTGGAATGATAACTAAGCAAAATCACTGCAAGAACATTCAAGGATGATACTGGAAAAAATAACTGAAAAAAATAAATGGAAAAAAATTGAAAAAAATAATTTTCATATATTGTTTTCTTCACCAAGGAGAAGGGAATTACCTCACTTGGACTTTGACATCAGAGTCCTAGATGTGTTTACTAAGGAAGCAGAAGTAGCACTAAAGATGACAAAGATGGGAGAAAGTAACCACGTTGAATTAAGCAGATGTAGTGGAGACCATAATGAATCCAACACAATTTTTAGATCACTGAGGTTTCTGAATGAGGGAAAAACATGAAAGTTGCAGAAGAAAATCTTGGATTTTAATACAAAAAAGTTGAAAATACTATTAACCAACAAATTTCCATATCTATATCTGTATCCATATGTATATTCTCCCATCTATCCAAAGATTTTCTGAAAGTCATATATATACGTACTGGGATTGACAGGAAGATGTGCAAACATAAAAACAAAGATTAGAAGTAGAATATGTTTGGGAAAGTATATGTCTCTCTCTCTGAATCCTGTCAAATGCACAGGTGGATTATCAGATGAAGGGTGGAATTATCAATAGCAGAATCCTATAGAAAATAGTATGGCAGAAACTGAACATAGACCAATATCTTGTACCATATACCAAAATAAAGTCTAAATAGGTGTATAATCTAGATATAAAGGCTGATACTGTAAGCAATCTAGGAGAGCAAGGCATAGTTTACCTATCAGATTTATGGAGTGCGGAAGAATTTATGTCCAAACAAGAGATAGAGAACATTATAAAATGCAAAATGGATAATTTTGATTACATTCAGCTGAAAAGTATTTGTACAAATAAAGCTGATGTAACCAAGATTAGGAAGGAAATGGAAAATTGGGAAAGAATTTTTACAACTAATGTCCCTGAGAAAGGCCTCATTTCTAAAATATACAGAGAACTGAGTCAAATTTAGAAGGATACAAGTCATTCCCCAATTGATAAATGGTTAAAGGATATGAACAGGCAGTTTTCAGAGGAAGAAATGAAATTTATCTATAAGCATATGGAAAAAATGGTCTAAATCATTATTGATTAGAGAAATGCAGATCAAAATAACTCTGAGGTACTGCACCTCATTGGTCAGTTTGGCTAAGATGACAAAACAGAAAAAGCATAAAGGCTCGAGAGGATGTGGAAAAATTGGAACACTATTGCATTGTGGGTGAAGTTGTAAACTGATCCAACCATTCTGGAGAACAATCTGGATTTATCCCCAAAGGACTATCAAATAGTTTATATCCTTTGACCCAGCAATACCTCTTCTAGGACTATATCCCAAAGAGACCATACAAGTGTGAGGAGGACCCACATGTACAAAAATATTTATAGCAATTCTTTTTGTGGTGGCAAAGAACTGGAAATCAAGGGGATGCCCATCAGTTGAGGAATGGCTAAACAAGTTGTGGTATATGGATGTAATGTAATACTATTGTGCCACAGGAAATGAGGAGCAAATGGATTTCATAATAACCCTGAGAGACTTATATAAACTGATGCTGAGTGAGGAGAGCAGAACAAGGAGAACTTTGTACACAATTACAGACACATCGTATCTGCGATGACTAACTTTGATAGACTGGATTCCTCTCAGCAATGCAAGGTTAGAAGACAACTCCAAAAGACTCATGATGGAAAGGGATATCCACATCCAGAGAAAAGAACTACAGAGTCTGAATGCAGATTGAAGCAAAGTACTTGCTCTCTCTCTTTTGTGTTTTGTTTTGTTTCATTCCTTCTTTCTCATTGTTCACTCTATTGGTTATAATCTTTCTTTACAATTTGACTAATGTTTAATGTGAACATATTTGTAGAATCTATATCGGATTGTATGCTGCCATGTGGGAGGAGGGGGTAGACAAGGGAGGGGGAGAAAATTTGGTACTCAAGTGTTTGTGGAACTGCATGTTGTAAACTAAAAGTAAATAAATAAATTTTTAAAAATAAAAATAACATTAACAAAAATAGTAGAATCCTATGAATGGGTACAGATACAAGCACTCCTTTAACTTTCACTCTCTCAGATATCATAGTATAATGCACTCCACAAGCAAGAGAGAGGATCAGGTTTTTAAAGCAATGTTTCTTGCTTTTATCAACTATAGCTCTGCCACTTCCAAATGGAAGAAGCCAACTTCTCACAATATGACTGCTATTGGGAGTGGTATCACCCCTGTTTCAGGCATTGGTGATCATTTCAGACTAATTGTCTCCCTCTTTCTGGCTCCAAAGGAAGCTTAGGACATTCCTCTAGAACTTAAAGGTCACTTGGATAGAAGAGTACATGTTATTTTTGGCAATCAGCAGGTTTGGAAGTTAGCAGCTTCAGGAACACTTAGTTGGCCGATTCTAATGCAGTTAGGCATGTGTTTTAGCCCAGTCATCATTGTTCTAGTCAATGGTCATAGAGTAGACCTCAAAACTTCAGCCAGTTATGCTGCAAATGCATGTCCTTAGAGTCAAGAAGGAAGTAGTAAGTATGAATCATATTGCCATTTTAGAAACAACTAAATGCATAGGCTTTACTCTTGATGGGTCAGTGGCATCATCTTCCTGTGGGAAAATTGCCATGTACAAAGGAATCTTTGTGAAGCAGTTTTAAGCCTAGAACTTCAATGCTTTCCTGTTTCCATGGTCTCAATCAATGTAAGGAAAGACTACACTAATACAAATTGAAACATATTCATGTCTAATCCTTCAAAGCTCTTATCATTCCCTCAAATAAATCATATAAAGATGATTTGCCCAACATGTTGGAGGCCTCCATTTGGCTCTTTCAGCATCTTTTAGAATGAGTAGACGATGCAGAATGTCCATTTTTATCCCTCACTCTTGTTGCATCAGGAGCATAATTTTTCCATATATATATATATATATATATATATATATATATACATATATATATATACACACACACATATATATATGTATATATATGTGTGTGTGTATATGTATACACACATATATATATATATATACATATATATATGTTATCTATCCCTTATGTCAGTTTTCACACATAATTCTTACTTGATAATATGCTACAGCCTACTCATACCTCTCATGCATCTGTATAATGCCCTTTAGGTTACCTGCAATTTGAATTCTTCTAAAATTGTGGTATTCCATGGTTTGTAGCTATACAATACTGTCAGAAGAATACTCATTTTTTTAAAGTATGATTTGAATCAAGGAGTTTCTTTGGAATAATTAATTGGACAAACAGACTAAGTTGGCCAATGCCTATCAAATACATTTTAGCACTATGATGCTTCTAATTTTTAAACAATCAATCTAGATGGTGGGGGAATTCTCTCCAGACATGCCTTCCCTGTTCTGCCACCCTTAATCCTGGTTGAAAGACTAAGATTTACTCTTAAAACATCATTCAACTTTTCTTGATTCCCTAAAAAGGATATTCCTTATGGGTAAACTTAGGTCAACCTATGAGTAAACAGAAGTATTTGAAATGACTAAGTGGGGGTTGTCATGGACTCCTGAAAAACTATAAAATTGTGCTCTGCTTCACATTGGCCTGTTGTAATTGTTCAGGCAGCTGTACATAACCTCTGTAATGTTTGACATTGAATCCCAATGAGTCTGAAGTTTACAGTGACTCCAGAGCCAAGCAAGATGCAGGGCAGCATAGCTGTACAGGAATTACTTACCTAAGAACTGACCAAGAGAGAAATCATCAGCTATGATCCTGGATTTAGAATAAAAAAAAATATGGGTTCCAGACCCTTGCTCTGCCAAGTACTTCTTATATGCCCTGTGGAATAAATTTAACCTTCTGGGGCTTCAGTTTCATCTTCTCTAAAAGAAGGGAGATGAAATAGGTGAAGGTACTTCCAATGTTTAAATCTATAATTGAATGAGACAATACTTTAACTTAGCGTAGTACCTGACACATATTAATTATTTAATAAATGCTTATACTATTCTATTCCATGATCCTTTGAATAAAAATTCTCTGCTCTGCTACCTTTTAAAGGAACATATAATGGGGAAAGGGGAAAAAAGGAAGAAGAATATTTTATTTATGACCCATATAAAGTTGCACCATAACATAAGTCATATAACATATCTGCAAACTGAGCTAGTTTATTTCCTTATTTTCCACTTGATGCAAAGATACATTGGACAAGTGTTTTGTGGATAAAATTCAGAATTGTCTGACTTTTCCTGTTCAGCATTGATTTAGCATGCAGATATCCTTGTCTTGCCTTTTTGTCAGAGTCTCTGATTTTGTGTTTGTTTGTATGTATGTATGTTAGGCAGACGTCATCCACATTAAAAGACTTCTCCAGGTCTCTCTCTTTGGAAAGCCCTAAGAGTTTCTTCTTGACTTTTTATGACACACATGGGAACAAAGTTTACATCTTTCAAAAAATAACCAGTGTGTTGGAACCTTGGAAAGTGTGCAGCCTGGATGGGGTGTGGATGCTCTTAAACTTGAAGATATTTTGGACTGTTAATGGTGATTTGGTGACCTTTCTGTTAGCTGAGGGTGCATAAACTGTTGAAATATTCATTCATCACCCTGCTGATCTTGCCTCTGATGTGGTTGGGTACATAGAATATTTGATGGATAATCTTTTCCTCCTGACACTGCCTTCGTTTCAGTGAATTTTGAGCAGCAGATTGTATGTTAGGAGTGGGAAGTACTTCCCAAGCCCCTTCCCATAATTTCTCTTTCTGAGATATATTAGAGACAGTCCAGATGTTTGGCATAGGATGCCAAGTGAATTGCTATTTTTCAAGTAATAATGCCTGCAGAAAACTGCATCTTTGCTCCATCATGATAAGTTGCTGCTTCTGCTGCTTATTAGAGAATTTTTCTGCAACTAAAAATGATTTATTTAGATGGATATGTGCTCTGTCAATGCTTTTCAGTGGAGTTGTAGTGGCACCTAGTGAACACAAAGGCCGATAGATAAAGGACTTGCTGTAGAAATACATGCATATTGATATGAATCACTCTTATAATGCATATATTATGAAGACTGAACATTACCTTATAGTTATTTTTTCCTATTCCTACTCATATCTGATGCACAGAGTAATAGAGGGGTAAAAAAGAATAAATTTTCAGCTTAAGGAAGCTACTTCCAATACTTTTAAGTGTTAGCTTGTAATCTAGGTAAGAATACTATTAAAGGGGGGGGGGCGGAGCCAAGATGGCAGCGCAGCAGCAGCAACATATCGCAGCTCTCACATAGCCACCCCAAAATACCCATAAAATAGGACGCTAAACCAATCCTAGAACTCCAAAACGCACACAAAGATACTTCCCACTAAAGTCAGCTCGGCTACGAGGAACCATATCAGCACTGCGAACCAAAACCAGCCTGCCCTGAAGCCGGGGCTGTGCCCCGGGGGCAGCTGGACAGGAGGAGTGGAGGAGCCTCTCAGGTGAGCGGATTAGCAGCAGCTGTGAGTGGGAATTGTGAAAGGGGGAGATAAGCAGTCCCACAAAAGGCCTCCAGA
>CM053581.1:129165504-129207136 GCA_028627135.1 Pseudochirops cupreus
TCCGAGGCTCCTCCTGTCCAGCTGCCCCCGGGGCTCAGCCAGGGCTTCAGGCCAGGCTGGTTTCGGTTCACAGTGCTGATATAGTTCCTCGTAGCCAAGCTGACTTTAGTGGAAAGTATATTTGTGTGCATTTTGGAGTTCTAGGATTAGTTTAGAGTCATATTTTATGGGTATTTTGGGGTGGCTGTGTGAGAGCTGCGATATGTTGCTGCTCCTATGCTGCCATCTTGGCTCTGCCCCCCCCATCAAATCACAAATCAATAATATTTCTGGAAATTCCTTTAAGACTATTCTAGATTCTATCTCAACACAGTCTCCCAAATAATAATTTACATGAGAAATATTTAAGATACAGACATTGGATTATTCTGCCACTACTCAATTGCCATACTCTCACCCATTTAACCAAGAGAACAAGAGCTATTTTTGTAAGAAAACAATTAAGAACAATTTCAGAAAAATTATTTTCACTACTCTCAATATTTGATTTGAATGATCTTCTTTGGATCAAATTGTACATCCTTGTTCTTATGTAATGAATGTTCCTTCAACATTCTATCCAAGCAACACTTACTTAAGTTGGACCTTATGGAAATAGTTTCTTGACAGATGCAATTCCAAGCTTAAATGTTTTCAAGCAAGGATGTATGTTTGCACTCCTCTATAATCCATGTGTCATTGGTATAGGAACTCCAATATGGATCTATGACTGAATCTTAGAGAGTTTCCTGAAGCTCCAAGAGGTTTAGTTATATCCTAATTATAACATACCTGCTATCAGGTTTGAGCTCATTTTCCTACATCCAAGTCTAGTTCCCAATCTACCACTCCACTGTCTCTCTGTCATCTATATCTTAAATGCTTAGCCACAACTAATGGAAGAAAAATAAATTAATATCATTTTACAATGGTGGACCTGGGGGTGAAAAAACATTCCCTCGTGGTAATTATATAGTCTTTTGTTGGTCGCAGGAAGAATTAAATCCATGTTTGACTACTTATTTCTAGAAGAAGCAGCTCAGAATTAATTATTCATCATATTTATCATATTTTCTTCATTAGAATTTAAATGATCAGGGCAGCAAGTTGACACAATGGATAAAGTACTGGCAGACCTGAAGTTAGGAAGACTCATCTTCCTGAGTTCAAATCCAACCACAGACCCTTACTATCTGTGTGACCCTGGGCAAGTCACTTTACTCTTTTTGCCTCAGTTTCCTCATCTGCAAAATGAGCTGGAGAAGGTAGTGGCAAACCACTCCAGTATCTTTGCTAAGAAAACCTCAAATGAGGTCACAAAGAATCTGAAATGACTGAACAACAACATTCAAGTAGTCAACTTAAAACAATCCTATCCAGTAGGTCCATCTTTTAAGTTATGTCAGTGGTGCATTGTTTCATCTAACTTATCTTGGTAGATTCAGCAGAATACAGTTATTCTTAAAAGGAAACATTTTATAGAGACCATAATGAGGTTCTTTCATGCATGACATCAGGTGATAGTATCTACCAAGAAAATTCTTCTTTTCCATTCATGGACAATTTGGGGATATTTATAGAAATGTTTGAGGTGATTCAAAGTTCTTGTTGGACAAAACACCATATTTGCCTATAGAAATATCTAATGCCTATACTTGAGCTAAAGTATTGATGGTCCTCTATTTGGGGGAGTGAGCACAAATATATCTCTTAAATTTTCACAACAGACTGACAATTTGTTCTCATTATGTGTGGTAGCTAAAGCACTTGATTCTCTCTCCCTTTAACCAAGAACATGGAGTATGTGTGCTTTTAAATACTTGTCAAAAAATTCAATTTTGAATACACTAACTGAATACCTATCAAGAGCTTAAGATATTTCATATTTGAGAGTTTAATCAGTACATTGACAATCCAGTCTCCAAGTTTCATTCCCGTATTGTTACCAGAAATCAAACAACCCACATAATAGTACCTTAACTTCCTGAAGGAATGTCTTCACTAAATTATAAACAAATATAATACCTTCCATCTTTACATAGTTCAGTGCCAAAATTACCTACTTCAATAACATTTTGTCTTTTGTTCTTTTTTTTGTCTTTTGTGAAAGTGTAAAAGTATAAATATAAGTGTCTTTTGCAAAACTGTAATGCCTGAGTTACCCAATGTCCCACAAGTAAGGATCCGTGTAATAAATCTGTCTGAATTTAGTTCCAGGAAGTTTTTCATCTTTGTTAATATATTGTATGCTTCTTATTGTCAGAAAATACAATCTCTGAAAATTATTTCCTTCCCCACCTCACCCCTCAACCTACTAGTAAACTCAGGGACAAATTCAGTACCCAGGCAGTCTATTTCAGGAACTGATTAACATGTACTCTCTCACCTTTATTTTGATAGTTTTAGTTGTGTTTTTTAACAGTTGGAAGTGTTTGAGAGAGGGGGGTAGATTTCTGCAACTTGTCCATGTCACTCACCCTAACCCTGGTTTTATCTTAAGGTTTTGTCCTGAAGCTACTTCTGTTTTCTCTCCATTACTTAGTGACTTCATCAGTTCTCAGATTCCATTACAATTTTCTATGCAGAATCATATCTACCTATCTATCTCCAGTTTTATTCTTTTGCCTGAGTTTCTTTGGTTATTGACACATGATCAGTTGCCAATTGAATGTGTCAAACTGGATGTCCCAGAGGCATCTCAAATTCAATATGTCCAGAACAGAACTCATTACATTTTACCAAAACCCACTTCTCCTCCAAGTTTATTTATTTCTGTAAAGGACACCTTGTCACCCACATTTATAATCTCAGTGTCATTGTAGCCTCCATACTCTGACTCAACTTACATACTTAATCAGATGCCAAAACTTTAAAAAAAAATGTTATCTTTCCTATTCATTCCCCTCTGTCCATGCACAAGTCCAGCACCCTAGTTCAGGCCTAGTTCATTACCTCTTGCCTGGATTATTATAGTAACCTCATAATTGTTTTACCTACCTTCTTTCTCTAACCACTCAGATCCCATGGCTACAAAAATGATTTATATAAAAGCAAGACTAACAATATCACTTGGTAAAATCCATGGATTGAGGAGCTCATTGGTAAATGTGTAATAAGTGATACTTCACCAGAGGAAAAGTATGCACAATGCATTTTTTAAAATTTAATCTGTATTATTAGCATGCTCTTAGCTCTAGACAGCCAACAAAACAATATATAAAACCTTGCTTTGTAACTGATTTCCAAGGTATAAATGTTCTCATTGAAAATTTAACAGTTGGGAGGGAGCTGGTTTGAACTGGATCCAGCACACTCCTGTGTAGATCCCTATTACTTCTATGATCAAATATATTCTCTTCTGTTTGGCATTTAAAGTTCTTCACACTCTGGTTTCATCATACTTTTCCAGGCCTCTTGAACTATGCTCATTTCTATACACTCTAAAGTCCATACATGCAGGCCTCCTGTTTATTCTATATGCATTCCACTCAATCTCCTATCTCCATGCTTTTACAATGACTATTCTTTATGTTTGAAACGTTCTCCTTTCTCATCTCCATTCTTGGAATCTGTTTTCCTTTAAGACTCAGACCACCTTCTGGAAGAGATCTTGCCCTGTCCTCCCCAAGTTTTATTATCATCTTCTGCAATGTGACTTTATCTGCCCTGTATGTATTTTGTGCATGCAACTATATGTTTTCTTCTCCGTTAAAATGTGATTTCCTCGAAGTCAAGTACATTTTGTTTTTGTATACTTAATGCCTAGCACACTTTGTAAATGCTTCTTAAAAGATTGCTTTTATTTCCATTTTATTCTTCTTTCACTTAGGACAATTGATATAGTTTTCTTGGCCCTTAGGCTGTATATAACATTTGTTCTTGTGCATATATCATATTTCTGCAAATGCAAATTTAAGTACAAGACAGTTCATACTTATATGTTTCCCAGAACCGGAAGATTGGCTACCTGTTTGACCATAGTAAATCTCTGCTCTCAAGCAATTCATGCCTGTTGTCTTGTTTTTTAATATATTGTAAAGTCTATTATTGAGCCCCTAACTACAACTAGGCACTAATGATGTGGAATTTAGCCACTGAATACATTCATTAAAGAAAAATGGGTAATTATAGTTCTTTTCAAGAGTGTTTGTTATTCTTAAGAATTACCTCGTGTTTCAAGCTTATCTGTAGACTTTGCTATTATCTTTGTCAGTTTGCCTAGGATAAGAAACAGCTTCTTACCAATAGTTTTATTAGTAAGATTAGGATTCTGGCATATACTTTATTTATAGCTTTTCCCTGAATCTGATTTAACCTCAAAATATCATAGTGTATGTTTATTCATAAAGTTATGTTAATTCTAATGATTTTCATTTTTAAATCAACTCATTCATTAGAAAAGCAGTTATTGTGCCTATTGTGCTATCAGAAAAATATTTTTAGAATTGGAAGGGATTGCCGAAGCCAGCTAGTACAACCCCTATGTGATTGAGAATCCCAAAGTTCCTCACAACCTGGTTCTAATCTATCTTTATAGGATTATTATATACTCCACCCCATCACATACTCTAATCATACTCTGTCTTTCTTTCTTTTCACTACACACAGGATTCTGTCTCCTATTTCTTTGAGAGTTTGGGAAGACAGTTCCTCCTTTCTGAAATGTGCTCTTTCACCTCAGAATTCTTAGCTTCCTTCAAACATCAGTTCAAGTGCAACTCTTAAGTGAGACATTTTCTGATCCCTCCAGCTACCAATGCTTACCCAATCCTATGATCTTATATTTGCTTAGTATGCATACATTTGATATGAACTTATGTTTTCATATTTTGTTTACACTGATAGATTGGAAACACCTTGAGAGCAGGGACTATTTCACTTTTGTCTTTGTCTCTCCAAAGCCTAGCACAGTATCTAATATATAGTGAATAATTAGTTGTTGATTGTTGCTTGTTGTTTGGTTGTTTGGCCCCCAATTTATGTTCATCTAACGTCACTTGAAGTTAATGATAGTCCATTACTTTCTGAGTCACCCTAGGTGAATGGCACCCCTTTACTTTCTGGAGCAGTAAAATAATCCACTTTTGGTTAATTCTCTTATTGTTAAGGGCCTTGAGGACTGGACTAGTTTTACTTTGGATTTTGTTCTCAGTGCCTAGCATAATACCTTGTATATATTAGGTACTTAATAAATACTTGATAATGGAAATTAAATAGAATAAAGTCTAAATCTGTATTTCAGCAACTTCTACCCAGCCTCCAATTCTCTCTGGAACCAAGCAGAAAAAATATAATCTCTTTTCAACATGAATGTCTTTAAAATACTTGAAGATGGCCAACATTAACCCTTATAGTTTTTCTTCTGCAGGCTAAACATTCTTGATCCTTCAATTAATTATCATGTGATGTATTCCTGAACTTCTTTTCTAGCTTTGTCAACATTCTCTGAATGCATTCCAGCATATCAATTGTTCTTTTTAACTAGAATAATATACTGCATGTATAGACTGGCTCATTGACTAGGGAAGAGTATAGCTGGATAATAATGTCTTTCAGTACAGTTCAAGATCCCATTAGATTTTCATTGCATTAGGTACTCACAAGAAGCCTATGGAGCAATTAAAGAGGTCCTCTTTAATCTCATTAAGAAAATAAGACATAGACACATTAAAAAAGCCAAGCATCAACTTTGTAGAACCAATAAGTACTAGAGGGGTTCAGGGAAGGAGGCATGGACAGTAGGATGAAATAATCATATTTTTTGGAGATGAGATTTGAACTTTGAATGGGAGGCAGGATTTCAGTAGGTAGATGGGGAAGAGAATTTCCTTTCTATTGATTGATCAGAAAAGGGTATATCATGTTATGAAAAACTCAAGATTATCCAGGGAAAGATCTTATTGCTCCACTCTTAACTAAGAATGGGACTGATGGCTTCTTAGAGCATGGAGACTAACATTCTAGGGACCGCCATAGTATTTTATACATCCAGTGTAGACAGGGACTGATAAGTATTATGCCTTCTGGAAGTGTTTGAAACAGTACCCTAGGACAAATTAGTTCATACATAGTTCATATGTGTATGTGTGTGTGTATTCTGTTACACACACACACACACCTAAACATACATATATTCCAGATAGGTGGGGCTAGACAAACAAGTTTGCTTACACTGAGATCTGTAAATGGTTTTTCTGCTCAACTTGTTAATGGTAGTAATGAAAAGTACAGCCAGGAGTTCACCATTTTCCCCTCCAGATATTTCTTCCAAAATAAATCAATTGCCCTGCTCCTAAAACTTACTTCATGCTTTTTCATGCTTGGCATCTGAGTCACTGCAAAAGTGCCTCTCCAAATCATCCCCAGTGACCATCGAATCAAGGTTTCCATAGTATAATCAGAGTGTAAGCACTTACTGACTTCTCCTTCCAGCCCTCGCCTAATGATGAATCATTTTAGTGTTCTGTAACCTTTTCTCAGAGACTGCATAGATCTTCTCCCTTTTTTCCTCCTGCTACTATAGGAAAAATACTCTAAATAACTTGTTTTATCCTTCCTAATTTGTCGTCTTGAAACATTCTAATCCTCCTCCCCTCTCTTTTATCACCTATCAATTCCTTCCTTACAACATCTTTGCTCCCTTTCTTCTTTCTCTTGTTCTCTTTCCACTATTGTTGTTGTTGTTGTTCAGTCATTCACTTGTGTCCAATTCTAGTGACCTTCAGGATTATACTGGAGTTTCTTTCTTTCTGTCTTTCTTTCTTTCTTTCTTTCTTTCTTTCTTTCTTTCTTTGCTTTTAGGAGGGGGGAGGGCAAGGCAGTTGGGGTTAAGTGACTTGCCCAAGGTAACATGGCTAATAAGTGTTAAATGTCTGAGGTCAGATTTGAACTTAGGTCCTCCTGGCTCCAGGGCCGGTGCTCTATTCACTGCTCCACCTAGCTGCCCCTACTGGGTTTTCTTGACGAAGATACTGGAGTGGTTTGCCATTTCCTTCCGCAGTGGATTAAGGCAAACAAATGTTAAGTGGCTTGCCCAGGGTCACATAGCTAGTAAGTGTATGAGGCTGGATATGAACTCACGTCTTCCTGACTCCAGGTCCAGCACTCTATGCACTGAGCCATCTACTTCTTCCCATTACATTTCTACAACATATTATCACCAAGCTCTGGCTACTTTCTCAGGTTCTTTTCTTGTACCAGTGACATTCTTCCAGTGTTCCTCTTCCTATTCGTCTTTGAGTCCTCCATCATGTCTCTCTAAAAGTCCAATTCTCTTATTCTTCTTCAGCTGTTGCAGAATTCTTTTTCTGGCAAATGAAACATTTTGATGTCTTTCTTGACTATTTACATATACATCCTCTTTGAGAGGCACTTGAGGACAACTATTGTGCCCACTTTGCCTCTGGCAAAACAGATGTTCAGAAATGGCAAGTGACTTTCTCCAAGTCACACAGTAGAATAACTGGAGTGGCATATCTCTTGATGACCTATCCACTGAACTTTCAGATAGACTATAGAATCCCTAAACATTTGTGTAAAAATCAGCAGTTATTTCTATGTTTGCAAAAACAAGGCAATATGATTTACCCAGTGTCATACTATGAGTCAGTGCTGAAGACTGAAGCAGATACCAATACTCCTTCTTTAGTCAGTGATACTTGCTGTTTGCCAGACAGCAAATTTTAGTTAAATAAATAGTTTTATTTTTAAACATGTTTTCTTCTCTTAGCTGTGGAAGGATACCATCTCTGGAAAAACATGTAGCAAAATACCATAGTTGCATACACACACACACACACACACACACACACACACACACACACACACACACAAGCCTGACCTTTTACTCTCAATTAGGCCGTTTGCACAAACCAAAGAGGAATGTTGCAATGTTCAAAAATGGATGTGTGTATTCCCTTGTTGCCCTGCCCTCTGTGCCAAGGGATTTTGTTTTTAGATTTTGTAGGAAGAATTCTAGCCTGTTATGAAAGTGTAGATTAGAATGTCACAAAGTATAATTATTCAAATAGGCCATTTTCCCACAAATTCAGCAATATGCACTTCATCAAAATATAATTATGTTTCCTGACAGAAAGTTGCATTTTCTACCATGATTCTTTAAAAGATTTTAAAAATTAATATTATGAATGACTAATCCAAACAATATGCCTGTTGGTGCCATTCTCACAGGGCCATGCTGTCAAAGTAGTAGCATTTTTGTTTATTTTTAATTAAAGAGAGTACTAAGTAGGACTCCCCTTCTCCCTTCCCTTCACAGGATGCCCCAGAACCCACTTCTAACCTTTCCAACTATGTCATTTTCCCCTTTTTCCCTTCAAGTCAAACAGTAAACCTCTTCTTCCTCCAGCCATATCTGTGCCAGAAGGAGTACAATCCTTGCTCTACTCTGACACTTAAATCTACTCCCCTCTTTCCGCTGGTTGCATGCCCCATCCCATCCAAACAGACCCTCATGCACCTTAAAGATTTCTAGACCTTGGTATCTACCTTGCCACTGAAACATTAGGAACTCAGGCCTTTTTGTTTGTCTGCAGTTGAACTCTCCTCTATAATTTGGCCTCTTCAATTACAGTATGAGACCTTGAGAGCAAGCCCTATCTTCTTTTGCTGGTTTTATCCCTAGCTTTTAGCATAGTACTTCTATATAAGAAACATTTAATAACCCCCTTCCCATTCATTGATTTATTTAATTTCTCCATTTTGGGTACCAGAATTTAACTTTTGATTTATTCTCTAAACAGTGGTCAAGATAAGAATTAGCAGAACTTAGGCCACATAGAGTCAAACTAAAATTAATAATAGGCAAGGAAGGTAGCTGAGTAGCTGTGAGTTAATTCAAACTCCTTTAGGTAAAGAACTGAGGCACCTTCCAGAAATACTTGCTGTTATCAAGATAAAACCCTGAATAAACTAGGACCTGAATCAATTAATAATTTGTACTCATTAAAATGTCTACTAAGGCTATAATAACTAAATAATTGACACACCTGTGTCACTATTAAATATACTCTCTCATTTGATTCTCATAATAATCCTATGAAACAGTAACTTTTTATATTTTTATTCTCATTTTGATCTGCTAAATAATGAAGACTTTTTAGAGGCTCCATCTTTTAAACCAGTTTCTCCAGAGCATCATGACATAGTCAAGACAAGTTTTTTTGTTTGATTTTGGGGGTGTTTTGTTTGTTTATTTGTTTTAGTACTTTGAAAATAGCCTCACTCTGGTCATTTATTTCATCTATTGTGAAAAACATCATCTGATGAGTAAGCTGAGACTCAAGAGGGTTGTCACATGGCAAGTAAGTAAGAATGTTGTGTTCGAGGAATCACAAGGAGGCCAATGACATTGAATTGCAAATGTATGAGGGTGGGATGGGGAGTAAAGTATTTTTTGATATAACTATTGGAGATATATCTTCTACCTCTTCTTTGTAGATGACCTTAAGGAGTTTAACTACCAAAAGATAGGAGAAATGTAGATTGAAAGCTAGTAGAAGACACTCCCATGGCACACTTGGAGACAAAATCATGGAGACCAGTTATCAGTTTTCCTCAGGGAATTTATAAAGTGGATAATTTGTTACTTTTCATCCATCAGTCACCATCACAATGGCCTTTCAGGTACAGTTTCAATCAAATGTGGTCTCATCCCTTCCATTTTTTCTTCCTCTCTTTTCCCATCTTTTGTTCTCTCTTTCCTTCTTCTTCCTCTCCTCTTCCTATGCCCTCTTGATTCCAAGGACAAGAAGAGATCAAGAAATGCATTATATAGCCCTGCTAAATAACAAAAGTCTTTTTCAAAGGTATCATATTAGACATATTTAAACCAAAGAAATTCTTTCTAGGTATTCTTACACCTTGATATATACTCTTTGATCCAGTGACAAGGGCCTCCTTTTATTTTCTCTGATTATCCCTCAGGCCTGGAATATTCTCCTTCTTTATCTCTACCTATGGACTACCCTGGTTTCCTTTAAGTCTCAACTGAAATCCCATCTTTTACGGGAAGTCTTTCCTGATCCCTCTTAATTCTAGTGCCTTCCTCCCATTTCCTATTTATCCTTCACATAAATTGCTTTGTATGTATTTCTTTTCATATTGTTTCCTCAATTAGATCATAAATTCTCTGAGGGTAGGTACTGTCTTTTGCCTCTTTTTGTAATCCCAGGGTATTGCACTGTACCTGCCACATAAGTAGTCACTTAATAAAGCATTTATTGATTATAACTGATCATGCCTTCCTCAGGGTATTGTGTGTAGGGGTTGGCGTGGGGGGAATGTTTAAGACATTAGTCTTCAATCTGGATAATTTCTTCATGCTACCCATTTTGAAAAGCATCTGCATATTAATTATTGTCATCTATTTAGGTAACACTTCTGTCACTGGGATGAATACCAACATTAGAAAGTTAATGTCCTTGCTTTCTAGAAAGTTAATGTCCTTGCTTTTCAGGGTATGTTGAGTACGTGTTACCATTAAGTTGTGTGCTACAAAGGGAAACTTGATGGATTTGGAGACAAAGGACTAGCAATCATATTTTGTTTTTGCTATTTACTAATTGTGTAAATCAGTTAATCTTTCTAGTTTTCAGGTTCCCTATCTATGAAACAATAGAATTGGTCTAGATGACTTCTTATGTCCCTTTCAGATAGAAAGACAGCAAGGTGTCATGGAATACATGCGGATTTTAATTCAAAAGACCTAGGTTTAATTCCTGTCACTTACTATCTTGTATACTTTGAGCAAGTCATTATCCTTATCTGTAAAATGAAGAAGTTGGACTGGATGACCTCTAAGGCACCTAGGGAGGGAACTAGATGCTCTGGGGATGGAATGCTGGGCCCAGAATCAGGAAGACCTGAGTTCAAATCCAGCCCCAGAAACCTAATGAGTTTTGTGAACCTGGGTCAGTCACTAACACTCTGCCTGCCTTAATCCACTGGAGAAGGAAATGGCAAAGCACTCCAATACCTTTACCAATCAAACCTCATGGACAGCACTGGTAAGATATGGTCCATGGGTAAGACTTGGACATGACTGATTGACTAAACAATAACAAGGTCCCTAAAGATCCAAATCAATTGATCCTATCACTTCATGTTAAAACATTAAAATTTTGCAGGGATAATATTTAATGCAATACTTCCCCTTGAGTACTTTGGATTGAAAAATTTTCAACTTCTCTTTCCTAAAGTTCATTCAATCCAATGTCGTGTGATTTGTAGAAATAATCTCTTAATAAAGTTTTTGCTTTATTGATCAAAGCAGCAGTGGCATGTTGACAAATAGATCTGATAAGGACTAATTTGAAAGCAACTTTCTTGGGTAAATCTTGCTGCATGAATCTGACAGTATGTTTATTTGGTTCAATAGATTCCTTCAGTGTAAAATAGAAGATTTGTACATATGTCATTATGAATAACAACAAGAAATAAATAGCACATAAAGGGCTTTATAAAAAATGAACAACTGGGCCATAAATAAGTTTAAGATGAACAGTCTCTTTGAGATGTTCTTTGTTTTGTTATCTGGTATTAAATATTTTCTCATCCAGTCATTTAGATTCTGTTCCTTATTACTGAATATTCGTTGTGTTTTCACTTAAAGAATTCTTGACTAAAAAGGAAATGGCAGGAGGAAAGTATTTTTGTGTGTGTAAATAAATGTTTACCAAAAGCATATAATTTTCTTTTTAATCCCAACAGCTTTAAATGTAACATTCTCCAAATCAAAGCACATTTCTGTGGTATGGAAACTTGTATGCAAAATATTTGAATTTTAATGCTCACATACATTTATATGATATCCATATTTAGGTAAACTATAAGAATATATACATATATAAGTACATGTACACATGCATACTAAAGATATAGACTTCTCTTTTAAAAGGATTCCAAGTACTGAGATGCTTATTTTCTTTCCAATTTAATAGATAGAAAGAATTGTTAAGGATATTATAGATGTGATTGATCACATTAAAAGTGAAAAAATGTACAATAAAAAAGCATAATTAAAATTTAAAAAATAGCAGAGGTAGACAATTTATGGAAACATAACACAAAACTTGAAATCTAAAATGTATAAAGGGGGTAGAGCCAAGATCGCAGAAAGCAACCAGTAACTTTTCTAAGCTCCTCCAAGAATTCTGTCACTAAACTTTAAAAAGTGAATTTGAACAGATTTTAGAGTGACAGAACCCACTGGGAGATAGAGCGTGGTAGATTCCCAGCCCAGGAAAGTGCCCATGTAGGTCTGGGCAGGGGGAATGCAGAGCACACAGGGGTTGCACCAGTGTGGATCTGAGAGCAGACTACGACAGAGTGAGAAGGAGACCCAGCCAGCGGACTCACCTGCTTAAAGGGTGATTTGCAGCTGTCTCACCACAGGACAGAGGATGGTCAGAGCTGGGTAAGAGAAAATGCAAGGCCCACAGCAGGGACAGCAGCTTCTCCTGGGGCTACCAACCCATAGCCTAGATGTTTAAAAATCACAAACCTGAACTTCCAGGACTCAAGACATCAGAATAAAACCTAGTTTCTCAGATTCCCCTCCCTGGCCCCAAAACCCAGAGATAAATGTCCCACCTAGAGTAAAATCCTGAATTAGTGGAAATAGCCTCAGGCTTGGGAGTCACTGAGGAAGGGGGAAGCGAGGCAATACAGAGTCTAAGCCCAGAGGTGTGGAGCCAACAAGCACTAACAATACAAGCCAGGTGTACCTTAGCACTACCATGGGAATCTGCAGACATCAACCTTGCCAGCCTCCAGCTGCTAGGCCTGCCTGAGCTCTAGCCCAGAGACACAGAGGTGGAAACCTGAAGTGGCCAGACCACCCCTCCCCAATGGGTTACTCTGTGAGCATCAGGGTAACTCAAGGGAAACATTGAGAGTCCTGGCCTTGGCCTCAGTCTAGACACTCAGAGTCTACAGCTTATGCAGTTAACAAACACCTACTTCCCAGCCTGAGAAGCACAATACATCTGCACCCCAGAAGCAGAAATCCACTCTAAAAATCCAGGTTATAGGCAAGCACAATGGGGAAGAAGGTATCTGTGAGATCTAGAACCATACAATCCTTCTATTGTAAGCAAGAACAACCAAATTCAGAGGACAACATGGAGTCTATACTCACACTGGAGACCACAGAAGGAAAGATGAACTGATCTCAAGTCCCAAAAACCATTCTTGGAGGAGCCCAAGAAAGATTTTAAAAACCAAATTAGAGAAGTAGGAGATAAATTTAAATCTACAGTGACCAAACTGGAAAAAAAAACTCACTGAAGAAAACAAATCATTAAAAAGTAAAATTGGAGAACTAGGAGGGAGGTTCAAAATCTAACTGGAGAAAATACCTCCTTAAAAATGAAAACTGAACATATGGAGAAGGATCTTCAAAAACTAATTGAGGAGAATAATTCAATAAAAATTAGAATCAGTCAAATTGAAGCTAGGACTCTATGATGCAGTAAGAGTCAGTCAAACAAAACATAAAGATTGAAACATTAGAAGAAAGTATAAAATATCTCACTGGAAAAACAACTGACCTGGAGAACAGATCCAGGAGGGATAACCTAAGAATGATCAATTTACCAGAAAGCCATGATGAAAAAAGCAGCCTGGACAACATCCTCCAAGAGATTGTCAAAGAAAACTGTCCTGAGGCCCTAGAATCAGAGGGTAAAATAGTTATTGAAAGAACTCATTGGGCTCCTCCTGAAAGAGATCCCAAATTGAAACCTCCAAGAAACATAGCAGCCAAATTCCAGAGCTACAAGGCCAAGGAGAAAATACTGCAAGCAGCTAAAAAGAAACAATTCAAATATCATGGAACTACAGTCAGGATTACACAGGACCTATCAGCTTCTACATTAAAAGATCAGAGGGATTGGAATTTGTCATTTCATAAGGCAAAAGAGCTAGGACTGCAACTATGGATCAATTGCCCAGAAAAACTGAGCATAATCCTTCAGGTAAGGAGATGGTCATTTAATGAAATAAAGGACTTCCAGACTTTTCTGATAAAAAAGCCAGAGCTCAATGAAAAATTCAATCTCCATTTACAAGACCCAAGAAAGACATAAAAAGGTAAACAAGGAAAACACACACTCATGCACACACACACATGCACACACATGCACATAACTTGTGACTCAATAAGAGCAAATTGTTTACATACCCATATGAGAAGCTGATACCTGTCAATATTGAAATTTGTATAATTATTGTGACACTTATGAGGGATGTACATAGATAGAGGGTGTGGGTATAAACGAACTAATCTCAAGATTTAAAAAACCCTATTAAGGGAGAACAAAGGGATTGTAATGGGAGAAAAGGAAAGGATGAGGCAGAAAATGGTAAATTATGTCACACAAAGAAGCATAAAAACATACTCACGTAGAGGGGAAAGAAGGAGGGAGATGAGCATTATATGAACATTATTCTCATTGGTTCTGATTCAAAGAGGAATCAATACAATCAGTTGAATTTAGGATCCTAACATGAAAAGACACAAAAACTTATTATAATAGAGGGAAAGGAGGGAGAGAGAGGCGCACTGTATGAAATTTACTTTCATTGGTTTGGGTTGAAGGAGGGAATAACATGCTCCATTAAGTATAAAAATCCATTGTGCCCTCCAGGCATTAGGAAGGCAAAGGCGGGGTGGGGGGGGTGATGGTGGTGCAAAAAGGGGGCAGTTGGTTAGAAGGGAGGGAAAGAGTAGCAAGGGGAAAGGTAGGTAAAAAGAGGGGCACACAGGTAGGGAAAAAAGAGGGAGGCAGTGATCAAAAGGAAAACTCTTAAGGAGGGGAAGGGAAAAAGAAGATACAAAAATATAAACAGGGGGGAATAGGATGGAGGAAAAGTCACAGATAGTAATCACAACTGCGAATGTGAATGGGATGAACTCTCCCATAAAACAGAGGTGGATAGTAGAATGGATTGAAAATCACAATCCTGCAATATGCTGTCTACAAAAAACACATTTGAAACAAGGGGATACACAGAGCGTAAAGGTAAAAGAATGGAGTGGAATATATTATGTTTCAGCTAAAGTAAATGAAGCAATCCTTATTTCAGACAAAGCAAAAGCAAATATAGATCTAATTAAAAGAGATAAGGAAGGAAACTACATCCTGCTAAAAGGCACCATCAAGAATGAAGCAATATCATTACTTAACACATATGCACCAAGTAGAATAGCATTCAAATTCCTAGAGAAAAAGTCAAGGGAATTAGAAGAAGAAATAGATAGCAAAACTATACTATTGGGGGACCTTAATTTCCTCATCTCTGAATTTGATAAATCTAACCTCAAAATAAACAAAAAGAAGTTAAGGAGACAAATAGAATTTTAGAGAGGCTAGACATGATACATTTCTGGAGAAAACTGAATGGGGATGAAAAGGAATATACCTTTTTTTTTTCAGCAGTACATGGCACATACACAAGAATTGACCATGTACTAGGGCATAAGAACCTCACAATTCAGTGAAGAAAGGCAGAAAGATTAAATGCATCATTCTCAGATCATGGTGCAATAAAATCATATGCAATAAAGGACCATGGAAAGATAGACAAAAGACTAATTGGAACCTAAATAACTTAATCGTAAAGAATGAGTGGGTCAAACAAGGAATTATAGAAACAATCAGTAACTTCATTCAAGAGAATGACAATAATGAGACATCATACCATTGTGGGATGCAACAAAGACAGTTCTTAGGGGAAGTTTTATATCCCTGAATGCATGCATGAATAAACTAGAGGAAATGGAGGCCAATGATTTGGGCATGGAATTTAAAAAGCTAGAAAAAGAACAAATTGAAAATCCCCAATCAAATATTAAATTAGAAATAATGAAAACCAAAGGAGAGATGAATAAAATTGAAATTAAAAAAACTATTGAACTAATAAATAAAACTATGAGCCGGTTTTATGAAAAAAAAAACACAATAAAATTGATGGACCTTTAGTCAATATGATAAAAAAAAAAGAAATAAGAAAACCAAATTTTGAGTATCAAAAATGAAAAATCTAAATCTACCTTCAATGAAGAGGAAATTAAAACAATAAATAGGAATTATTTCGCCCAATTGTATGCACATAAATTTGACAATCTTAGTGAAATGGATGAATATTTACAAAAATATAAGTTGCCCCAATTAACTGAAGAGGAAGTAAATTACTAAAATAACCCCATTTCAGAAAAAGAAATTGAACAAGCCATCAGTGAACTCCCTAGGAAAAAATCTCCAGGCCCAGATAAGTTTACTAGTGAATTCTATCAAATATTTAAAGAACAATTGATCCCAATACTCTACAAACTATTTGGTAAAATTGCTTAGGAAGGAGTCCTACCAAATTCTTTTTATTACACAAATATGGTACTGATACCTAAATCAGAAAGAGACAAAATGGAGAAAGAAAATTATAGACCAATCTCCTCCATGAATATAGATGCAAAAATTTTAAATAAAATATTAGCAAAAAGACTACAGCAACTTATCAATAGAATAATATATTTTGATCAGGTAGGATTTATTCCAGCAATGCAATGATAGTTCAATATTAGTAAAACCATCAGTACTATTGATCATATCAACAATAAAACTAGCAGAAACCATATGATTATCTCAATAGATGCAGAAAAAGTTTTTGACAAAGAAAACATCCATTCCTATTAAAAACACCAGAAAGTATAGAAATAAATGGAGTTTTCCTTAGAATAATAGGTAGCATCTCTTTAAAGCCATCAGCAAGTATAATCTGTAATGGAGATTAACTAGAAGCATTTCCAATAAGATCAGGGGTGAAAAAAGTTTGTCCACCATCACCCCTCTTATTCAATCTGGTATTAGAAATGTTAGCAGTGGAAATTAGAGAAGAATCAAATTAGGCAAAGGAGAGAATAAGCTATCATTCTTTGCAGATGATATGATGACATACCTGGAGAATCGTAGAGAATCAAGTAAAAAACTTCTTGAGACAATAAATAAATTTGGCAAAGTTACAGGATATAAAATAAACCCACATAAATCCTCGGCATTCCTATATATTTCTAACGAAGTTCAACAGCAAGAGATAGTAAGAGAAATCCCAATTAAACTTACAGTAGAGATTAAAAAATGTTTGGGAATCTACCTGCCAAAATAAACCCAGGACCTACATGAACACAACTACAAGACATTTTTCATAAAAATAAAGTCAGATCTAACTAATTGGAATAACATCAATTGCTCATGGTTGGGTCAAGTTAATATAAAAAAAAACGACAATTTTACCTAAATTAAACTACGTATTTAACGCCATACCAATCAATCTACCAAAAAATTACTTGATAGAGCTAGAAAAAATAGCAACAAAATTCATTTGGAAGAACAAAAGGTTTAGAATATCAAGGCAATTAATGAAAAGAAATGCTAGAGAAGGTGGCCTACTCATACCAGATTTTAATCTGTATTATAAAGCAGCAGTCATCGAAACTACTTGGTAATGGCTGAGGAATATAGTAGTGGATCAATGGAATAGATCGGGTACAGAAGAGCCAGTAGTCAATGACTATACTATTCTACTGTTTGAAAAACGCAAAGACCCCAGTTTTTTGGTTAAGAATTCATTATTTGACAAAAACTGCTGGGGAAAACTGGAATATAGTATGGCAGAAACTGGGCATAGACAATCATCTAACTCCGTATACCCAAATCAAGTCTAAATGGGTGCACAATCTGCATATAAAGGCTGATACTGTAAGCCATTTGGGAAAGCAAGGAATAGTTTACCTGTCAGATTTATGGAGAAGGGAAGACGTTATGACCCAACAAGAATTAGAGAGCATTATAAAATGGAAAATAGATAATCTTGATTACATTAAATTGAAAAAGTTACTGTACAAACAAAGCCAATGTAACCAAGATGAAGAGGGAAGTGGGAAATTAGGCAAGAATTTTTATAACCAGTGTCTCTGATAAAGGCCTCATTTCTAGAATATACATGGAATTGAGTCAAATATATAAGAATACAAGTCATTCCCCAACTGATAAATAGTCAAAGGATATGAACAGGTAGTTTTCAGAGGTAGAAATCAAAGATATCTATAAGCACATGAAAAAATGCTCTAAATCACTATTGATTCCAGAAATGCAAGTCAAAACAACTCTGAGCTACCACATCTCATCAGTCAGATTGGCTAAGGTGACAAAATGGGAAAATGACAAATGCTGGAGAAGATGTGGAAAAATTGGAATACTAATGCAATGTTGGTGGAGTTGTGAACTGATTCAACCATTCTGAAGAGCAATCTTGAAATATGCTCAAAAGGCTATAAATAATTGTATACCCTTTGACCCACTTCTAGGGTTGTATCCCAAAGAGATCATAAAAGTGGGAGGAAGACCCATATGTACATACCCGTATGTACCTGTGTGTTATTGAAGCTCTTTTTGTGGTGGCAAAAAATTGGAAATTAAGGGAATGCCCATCAATTGGGGAATGGCTAAACAAGTTGTGGCATATTAATGTAATGGAATACTGTTGTGCTATTAGAAATGAGGAGCAGATGGACTTCATATTTATCTGGAGGGGCTTGTAGGGGCAAAGAGTAGAACCAGGAGAAATTTGTTCACAATGATAGACACAACGTATAGACCATCTTCTAACTCCATATACCAACTTTGATAGACTTCTCAGCAATGCAAGGTTATAAGACAACTCCAAAAGACTCATGATGGAAAGAGATGTCTACATTCAGAAAAAGATCTAGAAAGAACAGAGTTTAAATGCAGACCGAAGCAAACTATCTCCTCTCTTTCTTTTTTATGTTTGGTTTTGTTTACTCTTTCCCATTGTTCGTTACATTGGTTACAACCCTTCTTTACAATCGGACTAATGTCCAATGTGAAAGTATTTGCAGATCCTATACTTGATTTCATGTTGCCAGAGGGGGCAGGGAGAAAATTCGAAACTCAAGGGATTGTGGAACTGAATCTTGTAAACCAAAAGTAAACAAACAAATTAATTTTTTAAAAATTGCATCAGATAAAAAAAATAAAATGTATAAAGAAGTATCAGACATTCCTAGTGCTAATACCCAGTCTGCATTAGTGGTAGACTAGCTGTCACAAGTACAAACAGAAAATTTTCAAAAGAAAAAAGCTCAGATTGTCAAAAAGTAATTGCAAAAATGATCAGCCTCACCAATAACCAAAATGATATAAATTGAAATGGAAAAATATAAATTTAAAAACTTTATGCTCTTCAAATTGATAAAAAGAAATGAAAGCAACAGAAACCAATGCTGGTGAGATTATGGAAAAACAGTGCTGGTGGAATTGTGGAATTTTGTGCAATATTTATATATTTGAGGGGATCACCATGGAACAATGTACTAAAACTTCCAAAAAAACACAAAACAGTTTTGGCCAAAGAGTTCTTTTGTTGTAAAATAGATGTTGAATATATTTCCAAACATGAAATAATAGTAGACTCATATGTAATTGCAAAAACCAAACCAAAACAAACCAAAACACCAAAAAACTACAAACCACCTAAATATCTAGCAGTGGGGTTAAATAAATAGTGATACAATAAATTTAATGGAATACTATAATGTTGTTGGGACCAGCAAACTTGCATAGCAATTTGTAAAGATGTTTTATGGGGGAAAAAAGCAAATCAAGAAAAAATGGGGTACACAATAATTAAGACCATATATGGAGAAAAGTGAATGATAATGATGAGGGAAAGAAAGGTTTGCTTTTTTTTTTTAAGGAGACTTAGAAGGGGAAAATGACAAGATGCTAAGATAAATTTTTCATTGAAACTAATTAAACATAAAACTTCAACAAGCTTAGTTGGTTGTATTAATGTTCAATATTAAGTTTTAAATAAAACATTTGATGTAAAAAATAAAAGCTTCAGGTTGTAGATTTAGAGCTGAAAGGAACCTTAGACACCTTCTAGTTCAACTTCCATTTGCAGATGAGGAAACTAAAGTCCATGGATGTAACTTGACTTGCTCAAGGAGATGGCTAGATGGCACAGTGGATAGAGTACTCAGCCTAGGGTCAGGAAGAGCTGTGTGCAATCCAACCTGAGACACTTACTAGCTCTGAAACCCTGGGCAAATCATTTGTCTTCTGTTCCTCTCAGTTTCCTCAACTGTACAATGGGGATAATACCTTGTATGGTTGTGGTGAGGATCAAAGGAGATAGCATTTCTGAAACACTTAGCACAGTGCCTGGCTCATAATAGGTGCTATATAAGTGTTTATTCCTTTATTTCCCCTTCCCAAGGTTAGAAGGGTAGTTTGTATCTGGGTCCTTTGTCCCAATTGTTTTTTTTACTATCTTACCACTTAAAATAAAAGTACCATTAAAATAAAAAAATAAAATAAAAAGTTCAATGTACTTTAAAGATGGATGCCTATTTAGGAGTGAAAAATACTATCATATAACATTCTGCAAACATTTACATCTCTACAATTTAACCATTCATCAAGCATTCCTTAAGCATCTGCTCTGTTCAAATCATTGTAGCCATTGTTTAGGCTGCAAAGGTTTAAGGATACATATTCCCTTATGTCAAGAAGCTAATCTAATTAGATATCTGTACAAATAATCCTAATATAAAGTAGAATGTGATTACATACAGAGTAGGATTCCAAAGAAAGTACTGTGGAAAGTTTAAAGAAAGAAAAATCACTTTTAGTCTATAGTTTTGGGAAACTTCCAACCTATTACTCTATGATTCCGCTCCTATTACTTACTAGCAGAGCAATCTGTTTGCCTCATTTTCCTCAACTGTAAAATGCTGATTGGATTAGCACCTACTTCCTAGTGTTCTTGTGAAGATAAAATGAAATATTTGTAAAATGCTTAGCATAGTGCCTGGTACATGTTAGGTACAAATATTATTATTGTTACTTGAGCCACAAGGAGATTAAAAGTGTGTGTGGGACTCACATATTTTAGAACTACAGAAAGGTAAGATGATCACACATCAACTACTCTCGCTTTTAGAGTGCTAATTCTTGAGGTAGAATGTCGTTCAGTGTTGTCAAACCGTGCAACCCCATTCAGGTTTTTTTTGGCAAAGATACTGGAGTGGCTTGACATTTTCTTGCCATTGCAGAAAACGTGGCCAGAAAATCTAAAAGTCTTGAAGTTGGAATGGATCTCAAAAGCCATCTAGTTTAACTTCTATCTGAACAAGAATCTCCTCTATAACGTCGCTAACAAATGACACTTCAGTCTTTATTTGAGGATCTCTAGTGAAAGGACAACCACCCAAGACATCCATTTCATTTTTAAATTATTCTAATTGTTAGGAAGATTTTCTTTATATCAATCTGAAATGTGCCTCTCTGCATGTACCTTCTCTATCATGACTTCTCCCTTTTGCCAAGTGCACATTGGTTTCTACCTTTCTGTCTTGTTCTTTGCTTTTGGAAGCTTATTTCCATTCCTGCTTGAAAAGATGGATGACTGACTTCCCTATTGCTCTACTGACAATCCATGTGACTCTGTAGGCAAAAATTCCCTTCCAGTGCCTAACTCTCTTGTATCCTATTAGAATGTAAGCTCCTTGAAGGCAGAGACTGTTCATTTTTGTGTTTGTATTACCTACAGCTACTGTAGCATCTGGCAAGTAGTAGGTACTTAATAAATGCTCATTCATATCCCTCTCAGAGTTCTTCCCTCTGGAACTAAGCAAAACAAACTGATCCATCTTTCACATAAGAGCCTTTCAAATACATGAAAACAGCTATACCTCCCCAATAAGTCTTTTCTTTCAACAAAAACCTCTAGTTATTCTACCAATCTTCATATAGCTTGAATTTGAGACTCCACCAATATGGTCACCCTACTCCAGATATTCTCCATCGATATCTCAAAAAATGTGATACCATATTAGTATATCAATTTGCCCAGAAAAATATGTAGATAGAGAAGAAAAGAGGACTGAAGATGAGGCCTTGCAAAATACCTTGCAAAAGCACTTAGAATGTTAGAGGTACTAGCGAAGGAGACTGAGAAAGAGTGGTCAGATTGTTCAAAGGAGAGTTTTATGTTAGAGGAGATGCTTAATCATGTAAAATGCTGTAAAAAGTCATGAAGCTTGAGGAAAGAGAAAAGTCCCATTGTTGTTCATGCCAAGAGTAAAGGTGTGAAGGATCACAATATGATTGGGTCATTGCATTTTTCTGGGTTTATGTACTTATTATACTAAAGTACAATTAGAATTTTTTTAATCTTAAATTATAATTTCTTCAGGGTGGGGAGTTTATGGTGTAGAAATTTTCCCTTACCAATGCAAAGCAGCAACTGTTTTGAAACTCATAGACTTTAGTTCATCGCTCAAGGCACTTAGAGATTAAGTGATGTGTATGAGGTCTCAAAGTGGGAGATACAATTTTAATAACAAGACAAAACAAAAATTAATAAGATTTGGTATTCAAATTTTCTTGCTTTTAAAAATTTTAAATAGTATTTTCCCAATTATACATCAAGACAATTTTTACTATTCATTTTTACAAGATTTTGAGTTCCAAATTTTTCTCCTTCCTTCCCCCGTCCCTTTCACCCTTCTCTATTTCATAAAATGATATAGGTTATATATGTGCTATCATGTAAAACCATATTTCCATATTAGTCACAGTTGTGAAAGAAGAAACAGATGGAAAGGAAAAAAAACCATGAAAAAGGATAAAGTAAGTGAAAAAAGTATGCTTCAATCTGCATTCAGAGTCCATCAATTCTTTATTTGGATGTGAATAGCATTTTCCTTTGTGAGTCCTTTATGCTTGTCTTGGATCATTGTATTTCTGAGAAGAACTGAGTCATTCTTAGTTGATCATCACACAATGCTGCTGATACTCTGTACAATGTTTTCCTGGTTCTGCTCATTTCACTTTGCAGCAGTTTGTATATCTTCCCAGGTTTTCCTGAAATGTGCTTGTTCATTTCTTATTGCACAATAGCATTCCATTACATTCATATACCACAGCTTGTTTAGCCATTACCCAGTTGATGGGCATCTCCTCAATTTCCAATATTTTGCCTCTATGAAAAGAGCTGTTATAAATATTTTTGCACATGTAGGTGTTTTCCCCTTTTTCATGATCTCTTTGGAGTACAGACCTAGTAGTGATATTGCTAGATAAAGGGCTATAAACAGTTTGTTTGTCCTTTCGGCATAGTTGCAAATTGCTTTCCAGAATGGTTGTGCCCGTTAAAAACTCCACCAATATTTCGTTAGTGTCCCAACTTTCCCACATCCTCTCAAACATTTATCGTTTTCATTTTTTAAACATATCAGCTACTCTGAGAGGTGTGAAGTGGTACCTCAGACTTGTTTTAATTTGCATTTCTCTAATCAAAAGTGATTTAGAGCACTTCATATGCCTAGGGATAGCTTTGATTTCTTCATCTGAAAACTAACTGTTCATATATGTTGACCATTTATCAATTGGGGATTGGATTGGATTCCTACAAATTTGACTCAATTCTCTATATAATTAGGAAATGAGACCTTTATCAGAGACAGTGACTGTACAGACTGTTTCTCAACTTTCCACTTTCCTTCTAATCTTGTTTTTATTGGTTTTGTTTGTGCAAATGCTTTTTGATTTAACGCAATCAATCATCTACTTTATATTTTGTAATGCTCTCTATCTCTTGTTTGATCATGAATTCTTCCCTTCTCCATAGATTTGACAGGTAGACAATTCCTTGCTTTTCTAGGTTGCTTATAATGTCACCCTTTATGTCTAAATCACGTGCCTATTTTGACCTTATCTTCGTATATGATGTGAGATATTGGTCGATACCTACTATGTTTCCTATTGTTCTCCAGTATTCCCAGCAGTTTTTTTTTTCCCAAATAGTGAATTCTTATCTCAAAGATTGGAGTGTTTGGGTTTATAAAACAGTAGGTTACTGTGGTTATTTACTGCTGTGTTTTTTGACCTAATCTATTCCACTGACCCACCACTCTACTTCTTAGCCATTACCAGATTGTTTTGTATGATTACTGCTGTATAGTATAGCTTGAGATCTGGTATTGCTAGTTACCTTCCTTTGTATTTTTCCCCACTAATTACCTTGAAATTCTTGACCTTTTGTTCTTCCAGGTGAATTTTGTTGTTATTTTTTCTAGTTCTATAAAATAACTTTTGGTAGTTTGCTTGATATGGCACTTAATAAGTAAATTAACCTAAATAGAAAAGTCATTTTTTAATATTGGTTCAGCCTACCCATGAACATTTCTTATTTTTCCATTTATTTAAATCTGGTTTTAGTTGTCTGAAAAGTATTTCATAACTGTGTTCATATAATTCCTGAGTTTGTCTTTGCAGGTAGAATTGCAAGTATTTTATATTGTTTACAGTTATTTTAAATAGAATTTCTCTTTTTATCTCTTACTACTGGGCTTTGTTGGTCATATAAAGAAATGCTGATGATTCATGTGATTTTTATCTTGTATCCTGCAACTTCACTAAAGTTATTAATAATTTCGAGTAGTTTTTTGGTTTATTCTCTTTGGTTCTCTAACTATACCATCATATCATCTGCAAAGAGTGATGGTTTTGTTTCCTTATTGCCCATTGTAATTCCTTCAATTTCTTTTTCTTCTCTTATTGCTTATAGCTAACATTTCTAGCACTATATTGAATAATAGTGGTGATAATGGCTATATATATTTCACCCCTGGTCTTATTGGGAAGGCTGCTAGCTTATCTCTATTACTGGTAATACTTGCTGATTATTTAAATAGATACTGTTTATCATTTTAAGGCATGCTCCCTTTGTTCTTATTCTCTTTAGTGTTTTTAATATGAATGGGTGCTATATTTTGTCACAGGCTTTTTGGGGGGGCATCTATTGAGATGATCATATGATTTCTATTGCTTTTGCTATTGATATGGTCATGTTGATAACTTTTCTAATACTGAACTAACCCTGCATTCTGGTATCAATCGTACCTGGTCATAGTATGTAAATCTTGTGACATATTGCTGTAATTGTCTTGCTAGCATTTTGTTCAAAATTTTTGCCTCTCTATTCATTAGGGAAATTGGTCTCTAATTTCCATTTTCTGTTTTTTAGCAATTCTAGGTATAGGTATCAGCATCATATTTGTGTCATAAAAGGAGTTTGGTAGAATTTCTCATTTGCTTGTTTTTCCAAATAATTTATATAGTTTTGTAATTATTATTTAAATGTTTTGTAGAATTCACTTGTGAGCTCATCTGGCAGTGGAGATTTTTTCTTGAGAATTTCATTAGTGGCTTGTTCAATTTCTCTTTCCAAGATGGGTCTGTTTAGGCGTTCTATTTCCTGACCTGGTAATCTAGGTAATTTGCATTTTCATAAATGTTCACCAGTTTCACTCAGATTATCAGATTTACTGGCATATAATTGGGCAAAAATACTTCCTAATTATTGCTTTAATTTATTCTTCATTGATGGTGGCTTCAACCTTTTCATTTCTGATACTAGATAATTGATTTCCTCCATTGTTTTACATCAAATTAACCAATGGCTTACTATCTTAATTTCTCCCCCATAAAACTAGATCCTAGTTTCATATATTAGCTGAATACTTTTTTTTTACTTTAAATTTTATTAATCTCACCTTTGATTTTTCAGAATTTCCATTTTGGTGCTGAATTGAGAATTTTTAATTTGTTCTTTTTCTAGTTTTTTTTTTAGTTGCATGTCCAATTTATTGATTTGCTCTTTCTCTGTTTTGTTGATGTAAGAATTTAAAGAAAAAAAATTTTCCTCTAAGTACTGCTTTTGATGTGTCCCACAAATTTTGGGATGTTGTCTCATCATTGTCATTCTCTTTAATGAAATTATTTTTTTTTCTATGATTTGTTCTTTGACCCACTTATTCTTTAGGACTAGATTATTCAATTTCCAATCAATTTTTAATCTATTTTCCCACTGCCCCTTGTTTAATGCATTTTGATTGCATTGATATTTCTGCTTTTCTACATTTGATTTTGAGGTTTTTATGTCCTAATACATGATCATTTTTTATATAGGTATCATGTGCTGCTGAACAAAATGGTATATTCCTTTCTGTTCCCATTCAGTTTTCTCCAAAGGTCTGTCATATCTAACTTTTCTAATATGTTACTCACCTCCTTAATTTCTTGTTTCTTTTTGTTGTTGTTGGATTTATCAAAGTCTGAGAGTGGACAGTTGCTTTTTCCCACCAGTCTAGTTTTGCTAACTATTTCTCCCTGTAACTCACTTAACTTCTCCTTTAACAATCTGGATGCTATTCCACTTGGTACATATATGTTTAGTCTTGATATTATGTCATTGTCTATGGTATCTTTTAGTAAGATGTAGTTTCCTTCCTTATTTCTTTTAATTAAGTCTTTTTATTTTTTTGCTTTTGCTTTGTCCAAAATTAGGATTGCTACTCCTGCTCTTTTTATTTCAGCTGAAGCATAAGAGATTCTCTTCCATTTCCTTACCTTTCCTCTGTATGTCTCTGCTTCAAGTGTTTCTTGTAATCAATGTACGGTGGGATTCTGGTTTTTGATCTACTGAGCCATCCACTTCCATTTTATGGGAGAGTTCATCCCATTCACATTCATAGTTATGATTACTACCTGTGTATTTCCCTCCATCCTATTCTTCCTCCTATTTATCCTTTCTCTCCTTTCACTGTTTCCCACTTCACCAGTGTTTTGCTTTCTACCACCTCCTCTGATTTGCCCTCCTGTCAGTCCCCACCCTCTTCCATTCCATTTACTTAATCTCCTCCCCTCCTGCTTTCCTGCCAGGTAAGACAGATTTCTATATTCTACTGATTGTGTATATTATTCCCCCTTTGAGCTAACACTGATGATAGTAAGGTTCAAGGCCCATCAACCACCCTCCCATCTTTCCCTCTGATGTAAGAGTTTTTTTGCACCTCTTCCTGTGAAATAATTTACCCCATTCTACCTCTCCCTTCCTTCTGCACCCAGTGAACTCTGATTTCTCTTCACTTATTTGTTGTTGTTGTTGTTCCCTCAAATTCACCTTATACCCATACTCTGGTTTTTTGTACTTCCTTTTCCATTTGGCCAATTGTACTTTTTAATTTGTTTTCTTCAGTGGATTTTTATATCTCCTTTTCCAATTAATCAGTTCTATTTTTTAAGCAGTTGTTTTCTTTTTCCAAGCTGTTAACTCTTTTTCCCTTTTCTCTTTGCATCACTCTCATTTATTTTCCCAATTTTTCTTCTACCTCTCTTATCTGATTTTAAAGCTCCTTTTTGAACTCTTTTGTGAGCTTTTTCTGAACTTCAGATCACTTCCTGTTTTCCTTTGGAGTTTTGCCCATATATACTTTGACATTGTTATCCTCTTCTGAGTTTATGCCTTGTCCTTCCCTCTCATCATAATAACTTTATATGGTCAGATTCATTTATTGTTGTTTCTGTTATTTTTTTGCTTATCTTTTAAAGTTAAACCCTGGTCCTGGTGTGGAAGGGGCATGTCTCAGGCTTCTTGTGCCAAGGGCTGCAGGACCTGGCTGTTTACCTAGTGCTATATTAACATTGCCCTGAAGCACTGAGGAACCCTCGTATCTGGTGATGCATTGAAGCAGTGGGTTGCGAGGTGGCTGGAGGAACTAGGGGTCTGGCAGCTTACCTGGTATTGAGCTGGGATCTTAATGCTGATGTCTGGTGTGTGCTGAGATCAGCAGGGTGTTTCTGTGTTTCTTGGGGCTACATTGAAGCATGTGGTAGTCTGGTCACTGGAGGCTTCTTGTTTCCCTGGGGCTATACTTAATTAAGCACATGGTTGTTCACAGAGCTGGAGTCTGTCCATTCCCCTGACTATGCTGAGACATGTGGGGGGATCTGGTGTTGCCATTTTCCTGCTGCATCCCACTGGGGCTCAGAACCTCCCACTGGTTTGCTGAGGTATGACTTGCAGCTAGTTTGCTGGGATGCTTCTTCTCTTGGACTGTGTTATCCTTTTACCCAAGTGAAACAGATTATTTTTTGCCAATCTTCCAATTTTCTTGGGCTAAAAGATTGTTTCACTCAGTCTTTTTTGGTGGTTCTTGTATTCCAGGATTTGTTTTGGGGCCCTATTTTATGGTTCTTTGGAGGTGAATATGGGAGAATTACGGTGATTTACTACTTATTCCACTATATTGATTCTCAGAAGTCACTTCTTTTTTGATTTTTAAGCCAAAGCCATTGCTAGGTAGATTGGACATGAAAATAACAGAAGCAGGCACTGACCTTCACTGTGTGACTCTTTGCCCTGTCCCATTAATTATTGTAGTGAATGACTAACTAACAGCCTTGTAATAAGTGGGCCAAAAATGTTTTTGGCAGCATCCATTCACTCTATAATACTAAACATATTTCATTCCCTTCTCCAAGTACTTCCATCCCACTGTACCTACTCTGGAAAATTAATTTCCCACCACTTTATCCTGTTTACTTTTCCTTAATGCCCAACACTTCACTGAGTATTCTGGAGTTCCTGTGTTGCAGTCAAAGGGATAGTACAGATTCACAGAATAGATGGGCCAAATTCAGAACCAACCCCCTAGTTATTTTAGGGGTCAAATGGTAGAGGCAGATTGGTCCTAGCTGCTACACACTGGATTGGAGTTTGAATTTGGGTTTTCCTGTCTTGCTTTTTTATTGGCTCATTTGAGCTTTTTGCTTCTCTGTCCTTGAGTGCTAGCCTGTTTTCCTGAGAAGCAAGAGTGACTAGGTTATAACTCCTAGAAAGTTTGAGAAGTCACTTCTAAAAGTCCTAGGGTGCCAGGAAAGAGAGTTAGGAATACTAACAGAGGTTTGTTGTACATTCTTTGACCCCTGGCCTCTCATTCTGGGAAAAATCCTCATAACTTTAAAAGTCCCCATTCTGCTTTAATGCATACACATTCCTGTGTTCCTTTTGAGACCACCTTGTTTCTTATCCAAGAACTAGACATAGGTACCAAGGTAAAATGATGGGGGATGGGCAATTGTGGTGAGGGTAGATTGGGAGGAAGGAGAATTTTTCTTCTTTGGGTTGCAGCTAATTTTATTGTGCAGTCCTTTGACCCTGCCTGCCAAAGAGATTTGTCTAACCCTGAAGATGATGTCTCCTCAGGGATTCATTTACTTTTGCTGGCTGAAGACTGCAAACTGTGAAATACTTTCAGGTTCTACACAAAAGTGGGAACTAAGTGTAACTGGTCTCAATTGGCCACATACTTCCCTATCCTCTAAATTTTACCTAACACTGGCTTCAATTTTCAACAAATCTTGCTCAAAGGCCAAGAAAAATAATTTTATGTGTATCACAGAATCAGAGAATCTCAGAGTTTGAAGTGACCTCAGAGGCAACATAAATCCAGCTGGTTGGGTGAAAATTGCTAAGAGGCAAATTTGGGTTTGATGTAAAAGACAACTTAATAACAATTAGAGCCTCAAGAGGTATTAGGTTTCCTGTTCTCAGTGGTCTTCAATCAAAGATTAGATGAACAATTGACAATTGTTGGGGATGTTATAGAGGAGATTTAGTTGGGTGGGGTGGGGAGTAAGGTTGGGCTAAATGACTGCTGAGATCCATTACAACTCTGAAATTCTCTCATGGTGGGATAACTCATACCAGAGGAAGAAGCCACTCTAAAACATAGCCTAACCAACTGGTCATCCAATGTTCCTTTGAAGAACTTCAATGAGGGGGAGTGAACTACCTCTTCCTACAGCCCATTTCATTTTTTATTATCTCTATTAGGAAGTTACATTAAGTCTACATCTATGTCTTCACAATTTTCATCCATCATTCCTAGATCTACTTTCAGAGATTGAGCAGAAAATATAGATTGGACTAGTGATTGAGGAACCTTCAAAATCTAAAATACTGTGATTTTGCAATATATGTACATGTATGTATAATGTTTATGGAGAGAGAGAGACACACTGAGAGACAAAAAGAGAGAGAGACAGAGAGAAGCAAAGAGTCAGAGAGACAGAGTTAGAGAGAGAAACAGAGAGACAGAGACAAAGATAGAAGTAGAGACACACACAGAGAGAGACAGATACACACACACACACACACACACACACACACTCACAGAATGAGTTTATTTTGAAGATGCCTCAATCACTAGTCCAAACTATAACAGAATGTAATCTTGACTGTAACATATATGGCAAGTAATGCTCCAGCTTCTAACTGAAGGCGTTCAATGATGGCAAATCAATCATCCCCTGAAGGAACCAGTGATATTTTGAGCCAGCTCTAAGTGTTAAGAAGTTTTCTTGATATCAAGCTTCCATTTGGCTCTTTATACCACCCACTTATTGCTTCTGGTTCTGCCTTATGGAGCCAACAAAAAGATGTTTAATTCCCATTCCACATGACAATTTCTCTGATACTTCAAGAAACTTATAATGCCCCCTGAGTCCCCTGGAGTCTTCTCCATTCTAACTATTCTCACTTCTTTCAATTGCTCCTTGTATGTGGTAGACTCAGTGCTCTTCACCACCATGGTTGCCCTTTTCTGAATTATCTTCAGCTTCTCAGTGTCCTCCTTAAATTGTGACTTCCAGAAATAAGCACAATACTCTACATCTGATCTGATTAGGGCAGAATTTATCAGAAGCTGGGCTTTTCAATAATTGGTGATTCTTTTTTAAAAATAATATTTATTTTTTTCCCCAATGATACATTTTTTAGGATTCACTTTGACAAGATTTAGAGTTCCAAATTTTTCTCCTTCCCTCCCCTCTTCTCTTCCTGAAATGGTAGCCAACTTGATATGGGTTGTATGTATATAATTACGTAAAACATATTTTCATATTAGTCACAGTTCTGAAAAAAATAACAGATCAAAAGGAAAAAAAACAAGAAAAAATAAAATAAGTGAAAAGAGTATGCTTCAATCTGTATTCAGAATCCATGATCTGGATGTGGATAGCATTTTCCATGGTGAATCCTTTGGACTTGTCTTAGATCATTGTGGTGGAATCCTAATAAACCTGCCCCCAATATTCCAATATTCTATCTTCTTTGTGGGCCTCAATGAACAGCAAACATGTCCTGATTTAACCACACAATCTGGCTTTAACCACACCACAGGCATCCAGACTCAAATCATAGACCTCACTGAATTGCAAGCCCACTGCCCCTACCTAGCCACTGACCTCTACCCCAATACAATACCTTAACTTTCTTATATAGGACTCACTGCCTCACTAGAAAAGCAGACATGTCCATGAATTCATGCTCACTAGAACAGTATGCACTGGAATAGTCCATACAATGAATGCTAGCCACCGTCTCTAGTAGCCACTGCTCCCCAGACCCATTCCTCATATTTCCCACAGAAATAGCAAGCAAATCCATACACTCGACCACAACCACAACCATGTAATCTCAGATGGAACCACAATAGACAGCCAATCAGAAAGCAGTACCACCAAGATGCCCGAGTAGGATGTGGATCCCAAAACAATAGAAAGGACTTTCCCCACACCTGCATAGTAATAGTAAAGAACTGACCTAAAGTAAACTTATGACATAGAGAGGCTTATCATAAGATCATTATCATCTATTAATGCCTCCCCCCAATTTGAGCTTTTCTGTATGCATTGTGGGTAATTGCATGCACAGTTCCACCAAAACCAGGACCTTTCCCCTATTACCTAATCCCTTGACAAACTTCTCTTGCCTTTTCAATATTCATAATTTCTGTTGTGTAATAAGCCTGTTTTGCTGCCTGTCTTGTCTGCTGAAGTTGCTTTCTCTTGGAACTCAGCCCACTACAGAGAGTCACTCTCAATAAATGCCTAAGCTTGGATTGGAGGTAGTCTGAGTACGTGAATTCATTTGAGATGACCCACACAACACAACAAGAAACTGGAACAATTTAATAATAGGGACACTAAGCCGAAAAGAGCTGTCATTCATAGTTGATCATCACACAATGTTGCTGATATTGTGTATAATGTTTTCCTGGTTCTGCTCCCTTTACTTTGTCTCAGTTCATATAAGTTATTCCATGTTTTTCTGAAATCTGCCTACACTTCATTTCTTATTATACAATAGTATTCCATTACATTTGTATACCACAACTTTTTCAGCCATTCCCCAAACTGATGATTGTCCCCTCATTTTCAAATATTTTGCCACCATAAAAAGGGCTGCTTTAACTATTTTCATACATGTAGGTCCTTTTCCCTTTTTTGTGATCTCTTTTGAGATACATATCTAGTAGTGGTATTGCTGGATCAAAATGTATAAACAGTTTGGTTTTCCTTTGGATGTAGTTTCAAATTGCTTTCCAGAATGGCTGATCAGTTCACAAATCCACCAATATCTTAGTGTCCCTATTATCCCACATTTTCTCCAACATTTATCATTTTCCTATTCTGTCGTTTTGGCCAATCTCATACATGTGAGGTGGTACCTCAGAGTTTTTTTTTTAATTTACATTTCTCTAATCAAAAATGATTTAGAGCACTTCTTCATATGCTTATAGATAGCTTTGATTTCTTCATCTGAAAACTTCCTGACTTTGACCATTTACAAATTTCTCTATATATTTGAGGAATGGGGCTTTTATCAGAGATACTTGCAGTAAAGATTATTTCCCAGCTTTCTGCTTTCCTTCCAATCTTGTTTGTACTGCTTTAACCTCAGTTTACTCCTCTACAAAATGGGGATAATAATAGTATCTACCTCACAGAGTTATTGTGAAGATCAAATGACATTATATTCGTAAAGCACTTGGTATAGTGACTGGCATATTGTAGGTGATGTATAAATGATGTAAAAATAATCACTGTAAAAATCCTGCTGTCCAACCTGATAGATTTCAACCTAATTTTTTTTAACTACTTATGGTTTTTCACATTGTACCTCCTAAGTACCTCATCAGGCACCTTTACAACTTGGCATCCTAGACCAGCTTCCTTTATCTCAATAATAATTTTATAGCCATACACTATTTTCTTTCCCTTTTGCTACTAACCTCATTTCTTTCATCAACTTGTTTTGAATATTTTACTACTTACTATTTGTTTTAGTTACTGATTCTTATTTACTTTTCCTTGCTAACAAAATATTTTTGAAAAAAAGAAAAAGATAATTTTTAAGCACTAAATTTTGTGAATATAAATAGAAAAATCAGATAATCCTTGCTTTCAGACAGCACACATATTCCAAATTGGGGTGACAGACAGGCAACATATATGAGAGATCAGCTACAGACAGATAGAAAGGTCCAGACATTCTAAATATTCACTGTAACGTTGTGGATGGCAAAGCCTGGGCCTTAGCAATTCCTTTGGGAAATGGGAAGTAGCCTGAATATAACCAGGATTCTGTTTTCCTTTCTTCAGAGGTGAAGATGGAGGAATGGTAAATTTGTAGCTGGGAGTAGAACACTACTAGTAAGTAGGCTAGAGAAATCCACTCCAAGGCATCTGCTCTGCCAGTATCCATATAACTCTTGGGTAACTTAGGGAGGTGGAAGGGGAAAGGGGCCAACCAAGAGCCTTTAATCTCACATGACCTTAAGCAAGAAGTCAGAATACTCACATCACCAGAAGATTCAAGAATATAGACTCAGCTCTTCATGCTCCATGAAATGACAACTTTAGACCCAGCCATCACATGTTAGATTAGACCAAACCTCTGCTACATATATGTTTATATACATACATACACAAGGAGAGGGAAGATGAGCATGATCTGACATGTACCCTAGATTTGGAAAGACTAAGCTTTAAAGGATTGGTAGTATCTTTAAGGTAGTATCTTCTTAAAGGAGAAGCAGCCCAGCAGGAATGAATTCAAGATAAAGTTAGGAAAGACACACAGAGAAACAATTCTTATAAAGAGAAAAAGGGAAAGTTTTCTAATAAAATTGAAATGAAAGGCAACCCTGATCAAAGACTAATATTAAAGACTAAATGAAAAGACTGTCCAAGTTGAACAGTCTTTTCATTTAGTCTTTAATGTTTAGCTTTTTTAAAGTTAATTTAGTTGAGATGGACAGAGTGGACAGAGTGCTGGACCTGAAGTATATAATACCTGAGTTCAAATCTAATATGATGAAGTTAGTAGCTGAATGACCCTATAAGTTACTAAACCTCTATTAGCCTGTTTCCTCATCTGTAAAATGAAAATAATAATCACACCTACCTCCCAGAGTTGTTGAGTATAAAATGAGATAATACTTACAAAGAAACTTATAAAGCTTAAAATTCTATATAAATGTTAACTATCACTGTTTATTATTATTGTTAGAATATGAAAGCAGTGTTAGGTAACAGGATATAAATGTATATTTATATATGCATATGCATGCATGTACATAGATACATATATGCATATACAATACATACATACATATATACATACATACATGTGTATGAAATAATTTAATGCCTTTGTCTCTGTCCTCATGAACAACCCTAAACTCCTGAGACACAGGAATGGCTAAATTTTAGTTCTTAGAAAGTTTTCAAATAGGTTGTTAAAAGCCACTGATATGTATGTGTTTATATATGTGTGTGTACATACATACATGTTCATGAATATTTATACCCTTCAAAACAAGAAGGAATATGGGTTACAATTTTAAAATATAAACGCATACAACAGAAAATTGAAAGCACTGCATTCTTTTTCTCTCTAACCTGTTATCAACTTTTGTAAAGAATAAAATGGCTCTCCATTCCCTAAGGATGTTGTAAAGGAGAGAACAAACAATCTAACTCTATTAATGTCTTCCAGTCTATGACAGAGAACAGGTTCTTTGAATCTGATGATTTTTATTATTTAAGAAAAGAACTGGCTTAGACTGTAGACCTCTCACTCAAAATCAAGAGAAAAATCTACATGTAAGTCTAGGTTTCCCAAAGGGGAGAAAATGAGAAGGTACTTCCTATCCATTAAAGTACCTAAAATAATTTAAAGAGAAAGTTAAGCTTCTCCAGATGCTAAATACTTTATTTCTAAAGAAGCTCAAAAACATTGTCATCTGCCAAAAACTTGCATATGTTGTAGTTCACCTAGGTTGCTTACTAGTGACAACCATTTTTCCTGTCAGCTGGACCAACAGCTCCTTCTTGGATCCATCTTTGCCTGTAGGGAGTAAGAGCTAATTCATCATGTAGAGCTAAACTGGCAGATATCTTCTAAAGTGACCCAGTGCTCTGTCTCAGAAGAATATGGATCTTTCAAATGGTTCTGTGTACCTGACTTTGGAAAGATGTTGGGCAATAGGAGGAATGAGGTAGCATGACTCAGATTAAAGACAATTACACCACAGAGTGCCCCTTTTGTGCATTGAGGCTATATGTCAATCTTTGAAATTTCATGTATGTCTCCTTGAAGAATCATGATGAAACAAAAAAAAAGTAATTAAAGAAGAATGATTAGAAAAAAGTACAAATATTCATCAAGGAAAATGCACTAAACATGCAAATGCATAAATGCAGGTAATGAGGATATTTGTCAGTTTAATTCAGTGTGATCAAGTATGTTACTAAAATATTATATATTATACAATCTAACATAGTAATTTAAGTACCCTTTTATAATTAATGTTTCAGCCCTTCATCAAGGTCACTGGTAAGGTAAACTGTGGCTCCCATCCTTTGTCATAAAAGTGACACCAGTTATAAATTAAGACCTGAAGTCTTGATACAGTGCATTGGATAGAAAGCTGAACTTGGAGGCAGGGAGACCTGAGTTAGAATACTGCCGGAGACATTTTATTCATTGTATGACTGTCGGTAGGTTACTTTACTTCTTTTAATCTCAGTCTCCTTCTCCATAAATTAAGAATCATGATAGCATGATAGCAGGAGTGTGCTGGAGCCAAATAAGACTATTGTTAAATTTTCAGTGTTAGCATTTTCACCTCAGAAGTCAGCAAATGCTATGAATTAGGGCTTGATCTATTATTTTGATTGCCTAGACTTAAAAAATGATAAAGAAAATGTTAATACTGCAGATTAAACATAAAGGTGTTTTATGTATACTCAGTTTTGGAGAGTCATTTATTAAATGTTTATCATCACACCTCTGTTTACAGTAGTTATGAGAATCAAATGAGAATATATTAAATTATTTTTCAAATCTTAGATCTCTGGACAAATACTATCTATTAACTATTAAAAAGAAAAGTACAGAGAAAAAGGAAAATAAAATCACAGGAATACAGTATATATTATCAAGTGTAATATAAATGGGTACCAATACAGAAAGTTTCTCCATTGAAGTATTCCTCTGATGGCTTGTACATGGCATAAAAGTGACCCCGAGTTCCCAAAGTCTATGCCAGCTAAGCTTGAGCTCATTCCTATCAATCTAAAAGACTTTTGACCATGGGCACCTGATAGTATTGGGACGCCACAGCAGGTCAGTTACCAATGAAAATGTTATTTGGTGGAACCAACTTAAAAAGACTGTCTGCTAAAGTCAAATCTCATCTAATGCAATAAACATTTTTTAAGTGCCAATTATGTGCCAGGCATTATGCTCTGCTGGGGATATGATTAATAAAAAAAAATACAGTCCTTGCCTTCAAGGTGCTTACAATCTGATGGGTGGGAGAAAACATGCAAAAAAGAGGAAGAAAAGCATATGAGAGAGTTGTACTACACCAGGGGATACCTGGAATAGGGACATCTTGTTCCATACAAATGACACTAGGCAGAGTAGAAGATGCAAAGTGGAGTGATCTGAAAGTCCAGTTTCCACATTCTCTAAAGGAAGACATTGGGTTGTGGTTTGTCCTTCTTTCTTGAAGAGGAACATGACATCAGGAAAATGATGCCATGACTTGCAAATAAATTGGATTTAACTGAGGGAGGGCTGTGCAAAGTCACCAACCTAACTTTGTCTTCTGGAAGCATCTGGGTCCAGCGGCTAGATACAGATCAGGACAACTAAAAATGGTCCACGATGAGGTGAGAGACCTTGGCCTTTTTAAGCTAAGATCTTTCCAAGGTCTCACTTTGACTGAGGCAACACCCATTCAGTGATTTGGACTATTTAAGAAATGAGTCAAGAGATGGTCAATTTAATCTGCCCCCCCCCAAAAAAAAAACTGGTAGGGGAAAATCCTGGGGATTTCTAGTCAGAAGAGAAACAATTGCTATTTACATTCACTCTGAGCCATCAAGGCCCAAATAATAACCACTAAGTGGTGCTTAGGTAGGGACCTATTATTGGCCAATAGGGAAGAATTTGGTACTCTCTCCTCAAGCCCTCCAATCAGAGGGAAGAAGAGGCTGAGGAAAGTGATGTTGATCAAGTCATGAGTTAACAGGAAGGTAATGAGATTAACATTGATGAGTTTAATCTCAGAGGTTTATCTTGGGAGTTGAGAAGTTCTTGGGAGTTGAAAGGAAGAAGGGTAACAGATACAAATGGGAGTGAGAGTTGCCTCAAGGAGTTCTCACACTGATGATTTTATGAGTCCTTGAAGAAGAGTGAGTTAGTCAAATGATGGAAGAGAAATGGGACTTATTTTGCTTGGTCCCAGAAAGAAATAGCAACCCAGGGTGAAAGTTGCAAAGAGGCAATTTAGGCTTGTGGGGAAAAAAAAATGTTGTTCAGTTGTCTGACTACTTGAGACCCTGTTTAGGGTTTTTCTGGCAGAGATACTAGAATAGATTGCTATTTCCTTCTGCAGTTCACTTTACAAATGAGGAAACTGTGGCAAACAGGGTTAAGTGACTTGCTTACTGGCACACCCTTAGTAAGTGTCTGAAGCAAGATTAGAACTCAGGAAACTATCTTCCTGATGTCAAGCCAGGCATGCCATTCATTGTGTCACCTACTGGTCCAAGAAAGAAAATCACTTTAAAAAAATGGAGGAGAAAACTGAGTGCATGTGTATGTTTGTTTGTGTGTATGTGTGTATGTACATTTGAATACCAGGCTTGATATTATAGAGATCAGCCAACACAAAGGATGAGGAAGAGCAGCTGAGGCACTCAGAAGTTCACAGGGAGATAAAAATATCCAAGAAAAATCCGGTAACAAACCCATAGTCTCAAATGTCCATGTATGTTTACCCAAAGTTCAGAAAACAAGCAAGAGAAAATGAGAGGTCCTAATGTAAGGAGGCAAATCTGACCCTATCTGTAGCCCTGAAACTTAATGGTTTGATGGGATGAAACCCCAAATGGACTGAAATATAGCTCTGGATGGATATTCCTTGTTCAAAGGAAACATGTTAAATAAAAGAGAGTGTAGAGTAGCATTGTATATTAAGAAGTTATTATTTATGGCAATCAATCAAGAAGTCATAAAGAGATGAATTGAAGATGCAAGGGCAGGGAGCACAGAGAACATCTGGGTTATCCAACTTCATTACCTGGTATCTTACCTTCTACTAATGAGCCCCAGTACACTCACGTGCCTGTGCTTAAAGATCAGTGGATGGAGAAGCTGGAGAAAATTTTGTCATCATTGTGCAGTAAAAACCAACTGAACAAAATGAGAAAAATGATTATGACTTCAGGAAACAGGTCACAAGCATGGTATCAGAAGCATGATATGGTAGATTTCAATTATCAAGGCATCTACTCAAACTTTCTTCTGAAAGTAGTGTAGCTGATAACTTCTTGACTTATCTTAATCATAATTTCTTCCCTCAAAAGCAGACATGTATTTGCTAGTTTCCTTCATCAGCCTTAGCTTATTCAAGACCTTAATACTCCTGACACAATTTTTTATATGGCCATACCATTTTCTTACATTCTTATTATTACCTGCCCTTGCTTCCATATTATGTACATATATTTGTTTAAAAATCAAAATTGACTGGTAAATCCCTAATGTATCCTTATCAGTCTCTTCAGACAAATATATATTCCTTAAATTTATGAAATTGTTACCTTTTATGTCTTCATAATTAAATTCTTGAGCATTTTTATTCATCCCGGATATAATTATTCCTCAGAATTTTAATCTAGTGGAATCAACTTATCCTTTCTTTGAACACTTTGAAATCTGCTCTCTCAGTAAATCAGACTATAATCATGGTTTTTTTCCCCCTCCCTCTAATACTGACTCTATAATAGAGTGAACTTCTTTCCAAGGTTCTTATCCTTTTCACCAAAGCAACTATTTCCTTCTTATTAATGAGAATCAGATCTGGGATAAGATTTGCTATTGATGATTCCTGTACTGTCTGGGCTTCACTACTGCAAGACAATTCTTCTACTTCTACTTCATAATTGATTTGCTATCTCCCTTGCCACAGCTGCTATTCCAAACTTTCACTTTTGTCACATCTCCCATGCTAATCCTCCCCTTCTACTCATCTGAGGACCTTACCTCATGCTTCATGAAAAAATGAGGCTATTCATCCTATTTGACCCTTTGTCATCCTGCATCTCTTTGTTCTCACTTCCTCTCCTTTTTCACTCTGAAGAAGAGGTAGTTTTTTTTTCTTTGCCAAAATCAACTTCACTACATGTACCATTGATCCTTTCCACACCATCTCCATACATTACCAAATTGCCCTCAGTATAATCCCCACTTTTCCTTCTCTTCATTCTCTCCCTATCTGTTGGCCTCTGTCTTACAAGTTTAAAACAAGCTTGATTCCTCAGTCCTTTAAAAAATATTGATCCTATCATCCACACCAAATACAGTCATATCTCTTCTGTACTTTTCAGTCAAATTCCTTACAAAAGCAGTCAACACTTGATTCCTACACTTCCTCTCCTTTTACTCTTCTAAACCATCTGTAATTTGACTTTTAATCACATCATTCAACTGAAACTGTACTCTCTAAAGGTAGCAGTGATCTTTTACTTGACAAATCTGTCTTTCTCATTACTAGTCCTGCTTGACCTCTCTCTGTATCAGTTAAGACTGTTGGTCACTTACACAAACTCTTGTCTTAGAATTTGTGCACGTCACTTTTTCTTGGCTATCTTTCTTGTCTGACTGTTCCTCAGTCTCTTTTTCCAGATCTCCATCCATGTCATGCCTACTAAATATGGGTGTCTGACAAGGCTATATAGTGGAATCTTTATTCTTTCTGTCTATATAAACTGCCTTCTCTATCTTTACACTATCATCCATGCCTGGAGTTCTCTTTCTCCATACTTATTCTTCTTAATATTTCTAAATTTCTCAATATTTAGTTCAAATGTCAATTTTTGCTGGAGTTTTCTCTTGTTACTTCTTCTCTCTTTAAGGTTGCCTCCCACCTAATCTGTATGAATTTTGTAGGTATCCATTTTTGAATGTATTTCCTCCAATATGACCTAAGATCCTTGAACCTTAAGATTTCTAAATTGTTTCTTAAATTTTTAATAAATCATTGTTTATGGGTTAATTGGTTCATTGAAAAGTTGGCAAAAATTCAGAGGGCTACTGGTCAATAACACAGGTTTATTAAGTACTTACTATGTATCAGGCACAGTGCTAAGTTCTGGGGATACAAATACAGCAAAAAAGAGAAAAAAACAATCCTTGAGTTCAAGGAGCTTACATTCAGATGGGAGAAGGCAGCATATAAATGGAAGCTTAAAAGCTAGGGAGCTGGGGAGGAGATGTATGGGAGGGAATATGGTAGAGAAAGTTTAGAGTACAGCCTGGAAAGGAATGAGACATGGCTCACCTGGGCATCCTCCTTAAATGGAAGTTTTGTTAGAAGTCATTCAATCAGAGGTATAGGCTACATGAATGAAAGGTAGTTCCCATGTGCAAATTCCATGACTAGAGTGAGATTCCTGGGTGAAGAGGTTTCTAGAGCATGGTAGAGGAAGTAGAGTGCAACCTGGAACAGTGGTAAAGGATTTTGAATTCATATTATGTCAAAATTAGTTGAAAGAACTGATGATGTTTATTACAGAAAAGAGAAAAATCCAAGGAGACACAATTACTGTTGTGAACTATCTGAAAGGATGTCAGATAGAAGAGGAATTCAATTTTTGGTGAAACAGAGAAGCTACAAAATGGAACCAGGAAGAATAACTATCAGAGGCAATTTTAGCCTTGATATAAGGACACATTTCCTAACACTTAGAGCTGTTCAAAAGTAGAATTCCCTCTTTAGGGACAGGATGGGTAAATCTTAGAAATCTTCCAATAGAGACCGTTTAACTTTTTGTATGCTATATTGGGGATTCTTTATGGAACTTAGTTTGGATTCAATGGTCTTTAATTTCTCTAAAATTCCATAATTTTTTTTTTGATTTTATGACAATTTTCCTAAGCTTTGATCCTTCATAAAATAAAGGGATTGAGGTAGCTGATTGCTAACATCCCTTCCAGCTATAGAGCCTACACTATCCTGTGCTATACAAATAAATAGGATATTAGATACTATGTAATAGATAAGGGGATGCGATCTTACACATTTCATATTATGTGTTATTATTATGTATTATTTTATATTATATATCATATTGTATATTTCATTCTTTTCAGGGATGCAATTTACTACCCATTCATACTTTTCCATTCTGACAATACTATATTTGCTTATAAATGTGGCACAAAGAGGTCTACTCAAAAATATAGAAACCTCCCTCATATTGTCCTTACATTACAAGATTAACTGTAATGCCATGCACCAGCAGATTCCCAAAGGAATGCTACTGTGAACAGC
>CM053581.1:129207636-129240182 GCA_028627135.1 Pseudochirops cupreus
CATAGGAGAGAATAGATTGGGGGAGGGGGGATACACTGGGATGGCTGTTTTGGGGTGGTGGGTAGGGGAAAGATGGGGAGAAAATATGTAACTCAAAATCTCATGGAAATGAATGATGCAAACTAAAATAAAATTTTTAAAAAAATAAAAAAAATAAAAGCATATATATCAGCAAAAAAAAAAAAAGACAAAAATTGTCTCCATATTTTAGTTTTTTTTTCTTGGAAAAGTCCAGAGAGTCAAAAAAAGAAACTAAGACAATCAAGATCTTCATATATGTATATATGTATGTAGGTACGTATGTGTGTGTGTGTGCATGCGTGTATGTGTGTATGTATATGTGTGTATATATATAATGAATTCATACAAATCCATCCAAATTTCTATACAGCAATTCTAGATTCTCAAGGGAAATAATGAAAAAAAAAATTAAAAATATAAAGGAACAAGAAAAGGAGAATGCTACTTCTAGCCTTCAATTTTATTATAAAGCCATAAGAGTAAAACTATTTGTAGTGGCTATAAATGGGAAAGTAAATCAGTAAAACCCAATAGATAATTAACAACTATAAATTATTGAATCCAATTGCCCAGCATTCAATAAATTTAAGAAAATAAGTTATTTGTTGAAGACCTCCACATCTGAATAGATATGCTTCAAAAATTGGAAGGCAGTTTGCCAGAAATTAGGTATAGACAAATATACCAGAAACCACAAAAAAGCTCAAAATAGATACAGGACTTTGATATGAAAGGCCACATTATAAAAAGTTAAAAGAGGGTCAGATCAGGTATTTTCGCAGCTATGAAAAGGTTTGGGGTAGAAGGTAGAAAAGTTCTTAATAAAACAGCATAGTGATGATTGCAAAAGATATAAATTTCTATATGCACACAAATTTTCTCATGCAAGCAAATTATATTTATATATTTTAACACAATATGTATACATATATGCATATTTAACTATATGTACACATGCATTCATGCAGACATAATAATGGAAAATGTTAATAGGGAAAATAATTGCCTCAAATATCTCTGATATAAATGATATATATCAAATTGTTAGTAAGAAGATCAAGATATTTTCATACTGGAGGGGAGTCAAGATGTCTTTGTAGAAGCAGGAGAACTCTGTGAGCTCCCCCCATAACCACCTCAAATACCTATAAAATATGACTCTAAACAAATTTTAGAGCTCCAGAACCCACAACATCACAGAGAAACAAAGCTCTTGCTGAAGAAGGTTGGGCAGGCAGATGGGAAGGGTTCATCACAGCACTCTGGTAGCAGAGCAAAGCCCAGCATGAACCAGCAGTTTTAGCCCCAGGGCGGCCAAGACAAGACACAGCTGGAGCTTTCAGGAGAGCGGATCACCAGCAGCTATTGCAGTTTCCAGAATTATCAACCTATAAGAGCCAAGGACAAAGGGAAAGGTCAGTGGAACTAGGCTAAATTTAGGGGAGAGAGTCCAGCCATCTGCCTCTAGAGCTAGAAGCAGTCTGAAGTGGTGGCCCTGCAGCCACCTCCATGTGGCTGCTTCAGAGCTCCTGGCCTGCAGATTGCAGGGGGGCTAAGTGATCATTCAGAGGCTAAGTGCTTTTGCCTAGACCTGACTGGATCAGGATCACAATCTTGGGTGGTGGTCCTGAGGTGTATAACCAGTGAGCCAAGGCTGATGGGGGCTGCAGAGATGGTGGCCTCCTAACAGCTCTGGCAGCTGCAAAAACCACAGTGATTTGGGACAAAGCTCTCCCCTCTGAAAGCAAAGTTCTACTGAACCTAAAAGTCAAGTAATTGACTGGCAACATGAGCAGGCAAAGGAAGCAAAACAAGCCCAGCAATGCAACTTTCGATTCCTTTTTTGGGGGACAGAAAGGATCAAAGTATGGAACAGGAGGAAGACAACACAGTCAGAACTCCCACACCAAAAGCTTCCAAGAAAAATGTAGGCTGGCTACAAGCCATAGAGCAGCTTAAGAAGGATTTTGAAAACCAAGTAAGAGAAGTGGAGGAAAAATTGGGAAGAGAAATGAGAATGATGCAAGAAAATCATGAAAAGAGAGTCAACAACCTGACTGAAAAAAATAACACCTTAAAAAGTAGATTAACTCAAACGGCAAAAGAGGTCCAAAAAGCCAATGAGGAAAATAATGCCTTAAAAAGTCAAATTTGACAGATGGAAAAAGAATCTCAAAAGCTCACTGAAGAGAATAATTCCTTCAGAATTGGAGTGGAGCAAATGCAATGAGAACTCAAGATACTATTAAACAGATCCAAACAAATGAAAAAATAGAAGGCATTGTGAAATATCTCATTGGAAAAACACTGACCTGGAAAATATATCCAGGAGAGAGAATTTAAAAATTATTGGACTGCCTGAAAGCCATGACCAAAAAAAGAATGTAGAAATCACCCTTCAAGAACTTCTCAAGGAAAATTGCCCAGACATTTTAGAGCCAGAGAGCAAAATAGAACTTGAAAGAATTCACCCATCACCTCTTGAAAAAGATCCCAACAAGAAAACTCCTAGGAATGTTATAGCCAGGTTCTGGAGTTCTTGTGGTACCTGTACAGAAATCCTCCTTCAGGGCTTCTGAACTAATAACCAGGTTCCAGGACCTCTACAACAGCAGCGCTGTCTTTCACGATCAGGTGAATCTGGAAAACTACATCAAAACAGATAGACAAAATACCAGCATCACTGCCATGCCTCCTCAGTTCTTGCCAGTTCTCAAAAGTCCTGGGCAGTTCCAATGGGCTCTCAGCAGTCTTTCTCTCAGCAACTCAGGCTCCATGATACTGGATACTGCTCTCCCAAAGTCCTTCTGGCCTTCTCTAGGCTTACACCTCTCTCCCAATTCACAGCTCCTCCCAGTTCAGCCCTCTCTCTTCACGTCAACAAGTCCATCCTACAAGTGGGATTCACAAGCTCTGGATTTTAACAATCAACCGCAAAACCAAGCAATACAGGGGCATCTCCAAATTCCATTATCATTACAAAAATTTACACAGTGACTACAGCAGTATAATACAAAAGAGCAGCAGTAACAGTAAAGCTTAGATGCAAGGTAATCATAACGACCTAGCTTGCCTGTCTTTGCAGAGAAGGAGGATGATAGGTCTGGAACATTGCATAAGTGGTAATAAAGTGTTGGTGTGTTATTTGGTTTCACTGAACTTTGAAAAAAATTATTTTACAAGAGATATTTCTTGGGGATAGGGACAAGGATATATTCAAAAATGAAAATGGCATCAAAACAAAAGGGTTCACACAAAACAAGTTTAAAATAGCAACAACAACAAAGCTATTGCTGCCCTCTGAATCATCTAACCTGGTTTCCATACATTGGCAATAATCCTCATTATCTCATTGGATAGCAAGCTATTAGATACTGGCTATTAGACAGTATAGGTAATAGTTAGCTATTAGATTCAGGGGAAAAAAATCTAATGAAAAGTCTTTATTCTTTCATTTCCAATTTCAATGCTGATGATATGTTTCAATTGTAGTTTAAACTATAAAGTTATAGTTCATCATTTCCACCAGAATTTTATGAATATTCTTGCTTGACTAGTGTTAGAACCAGTGAATACTTACAAAGTGGAATTCAGGTTCTCAAACATCCATTTTAATAATCTACCCAAGATGGGTTAATTCACAATGTACCAAAAGCACCTTATTATATGATGAACCCTAAATATAAGCCTCTAGGAGAGTGTGATTATAAGAAACTAACATATATTCAATGCCAACCCAATTGAAATACCAAAAAATATTTTACTTAATTAGAAAAATAATAATAACAAAATTCATTTGGAAGAACAAAAAGTCAAGAATATCAAAGGAATTTTTTTAAATGATGTAAAGGAAGAAGGTTTAGCAGTACCAGATCTTCAACTATTTTATAAGACAGTAATTATAAAAATTTTCTGGAACTGGATCAGGAATAGAAAAGTAGAACAATGGAACAGAGTAAGTGTACAATTTATAGCAGCAAATAAATATAGTTTTGACAAATATAAAGACTTAAGACTTGTGGATAATAATTCATTATTTCATTAAAAATATTGTTGAAAAAACTGGAAAGCATTATACTGAAATTGGATATAGATCATTATATTACACTGTTTAACAAGATAATATCAAAATGGATCAATAACCTTGATATAAAGAGAGATATTACAAGAAAAGTTGAAAAGGAGGGAACATATTATTTATCAGACTTATGAAGAGATAAACAATTTGTGAATAAATAAGGGATAGGGGGCAGAGTGAGGTGTAAAATGGTTAATTTTGATTACATTTAAAAGTTTCCATGCAAATAAAATAAATGTAACCAAGATCAGAAAGGAAGCAAAAAATGGGGGAAAATTGTAGACAATTTCTCAGATAAAGTTCTCACATCTAAAATATATAAAGAACTTTACCAAATCTATAAGAATATGAGTCATTCTCCAATTGATAAATGGCCAAAGAGCATGAACAGGCAGTTTTCCAATGAAGAAATCAAAACAATTGATTTTCATAAGAAGAAATGCTCTCAATTATTATGGATTGGAGAAATGAAAATTAAAAAAAAAAACATTAAGATATTATTTTATACCTATAACATTGACTAAAATGATTGAAAAAGGCAGAAACAAATATTGGAGGGGATGTGTAAAAATTGGGACATTCATTCATTATTAGTGGAATTGTGAATTGATCCAGCCATTTTGGAGAGCAATATGGATTACGCCTAAAGGATTATTAAACTGCCTTACAGGGTATACCCTTTGATCTAACAATGCCACTCCTATTTCCAAAGATGATTAGGGAAAAAGTAAAAGAGCCTATATGTTTCAAAATGTTTGGAGGAGCTCTCTTTGTGCTCAGTGATCTTAGAAAAAACATGGGTAGACTTGCACAAAATAATGAAGTGTGAAATGAGCAAGGACATTGCATACAGTGTCTGCAATATTGTTATAAGAACAACTTTGAGTAACTAAGACTACTTTCCTTAAAGAATAAAGTAGAGATTTGGGGAAGTTTAGTAAATGATTGAATGTCCTTGATCTTAGATAGAGAACTCTTCCAAATACCCAAATTATCTGCAAAGGACATATGAAAGAAGACACTTATTGCATCCAGAGAAAGAACTGATGGTAGAAGTATGTATAGAATAATTTGACATACACATATATACATGTATGTAATGGTAGCCATCCCTAGGGTAAAGGAGGGTTAAAAAGGAAAAAATAAATAAATTTACATGACAACTTCATTATATATTTAAAATAGCAAGTTGTACATAAAATATTTTCAATTTCATGTGTATTTACTCATTTTTGTTGTGCTATATTATTGGAATGCTTGTTTTGTTCCATAAATTAAAATTTTAAATAAATATATATTTTAAAAAGCAGTACTGAATAAGAATTTCTTTTTTAATTTTAATTTTTTTTTGTTGGATTTAGAGACAGGAATTGTGTCGAAACCTTGGCTGTATCACTTGCTAATTTTGCAGCCTTGAGTAAGTTGTTCAACCTTTGTGAGCCTCAGTTTTCTCATTTGTATAATAAAAGGTTTGGACTTGATAAATTCAAAGATCCTCTCTAGTTCTAAATTCCATGATCCTATGAACTTGGGGTTAAAAGCTGAATAACATCCAAAGCCTCTAGCTTATCTTCTCTCCCCACAACATCTCATCATGTGATTTTATATTTTAATAGATTTTGATGATTACAAAATAAGACCATTGAATTTCTTAACCTGGGATCTATGGGTTTCTAGTTTTTAAAAATATTTTGATAACTGTTTCAATACAATTGGTAACTGTTGTAATCCTATATATTTTATGCATTCAGAATTTTATTCTGAAAAGGCATCCAATGATAAGCTTCACCAGACTGCTCAAGAGATCTATGCCACAATAAAAGGTTAAGAACTCCTGGTCCATATCATCCCCCACAGGCTTTCATTTTCCCCCAAGGGCTCATTGCAATGGCTTTTCAGGGATTTGTTTTCATTTTTTTCAGCAGGTGGCAGTATTGTAGTGGAACTGTATCTCTTTCAACCAAAGGCAGAGATAAGTAGGAAGGTCTGGCCTGATCTCATCCGTTTATCTACCCACAAGGATACACAATATGTTATGTGCAAGTCATCAGATTTTCCTTTCTCAACTCAACAGGGAACAACTTTCTTTTGATTCTTCAATGCTCAAATAATGAACTAGTTTTGAACTAGTTATTAGATCACTTGTAGCTTACCTAGTTGTTAATTCCTCCCAGGCAATCCCTTTGAATGGTCTACTTATGTCATCATTTATACAGAACTGCTGTCATACACATATAAGAATCATAATTATTCAATATTTCATAAATCTATGCAAAAGATAGTGTATGCTAATTGGACAGAAAAACCATTACATTAGGAAAAATTTCTAAGTCAGAATATATAAAACAAAGAGGTTTCCCTATTTCCCTTAAAGAATAAAGGAGATTTTAAGAAGTTTAGTTGATGACGGAGAGAACTCTTCCACAAAATGGCAGCCATTTGGGTTCCCTTGATTGCAAAAAGCATTGGTCATACTTGTGAATAAACTCATTAGGCATTTTAGATAAGTAGCCTAATATTCCCAGATCCTTTCTTGAACAGGGTCACTTCCTCCCAAGGACTAAGTGGAAGTGCCCATCACTACCCAGGATGGCAAGCTGTGAATTGTAAGTTGCCCTAGATTCCAGTTACTTCATTTTCCTCTTTTCTTGCTAGACCCTTTTAAGATACATGTTTGACAGTTCCAGAATACTTTAAAGTCTCGTGGGGCCTCACATGCTAATCTTTACGCAAACATTTTCAATGATATACTCATTTCATAGTAGGTACAAGCCATGAACCCCTGTCACAAACTGGAGTAAGGCCACTTGGGTGGCGAGCACACACAAACTGTTTCCATCAGCAGGGTGCACTACCTTTCCATTCAACCATAGCCTCTTCTATATTGATTCATTCATACTGCATGAGTTTTCAAGCTGAACAATAACTTTTGCCAGGATTTAAGCAGACAGAAGACAAATGGGAAAAGTCTGACCATTTTAAACTAGTAATCTTGGGACAATTCCTACTTTTATTTATTTATTTTCTTTTAGATATGTGCTCTAAAGAGTCCATTTCTTACTGAGAGATTATGAAGATTAGGCTTAATATCAAAAACAAGATAAGTATCTGCCTTCTTTTCTTCTTTGCAGTGGTCAGTGACTATAGTATGGAACACTGTATGCAACGTCCAATTTTGATGAGAGGCTTTTTATTTTGCAGAAGTTTTCTTCTACTCTGTTCCCTTCTTCCTTCCCTTTCTGTCTCTGTCTCTGTCTCTCTCTCTGATACAACAGGAACATGTTAGGAAATTAAGGTAATGTAAAAACAAAATATATCAATAAAATTTAAAACAGAGAAATGAATTAAAAAAAAAAAAGGAAACCAGGAGTGGCTAGCTGGTGTAGTGAATAAAGCACTGGCCCTGGAGTCAGGAGGGCCTGAATTCAAATCCAGCCTCAGACACTTAACACTTACTAGCCATGTGACTTTGGGCAAGTCACTTAACCCCCAATTGCCCAGGCTCCCCCCCCTCCAAAAAGCAAAAAAAAAAAAAAAGGAACCAGTTATTATGGACTAGAAGGCAATGATGATTCACTTAAGGTATTCCCAATTGAAGCTTATGTTATTCCAAAAACAACAATTTCAAGTGGATGGATTTATTGATAATATAGTCAAGTTCTTGATGACCGCATCAGTCATTGTGCCAACATTAAATTAACCTAAGAAAGTATCATGGATCTGGAAATACATACTTTGCAAGCAAATGTTCCCTACTTGGAATAGCCATGGCAGTTCTAGTATTCCTACAGATGTAAAAGCAATGCTTGCATTCAGCAGTGGACATAATGGCTAAATGTTTGTAAGTCTTCTCAAAAACACTTCTGCCTGCAGGAGAAAAACACATGGACTTTTTTTCTAAGGAATCAAGAAACTTATCTTGGTGGGAAAATGGTTTTAAGACATCTCAACATTTAAGTTGAGGTAATTTTTTCCCCCTAGAGATGATACAAATGTAAGAGATTAGTGGGCATACTGTAGGTGACCAATAAATATTGAATGAATAAATGAGTATACCACCTATATAAGTTATATGCTACAGCAGCTTCAAAATTACCTTACTACAGCGGTTCTCAACCTGTGGGTTATGTTCAATTTGTAACAATGAAAATACATCCTGTATATCAGATATTTACATTATGGTTCATAACAGTAGCAAAATTACAGTTATGAAGTAGCAACAAAAATAATTTTATGGTTGGGGGTCACCACGACATGAGGAATTGTATTAAAGAGTTGCAGCATTAGGAAGGTTGAGAACCACTGCCTTAGTATGAATTTATGGAGGCCATCACTTAAATGTCTACCCTTGGTAGAGGTGCTCAGGGGTGAAGACATGTACTAAATATTAAAAATAAAATAATTTTAAGTCACAAATTTATTGAATGAAGTCAACATACAGTAGCTCTGCCTGATGTTCTCCTTAGCACCTCTGAATGAGGATCCTTTCAGCTTTGTCATAATTTGTCTCCAAGATAATTTCAGGTTTTATCTTAGCTCAGTGATAGCCTGGGAACAGATTATGAAACAAACAAATATATAGCTGGGTTCTGACTCAACAGAGTAGCAATATTCCTTATTGCCAGCTATAGCAGATAAGAGCAAAGACTCCTTCCCTTTGTCACTGTGCTGTTTGGTTTTAAATTCCTTTCTCAGGTAAAAGACTTTTCAAAGGGATAGGTTTCCAGAGTGAAGTATCACCTTTCCTAGACAATCTGGAGAGTATAAGGACCAAAGAAGAACTTCCTAAAGTCTTGTCAGCCTTCTAAATAAAAGGATTCACTAAATTCATTAATGGTGCAGAATTTAGGAATCAGGTTAAAGACAGAGATTTAGACAGACAGGTACAGAAAATTTCTCTTGCTCATATATTTTCTTACTCTGACGAGTCAGATTTTAAGGAAGTGGTCAAGCAGAATAACATCCCAGGCAAAAATAGGCAACTACAACTAGTCCAACAGGAATACTTGAAGAGAAGAGCAAAAGTCTGCATCTGGTTCAGATAAGAAAATTAAGGCAATGAAGCAGGAAGACTTTAACAGGAGAGTATTTTCATCTCATGCTTCCTTTGAAATTGTAAAATACATGTTTATAGTATTTTTAAACTTGCTTTGTATCTTAAAGAAATAAAATATTTAATGTTCCAGTTAAGGCATAGATATCTATGACTTGTTTTTTCCAAAGAGTGCTAAAAGGTCAATAACTTGATGCTTCTAAAATGTCTATATATTTTGCAAAGTTGAGGCTAATAGTTAGTAAATTAAGTTACAAAGTGAAAATTCAAAAATACCTTGAGATAGGCTGAGATGAAGAACTAAAGATAACACGACAAAATGTAAATACCCCTACATTTGTGTTCCAAGAAAATTGCTCAAGGTTATAAGGAAACCGATTAACTTCAGTTAAATGTAAAAAGATGTAGAGTTTTTTTTGCTTACTGAAAATTCAAAAGGAGTCAACAATGTAGAGTGGTGGCAAAAAAAATCAACACAATATTAAACTTCAGTAGTAGAAGTAGAGGGTATGGGTTGAGAAAGGTGATAATCATATTCTGATTTGTGTTTGTTTAGCTGTATCTGTAGTATCACGTTCAGTTCTGAGTGACACCTTTTAAGAGAAACATTGACCAACTGCTAAGTGCTTGAGGAGATCAAAGAGGTTAATGAAGCTTTTAGAAATCACAATATAAGAAGAATATTTGGAGAAATGGAAGATTTTAAGATTGGAGAAGAGATTTAGGTTACAAAAACACAGAATCTCAGATTGGTCAGGCCATTTAGTTAAACTCACACCAAAATAAAAATGTACTTTTACTTCAAAAAGTGTTCACACTGCCTCAGCTTGAAGACACCCAATGAAAAGGAACCTACAAAGTCTAATGGCTTTGTCATTGTTCTAATTTATGTATGTTTTTCTTATTTCAGTCCCAGATTTTCCCCTCTTTGTCTTCCTCATTTTTTATTCTTAGTTCTGCTTTCTGAGGAAAAGCAGGAAAAACCCATTTTTTTCAAGGTTTGGCCATTTATCTGGATATTGGATATCTGAATCCATTTCTCATTTCACCCCTAAATCTTCTCTTCCCCAAGCTAAAAATCCCCAGTCTTTCACATAATCTTCATATGATCTCAAGAGCTTCCATCATGTTAGTCATCCTTATTCTAGATGCTCCCTAGTTTATTAATGTCCTTCCTCTTAAAATATGGTACCTGTAGCTGAACATAATGCTACATTGGTCTGACCAAAGCAAAGTAGGGCTCTATCATCTTCCCAATTCAGGACACTTTGCCTCTCTTAGTGCAGCCTAGAGCAACACCAGCTTTCTTTGATTGACATATGACACTATTTACTTTTATTGAGTTTTCAATGATCTAAACCCTTTAAGTTATTCTGCTGCATTTTTTTCTCCCAGAACAATTGTCTAGTCATACCACTTCTGTCATGTACATCTGAAGTTGATTATCTGGATCCAACTGTATTTTTTTTGGACCAGAACTGTATAACTGTATATAGGGAATATGTGTGTATGTGTTGATGTGTGTGTATGCATGTATGTATGTATATATCTTCTGATGAGGAATTTCCTTTAGTAATGCAGATCAGCAATACTTCTATGTATTAGTCTTAGAGAGCACATTGGAGCCCACCTAGGGTTAAAAGCACAGGCGCGAGTCAGAAGCAAGACTTAAGCTCTGGTCCTTGGGTCCTAAGTTAACTCTCTAGCTACTATGCTATGCTCTCTCTTATGAGACTTTGTATTTATCCCCATAGAATTCCACCATGTAAGTTTTAGCTCAACATTCTTGTCTACTGATACCTTTTTTTGGATCTTGGCTTCTTTAACATTTTGACTTTTTCACCAACATTTCTATAACATGGAAATTGGATAAGCATTCCAAGTCATTTATAAAAATGTAAAACATAAGAAAGCCAAAGTCAGATACCTGTGACATTCCATTAGAGGACTTCCAAGTTCAATCAGTGATACAATTTTATAGTACCTTCTATGTGCCAGGCACTATTCTTAAGCTCTAAGAACATAAAGTCAGAAGCTATTGTTACTCTTTGAATCTGAACATTCATCCAAATCTGAACCTACCCAAAGGAACTAATATATACTCCACATTTGTATATCCTTTCTACAGAAATTCGATAACATACATTGCCAAATGCTTTGTCAAAATCTAAGTAAGTGATGTGACTGGAAACATGGTAGATTAGTAACTTCACAATACCCCCAATCCCAACCCATAATTCCACAAAAATAAATTATGTTTCAGATAACTCATAAAATTGGACAGATTCTCCAACAAGGTAAAAATTATTTTTAAATTACCACCGTAGAACTCTAATAGTGTACTTAGTGGACTCATTCAATACCCCTCACCCGTTAGCCTTCTGACCTCCTGTAGCAGGAGAATAAGCAAGCCTGCTTCAATAACTCTTCCTCCAAACCCATAACACAACACATTATAAGACATATCAATTGTTTACTCTTCTCAGTTATGTGAAGGAAAGGAAAGTAGAAGAGGAGTAGAGGGAGGAATCAGGAGAGGTACTAACATGGATGGCTGCATCAAACCTGAAATAAAAAAGCTGGAGCCATTTCTGCATCCTCCTCCCCAGAAGTCACTCAGAGGAGGCATATAAGCAAGTAAACTCAATTCTTCCAAATAGGAGCTTATGGAAATATTTCAGCTAAGTTTCAGGAATCTGCTTGCCGGAAGACAGAAAATGAATGACAACAGAAAATTTTTATTTGTTTGCTTAGAAAAATAGAAAATATCAGAAATATCAATAGAAAAAGACTTTACCATCCCCATCACCCCCCCCCCCAGCATATAAATCAACTGAGTAGGTCCTAAAATGCAAAGGAAAATGAGAAACTACCAAGAGAACACAACAACCTCTTAGCAAATACTATGATATGAAGGAAAGTGAGCCAATAACATAAATAAAAGAACGAATATTGTAGTTTCTTTAAAAAGCATTGAACAAGAATAAGAAATTCTAAAACTCTAAAAGAGAACATCCCCAACTGAAGAAATTAGAAATGAATATAAGTAAAAATGGGAAGTGTTAAGAAATTAAAAAACAATTAATTGATTATAAATAAATATATATTATAAAATCTTTTTGAAAAAAGTGAAAGATTAACAGATTTGAAATGCAAAAAAAATTCTAAATTAGAGGAAAAGTTGACAGAAGAAAATCCAAGTCCAACAGTGTTAGGACACATGATAGATAGATGGATAGATAGAGATAGATAGATATATAACCTTATATTTCCATGCATATTTTCTTCAAGGTTCATAGGTTTTCCAGAATAACACAAAAGATTAATTTTTAAAGTGCTGCCTATAGAAATAAAAGAAATAATACAAAAATCTGGACAGAAATTCTAGATACAGACAACAAAACATTAATCAAATCCATAGATCATTACTACATATACAACCATGTAGTCATATGCAAACACACACACATACACACACACACATGCACACAAATATGCCTCAGATGCCAAGGCATATAGTAGTTACATATAACAATTGCAATGAATAGAACATATTTTGCAAATATCTAGGAGGAAGACCTTCAAATGTTGAGGAAAAGAAATTTGAATAAGATTACTTTGCAGCCATACAGAATTGCAGAAGGCAGAGGAATATAATATTCTCAAATGCAAAGTAGCTCATTCTGTAACCTAAAATGACATATCCTACAAACTTGAGCCAAATCATTAATGAACAAGTCACACATAGATAAATAGATACATAAATAGACAGATAATAGATAGATAGATGGATGGATAGATAGATGATAGATAGATAGATAGATTGATAGATATGAATTTATTGGGGGAATTTTTGAATACTTTTTTTTCTTATACACATTTCATCTAGTTATAAATCCTTACCTTTCTAGGTATCCTTTTACAGTTATCCCCCTAACCTTGCCCTCTTTTATCTTCCTTTTCTGTCCTGACTCCCACCATAAGACTGTAAGCTTTTAGAAGGCAGGAAATATTTTTTTTCTTATTTGTATCCCTAGCACTTAGCATAGTGCCTGGTATATGGATTAAAAAACATTCATGCTATCATATGCTATATAAAAAAAGTGAATAAATATGATTATTTAAGAATAAGTAAATCAATTATTTCATATTCAGAAATTTTTAAAAATACATATGAGATAAAAGAGCAAAAAGGGATCATTATGCCATTAAAAAGGAAACAAAAGTATAAAGATAAAAGAGGAACTTAGAGTATCAAAACCAGAAGTGTTAAAAAAAAAAAAAGCAAAACTTAAGTACCTTGGACCAATTCCCATAAATCTGAAAAGTAGTTTAAAGCAAGGTTTCAAAAGACTCTAAATGTCAAATAGAAGAATTTATACTTGATGCTTGAGGTAAAAGGACTCCTACTACAGGTAGGTCAAAGTGTCTTGCTGTGGAGTGGAAGGTTTCATAAAAAGGGATAGAGGAAGGTTCTGAATAGATAGGAATGTACAAAGACCAGAGGAGAGCAGAGAAAGGAGGGCTATTCTTATTGTCATTCAACAACAAAGGTAGGGGGAGGAGGGGAATTGTAAAAGAATCGAACAGGGAGCAAAGAGGAAGGATTTAAGATCAGAGAAGGGAGAAGGGACCCCATTGAAGAGCATTCCTAAGAAGGAGAAGGGTACCTGTGATGGGACATCCTGGCCCTTGTAATAAAGTTAGTATGCTAAAAATTTCTGCTTTGAGAAGTCCTCTTCTCTGAGAGTGTGCTATGATCCCCAAAGCAGCACCCTACCACAGGAGAAATGCTGTGTAAATTCTTAGGAACTGCTTCCACCTAGAAGAGTTAGAAGAAAGATAGGAGTGAGGAAAGCAAAGATGAGATAACATAGAGTTCTAAAAGAAAGCTGCGTTTGGTGAGAACAGGCAATAGTTTGGGGGAAAGTACTCAATTTTGGACACAGGGTAAGTTCTACTACACATTATTTCTTTTATCTAGTTGCTTCCTTAATTAATTGTCATTTCTAACAGAGAGATAGAATAGCAGAGAAAAAGAGAGAGAGAGAGAGAGAGAGAGAGAGAATGATAGGCCATGAACTTCCTTTGTAGGTCCTATCGTCTGTGTGCTATAACATCCCAACTTTAATTTAGCATATATTTGTATGTCTATAGTTTTATTTTTCTGCCTTGTATATAATAAACTGCCTAGTATTTATATGGTGCTTTAAGGTTTACAAAGTGCTTCACATATGTCAACTCATTTTATCCTCACAACAACCCTGAGAAATAGGTGCTATTATTATTATCGTTTTGTGGATGAGGAAACTGAGGCAAATTGAGGTTGAATGACTTCTCCAAGGTCACGTGGCCAGTATGAGAGGCCTTTTTATTTAACTCTATCCACTATGCCACTTGAGTATGATATCAATAAAACACCTTTTGCAGTATTATGATTTTGTAGAAGCCAAGGCCATTTGTTGATGGCCAAGAGATAAAGTATAAAATAATGATTATGCCTGTTTTCATGCAACAGGCAACTACTCTGTGTTTAATACTGGACTAGGTACTCATGTACCAGGTACTTTGAGTATATAAAACAATCTTTGCTTGTACACATACCCAGGAAACCATGAAGAACAATCATCCACGATGAGCAGTACTACCAGTATCCTGATGAAAAGATAGCAAAATAAATAATTTCATCTCGATTTTCTTCATAAACTAGGAAAAGAATCATCTTTGGTCCAAGGACATCTTGACTTTCTCCTTTAAGCTATTTGCATAAAAAGGTATTATATCTTCTAAACTCAGTTTTCCTCCACATTTCAGGTCTAACAAAATAAATAATACCCAGGTAGACTTCTTGGTGTCTCAAGGTTTCAAGATGGGTAATCCTGTTTTCATTCTTTGCCTGGTATCAGCTCTTTTATCTCCATTCAGCTTTCCTTGGCTTTAAATCTGATGGCCTGAGCACATATACAAAAGACCAGACTGAAAAACTGCTCACAGATTGCCAGTCTTCAAAGATGTGACAATCTGGAGATCCATCAGAAATTACCACTAGTGAATTCATTTTTCATTCTCGGCCCTTGCCTCTGAGGAAATTATGCCAGTGATGCATTTTCCCTACCAGGGATACTGGATTTTATTTCATATCTCCTCTAGTGTTTCTAGGACTTGATGAAACTAAGTAAACATTTTTGACATTGTCTTCTGTTTTTCAATCAATAAATATTTTTTTAAGGAATGTTCTAAGAATTGTACTAAGCACTGGGGTTATACACATATGTCTATACATACACACAAGCTACATATGGGATAAATAGGAAATAATTAACAGGGGAAAATAATAGAATTAAGGTGATGGAATTTTAGTTACACCTTAAAGGAAGCCAGGGAAGTCAGAAGGCAGAGTTGAGGAGGGAGAACATTCTAGGAATGGGTGACAGTTGGAGAAAATATCTGGAGCCAAGAGATAGAGTGTCTTATGGAACAGTGAGGAAGCTAGTATCTGGACTGAAAAGTACCTATGGGGAATAAAGTGTAAAAAGACTGGAAAGGAGGCTTGGTTATGAATGACTCTGAATGCCAAACAGAGAATTGTGTATTTGATCCTGGAGGCAATAGAGAATCACTCTACTTTATTGAGTAAAGGGGTAAAATGGTTGAAGGGGCATCTAGGTGGCACAGTGGACAGAGTACCAGGCCAGAAGTCAGGAAGACTCATATTCCTGAGTTCAAATCCAGCCTCAGACTCTTATTGCCTGTGTGACTCTGAGAAATTTGCTTAATCCTATTTGCCTCAGTTTCCTCATCTGTAAAATGAGCTTGAAAATAAAATGGTGAACCATTCCAGTATCTTTGCCAAGAAAATCTCAAATGGGTCACAAAGAATTGGGCACCATTGAAATGGCTGAACAATAGAAACAACAAAAGAACATATACGTCCAACAAGGATTTATATATAGCATACACAGAGCTGTCCCAACAGCTTTTAGCCAACTCCATGTGCTAGTTCAGTGTTTAAGATGGATGCTTTGGGAATGATCGAGGTCATAGTTTCTAGTTAGTCATGTGTGATACAGTGATGAAGGACCAATGCACTTTGAAATAGCTCAATTATCAGTCACTCATCAAGAAGAGTTGTTGACTAACTGGCTCATGAAAAGGAAGTGACCTATCCTCACTTGCCTCTTCATTTCCTGGTTATAGCTCCTTTCAAGATGATGGGAGCCTCTTTTACAAAGGGTGTTGCAACTATTCCGACATGGCAGTTATAGCAAGTATTCAGCTAGATAACATAAGTTTGGGAATTAGAGTCTCCTGCCTGCCTTTCTCCTTATGTGTTTCCATTCCTGAGCATAGTGACTGAATGGTGATACTAAGAGGTCTTGGATTGGAGGTGACTTTGTGAGATTGAGATGTCTAGTGATCCTGGCTTCATAAGCAGGGCTGGGAAGACTTTGAGGGGGGGATATCTGGAAACTACTCCAGCATTTTAAAAATATTATTCTTTATTTTATTAAATATTCCCCAAATGCATGTAAAAATTTTGATAATAATATTTTAAAAAATTATTTCCAAAGTTTCTCCTCCCCTCCTGTCCCTTTCTGCTCCTTTAGAAGGCAAGAAAGTTGATTTCAATTATACGTGTGAGGTCATGCAAAACATTTCCGCGTTAGCCAAGTTGCAAAAGAAAACACAAACAAAGTCAAGCAATAAAGAAAAAGAAATTTTAAAAAGAATAATTCAATCTGAATTCAAAATTTATCAGTTCTCTCTCTAGAGACTTCCATCATGGGTCCTTTGGAACTCTCTTGGATTACTGTCTTGCTCACAGTAGCTAAGTCTTTCACAGCTGTGATCATCCTTACAATATTGCTGCTACTGTGTATAATGTTCTCACAGTTTTGCTCACTACACTTTGCATCAGTTCATATAAGTCTTCCCAGATTTTTCTGAAAACATTCTGTTCATGATTTCTTATAGCACAGTAGTATTCCATCCTAATCATATGCCACAACTTATTCCACCATTGTCCAATTTATGAACATCCCTTCAATTTCCTATTCTTTGCCCCTACAAAAAGTGCTGATATGTTTTTGTACAAAAAGGTACTTTTTTCATTTTTTTTTTAGCTTTTTGGGATACAGAACTAGTAGTTGTATTGCTAGGTCAAAAAGTATGCACAGTTGTATAGTACTTTGGACATAATTCTAAATTGTTCTCCAGAATTGTTGGACCAGTTCACAACTCCACCAAGAGTGCATTGGTGTCCCATTTTTTTTTCTAGATTCCCTTCAGCATTCATTATTTTCTTTTTCTGTCACATTTAGCCAATCTAATAGGTATGAAGTGGTATCTCAGAGTTGCATGTATCTAATAAGCAGTAATGTAAAGCATGTTTTATGTGACTACTAATAGCTTTGATTTCTTCTGAAAACTATCTATTAATATCCTTTGATCAAATCAATTTGGGAATGACTCATATTCTTATAAATTTTACTCTATTTTCTATATATTTCAGAAATGAGGCATTTACCAGAGAAACTTGCTATAAAAATTTTACCCCCAATTTCATGCTTTCCTTCTAATCTTGCCTACGTTGGTTTTGTTTGTGCAAAGCAGAATTGACCAAATGGAAAAGAGGCAAAAAAAAAAAAACCACTCACTGAAGAAAGTAAACTGTTTGCATTCCAATACAGGAAGATGATGCATGTAACTGCTAAGAACTTTATCATTATTATGGCAGTGAGAAGGAGTTAACATAGGAAGAGGGCATAGGTGTGGGTCAATTATGTTGGAATGATGGCTAAAAAAAGGGGGGGGGTGGAGGAGGGATTCACTGGTAGAAGGAGGAAGAGAAGTAAAATAGGGAAATTTTTCTCATGTAAAAAAGGCACATACAAAAAAAGAGCTCTTAGAATGGAGAGTGAACTGGGGAGGGTGGCAGGCAATGCTTAAACCTCACTCTTATTAGAATTGACTCAAAAAAGGGAAGAGTATATGTACATGTTCAGTTTTGTATAAAAATGTAACTTACCCCATAGGGAAATAGGAGGGGAAGTGGATAAGAAAAAGGGAGAGGAAGAAAAAGGGAAGTTGTAATAAGTGAGGCAGTAGTTAGAAACAAAGATAGACTTTTGAGGAAGGTTAGGGAGAGAGAGAAAAAAAGGGGGGACACACAGAAAGAAACAGAGAAATTGAAGAAAATAGGATGGAAGGAAATTTTTGTTATTCAGTCATTTAGTCATGTCCAATTTTTTGTGACTCTATGAACCATAGCAAGTCAGACCCTTCTATCCTCTACTATCTCCCAAAGTCTGTCCAAGTTCATATGTTGGTTCCATGACACTATAGATCAATCTCATCTTCTGCTGTTCCCTTTTCATTTTGCCTTCAAATCTTTCCCAGCATTAGAGTCTTTTCCTACAGGGCCTTTAAAAAAAAATCAGTGGTCAAAGTAATTAAGCTTTAGTATTTGACCTTCCAGTGAATAGTCTGAATTAATTTAAGTATTGATTGATTTGAGCTTCTTGCTAACCAAGAGATTCTCAAAAATCTTCTCCAGCACCTCAGTTCAAAAGCACTGATTCTACTCTGCTAAGCTTTCCTTATACTCAAGCTTGACCAGTCATACATTGCTACTTGAAAAAACATAGCTTTGACTATATGGACCTTTGTCAACTAGGTGATGTCTTTGTTTTTTAGGATAATATCCAGATTTGCTATGCCTTTCCTTCCAAGGAGCAAGTATCCTTTAATTTCATGGCTGCAAGAATGTAAAATTTGACAGTGCTTCCATTTATTCTCCCTCTATTTGCCAGGAGGAGATGGGAACAATTACCCAAATCTTAGTTTTTACATTAAGCTTCAAGTCAGTTTTTATATTCTCCTCTTTCATTTTCATCAAGAAGTTTCTTAATTCTTCACTTTTTTCCATGAGAGTGGTATCATCTGCATATCTGCAACCTTAATTCTTACTTTATTCATCTAACCTGGTATATCACATGATATAGTCTACATATAAGCTAAATAAATAAGAATATGATGTATTGCTTTGTCAATCTCCTTTGCCAATCTTAAGCCAACCAGTTGTCCCATGTTTGGTTCTAATGGTTGCTTCTTTGCCCACAAAGAATTTCCTCAGGAGACAAATAAGATGATCTGCTACTCCCAACTCTTTGAGGACTTGCCACATGTTGTTGTCATCCACATAGCTTTAAAGCTTTAATGTAGTCAACCAAACAAAAGTAGATTTCTTTTTTTCTGGAACTCCTTTGCTTTTTTCATAATCTTTGCTGGCAATTGGGTCTTTAGTTCCTCTGCCTCTTAAAAAACAGTTCGCACTTCTAGTAATTCTTGGTTCATATATTACTGAAGCCTAGCTTATGGAAACTTTTTTTTAGGGGGGTTGCTTTTTGGAAGGGGAAGGCAGGGCAACTGGGATTAAGTGACTTGCCAAGGTCACATGGCTAGTAACTGTTAAGTGTCTGAGGCTGAATTTGAACTCAGGTCCTCCTGACTCCAGGGCCGATGTTCTATTTACTGCATCATCAGGTACCCCAAGCTTATGGAATCTTAAGTATGACTTTGTGAAATGAGTGCAATTGTTCAGTAACTTGAACATTCCTTGGCATTGCTCTTGGTCTTCCTCTCCCAGCTTGGTTTCTTTTTCTCTTTCTAATCAAAAGGGCTATCCCTTTACCCACTTCTAAAAGAGGTCTATTCACTGAATGGGCTTTGCCTCACTCTAAGTGAGCACCAGAAAAGGCCTTAGCCTAAAAGGGCCAGGGTCTCCTATTGCATCCTGGGTCATCTCCAGTCATCCTGATGAATATCCAGTGACTGAATCCAGGTGGTTCTGGAGAAGAAAATAAGGCTGGTGACCTTGCACAGCCTTCCCTCACTCAAATCAAAGTAAACTACAAGTCATGTCATTATTTCCCTGATGGCATGGTCCTCTTCAAAAACAAAGGACAAACACAACAACTTTAGGATTGGGACATAAACTGATCTTGTCCTATCTGATGGATGTTGTTAAATTTTCCAAATTTGCTGTCATACTGAATGTAGCACTTGTACAGCAACATTCCTTAGAATTTTGAATAGCTCAGCCTGGAACTCCATTACCTCCATCCACCTTATTGTAAGCAATGCATCCTAAGGCCTACTTAACTCTATTCTCCAGGATGGATGGTTCCAGACCAGTAACCACACCACTCTGGTTATCATTGATATAAAGATCTTTCTTATTTAGTTCTTCCATGTTCTCACCTTTTCTTAATCTCTCCTATTTCTATTGCATCCCTATCATTTTTGTCTTTCATCAAACCCATTTGTATATGAAATGTTACCTTGATGTATCTAATTTTCTTAAAGAGATCTCTTGTGCTTCCCATTCTATTGTTTTCTTCTATTTCTTTGTATCACTTCTTCAAGAAAACATTCTTAACTCTCTTTGCTTTTCTCTAGAACTCTGCATTCAATTGGTATATTTTGCCCTTCCTCCTATACCTTTTGTTTTCATTCTTTTTCCAGGTATTTGTAAAGCTTCATCAAGACAGTCTTTTTACTTTCTTGCTCTTCTTTTTCTTTGGAATACTTTCTTGTTGCTGCTTCCTGTACACTATTGTGAACCTCTGTCCATAGTTCTTCAGGCACTCTATCTACCAGATCTAATCCCTTAAATCTATTCATCACTTGCATTTTATATTCATAAGGAATATTATTTGCTTCATACCTATACGATCTGGTGGTTTTCCCTATTTTCTTCAATTTAATTCTGAATTTTCCAATAATAAGCGCATGATCTAAGCTACAGTCATCTCCAGGTCCTGTTTTAACTGACTGAATAGAACTTCTCTACCTTTGGCTACAAATTCTATAATTAGTATAATTTCAATATTGATCATCTGGTGATGACCATATGTATGCCAATTGGGTTGTTGAAAAAGAATGTTTGCTTTGACCAGAAAGTTGTCTTGACAAAACTGTCTGTCCTACTTAATTTTTCACTCCAAGTTCAAAAATATTATTACAATTATCTTTTGATTTCCTACTTTAGCATTCTAATCCTCTATGATGAATGTGATGCCTTTTGTGGGTGTTATTTCTAGATGATATATTAGGTCTTCATGAAATTGATCAACTTTTGCTGCTTTGGTATCAGTAGAGGATAGATTTGTATAAATGTGATGTTGAATCCTTGGTTTTGAAGAGATATCGTTCTGTAATTTTTTGAGATTATACCTCAGTACTGCTTTTTTCACCCTTTTATTGAGTATGAAGGCTACTTCATTTCTTCTAAGAGAGTCTTACACACAGCAGTATGTGCAGTGATCACTTGAATTAAGTTCACCCATTCCCATTCATTTAAGTTCACTGACAACCAAGATGTTGATGTTTAATCTTTCCAACTCCTATTTGACCACATCCAGCTTGCCTTAATTCATAGGTCCTACAATCTAGGTTCCTATGGAATATTGATATTTACAGCATCAGACTTTCCTTTTATCACCAGATACATGCTCAGTTAACCTTTCTTTCGACTTTAGCTCAGTTGCTTCATTAGTATTGGAGCTACTTGTATTTGTCCACCTCTCTTCCCCATAGTGGGTTGTACACATTCCAATCTGAGGGGTTATCTTCCATCATTTTAATATCGTCCATAAAGTTTCCTTGGTAAAGATACTGGTGTGGTTTGCTATTTCCTTTTCTAATAGATCACCTTTTGTCAAAATTCTCTGCTATGACTTATATGTCTTGGGTAACTCTGCATGGCATAACATACAGCTTCATTGAGCTAGGTAAGTTCCCTTGCCATAATAATCCAGGAGAGGAAGAGGGAAATACACAGTTAGTAATTATAACTGTGAATATGAATGGGATGAGTTTACCCATAAAACAGAAACAAGTAGCAGAATCAATTAGAAATAGAATCCAACAAGATGTTTACAAGAGATGCATTGAAACAGAAAGACACATAGATCTAAAATAAATGGCTGGAGCAGAATTTAATATGTTTCAACTGACACAAAAAAGATAGTCCTAATTAAAAGAGATAATTAAGGAAGCTACATTTTACTGAAAATTACTATACAATGAAATAATATCCCAAAAAAATTTACAGCAAGTTTCTCTGATGAAGGGCTCATTTTAAGAATGTGTAATGACTATAAAACTGAATAAATTTATGAAAATAAGAGCCATTCTCCAATTGATAAATTGTCAAAGGATACAAACAGAGAGTTTTCAGAAGAAGAAATTAAAGCCATCCATATTTTAAAAGGATCTACGTTACTATTGATTAGAGAAAAGCAAATTAAAATAACTCTGAGGTACCATCTTGGACAATCAGAAATGACAAATGTTAGAGGGGTTAAGTGGAAAATAGGTACTTTAATGAACTGCTAGTGGAGCAATGAACTGGTTCAACCATTCTGGAGAACAATTTGGAGCTATGACCAAAAGGCTATAAAATTTTGCATACGCTTTGACCCAACTATATCCCTACTAGGTCTGTACCCCAAAGAGATAAAAGAAAAGGGTTCTAGTTAAACAAAAATCTTTACAGCAGCTTTTTGCAGTGCCAAAGAATTGGAAATTTAAGGGATATCCATCCATTGGAGAATGAATGAACAGGTTGTGTTATACAAAATGATGAGGGCATGACTTCACACAAAACAGGGCAATCTATATTAACTGAACTATATTAACTGATGCAAAATGAAGTGAGGAGAACCAGGACATCATTATGCACAATGACAGCAAAACTGTAATGATTAATTGTAAAAGATATGACTACTCAAGGTGGCTAGGTGGTGCAGTGAATAGAGCACTGGCCCTGGAGTCAGGAGAACCTGAATTCAAATCCAGCCTCAGACACTTAACACTTACTAGCCATATGACCTTGGGTAAGTCACTTAACCCCAATTGCCCTGTCTTCCCTCCTCCAAAAAGCAAATACATATGTGTGTGTGTGTGTGTGTGACTACTCTGATCTAAACAATGATCCAGAGCACTTTGTACACAATTACAGAATCATATGTGTGACATCTGATTTTGATAGACTGGGCTCCTCTCAGCAATGCAAGGTTATAAGACAATTCCAAAGGACTCAAGATGGAAAGCAATATCCACATCCAGAGAATGAACTACAGAGTTTGAATGCTGATTAAAGCAAACTACTTTCTCTCTCTCTCTCTGTGTCTCTGTCTCTCTGTCTCTGTCTCTGTCTCTCTCTCTCTCTCTCTCTCTCTCTATCTCTCTCATCCTATATTTGATTGCATGCCACCATGCAGAGGAGGGGGGAGGGAAAGGGAGGGAGAGAATTTGAGACTCAAGGGATTGGGGAACTGAATGTCATAAGCTAAAAGTAAATGCATATATTTTTTAAAAAGAATGGGCAAAAAATAATGATCCAAGACAATTCTAAGAGGACTAATGAGCTCTGAGTACATATCGAATTAAAATTTTCTCCCTTTATTTTTCTTGCTTTTTTGAGACATGGCCAATATGGAAATTTGTTTTGCATGGTGTCACATGTATACATTCTCAGTGGGTGTCAGAGGATGTGAGAAGGAGGGAAAGAATTTGAAACTCAAAATTTTAAAGGAAAAAATGTTAGAAAATAAACAAATAATAACTTTAAATGTTTAAAAAGGGGGAAGAAAGGTTCCACTGATTACTATAGTTTTTAGTCTTTTTAATAGAAATTGGTGGGCATTTTTTTGTCAAAGAGTTTTTCAGCATCTGTTGAGATAAACATAGGTTTGTTGTTTGTATTGTTAGTGATATGGTCAATTACATTGAGAGTTTTCCTAATATTGGACCAGCCCTGAATTCCTGGTAAAAATTCCACTTATTCATACTGTATGATCTTTGTGGCATATTACTGTGATCTCCTCTCTAGTATTTTATTTAAAATTTTGACATCAATATTAATTATAGAAATTGGTCATTTTTTTCTTTGTTTTGCATTCCCAAATACAGCATATTTGTGTAATAAAAAGAATTTTGTAGGACATCTTATTTACCTAATTTTTCAAATAGTTTAAATAAAATTAGTATTAATTGTTCCTTACATGTTTTGTAGAATTCATTTGTAAATACATCTGATCCTAGAGATTTTTTCTTAGCAAGCTCAATGATGATTTGTTCAATTTCTTTTTTTCTAAAATGGGGTTATTTAAGCATTCCACTTCCTCTTCTGTTTATCTGGGCAACATATTTTTTCTTTTTCTTTTTTTTTTTTTAGATTTAATTTAAACTTTTGTTTATTTTTAGTTTACATCATTCATTTCTATGAAATTTTAATTTACAAATTTTCTCCTTGTCTTTTCCCTACTCACCACACCAAAACACCAATCCCACTGTATACCCCCTCCCCCAATCAGCTCTCTCCTATATCCTCCCCCATTACCCCTCTGACTTTCCGGTAGGGCAAGATGGATCTCCCTACCCCAGTACCTGTATATTTCCCTCCTACCTATTCCACCCCCCACTACTTTTATTCGCTACTTTGTCCCTGTCCCTTTACAAAAGTGTGTGCTTCTAACATCCCTCTCCCCTGACCCTGCCCTCCCCTCTATACATCCCCCTCTCATCCCCTTCCCTCCTACTCTCCTGTAGGCCAAGATACCCAATTTAGAATGTATGTCATACCTTCCCTAAGCCAACTTCAATGAGAGTAAGGTTGATCCATTCCCTTTTGCCTTCCTGTTCTTCCCCTCCATTGTAACAATTATCCCTTGCCTCTTCTATATGGGAGGATTAACCTTGCTCTGTCTTTCCCTGTCTCCTCTCATACTATTCCTCTCCCACCTCTCAATTTCACCTTTTAAAATATTATCCCATCCTATTCAATTTATTCTGTGCCCCTCTGTCTATGCACACATACATACAAACACTCACATATGTATTCATATGCATATATAACCTCCTATATAAACATATGTGTATGGACACATATTTATACATTTATATACCCTTCAATTATCTTCATACTGAGAAAAGTTTCATAAGTTATAATTATCATTTTTCCATGTTGGCATGTAAATAGTTCAACATTGATAAGTTATGAATTCTTTTCCATGTTTACCTTCTCATGCTTCTTGTATTTGAATGTCAAATTTTCTATTCAGTTCTGGTTTTTTCTTCAAGAATGTTTGGAACTCCACCACCTCATTGAATGACCATATTTTCCCTGGAATATTATACTCAGTTTTGGTGGGTAGGTGATTCTTGGTTTTAATCCTAGCTCCCTTGATCTCCAGAATATCATATTCCAGGCCCTTTGATCCCTTAATGTAGAAGCTGCTAGATCCTGGGTTATACTGATTGTGTTTCCACACTATTCAAATTGTTTCTTCTTGGAAGCTTGTAATATTTTCTCTTTGATCTGGGAGCTCTGGAACCTGGCTATAATATTCCTAGGAATTTTCTTTTGGGGATCTTTTTCAAGAGGTGTTCAGTGAATTCTTTCAAGTTCTATTTTGCTGTCTATCATATCAGGGCAATTTTCCTTGAGAATTTCTTGAAGGATGCATTCTAGGTCCTTTTTTTATCATGACTTTCAGGTAGTCCAATAATTTTTAAATTGTCACTCCTGTATCTATTTTCCAGGCCAGTGGTTTTTTTCAAGGAGATATTTCATATTTCCTTTTGTTTTTTCATTTTTTTGGATCTGTTTCTCATAAAGTCATTTGCTTCCATTTGCTCCACTCTGATTCTGAAGGAATTATTCTCTTCAGAAAGCTTTTGAGATTCTTTTTCCATCTAGCAAATTGGACTTTTTAAGGCATTCTTCTCCTCATTGGCTTTTTCAGCCTCTTTTGCCATTTGAGTTAATCTATTTTTTAAGGTGTTATTTTCTTCAGTCAGGTTGTTGACTCTCTTTTCATGATTTTCTTGCGTCATTCTCATTTCCCTTCACAATTTTTCCTCCATTTCTCTTATTTGGTTTTCAAAATCCTTCTTAAGTTACTCTATCATGTGTAACCAGTCTACATTTTTCTTGGAAGCTTTTGGTGTGGGAGTTCTGACTGTGTTGTCTTCCTCCCATTCCATGCTTTGATCCCTTTTGTCCCCAAAAAAGGAATCTAAAGTTGCATTGCTGGGTTTACTTTGCTTCCTTTGCCTATTCATGTTGCCAGTCAATTACTTGACTTTTAGGTTCAGTAGAACTCTGCTTTCAGAGGGGAGGGTTCTGTCCCAAATTACTGGGGCTTTCACAGCTGCCAGAGCTATTAGGAGGCCACTGTTTCTGCAGCCCCCAACAGCTTTGGCTCGCTGAAAATGAACCTCAGGACCACTACCCAAGACTGTGATCTGGATCCAGGTAGCTTAAGGCAAGAGCACTTAGCCTCTGAATGATTGCTTGGCCCCCCTGTAATCTGCAGGCTGCAAGCTCTGAAGCAGCCACATGGAGGTGGTTGCAGGGCCACTGCTTCAGTCACTTCTAGCCCTGGGACAGTCAGCCAGACCCTCTCCCCAAAATTCATCCAAGTTCCACTGACCTTTCACTTAGTCCTTATTTCTTATTGGTTGGTAAGTCTGGAAAACGCTACAGCTGTTGGTGATTTGTGCTCCAGCTGCAGCTTGTTCTGGTGGCCCCGGGGCTCCAGCCATGGGTTCATGAGATGCTGGTCTGGGCTCCCACGGCATTGCAATGAACCCCTTCCCATCTGCCTGCCAGGCTGCCTTCAGTGGGAGCTCTGCCACTCTGTCATTTTGTGAGTTCTAGAGCTTTAAAATTTGTTTAGAGTCATATTTTATATGTATTTGAGGTGGTTATGGGGATAGCTGTGAAGTCTTGCTGCTTCTATGCAGCCATCTTGATTCCACCCCCCCTAAATTCCAACATATTTTTTCAATAAATATTCATCCACTTCACTTAGATTATTGATTTTACAGGCATCCAGTTAGAGCAAATTATGCCTAACAATTGCTTTAATTTTCATCTTCATTGACTTTGAATTCACCCTTTATATTTTTGATACTAATAAGTCATTTTTTCCTTTGTTAATCAAATTAACCAATGGTTTACCAATCTTGTTGTTTTTTTCATAAAACAAGCACCTAGTCTTAATTGTTGATTCAATTTCTTAACTTCAGTTTTATTAGTCTGTCTTTTAATTTTCAGCATTTCTATTTTGGTGTTTAATTGGAGATTTTTAATTTGTTCTTTTTCTAGTTGTTATTCTTTCTTTTATTGATATACACATTTAAAAATATAAATTTTCCATTATGCACTGCTTTGGCTTCATTCTATAAATTTTGAAGTGTTGTCTCATTGTTAACTTTCTCTTGAATGCCTATGGTTCCTTTTAGCAAGATGTAGTTTCCCTGCTTATCCTTTTTAGTTAGGTCTATTTTTGCTTTGGTTTTGTCTTAGATAACAACTATTGTCCCTGCTCTTTTTTTTTATTTTAAATGAAACATTATATAGCCCCTCATTTTAACCCTGTGTAAGTCTCTCTGCTTCAAGTGTTTTCCCCCCACATAAACAACACATTGTTGGATTCTGATTTCTAACCCATTCTACTGTCCTCTTTTTTTTAAAGAATAATTTCTTCCCATTCCCATTCCCATTTATGATCACTAAAACTGTGAATTTCTCTCCATTCTATTTTCATTTATTTATCATTCTCTTTCCTGTCCCTCCTCAAAAGTCTGTTTTGCTTCTGACCACTGCCTCTCTTAATATTTTCTCTACTTTATCACTCATACTTTCTTTTATCCCCTCCCCTTCCACTTTCCTGTTGGGTAAGGTAAATTTCTTTAACCAGTTGAGTGTGTATAAACTTTTTAAACCAATTTAGATATGAGTGAGGTTAAAGCATTTCCTCTCCACTGTAAAACCTCTTCTTTTGTGCAGCTCTTTAATGTGAGATACTTTTTACTTTATCTTCTCCTTTCCCCCTTCTCCTAAGGCATCCTTTTTTCACCCATCAATTTTTTTTTATCTTTCAAACATAATCAACTAAGTCTCACACCCTCTTTCTATGTAGAATCCCTTTAACTGCCTTAGTAATGATAAAGTTCTTAGAAGAACACGAAACTTACTAGCTGTGTGACCTGGGGCAAGTCACTTAACTTCAATTGCCTTGCCAAAAAAAAAATATAATGTCTATTCAGCATTCCCATAAACTGCTTCATGTTTGATGTTTGCTTCAATATCACGGTAAAGTAAAATAATAGTTATTAAATATTGTTTCTTTAAATTTCTGCCAATATATGCTTGTGAGAGTCTTCTGTGAGTAATGTTTACTTTGTATAGAGAAAAACAAATACCTGTCCCATATCTGATTCACATTGCATATTAAATATCTTTCTATATTCTCCTTTTGGGAGATCCTGGACATGTACTAGAACTAAGTTTTAAGAAAAATTTACCCAAAAATGCAATGGCTTAGGGCCTAAAGAGTCAAAGAGCATTTTGTTTTGTTTTAAAAGGAGTCTAATTCCTCTTGTTATAGAGCAAGCACCCTTAAGTCTAAACCTGGGCTGCATGATATGTATGTTTCCAGGGAAGATAAGCCTGTTAGCAGAAAGAGAAAAATTTATTATTTTTGGATTCTACACACACACACACACACACACACACACACACACACTCACTCACCCATACACACAATCACAACCAAATGTCAAGAACCCAATTCATCAAAAAGTTTTCTGGTGAAAAATCATGTTTAACTATAAACCATATTTTCATTCCTCTCCAGGCTGCACTCCTGATTCTCTTAGACTTTTTCTATTATGTCCCTACCAGATAATTTCATCTTTTCTACATTGTCCTCTCTTTGGAATTCCTTTTAATGGTTGTTTTCCTCCATTAAAATATAGGCTTCTTGAGGGCACCACTATCTTTGTGTGTATTTTTGTATCCCCAATACTTAGCACAGTATCTGGAAAATAGTAATAACCTCATGAATGCTTTTTAATTTAAAACCTGTGTTCTCTCTCCATCTCTGTCACTGACCTTACTTGTGTAATCTTCTATGAATTATTTAATTTTACTCAGAAGTTTGTTTTCTTCACTAGTAAAATTATACTCAAAGTGGTGCTTTGAAATAATAGATCAGAGTGTGTGGTACTGTCTGTTGGGCATGAACTTTTTTGGTAGCTGTAAGTATGTGGTAGTGATGAAGGAGTAGACTACAAAATTGTATGGCAACTTTAGTATTTTGATAAATCTGTGATCTCTATAATGTGAGAATTCCTCCCACTAGTTTAGTTCACAAATAGTAAACAAGCATTTATTAAGTATCACTATGTTCTAGGCACTGAGCTAGACATAGGAGATGCAAAGACAACAGTAAAAATAGTTTTCGTCCTCATAGAAATTACAAGCTATCAGGGAGAGATGGCACGTACATATGTATATAATTTTTTTAAAAAGATACAAAGTAATTTGAAAAACCTTGTGCATGTATTCCCATAGAAGTTCTACATGATATGTGGGGATTGGAAATAGGGAAAATGTCTGGATATCTTAATATTTTATGGGTGCCAATGCAATGGTAAAACACGAAACAAATGTATTTGTTATTAGAGATAATAGAAGAAATGAATGGGAACACAAAGGCATATTCAGGAATAATACCATAGCTACTCCAATGTGGTGCCCAATATTTTCCCTTAAATTAATAGATCCTGGTCTCTGCTCCTACTAACCCTAATATACAGTTAATAGTAAAAGTAAAGTCATAAGCAAGAAGTCCTTGTCTTTGTTCCTTCTAACGTAATGGCTCATAAGTAGTATATGAAAATGTAACCTTTGTATCAGAGGCTCCAGGGACATTAAGATCCTATCTACACTAGGAAATATTTTTCACTTCTCTTGGTGCAGATGTCCTCACCTATGAAGCCAGAGATAATGTATTCCTTACAAGTCCATTCCTCCATCAATACTGAGGCTAACTCTCCACCTTTCAAATGCTCAGATCAAAGTATCCAAGAAAAAATTAATGCAACAAAGCCATTTTTAACAAAATACAAACCATGAATCAAAGGTTAGTCCCAAAGGCCTACTGAAATCTGCAAAGTCAATCTTACCCAAAATAAGTCCTCTAACTGAAGTTCTTTGCAAACATTGTACAGTTTGCAGCTGTTCTTGGTTATCCACCTAATATTGCTTCTAGATTACCATGTTCTTTCTAGCTGTCACCAGGCACCCTTCTGTAATTCCTGACTGCTTCCAGCAGGGACCCCGGGTACAGTTCTCTCACTGGACTGTACAGTTGTGTTCTGTACCATCTAAGGCCAAGGCCAACAACAGCAAAAAAAAAAAGAATAGAGAAATAGCATTAACAGTAGCAGCAACAACAACAAAAGATGTGTTTTGAGGGGGAAAAAAATTTCTTCCATTGGCAGGTCTTTGCCACCAAATGAAAAACAAATAAGCACCCAAAAACTCAACAAGTCTTTGTCTTCCAAATAATACGGTTCCCAAGGCAAATCAATCAGATCAAGTTACCTATTTGTAAAAATTGCTTAGCATAGTGTCTGGCGCATATTTGGTGCTATATTAATGTTTATTTCCTCCTTAACCACTTCCTTTCCTCAGCAGTCCATCAAAACTTCAGTAATTGAGCCAGCCAACTTCTCTTACTGAAGCTATTCTTTCACCATTGCTCCTGTGACTCTTTGGTTATCCACCAGCTTGCCCAAGATCAGTTTCTCCAGATCAAAAAATATATATATCATCTCATTATTCTAATGGAGAACACAAATAATTGATGTCCACTGTCCCTGACACCTGGGAGAAAAGCCTCCCATCTAAGACAATCCTTCCGACTGGTATGGAAGCTGGCAAAGAACACCAACTATTCCTCAGTTTGCCAGTTAAGCACTAGTGTGGGTTTATGCTATAGAATATAAACTCCTTGAAAGTAGCCAACATAATGCTTGGCAGAGTGTCTGGTGTTCAATAAATGAGTACTGCCTTGATTATTCATTTTTTCAAATAGATTGACAAAAGAAGAAAATAACGACTATCCCAAAATATCTATTATAAAAGCATCCTCCTACCTTCCATGGCATATCTAATCCAATAACATCCAAAAGAGTAAAGACAGACTCTTGGATAAAGTTCTTTAAGGTAATACTTAAAGCTATTGCTCAAAGTAACAATGCATGCAATCCAATAGACCTCTGAAGAATTCAAATAAAAGTCAGTGGAAAAAAAGCTGAGTTGAAAATAGGAAAAATATTATTTAGTTGATCCTTGACTCTTCTAAGTGTTTCAAATCTAACCTGGTAAAGGCAGCCAAGAGTTGCTGTCCTGTAATCTATATTTAGCTTTCCGGTTGACTGGGTCCTTCACATTTCCCTAAGAGTCAGAATGAATTAAAATGCTGACTTCCTCACTGACTATGGAAGTCTGTACAAACCTCAGAAAATTGATTTTTCCAGACCTGCATTGCTTGGCATAAAAGCCAGACAGAATTTTTATTGAATCTGGCCCTAGGTGATTAGATTTTTGACCTTAGCAGTGGGGCTAGTAGATTCAATAATAGTTGTTTTTCATTTCTTGATTTTTGCTGTTTTGTTTGACCCTAACACTGTGGCCAGTAAGTCCAACCATTTTTGGTTTTGGCTGGCTCTATTTTCACTAACCCTTCTGATGGCAGTAATTCTGAGCTAAGCCGTAGACTTATGCTCAAGGATCAAATGTATCATATATAGTGTATGAAATGGGTAACCACTTCTAGTTACTGGCTGTTTGTATTTGCCAGTAGTCCCTATAATTGGAAGAATGTATTGCCTTACAGTTATGAAAAGAGTAATAAAAAGAAATTAGAGAAAACATATGAGTCTAACATGAGATGGAGACTACTGATATTTAGTAATTTTATACAAATACATTACAGATTTTCCATAAAAGTCACTCAGTTGAACTGCTTGCTGAGAAAAGAAAGTTTAAGATTGAAAATCAAGTAGAAATGAATATATAATCTATCTGCACTTGAATTTGATATAGTACATTGTAAGTACCAATTCAATTAATTCATGAACTCAAGGTTCTATTCACTCCTGATGGGAAGTATTAATTAACATTAATATGAATTGAGTCTATTAAGATAAAAGTAGATCCCTTGAAGCATATCTCTCTAAAATTCCCTCTATGATAATAACAATTCCAACAGAGAAAATTTAAGCATGGCACATTTACTTTATTGAATAAAAATGCCAAAACTAGTTCTCCCTTTGAAAATTTTATGTCTTAAAACACCAATCTAGAACTTAGAAACCTTTTCATACCAAATACTCAAATATTAAGAAGTCATTAAACTTTGAGTTGGGATCTAGGTCCAGCAACACATTTGGATAAATTAAAGTTATTTCTTTGGGGAAATCATGATGATGATGATGATGATGATGATGATGATGATGATGATG
>CM053581.1:129240682-129267221 GCA_028627135.1 Pseudochirops cupreus
TTTACACTGGGGACAGGGCATAAAAACCTGATAAACAAATTCAGAAAAGCAGAAATCTTAAAACTTGTTTTGCTGACCACAGTGCAACAGATGTATATTAAATAAAGAACCACTAAAGAAAGAATTCAAGCTTAATTGTGTCTAAGTAATATAATTCTCGAAAATTGGTCAACTAAAGAATCATAAAGCAAAAGATAATTTAATTAAATAAAATTATAACAATGACATACCAAAACATTTGGAATGTATCCAAAGCAGTCTTTAGAGGAAATTTTGTCTCTAAATATTTTCATTAATAGAAGAGAAAAAAGAAGCAATCAATTAATTCATCATGAGACTCAAAAGAAAATACAAAAGAAAACAAAATTTTAAAACCCAAACAAAATAGGAAATCTAAGTCAAAGAAGAAATAAGAGCTGAAAATAACAAAAAAAAGTGGATAGTTAAATAACACACAGTATTAGTTTTATTCATGTTAAAAAAAAAACTAATCCTCCCCATGCAAAAAAGAAATAAACAACAAATCACCAATATCAAAAATTAAAAGGAAGAATTATATCAAATGAAGAAGTAAAGACTGTTATTAGAAACTCCTTTGCCTTATTATGTGCAGCATTTCTGCATAGTACCAACAAAAACACATCAGGAAATGACTGAAAAATCCATTCAAAATAATTATAGGCTATATAAAATATCCAAGAGTCTAGTTATTAAGACATGTAAGAATTATACAACAAAGATACAATAGTTCACATTATATATATATATATATATATATATGTATATATATATGTATATATATATATATAAATAATATGTATATGTATATATGGTTTACATGTGTTATCTCATTTGATCCTCATGACTCTCGGAGCTTGAATAAAACAATAAAACACTTTTTAAAGATAGAAAGACAGATCCAAATAATTGAAAACTATTAATTTCTTATGTGAATATAATGGTTTTTTTTCTTATAGATTCAGTGCCATAGGAACCAAATTCTTTAAGGGCTATTTTATATTATTTATATTTATATTATGCTGACAGTTTTGATTACATAAAATTAAAAAATTGTATAAATTTTATATATACCTACAAGTACATATAAATTTTGTACATTTAAATTTTAAATAAATTTTGTATGTTTAAACTAGAAGAGAACCAAGGAGCTGGGGAAACATCTTTTCAGAAAATTGTTCTGATAAGGGTCTAATATCCACAAAATATATAGAATCAATACAGATAAATGAGAGCAAGAACCATTTCTCTATAATAATTGGTCAAATGATAACAGGACAATCACATAAAAGGAAAGCAAGTTTTATAGCTTGAGAAGTCACCAACATGGAAGTGAAAATGAGGAAAAAGAAAAGAACAAAGAATTAAGGGAAATCTAGCTTTAGGGAATTTGAACAAAGATGAATCAGCATTTGGAAAAGTCCAGTACTGATCAAATATTAAGGAAAATGGGGACTGAGAAAAGACCATTGGCTTTAGCAGTTAAGATTCACTGAAGATCCTAGAGATAGCCATTGCCATAGAATGGTGGTAACAAAAGTCAGAATGCAAAACATTAAAGACGGAGTAGTTGGTAAGGAAATTACGTGAGAATGTAGGTTTCTCCATGTAGAGTTATAGCAGAAATGTGAATATAAAATAATAGCTAGAATGGTTAGTAGGACTGAGGAGAAAATTTTGTTTGGTTGTGTTCTTTTCTTAGGATAGTGAAATCTGAGAGGGTCTGTAGGCAAATGGGACTAAACCAAAACAAAGTAGAGGGGAAGGAATGAACATGACAAAGCGAAAATCATCAGTGGAGCAAGGTTCTATTAATGAATCAAAAGGCATTTGTTATATTCCTACTATGTGTTAGACACTGTGCTAAATATAAAAATTTAACATGGGTGGATACAGGTATTACTGTGGAGAGTGCACAGGTGACCTACTCTACTCATGGTCATCATTCCTTTTTGTCTCTACCCCAAAGTCTTTGGAAATTTAATCAGATATACACTGTCATGATAGAAAGGTTTGGGTTTTTGGTTTATTTGGTTGATTGTTTATTTGTTTAGCTTATGGGTAGTCTAATGGCCTTTCGTGCTCATGTTATTACTTACTCTGTGACATTATGAAGTTTATTGATGTTGTTTGTTGCTCATTCTCTAAGAGGACCGTGACACCAAGAAGGTGATGCTGTGACTTGCAAGTGAATTGAATTTAAGTGACAGATGGCTGTGCAAAGTCAACAGTCTCACTTTCATGAAATTTGTTTAAAACAAAAAGTTAGGAGTGCGATCATTATTGTTCAGAGCCCCCAATCATGAAAATTTCTCAGAGGTTTGTCTATCTGCCCCAATTTCAATTTATGTTTTGGTTTTTTTTTTATATCTAACTATCCTCTGGTTTCTTTAAAAATTGAGACAAAGTCCAGGTTCCTAGAAATATTTGGACATAGAAGTGAGTTGAATTATTACAGCTTCTGTTAATGAGATAGGTACTGGAAGGAGAAGTGAAGAAAAGAGAAAGACCTATCTTGGAACTTCTCTCAGTTGCCGAAGAGGTGAATGAAACCAGTGGCTTCACCTTTAGTCTTCTGCTCCAAGACATTTGTAGGACCAATAGCTTTCCTAGATATCTCTGTTCTCTACAACATATCAGTCCTGTTTTTTTCTCTTTTTTTTTTCCTGTTGCATCAGTACCATAATTTTTCCCATCTCAGTTCATTAAGCTGAGCCAGGAAAGCTAACTCTATCATGGCTCCTCCTCCTGCTAGGCATCACAGTAAATGATAGAGCAGATCATAGATAAGAGCAGAGGTTCTGAAGTCTAAAAGACCTGAGTTTAAATTCAACCTCAGAGACTAGTTGTATGACCTTGGGCAAATCATTTAAATGCTGTCTCAGCTTCTTCAAGTATTAAAGGGAGATTATAATAATATCTACCACACAGGGTTATTGTGAGGATCCAACGAGATAATATTTATAAAGTGCATAGCCAAGGGTTTGGCATATAACTTAATGCTTGATCTCTCCCTCTTACTGATGCTACTGCTTAGCTGTTAAAAAGCCACGGCCACTTCTCATTCCTTCTCAGACTGTGTGGACCCATATAAGAATTCAAGACCATGGTTCATTTCTGCCTTAAAGATCCCGATAATAACAATTCACAACAAAAGATTGAGGGTGAAATACTTTTCCTTGTGAACTACAAACCCAAAGAAGTCAGTTAGTTCTCAAACCACTATAACATTTCTCCACACGAGTCAGAAATTTGTAGTCCCTTGCAAAATTGACTTTGGTACACCTGACATCTGAAATTCTCAAATTATATCAGTATTTGAGAGAACAAGATGCCGTTCAGAGCAAATATATAGATTAAGATACATGCAATAGATTTAGTACAATGCACAATTAGTACAATTTCACATGTTGCTTCTGTGACATTAGGTCTAAATAACTTGCATAATAAATCACATTGGTGGATCTTATAGTATATCATCTTCAAACAATACAAGCAAATAAAATTAAAGTGATAATAATATTGTTAATACCAAATCAGTCCTTAGGGTTAAGAGGAGAATATTTGCCTATATGAATTAAAAATTCCAAAACGCTGGTCAGTTCCTGAATCTCAGTTATATAAAGAATGAAATAATCCATACATATTCTCAAGAATCTTATGTTCTGATGAGGGAGAAAAGTACATATATAAGTTGGTGGTGTTATTTGTCCTTCATTTTCAAAGAAGAACAGTACATCACCCTTGACATCACCAGATGATGTGTTGACTTGTGGGTAAATTGGATTTAAGTAAAACAGAGTTGCAGAAAGTCTTCAGTCTCACTGTCTCTTCCAGAGTCATCAAAGTCCAGAGGCAAAACAAAAGACAGGACAACTGGCAAGGTCAAGGTTGCAGTAATTGACCTTGGCATTTTGATGTCTGGCCAAGCTCTAAGCACCCTACAGTACCTGCTTCAGCAATCTTAATTACCATTAGAACAATTTTTTTTCTCATCTGCCCATTCTACCAGGAAAGTCTTCACATACATAACCATCCCAGAACTCACCAATAGGTTTGTGGCCCATTGATTATCCTTAACTTGGCTTAGCCTGACGACTGAGACAGTTTACCAGACTGTGGCCACTGTATACATTCCACACCTTCTTGGAGTAGTGGGTGAGAGTTGAATGCTAGGTAGAGACCAAGATGGATGAGATGAGAATCCCTGAAAAAGTCTTAGCAAGACCTCACATCAGAGGTGCTAATCCTCCCTGAACACTTATACGCTCCACCTATATGAGTATATACAGTATATAAGTATACACATATATAAGTATGTATAGAACAAATATATATTGAATCAACAATCAAATATTCAAAGTTATGCAAAACATATTTTGGGAACGAGAACTTTAATAATTGGGGAAAATAATGAATAAGCTCAAATCCGAGCTAAATCTAGAAGGAAGAGAAGGATTCTATAAAATAGAAGTGAGGAAGGAGTAGATTTCAAAATAGATCAGTGTTGTTTTTCAATCATGTCTGATTCTTTGTGACCCTATTTGGTGTTTTCTTGGCAAAGATACTGGAGTGGTTTGCTATTTTATTTTCCAGCTTATGTTTATAGATGAGGAAACTGAGGTAAACAGGTTAAGGGACTTGCCCAGGGTTACACAGCTAGGAAGTGTCTGAGGCTGGATTTGAACTCAGGTCCTCCTAATTCCAGGAGTTAGTTTATCCATTGAACCATCCAGCTGCCCCTAAAGGGTCTATAACCTCTGAGAAAAATAGTAAAGCTACAGGCATGCAAATAAAATGTACTAGTTTCACTAGAGCATAAGTACATGTTTTCTATACATGGTGGTTACAATTCTCATTGAGGAGTATATGCCCAGAAAACTGGTTGCACTTTTTTGCTTTGACATATTTATAGTTGTGTTTTTTTTTAAATCCTAGTATTAAGAGCTGCTAGGAACTTAAAATTCACTTAATCTAATCTCTTCATTTCACAGATAAGGAATCTGAAGCCTGACAAGGTTAAGCAACTCACAACAATATATTAAGTACTGGGGACCAAATTAAAATATTCTGTTAATTTGATATTAACAGAATATTGTTAATGCACACTAGGGACAGTATGCTAATAATAGATGAGGGGAGGAGATACAAAGTTTAGATAAGACAGTGTAGTCACTTATGGGCCTTAAAGTCTAGTCATAGTGGAATAAGACATAAATCAAGAAAAACATACACTATTATACATACCATAAATGGAGGGAAAGGTCTATATGTAGGGATATGGTCATTATCAATCATAGGGATCAAGGAAGGAAACATTTCAATTGAATTAGAATAGCTTAATGAATAATAGTTGAACGAACTGTATCAAATGGCTAGGGAATAAGATATTAAAGTATGTAATAAGCAAGGGGAGAAAGAGACAGTGTATGAAAGAGAAAATACATGGCCCAAATAGGAAGGGTATCTGGCAAGATCTCATTGCTCCAAAGACAGAGTTCTACAGAAGGTTAGTTGGCATGTCACATTGTGGGACTCAAAAACAACATAAGTTCCCAGGACATAGAGGAACACTAACAAATTTTATTCTTTCTTCTCCAAAGCCCCATAGCCAGAGCACATTCTTAGTAACCTCTACACATTTGACCAAGGACATACTGAGGTTATGTCGAAGGACATAATATACACTGGCAGCCTGAATAAGTATAGCCGAAACATGTCATTTTTCCACTTAAAATTTTTTTAAGCTAATCTCTTTAATGTCCTTAGCTGATAGGCCTAAGTTATCATGCATAACTAAAAGTGCTTAAAAACAGTAAAATATGTTCTTATTTTTGAAAATGTTTTAGGAATCAATTTCATGAATTATATATACTCAAATATTCATAACAGCTCTTTTATAGTAGAAAAAAACACACAAAGAAAGTGGATGCCAATAAATTGAGGAATTGCTGGACACACCAAGATACAAGACCGTAATGGAATGTTACTGTGCAATAAGAAAAGGTGAATATGAAGAATTCAGAAAAAACATGAGAAGATCTGTGTAATTGATGCAAGGCAGAATAAACAGATCTACGATGACTACAATCATATAAATAAAAGCAAAGCCAAACTCTGCCTAATTAAAATAATCAATCAGTCCTAAAGTAGAGGTATTGAAATATACAGCAGAGAGAAGGAACTGACTCTGCAAGCATCATGTCACCCAAATTATCCTTCGTGATCATTTGTACCAATTGTTTTTGCTTAACTCTTTAGTACAAAGGATGGTTTGATTCTGGGGGCAGGGATGGAAGAGAGTCTTTATCCACAAATCACTTCCATGTACAATAAAACAGCATCAATAAAATTTATTTTTAAAAAAAGAATACATGGATGAATCCATGTCATGGTACTCCATGGCCCTTGAGTCTGCAAGACAGAAATCTTGTTTTCCCTTACATTTTTAAAAGAGGTAACACATATGTAACTAGTAAAGTTAGTTTGGAATTTCTATCCCGAGGAATGGGTAGAATGCAACAGTTCTTATTAACTGCTTCAACTATAAGCAATAAATATTAATAATAAAAAAACCCATTGTCCATCAGCATTGTGTTGCATAATTTGCAACCAGTTTACTTCTCAGTGTCATGAAATTTAAACAACAAGAGACTCCTTCAAGGTCAGTTAGCGCAAACTTGAAAGATCTGAGTCAGGCCATCAATAAAATGTGGCAAAATGAGATCCAGGTGGAAAATCTGTCATGTTCAAAAGTTTGAAATGAAATATGATCACCAAATGATACAGAAAATTTCAGCAGCTAAAATCCAGCTAGATTACTTAGAAAATGTTGTATGCATTGGTTAACATCTGTTATAAATGCCATAGATGGGGTTGCTATTAAACTGTATAAAAACATCTTTTAAGTAAAAACATCATACCCCTTTTCAAGCTATTGTCAAGAGCCAAGGCATTTGCATATTATTGCAAAATGTATGCTGTACAGAGTGTGTTTGTGACAGACTTTGATGAAGTTAAGAGCCAAGATCAAGGATAACTTAATAAGAAGGATCTATTTTTGGCTTCTTGTGCATACACATAGCCTCCATTAATATGAACAGAGAGACTACACATGCATATCAAAAAGCAAGATGGCTGCTCAAGAGGCTTCTAATGGAAAAAAAATAGTCTTCTAAAATGTAAAATGAAATGGTTACACTGAACGGTATCTAAGACCCCTTCTGACTCTATGACTCTAAGATTTGAGGGTTCTATTATCTCAGTCCTGGATCATTAGTGCTCTTTAAAGAAAATACAATTTAAAAATAACCTGTTTGCCTGAAAGACATATGAGAAATAGTCTCAAATGAGTTGCAATAGCCAAAAAATGTGAGAAAGTGAGGCTCCTACTACTAGCATATTGACTTAATGAGACAGTAGTCCATGACTTTCTTTGACAAATTACACTCCATATCTTGTGTAAACAACAACAACAAAAAAGAAATTCTCTAAAAAATAGAATTAAATGCATCCAAAATGATAATGATTTTTTAGTATAGTTTAAAGACTGCTATTTAAAATTGCTAAAGAAAAATATACACAGGGAGATTTTTCAAGAGATTAATCTACTTTTTCCACACTTAAACCTTGGGAATCTGGACATAAGCCCAAAAGCACATAATGTTAAAATCCGCCAACAAGTGAGGGAGTTGAGGGGTGGAGGATTTCAGGGGAAGAGGGAGTTCAGATTTAATTTCTCTTCCTCTTTCTAACATTTTTCTAAGTTCCACCTATATCCCACATATATACACTTCTTCTAACAAGTCAACAAGAGCAAAGGAAACAAACACTTGAAAACTTACCAGTGTTATACCATAATGAACTCTGGTTTGCTGCAGTTACCATGATGAAAAAATACTCTTAACTTGGGTTCCATCCCATTTCTGTTCAGTTGTGCACTTTCTAATTCTCTGCAGCTGCAAGGCTCTGAATTCCAAAAGGGAACCCAGAACTGAGGGTAAGAAAGGAGTCTTGGTCTCTATCTGCTGCTGGGCCGCTCACTCACTGTACAATTCTGAGGAAATGTTACCTAGTTTTCTAGGACTTCCTTTTCCTGGCTTATGAAGAAGAGGGTGTCTGCCTGCTTTGTGGGGAAGGCAATGAACTTTTTAACAGGGTCCAAAAGTCCTTAACACTGTAAGATATATTCCAAAAAATAGCATTTTAGGATTAACTTCATTTTCCTCTTTGAATATGTATCTCAACCTGCCCTCTTCATGATCATCTGTCAGTTCATTTAATCTTCCTTTGGCCACCAAGCAAGGGGCAGCTGATGAAAATAAAAAATTTTCAGGGAGAATCCAGAATTAAAACCAGGCTTCAAGTTCAACTACACCAGTGCTGACCCTTCCACTGAAGAATATAAATGCTGACTAATAACAATTACTTTTGTTTCAAAACACAATCAAATCTCCATTATTGGCAAGTGCATTGTCTACTTTGCAGATTACCTGCAGGTGCTCAGGATTTCTCCCTATCACCGTGACCTCAGCTTGGTCCCAGTCAGTGGAACATAGGGAATAATCAAGAGACTATTAAGGCTAGGAACAGAGTGGGGTTCACATGTGTGTTAAAGCAAGCATCTCCGTATATTTTTTGTGACTTTGTAGTCTAAAGTAAAATATAAATGAATTTAGAAATAGGCATTACTTTCACTTGAGGAAGCAAGATGGCACAGTGGAGAGAGTGCCAGCCCTAAAGTCAGGAAGAATGAGTCCAAATCTGACCTCAGATACTTACCAACTGTGTGATCCTCCACAAGTCACTTAACCATGTTCACTTCAGTTTCCCTAGGTGTAAAATGATCTGGAGAAGGAAATGGCAAATCACTCCAGTATCTTTACCAAGAAAACCCCAAACAGTGTCATGAAGAGTTGGATAGAACTGAACAACTGTTTTTTACTTATTTTGCCTGACAGTATAAATAATTGAGCTCTATTGTTCAGAATGAAATAATTAGTATTTTAGATTACGTTAGAGGCAGCTAGGTGGTACCTAGCTAGAGTGCAAGAATTGGCATCAGAAAGATCTAAGTTCGGATCTCACCTCAGACACGTTCTATCTAAGTGTCTACCAGGCAACCCAATTAACCACTGTCTACTTCCTTTGTTTGTGAAGTGGGTTGTTGTGGGAATCGAATGAGTTACCTTGTGTTAAACTCTTTGCAAATCTCAAACCCCTGTATAAAATGTTAGCTAGCTAGCTAGCAGTGGCAGTAGTAGCAGCAGGATTTTAAAAAACTAGAACTGGGTCAATTTTTTAGTCTTTTGATGATGTCAGCATCATCAAAAAAAAGAAAAGGGGAAGGACACACTAGTAGAAAAATGGGAGGAAAGATGGAGGAATTTACCTCATTATTGGGGTAGGCAAGAAGTATATTCAAATGTGGAAAAAATGGAGGGGGAGCTAATGTTCCTTGAACTTGAAATTCATTTTCTTTTATATAATAGAACTCACATACAAATATACACACATGCACAGAGTTTGGTGGAGGAATACATTCAAGGAACTGGAAGAAAGGAAAGGGGATCATAAGAGTTGTGTTGGTGGAGGGGAGTAGGCACACTAACAAAATTGCAGATCTTTGAAATATTGAAGTAATAAACAGAAGAACACCAATCATAGTCTCTGTATCCCATTGCAATCACACAACACAGACACTTGAAAACATTTTCAGATGACTTTTTTTAAGTGCTAGAGGATCAAAAATGATATTAAACTTCAGGTGTAATATGATATTCTTTATTATCCTATAAAATTTGATTACAATAGGTCAATTCCTTTGAAAGCTTAAACGTTGTGTAGTGAGAAATGCATTGAGTTTGAATCTAGAGGATCTATTTAAATCACACTTTTATTTCATAATATTCATTTAAATAAATATATTTTTAAAATACCACCTTGATCACCTATTTGAAAGGTCTTTTATTTCTCTGTATCGGTTTCTTTAGCTATAAAATGATAGCATTGGGCTTTAGGTCCCTATTAGGCAATTAGTCAGTGCAGTGGACAGAATGTTGGACCTGGAGGCAATCTAGGTCAAATATTTATCCTGACATAAACTCTGGCCTCAAACACTTTATAGTTTTGTGACCCTGTGTGTCCCTTAGTCTATCCACCTCAGTTTCGCTCTTTGTAAAAAGAGTATAATAAAAGCAATAATAAATAATAAAATAAACTCCTTAAGTTGCTGTAGGGATAAAATGAGATAATATTTGTAAAAATACTTTTCAAACTCCAAAGTACTAGGGTTAGTTATTATTTTCATTCCAGATCTAAATTTTTGATTTTATGATCCTTTGTCTCTGTGGTCCTCAGACTAAATTTTCTTGTCTCTAAAAACAGAGGAATGGGCTAAATGATCATTATACTCCCTTCCAGTTCTAAATCTGTAATCTATCATAGAACAAAAAATAAAAACACAGAATTTAAAAATAGACATTTTTGTAAAACTCCATTTCTTCTCATAAGATCCCATAGAAATTATTTCTTTTGGTGAAATTCGTGATCATGTTAAGTTGTTTGAAGGCTTAGTGACACATAGTCTGGGTCTTAGGAAACACAACTTAGCATATTAGAGCTTCTAATGTGATTTATGTATGGATAGATAGAACCTGTCTTCCTAAATCTTTCATCCAATGCCTTTCCTTGTTACCCCTTGTATCCCAATGGCTGGGGCCTTTCCTCCAAGACTGACTCCCTTTTACGCTTTGCATATCTTATATGTATGTAATTATCTGCGTGTCTGAGCTCTTTGAGAGCGGGGTCTGTTATTTGTCTTTCATTGGATCCTCAGGACTTAGCACAGTGCCAGACACACAGCAAGTCCTTAATAAATAATTGTTGACTGACTGTTGGTGTCTCAGAGGTTTCAAACACACTTTGTGGCCACTAGTGCTGCTGAATCAATTAAAGTGTACTTAGGAAATATTTAACAAATAATTAAAAATACAATAGAACATAGATAATACTAATCGATTGTTCATTAAATACAAAGCCTTCAGAGATCTTTATGTACCATTTAGTGGCCTCTTTTCTATTTGAGTTTGACATCACTGGCTAAATCATGATTCGTATTTCTTTTTATCCTCATAGTACTTAGTCATAGCAGTATTTGGGATGAAAAATATCCTTTATCCTTAATTTAGTGAAAAGAAATAAACACAGAGATCTCTTAGGATAAGAACAGGACTTTATTCTCTTCCCCGGGAGAAGAGGGTGGTCTTCCCCATGACTCATCATGGAGAAGAGGTAAGTTACAAAAGATAGTGCTGGAATTTATAACCTAACTTAGTCAAGACCCCTCCCCGACTGTTTCCCCTCTCATTGGCGGAGAGGCATACTTCACCAAACACTTCCCCAACTGGGACAGCAAGGAAAGATAAGGGGAGGGTCCCACCAAGGCGGGAAAACAGACAAAGGAACATAAAAGTGATTGACAGAAGCAATTTGAAAAGTTGACCACCCCAAATTGAGAAGTTTTCACTCGTCCCATATAGTAGGAATTCAACATTCTTGATGATAACAGTGGTAGTGGTGATGTCAACATATCATTATCAATTTTTATGCTCTATTTAGCACTTCCATGAAAGACCTGAGCTCAAATGTAGTCTTAGATACTTACTAGCTGTGTAACCTGGAACAACGCATTTAACCTCTGTTTGCCTCAGTTTCCTCATTTGTCAAATGAGAATAAAAGCACCTACATCCCAGAGTTGTAAGGATCAAAGGGCATAAGAGTAATAAAGTATTTAGCACAGTATCTGGCACATTGCAAACATTATACAAATGTCAGTTATTACTAATAGTCATTATTTTTATTACTGTCTCAAGTGTGATATTGTTCTAGCAAGACTGAGGTATAAGAATAATAGAAGTCCAGAGATGAATCAAAATTCTCCATAAAGCCTTCAATGAAGAGAAAAACTCCTTTGACCTTTTACTCTATTGAATTCTGCCTACAGGATTTTGAGATATATGTCCTTAGACCGTGAAGACCCAGCAAACTTTCCCCAAAAGTCCTCAACATGTATTGCACCTGAAAGTAAATGGGTAACTGTATTTCGGATTTCTTTTTTTTTTAACATTCCCCATCACACTATTATATTCCTGCATGCTTTTTTTTATATCACCTTTGATTCTGTCAATATGGAGAACTTCCAATGTGGAAACTCCTTCCACTGGTGCAGATCAACAACTTCTCTGTAACTTACTATCTTGGAATATTAAATTAGAAGTTAAATGACCTGCCCAGGGTGATGGGATCACATATGTAGAACAGGACATAAAGTTAGACATAAAGTCTAACCCATTATTTTAGACGTGAATAAACTAAGGCACAGAGAACATAAGTGTCTAGAAGAGCCTCAGGAATTATATAAACTCAGGTCTTCCTATACTCTACTGTTTCACCTAACTGCCTATTCTCTATATATTGAGTCATAACTCAGTATCATACTGTACTGCCACATACTTAGGTAGGAAAAGGCGTAAATTGACAAGGAGAACCCCAGCACTGGAGAACAAAAGTCAGAGCAGAGGAGGGGGAATTTGGTGGTAAGGGAAATAGTTATTTATCTATAATTATTCATTTTGGAAATGTTGATAGGCATTCAGGATTTTTAACTGGTTACAAGACTCAGTGCTAAAACTTCCAAGTTCCTTGAGGATAAAAACTATGTCTAATCTATAACTTGTACTCCTAAGCATTTAATAATAACTTCTATGCCCCATGTATAATTGGTAACACTTCCTGACTGACATCTTAGATTACTTTAATGCTGTTATGGCATGGACAGTGGGGGTGGTGATGAATAATATTTCATTATAAATTATTAGACTCTTTTAAATACTTCCAGGTTAAGTTACTGAGTAATATTGCTGAGTAATAAGGGAAAGAAGAGTAACAATAAAAGAAATGACTTTTAAAATTAGATTTTCTACATTTGCTTTTCACACAACCATTGTCCAACTTCTCTCCAGTTATGGCCTCAGTTTCCTATTGACATATACATGAAATCCATGTTCAAGTTTCAATGATTCTTGGTTAATGTACAGTAGAAGGATTCAATTAAAACTGGACAGGACCTTAGACATCATCTAATCCAAAATAATCATTAAGAAAAGGAAATTGAGACCTAGAAAAGCTAAATCACTCATGCAAGGTAGTAAGCGACAGAACCAGGGTCTAAATTTGCATCATCTGAATCCAAATTGATTAGGCTTTCCCCAATGCCAGGCTGCCTTTGAGGAGAACCTGGGGTAGAGAGAGAAAAACTAGGGCAAAATATTTTTCTCCCCCTCCTAATTTAAAAGATGCCTTTGAATATTTCCTCTTCATGCTCTAGGTGAGACCTCTAAGGTCCCTGTATGGCCTCTTCCTTAACAGTACTTGGTTGTGCTCGTGATTTAACCTCTCTCTTTTTTTAACCATAAACCACTTTTGGAAAAAATCCAGGAGGAGTTGCTAAAGGAAGCATACATTGGGCTGTCAAGGAGAGTTTAAAAGTACTGTTAGAGACACATGGGTTCACTTTCCCTGCCCCACGACCCCCACCACTCTCATGTCTCCTCCAGTGTTTGCTTGGCACTTTCTATTCATACCTGTGGTTCTGAAATGATTGAGCTGGTGTTGCCTAGAAGCCAGTAGTCAGCTGTAGTGGTTTGATCCTCAGTTCTTGAACTGGTGCCTGATTAATGAACTAATTACAGCAATGCAATAAACTGGTCAGATGAAAAGTGTTGCATAAATGCAAGGCATTCCAGCAAAGCCACAGAATTAATGACATCTCATTTGGGTCTCAAATGACTGTTGTTTTCTAATGAGCCCCATCATTTAAGCAGAAATCAGATTTTTCTCTATTCCATCAAATTGATTTGACGATGAAAATACCTTTGAAGGCACAAAAATCCAAAGCAGTCATCCCCAAACAGGAGAGCCAGCTCTTGTAGCCTCACCTGGTAGATTTCAAGCCTGCTGAATTTACCATGAACCCTTGTCATAGTTTGCTAGGACTACTAGCAAATTTGGAAGTAGGATAGAAGTAATTCTGGCTGAGGTAGGTAACTCCTACTGTTGGGAATCACTTGACTAATGCAGAAAGCTATCAATCGATGATCAAGTAGAATAGTCTTAGGAAGTTGCCAGAGTATCATAGAGTTAGGTGACTTCTATGGGGTTTTAACGTTTATAGATGCCAGTGGCAAAATTTGAAACCAATTTGTCTTATTCTAAGCTCAGCATTCTAGTCATGGTATGCCATTTCTTGCTATTAAAATTGTATCCAGTTTTAATCACCAACTTCATAGCCAGCATTCACCCTCCTATCCTCTGGATCTCTGTCAGCACCCTGTTCTGCCTCTACCAATGACTTCAAGGATTTGGGAAAAACTAATGATCATGTTTTTCACAAAAAGTTAGGGGCCATCCAGTTCTAAAGGCAATTGTAAAGATTTTGAAATCACAACAAAAGTGATTTTTGACAAAGAATTGGATGTATAGTGACCAACTTTCAGTAAAAACAAAACATAAACAAAAAAAACTCCTCTAGCCAAGGAATTTGTTAGTTATGATGTCATGATATTCAAGTGATCAGTGGACAAGATTTATTAGCAACCAATACACCAGTCAATTAATAACCATTTATTAATCACTTACCATATGCCAGCTGTGATGGAATTGGGACTATAAAGGCAAAAATGAGACAATCCTTAGTCTCAATCAGTTTGCACCCTATTTACTATGGGGATACAACAGGTTCAAACTATGCAGATCAGGATATATAAGCATGTGTAGATTATAGATGACAAAAAGGGATTTCAGAAGGATACTAACACCTGAGTAAATCATAAAAGGAGGTGACCCTGAGAGAGCCAGGAGGTCTACAAAGCACAGTTGAAGGAGGAGAACATGAGGGAGAGCCTATGCAAAGACAAAAAATAAAAAGGAAGATAAAGTAACATGCACAGAAAATGGCTATTAGGCAAGTTTGACTGGCATGTAAAATTTGTGAGAGAGAATAATATATAATTAGTCTGGAAAGATAGCCCACGGGCAGACTTTGAAAGACTTTAAATATTAGATGAGTTTTTATTTTATCCAAAAGCTACATGGAGACAATGAAGCTTATTTTACAAGGAAATGATATGGTCAGAGATGTGCTTTAGGAATATCAATGTGATAGTTGTGTAGGGGATGCATTAGAGAGGGTAGAGCCTAGATGAAGGGAGAACAATTAGGAGGCTATCATAATAGCCTGAGCAAGAGGGGGTCAGGAATTAAATTAGGATGGCTGCAACATGAATGCAGAGAAAAGAGGACAGACTGTAAGATGTTAGAGAGGTAGGCTCAACAAGATGTAGCAACTGATTAGATGAGGTGGGAAAGTCCGTTTAAGAATAAAAAGTTAAAGATGTCTCCTAGGTTGTAAACCTGAGTGACTGGGTGAGGTAAAGTAGAAAATTAGGGGTAGCACAATATACAAAGTCAGCCATTGTCTTTTGTGGGTTAGAATTGTACTATGTAGAGGATTTGGGGAAACAATGGATTCCTGGATTAAAAAGGAATGCCATTAAAGCAACTTCTGTTATGATAAATAGATGAATAAAATGAAGGGGAGAAAAAGACACATGAGGACACTACCTTTCTTATTCTAGGACTAGAGAACCAGGGCTGGATATATGCCAGGCATTAGACTTTCTTCTACAAATGAGTTGTACTTCAAGAGTTCAAACATGGTTCAAATAGGGGAGGGGGCTAAAATATAGTCCTTTTATGGAATCAGCCTCTATTCCTTATTCTATCTCAATCTCTTGATCAATCTTGCAATTCCATATATGATTTATGATGACAGGAAACTGCAGGTACATCTATCATGTTTAAAGTATATGACTATCAAAAAATAAATGGAAATACTGGATGCAGTCAGGAGGGTCATTTGAATCCAAAGAGTAAAAAACATAAAATATTGGGGATACCAACACAAAATAAAACTGGCAATATGGGTCTTGATTGGTAAATGAGGGGAGTATAGAAGCAGCAAGCTGTGCACAGTTGGAAAATTCAGTGAGTTCTCATTTCAGTGGCCAGTTTTTGAACATGTCAGCTTAATTATGATGCATCACAGTTGACAGCAGCACACATGGTACCAATTACTGTGCATGTTAAAATCAATTATTGCATATTTCAGCTATCCTGAACACTGTACCAAGTTTTCAATGCATTTCTACAGATTTCATCTCTACTGATCATTTATACTCTCATAGTTCAAAATGTATATGTGTACCTCTTCTATAAATATCTGTATGAATACATTCATATGTATGTCTATAAACATATAGCTATATGCATATACACATTTTATAAGTATTCATGTAATATATGTCTACATACTAAACATATAGTGAATCTACAGTTATAGAAGTTATCTACAGAAATAGACTTGATGTCAATAGGGAAAGTTTTGTATCTCAAATCTAACACAAAGTTTAGGAGTAGCTTCACAGAATGGAGGAGTCAAATAATCAAGCAGATAAAAGGGCAACATTTCATAATTCTTGTCTGAAGATATGACAAGGAGATAAGATGTTTTAAATTGTTTTCAACTTTATTTTTGATCAGTTTAATTTACTTTCAACTGAATACTGGTCATGGAGACTTAAATCCAGATGGAGTACTTCTGCTATTTGCCTTGTCCAAAATATTTCCCTTAACTTTTTAAACCGTTTTGATGTGTTTTTTTTCCAATTTTATAACTTGAAAATTCCCTTCTCCAAAACCCATAGTTTATTTATTTTATGTTTACTTTTTCATGCACCAACTAATAACTGGCTCACATCAAAAAAAATAAGAAGGGGACAAAATTGAATTTGGACAACTTTAGTTCTCCCTGAAGATTTGTGCATTTGGTCATTTCATAGCAATAGTAAATAGCCAGTCTGTGTGCAGTGGTTAGCTCTAAAATGGGTTGACTATGCAAAGGAATTATAGTCTCAAAATTTGGATCTCTACTTCCTGTCATGTGTACACAGAATAAAATAATTTCTGCCCAGCTGAGGGGAGGAAAAAGCAAGGCTCCTGGACTGTCTTTAGCGTCTAGAGATTTACACTGGTAACTCATGGTGGGAATTGATGTACGTAAATCCTCATGCTTGTGGATGAGAGACCAGACCTCTGTGGTGAGTTATCCTTCCAAAAAAAGCCACATAGCTCAAAAAGCTTGGCATTGGTCAGAAGGTGGGTATGTATCCTGGGAAGGGGATCAATGGTGCTTGAGTAAGGAAAAGTATAGTGGTCCAAGTGAAGGCAAAGGAACATAGCCCATGTGGTCTAGTTGTGAGGGCATTGGGATAGATGTCGGGAAACTTGAATTTTACCTTCAATTATATCCCAAGGTTGGCCAGGTGATTCAATGCCTTGTTTTCTCTTTCACTATAAAAGACAAAGCTAAAAAACATGCAAAAAACACATTGGACCTGAAGACCCATAAGGTTCCCACTGTCTCTAAAATTCCTTGATTCAAATGGATACAGGAAAGGAAAATGTTAGTTCAAAATATAAGGTATCATAACATCTGCCACTTCCCCTTAAAGGGCATTATGAAGACTTATTGAATGAAGTCTTAAGTGCTTTGAGTTCAAACAAACATGCTCTGATAAAGATAAACACAGCATATCACAATTTGCAAACACTTTACAGACATTTTCTCATTAAATTCTTGTAATAACCTTGTGAGATAGGCATTGTAAATACTATATGGCTATTAAGATGCAAAGGTATCACTTTAATCCAGGCTTGTTCGCTACAAGTCCAATGTTTATTTCACCATACAATTCTGCGGCTCACTATACCATGTCTTATGAAAATACAAGCTACTATTCCAGTCTAAAAGAAGAAATACCACTAAGCAGCCAAGTTCCCCTAAACTCCTGCAGAGCCCAGATGGCAGACTCAGAGCACTGCCAAACCAGCCACAAACTCTTATGATATTACCATCATTGCCATACCCTGACAATATATCAATATGAGATATTAGAGGGTTTCTTCATGAAATATACAGTATTGCATGTTAACACTGCAATTTTATGAGATAGATTTAAAGGCAAGAGGGATCTTTCAGGTCATTTAGTCTAAACTCATTTTACAGATGGGAAAACTGAGAACTTAGGTTACCTCTCTGAGGTCACAGAAGTGACAGTGACAGAGTAGAGATTAAAACCTGGATTCTTTAATTCTAAACCCAATGCTCTTCCCATTTCCTAGAGTTTAGCAACATTGACTAAAAAAATTATTACTATTTTAAAATACATTCAAGCCTATGAAATAGTACTTCTTTCTTAGTTATTCAGCATGATTTTCCATTAGTCCTGTCCTCAATACTTACCTTTTTCAGTGATGCTCCCCAAACATACATAGACATATCCAAAAGATTTCTTTCTCTATATTATTCTTTATGATAGGAAAAAATACACAAGTGTACTTCAGCCAAGACCAGAATCAAGATTAGAGTCCAGTTTTTCTATAACCTAAATCTCAGATAGGATCAACAAGATGTTATTAACCTATTCAAAATAAATGGCTTCTATGACTGGACATAAATGGGAACATTGATAAACACTGATGATCACTGTAATAAATTCATTTGTTGGAACAAATATATAGTGCTCAGAGATTCCCAGATGACACTTAAAATTTTGTTTTCCAGTTTTTTATGAAGTCAGTGACACATTTGGGTCGTTGGTGGGATGAATAAATACTACTTATCAGTTTAAGGAAAGCTCCATTTATTCCTATGCTCCCTAATGTTTTTAATAGAATGGATTCTGTATTTTGTCTAAAGTTTTTTTCTGCATCTATTGAGAGAATCATGATTTCTGTTAGTTTTGTTATTGATATAGTCAATTATGTTGATGGTTTTCCTAATATTGAATAAGCACTGCTTTGGTGGGACAAATAGATGGAGTTATCTAGCCTCTCCAGTTTTGTTCAGCTATCCAGATATAGAACTTTCAACCTGCATTATACTAGATATCCTCCATTCTCTCTCTTCTCTCTCTGCCTTAATCCTTCCATTCTGGCCCAAAACCTGGCCAAAAAAAGTGAGCAATGTCAGGACAGCTTGAGTCACCTTGGACATCTCTGTAGCAAAATAATGCTCTGACCTATCAGGTAGGTAGAGAGTATCCTATGCTATGTCCATTTGATGCTATAAATCACTATTTTAAAAGTGAAACTTTCAGTCAATTAAAGATTCATTTTGTTTACAACAAATGGTTTGGACTGATTTTATTCCCCTTCATTGACTCAGCTGAAGTCACTGGTTGTTTTGACAAAAAAGTAACACAGCATGCTCTATAGTAACTGCACAGAGAGTTCTGACTCACAATATTTGGTACTTTTTCTTGAAATGGAGGTAGACCCTGTAGAAAAGGAACTTAAAAGAACTAACCTCTCCCAAGCACACATGAAAGAAGCAGAGCCATTCATATAAAGCAGCTGAAAAGGCACCTGAACACCTGGGCAATAAATTTTAGTTTACTGTTTCTGAGTACTACAGATGCAACTTATAAAGGCTCTCCTGGTTCTAAATTCCTTTCTCTCTCTCTCTCTCTCTTTCTCTCTCTCTCTCTCTTTCTCTCTCTCTCTCCCTCCCCCCCCTCCTCTTTATTTTTCTCTCTCCTAATCGCAATAGTTCAAATAATCCCTATGAATAACTCTCACATAATCACTTATGGAGTATAGGTACTAAGAAAAAGAGAGATGTTAGACAGTAAAATATGACCTAGTGTCTGTCCTTAAGGAGTTTATAATCTAAGAGGAGGTAAGAAACATACAGAGATAAATAGGATTCTACAATTTTCTGATTCTTTTAGGATCTTCCCACAAAAGATAACAATGGTCTTGGATTTGTTGTGTTGTATTACCGCTATTCAAAATAAGCATCATGTATTTTAAAAAGTTTACTGAAACTAGTTTGTAGTCATGGATTTTATGAATGAATGAAAAAACACTGATTAATATACTCCAGGTACTGTGCCAATCTCTGAAGATACAGAGACAAACAAGCAAGACAGTCCCTGCCCTCAAATAACTTCTAACCTAATGGAGGAATATAAATGAATAGCATAAATATCATATATAATATAATATAAAGATGTATAAATATATAATGATAATAATAATAATATAAAGGGGAATAGTATCCAGTAAAGAGTGTGATGTACAGGAAAGTCAGTGAGAAGGGTATTTGGAGCCATAGGGTAATTAATAGATATGTCTTTACTAGGATTGTAGTTTTGATGTAATGATTATTCTCAGAGTTGGAAAGATTCAATTAGAGGGTTGGAGAGTATATCATGAAGATGGCTAGGAAGTGCAGTGGTGGGCCTGATAATGGGCAACATTAAGTGATTCTAGAATCACAGAATATAGGTAAGGGCTTCAGTTGCAGATTGTTTTTACTTGCTGCTGCCTCCTCCAACAAAACATGGCAATGCTCTGTTACTGCAATCTTATGAAGTTTTTATATATGGCAAAGATGCACCCTGCTTAATGTGATTGTTTTTATTGAAACATTATGTTGGGTTAATAATTGTAGGAGAAAAATCCTTAGAAATAATAATTATTTAGATTATAAGATCTTTGAGAGAAGGGACCATTATATATACTTCTTTAGCCCATATAGCATCTAGCACAGAGCTGAGCACATAGTAGTCATTTGAAAAAAATTCACTGATAGACTGATGCTAAGAAAGTGAAGAATATGTCTCTTTATCATTCATTTAATCATAAGTCATAAGTTCTAGCTAATAATTTACCTTCAGAGGCCTGCTCCAAAATCTCCATCTTGTCATAGAGGTGATCCTGGGTCCTTAAAAATTTTGTCAGCGAAGCACAAACTCTGGGAAGTTCTACCATGCTAGAATGGTTTTCCAATCGGGTCCCTGCAATAAACTATGTCTACTTTGCATGATTTAGCATAGGTGAATGTGGAAAAGCTAATTACCTGTATGCTGGTCACGTGGAATAATTCAAAACAACCTTGGTCCTATGAAGACATCTTTTGCAATAGCAGTTAAGGAGGGGGGGAAAAGGGATCAGAGGGTACTAAGAATCACAAAGAATTTTCATTTTTTTCAAAACCTAAACACCAGAAAGAGAGCATTTCTATATACACAGCATAACACAAAAAGAGAAGTGTATAAACCATGAATATCCATTTCACAAAAATTGCTTTTAAAAATATATACAATAAGTTCTGTATTACCTTCAAAACTATCCTACCCGTCCATGATTCCTTCTAAACTTCCGTCTGTTCAGCTCTCTCTGCATTATCCAAAATGTTAAAATGATCCTCTTTTGTCCAGTATCACCAATGCTAACTTCTCTGCTTCACAATCTCCCACTACTTCACTTAGAAACAAAAAGGACATAGTGCTTCAAGGCTTAAAAAGAGCTTTACATATGTAACCCCATTTGATCCTTTCAACTCTGTGAAGAAAATGCTATCATTATCTTCATTTTATATATGGAGAAACCACAGGAGGAAGAGGTTAAGTGACCTGCTCAGATTCATACAACCAATAAATGTCTAAGGCTGAATTTGAATTCAGCTCTTCCTGACACTGTGACACCTAAAGAAATAAAAAAAGAAATGGGGGTGGAGGGGAACAATCCTTTCAAACAAATAAATAATCAAGTAAAATGAATCTACTTATTAATTATCTTCAAAAGTGAGTCACTTTTGACAATTTGAGATTATCACCACCCTATCAGAAAGTGGATAGCATATTTCATTCAGAATAGGACCTCTGGAGATGAGGTTTGTCAATGCACAGTCAGAGTTCTTAAGTCTTCAAAGGGCTTTTTTGTTTAAAACGTCCATGTATAATTTTTTTTCTTCAACTCAATTTACTCTACATTAGTTTATATTGCCCAGAACTTTCTAAAACGATGGTATAATTTTACGACATAGCAAAATTCTGTTACATTGATATGTTACCATGTGTTTAAATATTCCTCAATTAATAGGCAGTCCTTTTTTATTCTGATTCTTTTCCCCCTTTATTGTCTCCTTCAGGATCAGGAAGTTTACTTTGATAATGAATACTTTTCCCCTGGTATTATCCTCTCTCTTAAATGCCACTCACAACTCTAATTGTCGCTTCGTTGAGTTTGATATATTTCTACACCAGACTATTTGGGCATGTGTGTGTTAATATTCAATCATCCTTTGTACATTTTAAAGAAATGTGTTTCATCTGATGGTTGTGTGAAATAAGTTTCACTGCCATCTCTTATTTCATCTTTCTACATTAGTCAATTCCTTTTATACTTCCTACTCTTTCACCTCTTAAAACCCTCAAAATAAAATGAATTCATCCCCATGGTCTGGCATTTTTCTCATTTAACTGTTTCAATACACTTTTAAGATGTTAAGGTTCTGAGGAACACACATTTCTTCCCCCGCGCCACTCCACCCCCCCCCCGTTAAAATGGTAGCGCTACAATATCATGTAACCATTCCATTTGCTCAAATTTATGTTTATAGGTTTCTTTCTACTCTTGTGCTTGTATCTCAAAGTTCCTACTCATCTTATATTTCCTGTAAAGGATTTTTCCCTGTAATATTGCACTCAACTTTGTAGGGTAAGTTATTCTTGGTTGTCAACCATATGCTCTATGGTACCTTTTGGAGTATTGCATTCCAAGATCTTCTCTACTTTAGTAGAAGCTACGGTCTTGTGTGATCTTAACTCTGGTTCTTTGGTCCATTAAATGCTTCTTTCAAGATGCTTTTAGTATTTTTTTAAATTTTCTTTTACATAACAGTTCTTGATTTTGGCTATTACATTCTTGGGACCTTATTTTTTGGAGTTTCTTTCAGAAGGTTATTGGTGGACGTCTATCTTTACTTTGCCCCTCTGGTTCTAATTCATCTTGGCAGTTTTCATTTATGACTTCTTGAAATACAGTGTCTAATGTTTTTTTTTTAATCATGGTTTTTGAGGGTCCAATGACTGTTAAATTCTCTCAATCTGTTTTATATGTCAGTTTGATACACACATGTATGTTTGTGTATAATATCTTATTTTTAATTTTTTTCTATTTGTTATTTTGATCTAAAAACTCTTTTCTCATATAAGGATTGATTTCTGTTTCAGGTATGACAGTTTTAAGGGAGTGCATTACATGACTAAGATTTATAGTTGCTCTTCTAAACTATTTATTCTCCTTCCAACACTTTCCTCCAGAAGTGTTATTTATTTTTCTAATCTCTTGCTTCAGTTATTTTATCTATTCAAGTAGTCCTTAGGGAAAACAGCTTTTCTTTTCCTTTGAGTTTCTGTTTGTAGTTGTTGTAGAGTTATTCTCTCCTTCATTTGGGGATATCTAAATCTATAATAAGCACTTTTATTGACTCCTTCTTTGGTTTATTCATCTTCATGAATAAACATTGTCTTATTCATCTCAATTAAAACTTTGTGCTATAACTAGACTAAACTTTGCTACAGTTTTGGGTAGGGTGTCAGCCTTGCTTGGTCTTATCCCGGGTCCCCTGGGTTCCTGCACTGAACTATACCTCCAAGGGAGTATCCATCTCCCTCCACCAAAGATGTTTGAGTTTCAGAGTGCCATGTCTTCAGTCATCTCAGAAAGGTGTGTGAGGGATGTTGAATAACCTTGGACACTTGGGCTATCCTAGTCTGAATGCAGCCATACTGCACTGAGCACAGCCTCTCTTAGCAATTCAATGAACCCTCTCTTGGATTTTCACCACTCTAGAGCTTGTTTGGGAAAGTTCTTCCTGCCAGATCACAAAGTCTATCAAATTTCATTTGTCTCTAGTTTATCTTTGGTTATTTTAAAAGTCTGTTGGCTCATTTGCTGATGGTTTTGCTGGTAGCCTACTTTCCTATTGCCTGTGGGTTTTAGGCTGACTTTTTGTGCACTTCTGGGAAGGAAGAAGTGAAGTGTAGGTTTTGCATTTGGTTTGTCTATAATTACATGGATAGTATGAATTTCATGTTTGTTTGTTTTTTTTTTTTTCTGGAATAGGTTTTAGGCAGATAGAAAGTCTGCCTCTGTTTAGGTAGCCATCTTGGCTGAAAGTGAACATATAGCTTTTAGACCATCTGAAACTTTAACTTGGATGTCACTACTCTACACAAGATCCTTGTTCAATTATCAGCAGGTACTCAAAATATTGGAGAAATTTAATTGTGTAAAGCTTGATATTGTCATTATAAATGAATCAGAAGAGAAAAGGAAGCAGCAGCTAAATGGAACAATGGCTCGCAAGTTCTCCTTGGAAAAACATAAAAAGCATTTTATCTTTCTTGCAAATGTAATGCATTTGCAAAGAATCTAAGATTAAAATAATTGCAACATACATTCCAACATCTCTTGCAGAGGATGAAGAAAAAGAAAATGGCTATGAAGAATTTGATAAGACCCTCCAAATTAAGTCAACTTATACTTCATATTCAGTATGAAGAGAGAAGTGAGTTGAGGATGGCAAAAACTATACCGTTCAACAAATTTGAGAGACCTTGCATCCATATAATATTTATACTATCCTAAAGAAAAAAAATCAGATGGAAAGACCTGGATAACTGTTGCAAAGGATGGTCAAACATTTAGAGTAGAGATGTAAAACACACAGCTGAGAGTTGTAACACTCTGAGTAGACAGAACCAGATTAAAGTGTAATTGAGAAATATTTACCTAAATAAATAAAAATACAATAGCGTATAGATAATATAACTATATTACTTTCTTAGTCCATATGTACTCTGCAGGGATTATTACATATACTTTAGTAGCCTCATTTCCATTTGAGTTTACTATATAAACAAATATAGGGTTTATATAATTTTACATTTTGCAACCTTTGAGGGAATGTATAGTATGATGGGCATTTACCTCTTGGAAGTGAATCATTGTTTAATGTGATTTTCCAACCCCTACCTCACCCCCTAAAATGTGTTAATATATGCCTAAAGATGGGCAATTTCAAAAACTACTTATTTACCTTTCAGATTACTCATGTATATTTTGCCTTCAAATTCTTATTGACCATGGCACCTACTCTCCTTAATAAAGTTATTGGTATAAATGGAATCTGTGTTTGTGTTAGTACAGTAGGAGCTCTAAGAAAATTCCTTTCAAGGCAAAATACCACCTGTTTTGCTCAAGGGATGGTGCAAAACAGAAAATATGCTGTACTATTGGCTTACTCAGAGAAGTGAATTATAGTGGATTTAAGACTGAAAGGCATCAGGAGTCATTTGATCTACTTCATTTTGCAATTAGTAAACTGAGGAACCAAAGGCAAAGTGACTTGCCATAGGCCAAAAAAAAAGGTAGCTATCTGAGCTGGAATTCCAACCCAGGAGCTCTGACTGCAATGATCACTTCTACTTTACTATGCTTATGATAAATTCCTTTTCTAGGATACATGAAGAGCAAAGAAAGAATATCTCTTAAAAGGGGGGGGGCAGCATAATTGGTAGAGTCAAATCACTTTGGTTTCATTTGATTGAAGTCTTGAGAATTACCAGAACATCAGAAAAATATTTATAGTTATAATAATACAAAAAACACAAACAAAAAGAGTTAGCATGTATATAGCACTTTAAGGTTGCTAACGCGAATTTAATTTGATTCTCAAAGTAGCACTAAGTTTAGTACTATTATTATCTCCATTTTATTTTTCTTTCCATTTTTTCTTTTTTCCCACTTAATAACAGTTTATTTTGCCAATTACATATAAAGATAGTTTTCAACATTCACTTTTATAAAATGTTTAGTTCCAATATTTTTCTCCCCCCCCCTTCCCCAAAGACAGCAGGCAATCTGATACAGGCTATCTATACTATCACATTAAACATATTTCCTATGCTCTCTATTTTAGAGATCAGGAAACTGGGATGGAAATAGATAAAGTAATTTGGATTTTGGGGGGGGGGGGGTTTTGCAGAATTTATTTATTTTAGTTTTCAACATTCATTTCCACGAGATTTTGAGTTTCAAATTTTTCCCCATCTCTCCCCTACCTCTACCCCAAGATGGCAAGCATAATGATTATTCCTTCCCCCAATCTGCCCTCTCATATATCCCCCCATTACTCCCCTTACCCTCTTGCCCCTTACTTTCTTATAGGACAAGATGGATTTCTATATCCCATTTCCTGTATATCTTATTTCCCAGTTGTAACAATAATTTTTTTAACATTTGTTTTTAACACTTTGAGTTCCAGATTTTCTCTCTTCTTTCCTCTTCATCCACCCCCACTGAGAATATAGGTTATACATGTGTAGTTATGCAAAACACTTCTATAGTAGTCATGTTGTAAAAGACTAACTGTATTACTCCCGATCCCATTCTACTCCACCCCATTTATTCTATTTTCTCCTTTGACCCTGTCCATTTTTGAAAGTGTTTACTTCTGACTACTCCTTCCCCCAGTCTGCCCTCCCT
>CM053581.1:129267721-129283435 GCA_028627135.1 Pseudochirops cupreus
AAACCATCACCTTATATGGATTATTTAGCACATTACAAGCAGGCTCTGAGCAACACCCATCCCCCCGCCTCCTACAGTTCAGCTATGGTTTTTTCATCAAGACTGATTAAAAGTCTTCTATTTCATTGAATATCCACATTTTCCCCTGAATTATCCTACTCAGTTTTGCTGGGTAGGTGATTCTTGGTTTTAATCTTAGCTCCTTTGACCTCCATAATATCATATTGCAAGCCCTTTGATCCCTTAATGTAGAAGCTTCTAGATCTTGTGCTATCATGATTATGTTTCCATAACACTCAAATTTTTTTCTTCCTGGCTGTTTATAATATTTTCTCCTTGACTTGGGAACTCTGGAATTTGGTTATAATATTTCTAGTAGTTTTCTTTTGGGGATCTTTTTCAAGAGGTGATGGGTGAATTCTTTCAATTTCTATTTTACCCTCTGTTTCTAGAATATCAGGGAAGTTGTCCTTGATGATTTCTTGAAAGATGATGTCTGGGCTCTTTTTTTATCATGGCTTTCAGGTAGTCCAATAAGTTTTAAATTATCTCTCCTGGATCTATTTTCCAAGTCAGCAGATTTTCCAATGAGAAATTTCACATTGTCTTCTATTTTTTTTTTCATTCTTCTGGATCTGTTTTATAATATCTTGATTTCTCATAAAGTCATTAGCTTCTAATTGCTCTAATCTAACTTTTAAAGAATTATTTTCTTCAGTGAGCTTTTAAAGTATCTTTTCCATCTGACCAATTTTGCTTTTTAAGGTATCATTCTCCTCATTGGCTTTTTGGACCTCTTTTGCCATTTGAGTTAGACTATTTTTTAAGGTGTTATTTTCTTCAGTATTTTGGGGGTCCCCTTTAGCAGGCTGTTGACTCATTTTTTCATGATTTTCTTGCATCATTCTCATTTCTCTTCCCAATTTTTCCTCTACTTTTCTTACTTGATTTTCCAAATCCTTTTTGAGCTCCTCCATGGCCTGTGAACAATTCCTAATTTTTTGGAATCTTTTAATACAGAAGTTTTGATTTTGTTGTCTTCTTCTTGTTCTATGTTTTGAACCTATTTGTCCCCAAAGAATGATTCTATAGTCTGATTTCTCTTCTTCTGTTTGCTCATCTTGCCAGACAATTACTTGACTTTTGAGCTCTTTGCCATGGTAGAACTCTGCTTCCAGAGTGGAGAGTGTTGTGTCCCACATTTCTGGGGGTTTATGCAGCTGTTGTCAGAATTTCTTCAAGGCACCTGCCTCAGAACTGTGAGGAGGACTGCCTCTCCACAGCCTCAACAAGCTCTGCCATGCTCATGCTCCTCACCCCATGACTGTCATCTAAGATTGCAACCCAGATCCAAGCAGGGCAAAGCAAGAGAATCCTGCCTTAATACCAGCAGAGAGATTCCTGCAAATGCCCTATGGTCAGCCACTTGGCCCCCCATTATCTGTCTACATAGAGCTTTGGAAGCAGCTGCCAAGGCAGTGGTCACTTCTGCTACCCTGGGTTTGGGGCCAGGAAGTGCTCTTCTCTCATCAAGTTCCAACAGAGTTCCCCCATTGACTTTTTACTTTCTCTTTGGTGTTTATGGGTTGAGAAATCTGGAAACCACCACAATTGCCAGTGATACAATCCTCTGAAGCAGTGGTTCTCAAATTTCCTAATGCCATGACCTTTTAATACAGTTCCTCATGTTGTGGTGACCCCCAACCATAAAATTATTTTCATTGCTACTTCATAACTGTAATTTTACTATTGTTATGAATCATAATGTAAATATCTGATATGCAGGATGTATTTAAATTGAACATAACCCACAGGTTGAGAACCGCTGCTCTGAAGCCTGCTCTGTCTAGTCAGTGCTATAATCTGTGCCAGTGCAACCCATGAGAGATTGTACTCTGCTCCCAGCCTGTGTTATAGACCCTTCCTGTTGGCCTGACATGCTGCCTTCAACAGGAGATTTGTTTCTCTCTGTCACTTTGTGGGTTCTGTAGCTCTAAAAAATGTTTAGATTCATTTTTTACAGGTATTTGAGATAATTGGGGATGAGCTCAAGTAAGTGTCTGCTTTTACTCCACCATCTTGGCTCCACCCTCAAGTAATTTGTTTAGAGTCACATTGATAGGAAGTGTCTGAGGAAGAAATTAATTGTGGCCTAAGTAAGCAAATCAGGCTAAGCATTTTTTTCAATCTTTATAGAGAAGTGTAGCATGGTGGATTTTACCTTTTATTATTTAATTATTTTTTGTTATTTAATTATTATTTAATGTTATTATAACCTTCATCTCCTCTGCCCACAAAGTGTTAATTCATGCCCAAAGATAGGCAATTTCAATAAGACTAATTATTCACCTTGGAGATTATTCACACAAATTTTACCTTCAAATTTTTATTGACCATGGTCCCTACTCTCCTTAATAAAGTTGTTAAATCAGTCCCTGGATGAGAGAACCTATCTGAAAATTACAAGGAAGTTCAATTTTTTAAAACTCACTCTCCCTTTCTTTGTCTGATTTCTTCACATACTTGGTACATTCTGTTTTTCCAAGAATGAAAAACAAAATTATACCTGAGCTAGCTCTCTCAAAACTGGAGCTCACCTACTTTGGAATTTTATTAGAAGCATCTGATTCCTTGCTTGTCTGACTGAAATAGTTCATCTCTAAAACAGGGAGCATTCTACACATAAGTAATGAGTAAAATCCCAGTGTTTAAATTTGTTTTGATCAACATTTTTATCCCATTTTATAGACCTAAGACAAAAATTAAATTGAAAAGGGGGAAAATGCACAAAAACTTCCAACTTCCTGCCACATATTCAAGCTGTTTAGCAGGGTTGATAGATGCAGAGAATGGTAGAGTGAATAGTTCAGACAGTAAATGGCAAGTATCTCCCATTCTTTGTGGACAGTGGGATGAAAAGGAAGGCTTTGTGGCTTGGAGTTTTCTTTGCCTCCCATGATCATGATTAAACTGTTCTCTTACCACACCAGATTTTCATCAGTGTATCATATCCCCTTAACTTTGTTATTCTACAATAGTTCCAGAGGAGAAGACAAGATGGCTTCTTCTCACAACTGTACACAATGAACTCATGTCCTCCCTCTTGCAATGGCTTCCTTTCTTCCACTCCAAGTCTCCTTAACCCCCACTTCAGGATTGCTCTGAGGTAGACCCTGGAATAAAGGAAGCTAGAGTAGCTCACTGTGGTTAGCACCCAAACTACCTTGAGTAACTGTCTCCTGTAGGGGAGAAAAGAATTCCTTCCAAATCAAAATATAATTTTTATTTTGGTTATATATCACTTTGGCAATTCATTAGAAAGCAGGAAGTGAATTTTGTTATATCAGAATAATGTTGCAATTAGAGGATGAATTAAATTTTTGTTTTCCTTGCCTTTTTATCCTTGGTTTTTAGTTTAATACTTGATAAAAATCTATTTTTATTTCCTTTATTTAAAGAACAGCTCATTCTTAATGTCCACTGTTGAAGAGAGAAATGGAATGTTTTTCCACTATTTTTTATATAATTATTCAAGTATCCAAGGAAACTGTAACTCCCCAACAAAATAATTTGGTGAAGCCTAGAATAATAGATTTGTTTCTAAATGAGGTGTTAAATACCATCGTCCTTAAAACAAAAAAAAAGTCACAGTCTTAAAAACTGGGAGATCTTACAAATCAGCTAGGCTAGTCCCCTCATTTTACATTCACGGAAATTAAATCTAATTAAGATTGACTGACTAAGCACCAGAGCTAGAATTCAAATCCAGGTCCTCAGACTCCAAATCTATTGCTCCAAAGTCAGAAAGTCTCTCACACCACTGTAGTTGTCTTCCCACAACTTATTCCAAGGAACACTAAGCAGTTCACAATTACAAGACTATCATTTGAATACAGAATGGCATTGAATTTTCATCCTTTCCAGAGCAAAAGTTTCTAAATCACATTCCATTTCCAGTATTTGGCCCAATATGAAGATGATAAAAAATGTGTAGGTTTTAAAAAAAAAGAGAGAGATCATATTGGCATTCCAGACAAGACAGGACAAATCTATTGTAGCTGATTTTTTTTTCTATTTCCCTATAATCAAGCTTCAAAGGATTTTAAAGACAATGGATAATTTACAACAGATGGTTGAAGATACATAACCGGGACAACAAGCATATGATTGTGCTAATGTGAATATGATGCATTTCATAAATGTTCATTCATGATGAATGACAAAAGAGGATTTACCTGGTCATATCAGTTTGCTGGCACATATAAGGCTTTAGAGATTGGAAAATGAATGGACTAAATAGGTTTTAATTATTCATCCTCCATGGGGTAGGGGATCAGCATCAGCATCTAGTCTTTAATATCCCCTCTGGAGCATGATTTAATGGTAAGGAATAATATAAAGGAAATTAAGTTAATAGGACTGTTCATTTAAAGACATTTGCAATTTTTCTATCACTATGGTCATACAGAAGAATCATAATGAAAATAAAGACAGATTCCTTCACAGAATGTATCTTTATATTTACATTTCACTATCCAATTTTCTATACGTGACAGATAAAATCTTTTCTCATTAATGATATTTGATGATAATCTGTTTGCAAGTGACAACACATTGCTTATTGATGTTGATGGATGACATTTTATTCCAGATGCCATTGATACTTATTGCCTCAATTGAGATAAGCTATATGAAGTGCTTTGCAAAACCCTACATATATATGTCAGTTATTTCTGTTATTGTTATCAAGATTTGGACATTTCAGAACCTTCTAAATGAAATCTAAAATCAATCAAAAAAGTTCAATATTACTATATCGACACCAACAAAAACAAAAGAAAAGCAAAAAAGTGGATGAGAACACCTATTGTCTAGATGACCTACTTCAGCTAGATAGTTCATTGGATAGGTTCATAAGTATATACCTTATATACTCATGGATAGACACTAAGGATGGGCAATGAATAATAAATAGGAGAGCAAATGGGATTGAATTTGAGAAATCACATGGTGTTTTCAATGACCTCAAGTTTCTCTTTGAGACAAAATGACAATTGTTTAATATTAATATTCTATTAGAATGGATAGAAAATTATATCACTGATAGTATTTGAATGAGAATTACAAATATCATCTCCTACAATCTCCAAAGAATCAACATTGTGGATCACTCAAGAAACAATGGAGAGCTTTATGGTAGGCATGAGTAGGAGAAAGTATTTTAGCAAAGATAAATTTCCAAGCAGCTTAAGAAATATTACCAAAGAGATGTAAACCAACTAATGAAGTGGACCTGGCATGAAACAAGAAAAGGGGACAATCAATGAATGGCATGAGTGGCATGTTGATGCCTGTATAATGTCCTTAAGGACCCAAGATATGGTATGGATCATTTGTGGAAGATTTGAAGAAGAAAATGGACAATAAATCTTTCAAGTTGAGATGGTATAGATGAGTTATGATTGGCAGCACCAAATAAATTTAATCCAATAAATGTTTGGTAAGTACTTAACTATATCAAAAAGAGCTAAGAATTAAAAACAAAACCAAAACAGTCACTGACTTCAAAAGACTTAAAACCTACTGGAATGGACACAATAAGTAGAGTACAAGAAAAACTGAGGAGAGGGGCAGGTCTAAAAACTATATGGGAGATGAATAAGGAAGGAGAACATGTCAAGGAAGGCTTCATGGTAAATCTAGCACCTAACTGAAAACTTTAGTCAGTCAGTTAACTATCTTTGATTAAGGACCTACTATATGCCAAGCATACAGTACTAAGCATTAGCAATACAAAGAAAGACTTCAAGAAGGACATGGATTCTGAGACATAATGAGCCATTGAAAGTTTCTAAAAAAGGACAAGATATGGTTAAACCTGTGTCTTAAGAAGATGATTATGGAAATTCTGTTGTACTCTACAATGAATAATAAATAATTGTTTTATAATACATGATCTTTTTTTGATGTTTGTCAAACACAATCCATAACTGAAATCTGAATTCAAGGATTAGACTAACTAATGGATCTTCAAACTAATAGTAGCCTATGATGGGCCCAAAAATCTCTTATTATGTCATAGCTCACACATTTTATATCACGGGAGATAACAGGAAGATATAGTGGAAAATTCAATGGAACTCAGAAATCTTGGGATTTTGTGCAGGGTTTGTGCTTAACTAATTGCATGATCATGGGCAAGCAGTTTTATCCTCTCAAAGCTTTACTTTTTTCATCTCTACAATGAATTGCCTTGAATTATCTCTACCTCTTCTAGCTCCAAAAGTCTATGAAATATCTATGAATGATCAACATACTTCCCATTGTGGTTATTTATACTCCTATGCTACTATGTCTCCAAACTTTCACAGGCAAAAGACAATGTGTCAGTAAAAGCTCATTTTGTACATGCTACAAGAGACTAAAATTTCTGTTATTGACATGCTTTTGTATAAATAACTAATTCCAGTGAGTTCTATAAGAAACCCATAGTGTAAATGCAACTCAGACTTAGAAATCAGAAAAAATCTTCTGAAATTACTTTATTAATTTTGATATTTTAATTCAAGAGAGAACATTTTTGTCATCTTTTGTGTGAATTCTACCTAGTTTGGGTCTCTAAATTTTCCATCTTTCACCAATATGTACACAGGTAAAGAAGAGAAAAGAAATAGTTAAATGACTAGTTCAATATATGGACAAATCACCATGTGGGACATTTTAAAAAAATATTGTATTATATGTAAGTTTAATGTAAAGCTAAAAAAGTTTGATGTAAAACCAAAACTAAGCTCCAATGACATTGCATTTTCAATCTAAATCAATTGATAGAATTTAACCCTACAATATAAGGCAAGGAAATAATATTTATTTTTGTGTGTATATTTAGTTTCCATAGGGCAGGGAGTAAATCTAGATATCCCCTGCTTCAATCCCACACTCACCATATAGAATGATTTTCCAAGTAATTTAATCAATTATAGTGCATTTATTAAGTGCCTACTACATACAAGGCACTGTGGTAGGCCTTAGAAATAGAAATACAAAATTTGAAACAATCTCTATGCTCTAGGTACTTGCATTCAGTAAGTGTTATTGTTTCTAATGCCCCCTTCCAATATCTCTTGCATCTTAGAGGTATAAGGAAATGAACTACAGTAGAAAAGACATTGGAATTGGACTCAGGACTGAGTTCCAGTCCTGTTACGTGTATTTTTAATCAAGTGATTTTGATGTTTATTGTTCAATTTAATTTATTTCGTTCACTGATGAAAATAAAAATTTGGGTTTTTGTTTTTCTTTTGCCATCATTAAACCATAGAGAAACCCAGAAAGTCAGAAATGTCATCTGACTTTTAAATATCAGAGACTGAAACATATATTGCAAGGATGAGGGCAGAGAATGGAAAAAGCAAAGGGTGGGAGAGCTTCCCAGTAGTTTACATCCACCTAGAAGTAAGGGAATTGAATTAATACCACCAAAAGAATTGGAAAGTAGTTTTTCTCCCTTCCATTACCCTTGTTTAAGCTTTGATAATGACACTACTCTGAAAGTCACTCAGTAGAGTTAGTGGAGGAGTCCAGAGCAAAAGGGAACTTCTACTCCAGGCTCTAAGATAAGAATGCCTCCTCTTCCCTTGTTAGAGGCATTCATAATATACTAGGTTCTCATTGATTTCAGTAGGAGTTGTATGCATGCAAGAGATACACTGGCAAGAGATTCTGGCTATGAATCAAATTAGCATCCAGTTTTCCTTTCTTTTTTCCTTTCCTTTACTTTTATATCTTTCTTTTCTTTCCTTTTCCAATCATCAGTAAAACACCACCCGTTAGCTGGACCATGAAAGAATAGACTTTACATTTCACATTTTAATAGTGTAATCAAATATAAATAAATACAAAAGATACAAAAAGGCATTTTATTAGATCCAATCAATTCTTTAGAAGCAGATGTACAAAAACAGCATAGTTTTTCTGATTGTAATGGCCAACAGAGCATGTTTAAAAATATCAAGTGATGATTATAAACTCATTTCTTTAAGATGTTAAACATGAAGCAGACCATATGTTTAAGATCAAATTTGAATTTGGAAGGGTATTTAGGAGACTGCTTTGAGTAGCAATCATTAACACAAAAGTGCCACCTATAACCTATGTCAGTAGAAAGTTAAAGGTGGTTAAGAACAAGTTAAAGATGAACAGGACAGGGGGACAGGACAGATGGGAAGCATAGGAGAAGAGGCTAGAAAAGGGCTTTTGCTGAATAAAAAGAAGAAATTTGTCAAGGTAGTTTGAAGACTTAAAGGCTTATAAAAAGGCCAGAATTTGAAGTTTGGGAGTAGGGATTTGAAGAAAATTGGAAGAAATTGGGAGAAAATGGAAAGAGAATACTTGCTTATTCAAGTGATGGAAGTTTTCAGGAAAAGGATCTGGAGAGGAGAAAATATCTTAAACTGAAAAAGGAATTGTGAAAATGTTTTTGAGAAATTTGGACTTCTGAAAAAGATTAAAATATGAAAGTGGGAAAAAAATGTTGAGTTAATTTAATAATTAGATGAAGGAAAAGACTCAACTCAAAGAAAAGAAAGTATCTTGTCAGAGCCAAGATAGTGAAGTAAAAGCAGGGACTTGCTTAAGCCCTCCCCCAAACCTGTCCAAATATATGGAAAAAAGGATTCTAAACAAATTCAAGAGGAGCAGAACCAACAAAATGACAGAGTGAAGCAAATTTCCAGCACAAGAAAACCAAGAATTTTGACAGGAAAGATTTGTTGCATCAGTCTGATAGAGGAGCACAGTCCAGCGTGGGCCATGCTGACACAGACAGGGTCAGAGTAGGCCTCAGGGGACTGAAGGCAGCTGTGGCAGTTTCCAGATTTCTCAACCACAAACACCAAAGAAAACTTAGAAAGTCAGTAGGAAAGGTCTGTTGGACCTGGGCAAGAGAGGAGCAAGGTCAGCCCCAGGGCAGCATAGGTGGCAGTAGCAGCAGCAACAGCATGGTGATGAAGCTGCTTGCAGAACTCTCAGCCCACAGACAGTAGGGGGATTGAGCAGATGATGAGAGGGGGATTGTAGAGATCTCTTTGCTGATGCTGAGGCAGGATTCTTTTGCTTTCCCATCCTTGGGTTTGGGTTGTAGTCCTAGGTAGCAGTTCTGGAGCAAGAAGGAGTACTTATGTGGCAGAGTTTGTGGTGGCAGTGGAGAGGAAATTCTCCTCACACTTGCAAGGCAGAAAAGAGTGCTTGCAGTCACTCACAGATCAGAGGACAGGCCAGGAGAGGAGTAAACATCTTTTCTTTTATCATACAAGCTTGAAAGAACAGGAAATTTTCAGATCCCTAGAAGTATCTCTGAAAACAGCTGCAAAAACCTCCTGAATCTTGGGACAATACACCTCCCACATGGGAAGCAGAGTCTTACTTTAGGAAAGCACTAAAAAGTCAAGTAATTAAGCAGGAAAATGAACAAGCAGTGGGAAAAACTAGACTATATAATCTTACTTTGAAGACAAGGAAGATCAAAACATAAAACCAGAAGAAGAAAATAAAGTCAAAGCTCCTACATCCAAAGCCTCAAAGAAAAAATATGACTTGGTCACAGGCCATGGAAGAGCTCAAAAAGAATTTTGAAAATCAAGTAAGAGAAGTGGAGGAAAAATTGGGAAAAGAAATCAGAGTGATGCAAGAAAATCATGAAAAATAAGGCAACAGCTTGCTGAAAGAGATCCAAAAAAAAAATGCTGAAGAAAATAACACCTTAAAAATAGACTAATCCAAATGGCAAAAGAGGTCCAAAAAGTCAATGAAGAGAAGAATTCCTTAAAAAGTAGAAATATTCAAATGGAAAAAAGGTCCAAAAACTTACTGAAGAAAATAATTCCTTAAAAATTAAATTAAACAAATGGAAGCCATTGACTTTGTGAGAAATCAAGAAATTATAAAACAAAACCAAAAGAATGGAAAAATAGAAGACATGAAATATCTCGTTGGAAAAAACAACTGACCTCGAAAATGGATCCAGGAGATATAATTTTAAAATTATTGGACAACCTGAAAGACATCATCAGAAAAAGAGCCCAGACATCATGTTTCAAGAAATTATCAAGGAAAGCTGCCCTGATATTAAATAGAAATTGAAAGAATCCATTGATTATCTCCGGAAAGAGATCCCAAAATGAAAACTCATAGGAATAGTGTAGCCAAATTCCAGAGTTCCAGTTGAAGGAGAAAATATTGCAAGCAACCACAAAGAAATAATTCAAGTATTGTGGAAACACAAGATTTAGCAGTTTCTGTATTGAAGGATCAGAGGGCTTGGAATATGATATTCCAGAGGTCAGAGGAGTAAGGCTCAAAACCAAGAATCACCTACCCAACAAAACTGAGTATAATCCTTCAGGGAAAGAAATGAACATTCCATGAAACAGAGGACTGACTTTCAAGTATTCTTGATGAAAAGACCAGAGCCAAATAGAAAATTCGACTTTCAAATACAAGACTCAAGAGAAGTATGAAAAGGTAAACAGGAAAGAGAGATCGTAAGGGATTTACTGAACTTGAAGTGTCTACATTCCTACATGGAAAGATGATATTTGTAACTCATGAAACCTTTCTCAGTGTTAGGGTAGTTGGAGGAAATGCATACATACATACAGATAGATAGATAGATATAGGTATATACATATACACACACCTATACATATACATACACACGCATATGTGTGTGTATGTATGTGTGTGTCTGTGTATGGGAGGATGCTCAGGATGAGTTGAATATGAAGGGATGATATATAAAAAAATAAAATTAAGGGGTGAGAAAGGAATGTAATGGGAGAAGGAGAAAGGGAGAAGGAGGATGGGGAAAATTATCTCACATAAAACAGGTGAGAAAAAGCTTTTACAATGGAGGGGAAGAGGGAGGTGGTGAGAGAGAATGAGTGAATCTTACTTTCATTGAATTTGATTTTTAAGCAGGGAATAACATACATATTCAATTGGATATGAAAATCTATTTTACCCTAGGGAAAAGTAGGGGGGAAGGAGATAAGAAAGGGTGGGATGATAGAAGGGAGGGCAAATAGGAGGAGGAGGTTATCAGAAGCAAACCCTTTTGAGGAGGTACAGGGTCAAAGGAGAGAATAAAATAAATAGGAGTACGATGAGATGGAGGGAAATATGGTTAGGATTTCACAACATAACTGTTATGGAAGTATTTTTCATGGCTACACATGTATAATCTCTATTGAATTGCTAGCCTTCTCAATGAGGGTGGATGGGAAGGGAGGAAGGGAGAGAATGTAGAACTGAAAGTTTTAAAAATGAATGTTAAAAATTGTTTTTACAAGCAACTGGGAAATAAGATATATAGGAAATGGGGTACAGAAATCTATCTTGACCTAAAGAAAAATAAGGGAAGGCAGATTGGGGGAAGTAGTAATCAGAATAAATGCCATTTTGGAGTGGGGGAGGGGACAGATGGGAAGAAAATTTGGAACTCAAAATCTTGTGGAAGTGAATGTTCAAAACCAAAAATAATTAATAAAAAAATTAAAATTAAAAAAAGCAGAGCAAGTACCTTAAGAAAAGGACTCAGGGAGAAGGTAAGGAAGAGAAGCAAGAAACCATAAGTAAAACTAATCATCAAAACAAATATGAGACTAAGACTAGTAAGAAAAGGGAAAGAAAGTTGGCTATATATGTAAATTATTGAAACAAAATAAAAGAAGATAACCTTGGCTATCAAATTGAAACTTCCTAAAAGGCTGGATCATCTTAATGAAGTACTTAAGAGGTGAAGTATAAATATCCACAAACTGTTTAAAAAATAAGGTTGAAAATATCCATATGAAATGGAAATATGGAAAACATGTACAATTTTGCAGTGACTTTAATTATGTGATATTTATATGTCTGATAGTGTCAAGTAACTATGGTGTTCCAATTGTGTAAGTTGATCTACCTATGAGAAGGCAAGGTTAAATGACTCAAAGGATACCTCTCCATACTCCAGGTAATCAGGGACAAAGAAAGGCCCCCCCAGTAAAAAAAGATAAAATGGAAATAGAATTTTAATTTGAAAAAAAGATCAGGTAGGCAGGACAAGTTGATGTTTCAGGAGTAGAAAAATATCAAACAGAAGAGGGATGGGAAAGAAAAAGGAAACTTAAATTTGTACCTTAAAAAAAAAATCATGCTCTTCCTGAAGAGGAAGAAAATGAATGAATGATCTGAAGGAAAATATCAGTTGTTTATTCTTCAATGAATGGTAAATTAGAGCCACAGAAGCTATAAGATAAGAGGTAAACCAGTAAAGGTTAGAAGAAACTAAAGACAGCAGTGGTGGTTGATACCATATAACTGAGTGGTATAACTATTTCTTAACCTGCTAACTATTGTTATACAATATAATATAATATAATATATCTAACATAAAACTATATAATATATCTAACATAATGATAGATAAATAAATATTATATATAATATAACAAATAATGACAAGTAAGACCACATTTCCCTGACATCTGGAAAAGCTAATCCTAAGGATTTTGTGGAGGATGTAGAAGACAGAACATTTAGCTACCCTTTATAAATTAATGGCACCTAGTCCAATGAACTACATCCTTGACTATTGAAAGAATGGATAAATGTGATTCCTAAGTCGCTGTTGGTGATATCTGAAAGGTCATCAAGAATAGAAGCTCTACAAGACTGGGGATGGACATATGTCCTGAATTTCCAAAAAGGAAAAGTAATGAAGGGAACAAAGTCTATAAACTTTAGGCCCATGAATGTGACTTCAATTTTTTAGAGGGAAAAAAAACCTTAAAACTAAAATGCATCAGTAAAGAAACGACTCATGAACACCTAGAAAAGGAAAGAAGAATTTAAAGAGCCAACATAACTTCTTCAAGAAGAGGTCATGCCCAAAGAAATGTATTTCCTTTCTTGACAGTTCTTAAAATGTCAGATCAGAGAAATACTATATCCATAGTATACAAGTTAGCAAGTCATTTAATGGATTATCTAATATTTTTCTTATAGAAAGAATAAATAAATGTGAAGTAGATGCTTTAAAAAATTAGATTAAGGAAGGAAACAAGTGTTCATTAAGCATCTACTTAACAGTGCCTTGAACATTTCTAAACTCTTTATAAAAATTGCTTCATTCGGACCTCACAGCAGTTTTAGGAGGCACATGATATTATTATTCTCATTTTACAGTTGAGGAAAGAGGCACATAGAGGTTAAATGACCTGCCCATGCTTACAGAGCTAGTGTCTAAGGCTAGATCCTGACTCTGCCTTCACTTTGTATTGCCTTTGTGGATTCAGAAATGATGAAATGGCCAGACCCCAAAGGGGGTAGTCCTTACTGGTCTCACGTCATTTTTGTAGGAAGCTCCAGTTTAGTGTCCCAGAGATCCATAGTTAACTCTATGCTATTTAATATTTTTGTTAATAACTTGAATAAAGGCATAGATGGTTTGCTTATCCAATATGCCAATGACACAAACCAAGGGGCTGTAGCTAACCCACTGGATGACAGGCAGGATCCAAAAGAGATCTTGACAGGTTAGAATATAGGGCTGTAAAGTCAATCACAAACATCTCTCCTGAGGACTGTTATTGTGAATAACTTTAAGGATCTAATCACATAGTATAGTGAATTCTGTACTTATTCAGCAGTAAACTAAAGCAAAACATACAAGAAATTAAAGCACAACATTCACAATAATATAACATAACAATTTATTACTAAGGTGGTCACATAGTCTTAAACAAAACATAACATTCATTAAGTCACAATCTCCTAATCAATATAGAGTACTTAAGCAAAGTCTTCTTTCATCTTGACTTGATGCTGGCTTCTAATCATCCTTAAGCCAATCATCCTTAAGGGGCAGCAGAAAGTACAAACACCATTCATCCCACAGTAAGTTACAATGTCATCAGTCACTGAGTATCCAAATACTCAAGTAAAGTCTCCTTTCATCTTAACTAGAAGCTAACTTCCAAACCCCATGGCTCCTCCTCCATGCTCCCAGCTCTTGCCTTGGATTCACCCAGCTGTTGCCTGGATTCACAGGTAGGCAGCTCTCCACCCCTGTTCCATATCACAGTGCGCAGGGACTGCTACACTACAAGCTCTTCACAATTTCTGATTCTAAGAAAACACCGCTCAACAGGGCTACAACAATATTTATACACATTGCTGGCACTATCATCTCAATTCACTTTCTCTCTGAGAAATCAACAGACAGAGTGCTTTTGTATGACAGAGTAACACTAATACAAATCCACAAAATGCTTCTATCTGACAAAGTGCACAAATCAATAGACAGAATGCTGCTGTCTGACAAAGCAACACAAATCAACAGAGTGCTTCTGCCTGACAAAGTAACATCAACACAGATGGAACAGACAGGCAGAGTGCCAACACCACAAGCATTCTCCCTGTTAGTCCTGCTTGGTCCCAACTTCTGCTTGAGCTTTTATCTGCTCTACTCCTTCCTGTCCCACTTTTCCTGTTCCATTCTTTCAACAAGTTCCCCCCACCATGGACTCCATGTGATGATGTTAGACCTATTTAGGGCAGGGAAGGTCTCCAAACTCCCTTAGGCTTATTAACAGAAACACAATGTATACTGTTTACTACAAAGACTTGACACAATCAAAAGTGAGGCTCAAAGGCACTTAACTAGCTGAAACAAGTAGCAAAGTACTACTTTGTTTGCTATTACAAGTGCTAAATCTAATGATGTGAAATGTAATGGGGATAAATGTAAAGATTTATGCTTCAGTTTTTATTTTTTAAATCAAATTGACAAGTTTATATAGCAGGACACACAGCTAGATAGCAGCTTTCTGGGAGAAAAAAAAGATCTGAGGGTTTTAGATTTCTGCAAGCTTGATATGAGGTTGCAATTTGATGGGGTGGCCAAAAATAACCAGTGTTATTTCTGGCTGAAATGAGAGACGTTTAGCTCCTAGGAATAAGGATGTGATAATCCCTTTGTACTCTGGTCTAACCACATCTGAGACATTCAGTTCTAGGGACTACAGTTTAAGAAGGGCATTGATAAACTGGAAAAGATTCAAAGGACAGCAACCAGCATGGTGAAGGGTCTTGAGTTCATATCACATGAGAATGAGTTGACAAAACCATGCATATTTAGCCTAAAAAAGGGAATGCTCAAAGTTCTCTGTTCAAATATTTGGAGGACTATTCTGTGGAGAAGGGAATAGATTTGTTCTGTCTGAGCCCAAGGAAAAGAACTAGGAACAATGATTGGAAGTTTCAAAGAGGCAGATTTAAAGCTTGACCATGTGTAAAAAAAAAAAAGGTGTACAAACAAAGCCAATGTAACAAAAATTAAGAGGGAAGTGGGAAATTGGGAAAGAATATTTACAACCACTGTCTTTGATAAAGGCCTCATTTCTAAATTATGCAGGGAATTAAGTAAAATTTATAAGAATACAAGTCATTCCCCAGTTGATAAATGGTCAAAGGATATGAACAGGCAATTTTCAGAGGTAGAAATTAAAGATATCTTTAAGCATATGGAAAAATGCTCTAAATCACTATTGATTTGAAAAATGCAAATCAAAACAACTTTGAGGTACCACATCTCACCAGTCAGATTGGCTAAGATGACAAAACAGGAAAATGACAAATGCTGGAGAGGATGTGGAAAAATTGGAACACTAA
>CM053581.1:129283935-129297412 GCA_028627135.1 Pseudochirops cupreus
CAGGATTCTTCCTTCAAGGGGAGCAAAATTCCAATTCTGTCTCTGTCTCTGGAATTCTTGCTTATATACACACCTCAGCCAATCCCCTTCTTCCACATCAACAGGGGAGTTCATGCCTTCTCAACAGTGGGACAGTTTGCATCTTCCACACTTAGCACTTAGTAGTGCTAAGTATCCTGCTAAACTGATTACTATTACACCCCATTTGGGATTTTATTGGCAGAGGAACGGGAGTGCTTTGCCATTTCCTTTTCCAGTTCATTTTACAGATGAGATAATTGAGGCAAATAGGGAAAATCACTTGCACAGGGTCACAAAACTAGTAAGTGTCTTAGGTTGGATTTGAACTCACATCTTCCTAATTCCAGGCCCAGTGCTCTATCCACTCACTGTGCCATCCAGCTATCTATGCTATGCCACTTAGTTACTTAAAAAAGGTTTTCTTTTTATCAGTCCAAAGTATTTTTTTTCCTACCAGGAGCAATCTAAACCACAATAGGGCACAAGGGTAGAGAGAGGAGCTATGTAGGAGCCTTTGAGAAAGTTAAGGAATATACAAGAATGTGTCCATAGTTGATCCTAAAAACAATCTCAAATTCTGTTCCAAGAGAAACTATTTTGAGGGTTTTATGTATTTTTAGTCTTGATTTAAGGACTCCTATAAGTCTTTTGAATGTGTTATATATTTATATTTCTGGGTTGCTGTTAGTCTTTGGCATCTTCTATAGAAAGGATGTCCCATAAACAATTTGCATTTGTGACCTTGAGTTGTTGTACAGGAAATGAGGAACCAAGTACTTACCCTTGAGTAACCTAAGCACAAGTTATATACCTAATCTACAAATGGAGATTTTCCTGAAGTACAGTGCAGGTAGGGGCAATTAGCTAAAAAATACTTTTGGGGTCAGATTCTGGGATTATACCCATTCTATGTGAGACTAAGTTCTTCAGAGCCCCTGGGAAAAGGTTATGCATTTATTTCCTATCCAAGTCTTTTTAAAATCTGAGTTTCTTAATAAGTTCTTTGTGAGTCCACATTGGACTCTTTAGGCAACTCCATTTTTCCTTCATGAAAACAATTTTTCCTTGTATATTCTGAATTTGATTCTTAAATATGTCCTATCACTCTTAGAGACAATTTCTTCTATAAGATTAGCCCTATACTGCCTATCCTTTTTCTGAACTCTTTGAAGTCTGTTCTCCCCAAAATCTGGGCAGCTACATGGTACAGTGGATAGAATGATAGATATGAAGTCAGGAAGACTCCACCAAATTAGGATATGTGTTAGATTATATTTAACTCCCCTTTCTTGCATCACACAATCTTTATCATGGAGGGGTTACTTGTCCTCGAGATTGCTGCCATATGTACTTCAGCAACAATTCCTCTTTGGTGGTCAGAACTAGTTCCGTGATACCAGTTTCTCCTTGTTGCTTCCTCCACCTTTTGGAAGATAAAATTTCTATTAAGGCAAGTCACAAACACGTCTATTATTTTGGTTTTGGCAAAGATAAAAGGATATCCTGAGATAGTTGAAGTTTACCTATCCTACACTAACATGGTTCTGTGCCAAATTAGATTGTTTCCTAAGTGAGACTAAGTCCCTACTAGGTGCTATGTACATCCTCTCATCCAGAGCGTTTTCTATATACCTCTACAATAACATATCTTTTATTCTAGTTCCATTGACCACCACTCAAATGTCTTTCACCATATTTTTATCCTCAAATATCTAAATATTACTTGATAGCGTATAATCTTGATATATAATGTTAGTCCATACTCATTTCTAACTATTCTATTTCATTGGTAATCCCTGGTTCCTATTTCTGAGTTATGTATTCTCTTCCCTTGATTGACTTCTCTGCTTCTTTTTTAGCATAAGATAGATTTTATAATTGTGGCTTTTTAATATGTTTAGAGATTTAATAGTGTTAATTCCCTTTTGCTGGTTTTCTTTTCCATAGTTCCTGATTTTTTTCCCCTATTTTTCTTTTTCCTTTTTTTCTATACACATTTTATTGTGACTTTATTTTCATGAAAGCCAGCAAGAGATAACTTGGCATAACCGATATGGAATAATCATGATCACAATGAAAAAACTACTACTTATATTGTGCTTTAAAGTTTTCAAAATTCATTACAAATCTGATCCTGGGAGTTGGTTCCTCTTATCATCCCCATTTTATAGATGAGGGAACTAAAGCAAAAAGAACACAGCTAAATAGTATCTCAGATAAGATTTGAATTCCGGGCTTTTTGACTTCAGAGTCAGTGCTCTATCCATTGCCCTACCTAGCTTTTTTGGTATCAGGACCACCTGGATTTTGCACATGCTCATTGTGTGACCAGTGCTCCAGTTCATGTTCTAAAACTCTAAATTGCAGTATACATGGTGACTTGCATTGATAAAGTTCTTTACTAGGTTCTTCCTCAAAAAAATCATAATTCTAATTTTTATCTCTCATCCCACAAAAGTCAACATAGTATAGTGGACAGAGAGAGCCCCATAGTCAGTAAAAATCTGGCTTCCAAACCTGTCTCTGACTTATACTGACTGGGTACTCAAGTTAATTTTCTACGACTTCTTTATTCCTCTGTAGGGTATACTCCTGACTCTCCTTCCTGGATTGTCTCTACAATATTCCCAGAAATCTTTGAATGCTGCAACCTTGTTTCACACCTGGACTCAACACATTGGAAATTCTACCTCCTCCCTGCCCTCACCCCCAACAAGTACCTTCCTGTGGCTTCTCTCTCTGACTGGCTGATTCCTCCTACCTCCTCCATTTTAACGAGAAGGTCCAGGTCAGCTATGTCTTCTCTCTTTTCCAGGCTGCTCTTCTGACTACCCCAGATATTTCCTACAATGTTCCCTAGCCCTTTTCAGCTATTTTTTTATGCGCTGTCATCTCCAATTATAATGTGAGCTTCTTGAGGGCAAGGACTCTTTCTGCTTACATTTATCATCCTCACATTTAGAATGGTGCCTGGTATATAGTAAATGCTTAATAAATGCTTCTTGATTTGACAATTTAAGGCTATAATTTGCAGGTCTGCATCAGTAGTGGGGGTTTCCCGAACAGGAGTTCCCGACACAGTAAAATCAGAGGTGAAGACCCAAAGCAAACAAAAACAGTACAATAACTTGCTACTGTTTTGGTTGGAGTAACACAATCAGTGCATCACTCCGGGAAGTATTGTTATCACTACATTTGCTCAACTTAACCAAGATCCATCCTTCCTTCCATTTATTCATTTATGTCTTGAATCCTGGCAGAATAATTTTGAAATTGTCTTTATATAGGTTTCCTGTATGTCCTGACAAGTTTATACAAAAACGGTTTATGTTCTTTCTAACAATGGCAAAATTGTCTATTTTTCTATCCATTTTTCTTGCTTCTGGTGGTGGTGTAAAGAAAAGATTTTTTTTATAGGTTTACTACATACTCCACTACATTATTAAAGACAGTTATTACCTCCATTAATATTTTTGTTCACTGTCTTGGCTTTTCTAAACATACAATTATGTGTCATGAAAATAAGTATATTGTAACGTATTCGCTGCCAATATTTAATCTTATAATTTCTTTTTTAATTCTTTATTGCCCTTCCTAAGTTTTGCAAACAAATATTAAATAATAGTGAAGAGAAGTCATTTCCCTATTTTATACTGCTTTTAATAGTGCAAATATTTAAACTATATTGTGAACAATATCAACTGAACTTTTGGAAATATATAATTTTAATCATATGGAAAATTCGTTTCTATATTTTTATCATAAATGCTCTCTTAATCAAAATCAATCATGTCTTTCATTTCTTTTCTAATTCTTTGGTACTTCATTTGTATCTATGATCTCAAACATTCATTTACTTCTTCCATTTTGTATGATAACTGTCCATTTTTTTTCCTTACAAATTGCCAATGGAGGGTCAAGTTATTTCTCACTCTCACCATGACTAATGCTCCTCTTTTCCTGGCTTTCCATTTCTCTGACAACCTTTATGATATTTCTCTTGTGTGATCTTTTGTTAAATATGCTATATTGACAATTTTCCTGGTTATTATAACACCTTGACATTCCATTTATAATTCCTACCTTACTATTGTGATTACTTTCTAATATGATGTGATATTCTATTTGCAAATATTTTATGTGGTATTTTTACATCAATATTCATTAATTCTATTGGCCTCAAGTTTTCTACCTTTGGTTTAGGGATTGATTCCATCTTTGCCTTATGTATATGGAATAATATTATCAGATACTCACAGAAGGAACTCCAAGTCTGGCCAGTCACTTTTCCAAAAGGAGTAATTGGGAGTACATAGATTTATCTCTAAAATGAATTACCTATGCTGGCAAAATACCTCTAGCAACAGTAATGGCAACGTGATCTTTCCCTTATATTTTACTCCTTTTCAATCAGATGCTACTTTCCAGATCCAAATTTGAGGTATGAATCCAATCCCTCAAGACTTCTTGATTTCATTAAGCCCAATTTACCTTCTTTTTTTTTGAACAGTCTATTATTTACTTATATTCCAAGCTCAGTTGTCATTTTTCCTTCCATGTGGCAAGGTAGTAGTATTAAACCAAGCTCCACAATCAAAATTTTAAACTTTAACTTAAGAGAGGAGCAATTTATAATAGGATTTCAGACCTTACTAAAAATAAAGAAAAATATATATGTATCATATGTGCATACGTGTGTGTGTGTGTGTGTGTGTGTGTGTGTGTGTGTGTGTAGGTTTACTGTGATTAGAAGGAAAAATACTTTGCTTAGGAATGATTGGTACAAGCATTGTAATGGATTTCAAATGTCATCCTGTGACACAGGTGGGGAGGTAATCTATATACTACACAACTGCCCCCTCTATACTGTCATATATCCCTATAAAAAGACCAACACAAAACCCAACAACATTTTTATTTGGTTAAAAAGAGAGTGCAAAGAAAACATTCTTATGTTTCAACTGTGGGATCTTTCCTACCAAACATATTAATTGATTCTGCCCACAGAACCAACAGGGTATAGTTCAAATGGTTTTCATTCTAGTATGTGCTAATGTTCACATGTAGATGTTGGCACACGCAATGGATTCCTTTGCAATGGGTAATTGCTCATGATAATTAAGTCCACCAGAGTCTAGTTAGTCAATTCACACACTCCAATGGAAGACGCCAAAGGAAGAACCACTGCAAATTTGGTCCACTGTTCTGGTTGTAAATCAAAAACCAAATAGGACAATTCTTTAGTTCTTTGCTTTCAAAAAATTGAAGAAATACCTCTTAGCACACATTGACTCCATCAAGAGTTGCAAACACATTAGTCTTTGAGGATTATAATAATTGTCATATTTTAAAAACTCAAACATAGAAGTTAATTCATTTTTCTTCCTTGTTTTAAGCTAGCATTTTATCTGCTGTATTTCCAGGCTTTGATCTAATAAATGTTCTTTTGTTTTTTATCCCAGAAACTGTATGTAAAATTATAACTAATACCATTCACTATGTTTCATTTCAAATTAAATTAATTATATGAAATTGCCTATTTCCTCTTTTTGCCTTCTTTCCCAGGGTTTCTCCTGGTCTAAAAGTTCCAAGACTTCATCATGCTTCCTATATAATAGATTCAATCAGTTGGCTATATCAGTGGCCACATCAGCATTCACTTATCATGCCTTCATTTGTAGAAAGATATAATGATGGCATTATATAACCCTTAAAGAAAACTCTTGGACTGGGGCTCAGAATAAACTATGTAAAGTATTCACTGAGAAATCCATTATGAAAACTAGGAGAAAAAAAGAGCAGCCACCAGATATAATTATCTTCTTTAGTCAAATATGTTTACATGTTTAGCTAAGTACAGAGCCCATCGAACATTAATGGGACCAGTTTCAGAATTCAATTCAACCATTTCTGGATATGAGTTCTGTCTAGTTCTGGCCAAATGTGACTTCCTGACTCAAAGGGGAAAAAAGACTTTAAGAAGCTTGTAAAGGGGGCTCATAAGGTTTCCTGGACATGAAATGAAATAACTATTACAAAACAATATTTTGATGAGTTAAGTGTAAATGAATTAGAAACACACGGATTAAATTTCCCTTGAAATACACATGGGTTTCAAAATTAAGGGAAATGAACTTCACCAAATGTGTTTTCAATTTTGCCTAACCCAAAATGTTTGATGCATAGATTGAGACATTTGGCTTAATGCCAGTTTTGCCTATCCTTACCATAGACATTACTAAAAAAAATATCCTGTTTCTAAATGCCCAGTATCATACCATAGCATGATGTGAATCGAAGCATAAGTAATGAGTTCATATAAAGGTCAAGTCCTGTTACAATAAACATTATTTAATGGCAAACTTTGTAGAAAAAATTCTAAACCCCCAAATCAGTCAATTTTGTATGTAACAAAATTATAGCATAACAAAATAAATTAAAGACTTCATTATAATTGAACTTGACCTGTTAGTGGATGAAGCATGTTCTCCCAAAGAATGAATGGTAATAATTCTGAGAATTTCCAACCATCCTATTATTCTCTCATTATCTATTATATCATTTTTTTAATATGGCAAATGACAACTACTCAAAAATTTAACAGATGAATAACTTTAGGCACAAAGGGATTTCTCAGAAAACCATTGGCATTCAACTTTATGCCTCTGTCTTTTTGTCTTTTTTTTTACCATTGTAAAAAGGTATAGGGATGGCATGCCAGATCATTGGTTCAAAACTGCACAAAGTTTCTGCCTTTTGTTTCATGCTTTGTCATCTTCATATGCTGTGTTCCTTGCTAAAGTAGAAAATAACAGAAAAATATCAAGCTTACATATCTACGTCTTTAGATTTGTGTCCATATCTGTTTGTATAGATATGTGTCTATGATTATACAGATCTAGGCATAGATATAGATATAAATACATAACATATGCATATGTATGTATACATTAACATATCTGTGTGTATATACAGATACATTCTATACTTAATCTATATTTAGCTAATTTTTCACACTTAGCTAAACATGTAAGCATGTTTGACTGAAAAGTAAGTATTATGTCTGGTATCTATTCTTCTTTCCAATAATTTCTATAATGAATTTTTCAGTGAATAATTGACTTAGTTTGTTCTGAGCTCAAGACTAAAAGTTTGCTTAAGGGGGATAATACTGTCATTATATAAACAAATAAGTGTGTGTGTGTATGCACATGCATGTACAAATACATATTAAATACAAAATTTGTATGCAAATCCACAGATCACATTGGATCCCCAGGACCTACTGCACAATGTAAGTATAACAGACAAATACTGATTAACTGACCTTAGCTCTAGTGATGACTTAGCCAAAGTAAGAGGCTCGATAAGATTGAGGTCCAAATTCTTAAATGCCAAACCTACAGAGAAACAGAATTCTAGGTGCTAAGAGTCCATGTGGTGGTGACTGGAAGCAGCAGCAGTGGCAGCGGCTGTAGCTGCTGTGCAAACTCTTTTTTTTTGAGCCAGCCAGAAAAGGACTCCTGCTGAGGACTGCCAGGGATGGGAACTCCAGGGAGCCAGAGCTGCTGGGAGCAATCTGCATGGATGCCGAGCAGTTGCTGCAAGTGAGAAGAGGAGGATCTTTGCCTGAGGGGCAGAGTCAAGATGGTGGCATAGAAACAGGAGAACTCCACAAGCTCCCCACAATACCAACTCTTTAGACCCCACAAAAATGACGGAATAACAAAGCTCCCACTGAAGGCAGCCTGGCAGGTGGTCATCACAGTACGCTGTAAGCACAGCCCAGCCTTATGCAGTTTTAGGCCCAGGGTGTCCAGGAGAAGCCTGTGGCTGTGGTGTTCAGGAGAGCAGATCATCAGCAGCTGTGGCAATTTCCAGAATTACCAACAAACAAGAGCCAAGGACAAAGGGAAAAAGTCAGTGGAACTCCACTAAATTTGGGGGAAATGGTCTGGCCAAACTGCCTCCAGTGCTAGCAGCAGTCTGAAGTGGCGGCGCTGCAACCACATCCACGTGGCTGCTTCAGAAGCTCCTAGCTTGCAGACTGCAGGGAGGCCAAGTGATCATTCAGAGGCTAAGTGCTCTTTCCTTGAGCTGCCTGGATCAGATCACAGCCTTGGGTGGTGGTCCTGATGTGCATTTTCAGTGAACCAAAGCTGGTGGGGGCTGCAAAAAACAGCGGCCTCCCGATAGCTCCAGCAGCTGTGAAAACCCCAGCGATTTGGGACAGAGCTCTCCCCTCTGAAAGCAGAGTTTTACTACTGAAACCAAAAGCCAAGTAATTGACTGTCAACATAAACAGGCAAAGGAAGCAAAGAAAGTCCAGTAATCAAACCTTAGATTCCTTTTTTGGGGACAAAAAGGACCAAAGCACGGAACAGGAGGAAGACAACACAGTCAGAACTCCCACACCAAAAGCTTCCAAGAAAAATACAAAGTGGATAGAGGCCATAGAGGAGCTTAAAAAGGACTTTAAAAACCAAATAAGAGAAGTTGAGGAAAAATTGGGAAGAGAAATGAGAATGATGCAAGAAAATCAAAAAAAGAGAGTCAACAACCTGACTGAAGAAAATAACACCTTAAAAAATAGACTAACTCAAATGGCAAAGAAGGCCCAAAAAGCCAATTAGGATAAGAATGCTTTAAAAAGTGAAATTTGCCAGATGGAAAAATAATCTCAAAACCTTGTTGAAGAGAATAATTCCTCCAGAATTACAGTAAAGCCAATGGAAGCAAATGACTTTATATTTATGAGAAATCAAGATACTATGAAACAGATACAAATAAATGAAAAAGTAGAAGGCAATGTGAAATATCTCCTTGAAAAAAACCACTGACCTGGAAAACAGATCCAGGAGAGACAATTTAAAAATTATTGGACTACCTGAAAGCCACGACCAAAAAAGAACCTAGAAATCATCCTTCAAGAAATTCTCAAGGAAAATTGCCCTGATATTTTAGAACCAGAGGGCAAAATAGAACTTGAAGGAATTCACCAATCACCTCTTGAAAAAGATCCCAAAAAGAAAACTTCTAGGAATGTTATAGTCAGGTTCCAGAGTTCCCAGATCAAGGAGCAAATATTACAAGCTGCCAAGAAGAAACAATTTGAATACTGTAGAAACACAATCAAGTTAACTCAGGATCTAGCAGCTTCTACATTAAGGGATCAAACGGCCTGGAATATGATATTGCAGAGATCAAGAGAGCTAGGATTAAAACCAAGAATCATGTACCCAGCAAAATTGAGTATAATGTTTCAAGGGAAAATATGGTCATTCAATAAGGTGGAAGACTTCCAAGCATTTTTGAGGAAAAAAGCAGAACTGAACAGAAAATTCGACATTCAAACACAAGAAGCATGAGAAGGTAAACATAGAAAAGAAATCATAAGGAACTTATCAAAGTTGAACTATTTTCATGCCAATATGGAAAAATGAGAATTGTAACTTGTGAAACTTTTCTCAATATGAGGATAGGCAAAGGGAATATAAATATGTGTATGTATACATATATATATGTATATATATGTATACATACACATATGTCTGTATATGAGGGTATATATGCATATGAATACATATGTGAGTGCAGGTATTTGTGTGTATGTAGACAGAGGGCACAAGATCAATTGAATAGGAAGGGATGATATTTTAAAAGGTGTAATTAAGAGGTGGGAGAGGAATAGAATGAGAGGAGACAGGGAGAGACAGAATGGGGTTAATCATCTCATATAGAAGAGGCAAGAGATAACTGTTACAATGGAGGGGAAGAACAGGAAGGCAAAAGGGAATGGGTCACCCTTATTCTCATTGAATTTGGCTTAGGGAAGAAATGACATACACTCTAAAGTGGGTATCTTGCCCTACAGGAAAGTAAGAGGGATGGGGATGACAGGGGGGAGTATAGAGTGGAGGGCAGGGTCAGGGGAGAGGGATGTTAGAAGCACACACTTCAGTGAAGGGACAAGGACAAAGTAGAGAACAGAACAAGGGGGGAGGGGTGGGATAGGAAGGATGGAAATATAATCAGTGTTACAAAATATGCTCATTGTGGAGATGTTCTGCATAACTACATGTGTACGGCCTGTATTGAATTACCTGACTTTCCAGTGGGGGTGGGTGACAAAGGAGGAATGGAAAGAATCCAGAATTTAAATTTCTAAACTTAAATGATAAATACATTATTATTATCATTATTATTTACATGCAACTGGGAAATAAAATATACAAGCACTGGGACAGGGAGATCCATCTTACCCTACCAGGAAGTCAGGGGGGTAATGGGGGAGGATATAGGAGAGAGCAGATTGGTGGATGTGGTATGCAGTGGGATCACTATTTTGGGGTGGTGGGTAGGGGAAAGATGGGGAGAAAATTTGTAACTCAAAATCTTGTGGAAATCAATGATGTAAACAAAAAAAAAGTTAAAAAAAGAATTCCAGGTGCTCCAACTGCTGATTTTCCATGTATGCCCCAAGGATGTCAGTCAAACTGGGATTATCAACCCATGGTACCATAGGTGAATTCAAATCACCATCTTCCTTATGTCTCCAGAAAGGCAACTGATAGTCCATACTACAAGGAAAGTTATTTTCATGAGCTTTTGTAAAGTCAAGCATGAGCATCTCTCCTGAGGACTATTGCTGTGAATACATTTAAGCTTCTGGTCACATAGCATGGTGAACTCTCTATTTATTCAGCAATAAACTAAAGCAAAACATTGACAGAAAGCAAAGTACAACATTCACAACAATATCACATAACAACTTATTACTAAAGTGACCACATATTCTTAAATAAAAGATATTCAGTAAGTAACAATCTGAATCAATCAATATAAAGTGCCCATCTAATGTCTTCTTTCATTTTGATTGCAGACTGGTTCAGAATCATCTTGAACTCAATTGTCCTTAAGGATAAATCATCCCTAAGAGGTTACAAAGTACAAAGTACAAAGGTCTCTCACCCCTAGGTCACAGTAAGTCATAATCTTATCAGTCAGCACTAAGTACCCAAGTAAAGGTCCTTTCATCTTGACTCAAGGTTGACTTCCAAATTTCATGGCTTCTCTTCCATGCTCCCAGTTCTTGCCTGAATTCACCCAACTGTCACCTGGATTTACAGTAGGCAGCTCCCAGCTCCCAGTCCAACTCCAGCTTCCGGTCCAGCTATGCACATCAAGTTAGCAGAACCACAACAATACTTATACACATTGCCAGCACTATCATCTCAATTCACTTTCTGCCTGTGAAATCAACACAAGTCAACAGACAGGGTCCTTCTGTCTGACAAAGTTACACAATCACAAGTTAACAGACAGAATGCTTCTGCCTGACAAAATAACACAAACACAAATCAACACAGAGAGAACAGAGTGTCAGACACCAAAAGTATTCTCCCTCTCAGTTCTACTCAGCCCCAGCTGTGCTTGAACTTTTTTTAATTAATTAATTATTTTTTTAGTTTTCAAAATTCATTTCCACAAGATTTTGGGTTACAAATTTTCTCCCTATCTCTCCCCTGCCCCCACCCCAAGATGACAAGCATATTTAATATCCCTTCCTCCAATCTGCCATCTAATATGTAACCCCATACTCTCTTACTTTCTTGCAGGGAAAGATGGATTTCTATACCCCATTGCCTGTATATCTTATTTACCAGTTGTATGTAAAAACAATTTTTAACATTTCTTTTTAGAACTTTGAGTTCCAGATTCTCTCCCTTCTTTCCTGTTCACCACCCCCACCCACTGGGAAGACAAGCAATTCAATATAGGTTATACATGTGTTCTTATGCAAAAAATTTCCATAGTAGTCATGTTGTGAAAGACTAGCCACATTTCCTTCCATCCTATACCAACACCCATTTATTCTATTTTCTCCTTTGACCCTGTCTGTTTTCAAAAGTGTTTGCTTCTAACTATCCTTTCCCCAAATCTGCCTTCCCTTCTATCATCCCCTTTCTTATCCACACCCCCCCTACTTTCCAGTAGGATAAGATGCCCAATGGAGTGTGTATGTTATTCCCTCCTGTAATGGCAAGCAAAGAAGTAGTTAATGCCTTGTTTCAGTTCAAGGTACTTTTAAGCCTTGCCCATAATTATATCAAGTCTTTGTTAAGAAACAGAACTTGTGAACCCCCCAACTTGTGAACCCCTGTTGGGAGGAGCTAATGATCATATATAAGGAGAAGCCCAGGCTGGGAGAGAACAGAACTGAGAAAAACTGAGCAGAACTGAGAACAGAACTTGTGGTGGCAGAACTGAGAACTGAGAACTGAGAACTGAGAAGAGAACTCTGGTGGCAGAGTTGAGAAGAAGAAAATTTGTGGTATCCTAGCACTCTGTTTTTCTGTTGTGTCTATGTTGATATTTGTCTGTGATACTTTGTACAGAAGCCCTGGGATCTTACTGGAAGCCCTAAAGAGGATTTTCTGGTTGTCCATTTACAGAAGTCCTGGAGGAGGGTTTTGGAGGTCCTGGGACTTTACTGATGATTTGTGCTGACCTCTTGAACCTTGTTTGTGGGTCTGTGTTGATTTCTATGCTAATGATTTGTGTTGACTTCTAAGACCTTGTTTGTGGGTCTCTATTGATTCCACAGGCAGATAGTTAATTGATGGTGGTGCTGGCAATGTGCAGGAATGTTGTTTTGGCTCTGTTAAACTGTCTGCTCAGAAAAAGGAACTATGAAGGACTTCAGGTGGACTGGATACTGTGAGCTTCAATATGGAGTGGGAACTGGAAGAGGAAATGGACAAGGAGCTGGACAAGGATCTGAGAGCAGCCTGCCTTTGAATATAGGTGACAGTTGGGTAAATTTGGGCAGAAGCTGGGACCATGAAAGAGGAACTATGGAAGTTGAGAGCCAGCCTTGAGTCAAGATGAAAAGACTTAATGCTGACTGAGAAGATCATGATTAAGAAAATGTGACCTAGGGGTGAAGAATTTTGACCTTTGTTCTGTGTGTCACTTAAGAAGGATTGTTCGTTAAGGATGACTGAGGTAAGGACTTACTGAATGATAACTTTTGTTTAAAAGTATGTGGCCACTTTGATGAAAACTATGTAGCCACTTTTGTGATAACTTGTTATGTTATAACATTGTGAATGCTGTACTTTGGTTTCTGTGAATGTTTTGCTTTAATTTACCGCTGAATAAATAGTGAGTTCACTACACCATGTAATTAGAACCTTAAAGTTGTTCACAGCAACAGTCCTCTGGAAAGCTACATGGCTTAGCTTTATACCTCCTTAAGCCAAATCCAATGAGAGTGAGGTTGACTCATTCATTTCACCTTCCTGCTTTTCCCCTCCATTGTAACAGCTTTCTCTTTCTCTTTTATGTGAGATAATTTATCCTATTCTATCTCTCCCTTTCTCCTTCTCCCAATACATTCCTCTCTTACCTCTTAATTTTATTTTTAGATATTTTGTGTATATATATATATATA
>CM053581.1:129297512-129329342 GCA_028627135.1 Pseudochirops cupreus
CAGCTCTGGTTTTTTCATCAAGAAAAAAGGTGGCACAGTGAGTAGTAGAGCACCAGCCCTGGAGTCAGGAGGACCAGAGTTCAAATCTGTCTTCAGACATTTAACACAAAAACTAGCCATGTGACCTTGGACAAGTCACTTAACCCCAATTGCCTTACCTTCCCCCCTCCAAAAAAAAAAAAGCAAAAAGAATGGTTGAAAGTCCTCTATTTCATGGAATTTCCATATTTTCCCCTGAAGTATTATACTCAGTTTTGCTGGGTAGGTGATTCTTGGTTTTAATCCTAGCTCCTTTGATCTCTGGAATATCATATTACAAGCCCTTTGATCCCTTAATGTAGAAGCTGCTAGATCCTGATGGTATTTCCACTACACTCAAATTGTTTCTTCCTGATTGCTTGTAATATTTTCTCCTTGACCTAGAAACTCTGACATTTGGCTATAATATTCCTTGGAGTTTTCTTTTGGGGATCTTTTTCAAGAAGTGATTGGTGAATTCTTTCAATTTGTATTTTCTGTCTAGTTCTATTATATCAGGGCTGTTTTCTTGGATAATTTCTTGAAAGATGATGTCTAGGCCCTTTTTTGATCATGGCTTTTAGATAGTTCAATAATTTTTAATAATCTCTTCTAGATCTATTTTCCAGGTCAGTCGTTTTTCCAATGAGATATTTCACACAATCTTCTATTTTTTCATTCGTTTGGATCTGTTTTATATTATCTCGAATTCTCCAACAGTCATTAGCTTCTATTTGCTCCAATCTAATTTTGAAGGAATTATTTTCTTCAATGAGTTTTTGTAATTCCTTTTCCATCTGACCAATTCTACTTTTTTAAGGAATTCTCCTCGTTTACTTTTTTGGCCTCTTCTGTCATCTGGATTAGTCTGTTTTTAAAAGTGTTATTTTCATCATTATTTTTTGGGGGGGTCTCCTTTAGCAGGCTGTTGACTCACTTTTCATGATTTTCTTGCATCATTCTCATTTCTCTTCCCAATTTTTCCTCCACTTCTCTTACTTGATTTTCAAAATCCTTTCTCCTATAATTGCCTCCATAAATATCCATCACCCTATGATTGGTCATCTCAGTAGAGGCAGATGAATTCATGGAGTAATGGACTTGGAGTTAGTAAGTTCTGAAATTCAAATTCTACTTGTTTAACCATCAGCAGACAAGTCATTTAGTTTCTCTTAAGTCTCAATTTCCTTATTTGGAAAATGGAGATAATAACAGCACATACCTCTTAGGATTTTTTGTGACAATCAAATGAGATAACTTATGTCAAACACTCCTTTAATTGTAAAGTGTTTTTAAAATGCTAGTCATTATTACAGTCATTTCCAGTCTAGAATTCCTTATCTCTCTGACGTTCTGCCTTTCTCAATATAAACATCTTTATGCTTGGTTAACTCCTACCATCGGATTTTCAAACATGGAGATAGATGTGGAGCTGGAAAAGAATCTAGAAGTCATGGAGTTCACCCAACTCATTCTATATACAAGGTTTCTAAGAATCAAAGAGGTTAAATGCCTCTCTCTTTCTCTCTCTCTCTCTCTCTCTCTCTCTCTCTCTCTCTCTCTCTCTCTCTCTGTGATACAGTGGCAGAATCATAATTTGTAACTAACAGGTTCTCTGACTCTAAAACAATATTCTTTCCACTGTAGAATGCCGTTAGCCCTTACTCTAAGCTGCCAAAAATCACCAGGGAAAGTTCTTATACAGAATTGTTTTTATCTGCTGTAAACTTATGGTTCATAACTTCAAATGGGCTCTCCCTGCTGCTCAACAATTATCCTACTTGTCAATTCATCTCATTCTCTAAAATGACTTTGCAAATCTTTCCTTCTCCCCTCTCACTTCCAAGAACCCTCCTATCTACTATTCTTGGGGCAGATGACCCAGTATAAAACTTCATGAAGAAGTCTGAGGGTATTCAATAAAAATGTGTGTGTGTATGTGTCCCCTCCTCCATTCCTAAGAACATCTCATAATAATTGCTTTCTCTCTTTCCCTGTCCTCTTGCTGCAAGAAAAGTAGAATTGCTATTCCTTACTAAGAGTTGCACTGTTGATCTCTCATTCTCCCCCTTAACTTTTTCATGTTCTTTTCCTAAAACCGCCATCTCTCTTGGGGAGCTTCAATTGCCCCACTCCATAGGCTCATTTCTACCTGGCTACTAATATGGTTGGATCCTCAAAGAAAAAAAAAGAAAAGAAAAATTTTCTCTGTAACCATTCCTAACTTTCTAGTTACTATCTGATCTTTTCTCCTTCACTCTTAAATCTCTTTTGTTGCTGTTGTTTAGTTGATTAGTTGTGTCCAGTGCTTTGTAATCCCATTTGAGATTTTCTTGGCAAAGATATTTAAGTAGTTTGTCATTTCCTTTTCCAAATGTCCCAAACTTCTTTTATTTTTTTTAATTTTTAATTTTTTTAAATTTAATTTAATTTAATTTTTTAAAATAAATTAATTTATTTTCTTGTTTACAGCATTCATTTCCATGAGATTTTGAGTTACAAATTTTCTCCCCATCTTTCCCCTACCCACCACCTCAAAACAGCCATCCCACTGTATAACCCCTCCCCCAATCTGCACTCTCCTATGTCCTCCATCTCTCCCCTCTGACTTTCTGGCAGGGCAGGATGGATCTCCCTACCACGGTGCCTGTATATCTTAATTCCCAGTTGGATGTAGTTAATAATAATTATTATTATAATTTTATATATATACATATATATATACACATATATATACATATATATATATATACATATATATATATACATATATATACACACATATATATTTTTAACATTTGATTATAGAACTTTAAATTTTGGATTCTTTCCCTTCCTCCATCATCACCCACCCCCACTGGAAGGACAAGCAATTAAATATAGGCTGTACATGTAATTACATAGACCATCTCCACAGTGGGCATATTGTGAGAGACTGATTACATGTCCCTCCTTCCTATCCTGCCCCCCTCCTTGTTCTATTCTCTACCCTGTCCCTGTCCCTTTATAGAAGTGAATATTTGTAAATAGTAAATAGTTCATCTTTAATAAAATCTTTATGATTTCTTTTCCATGTTTACCTTCTCATACTTCTTGTATTTGAGTGTCAAATTTTCTATTCAGTTCTGTTTTTTTCAGCAAGAATGTTTGAAAGTCCTCCACCTCACTGAATGACCATATTTTCCCCTGGAACGTTATACTCAGTTTTGCTAGGTAGATGATTCTTGGTTTTAATCCTAGCTCTCTTGATCTCTGGAATGTCATATTCCAGGCCTTTCAATCCCTTAATGCAGAAGCTACTAGATCCTGGGTTATCCTAATTGTGTTTCCACAGTATTCAAATTTTCTTTTTGGTAGCTTGTAATATTTTCTCCTTGATCTAGGGCCTTCTGAACCTGGCTATAACATTTCTAGGCATTTTCTTTTGGGGATCTTTTTCAAGAGGTGATCGGTGAATTCTTTCAAGTTCTATTTTGCCCTCTGGTTCTAAAATATCAAGGCAATTTTCCTTGAAAATTTATTGAAGGATGCTTTGTAAGTTCTTTTTTGATCATGGCTTTCAGGTAGTCCAATAATTTTTAAATTGTCTCTCCTGGATCTATTTTCCAGGTCAGCAGTTTTTTCAAGGAGAAATTTCACATTGCCTTCTAATTTTTCATTTGTTTAATAGTATCTTGATTTCTCATCAAGTCATTGGCTTCCATTTGCTCCACTCTAATTCTGAAGGAATTACTCTCTTCAGTGAGCTTTTGAAATTCTTTTTCTTCTGGCAAATTCAACTTTTTAAGGCATTCTTCTCCTCATTGGCTTTTTGGGCCTCTTTTGCCATTTGAGTTAATCTATTTTTTAAGGTGTTATTTTCTTCAGTCAGGTTGTTGACTCTCTTTTCATGATTTTCTTGCATCATTCTCATTTCTTTTCCCAATTTTTTGTCCACTTCTCTTATTTGGTTTTCAAAATTCTTCTTAAGCTGCTCTATGGCTTGTAGGAAGTCTTCATGTTTCTTGGAAGCTTTTGGTGTGGGAGTTCTGACTGTGTTGTCTTCCTCCCATTCCATGCTTTGATCCTTTTTGTCCCCCAAGCAGGAATCTAGAGTTCAATTGCTGTTCTTACTTTGCTTCCTTTCCCTGCTTGTGTTGCCAGGCAATTACTTGAATTTTTAGCTCTGTGGAACTCTGCTTCCAGAGGGGATAACTCTGTTCCAAATTGCTGGGGTTTTTGCAGCTTCCAGAGCTGTTTTTTTGCAGCCCCCACCAGCTCTGGCTCACTGAAAATGCACCCCAGGACCACCACCCAAGACCACAATCTGGATCCAGGCTGCTCAATGCAAGAGCACTTAGCCTCTGAACAATTGCTTGGCCCCCCTGCAGTCTGCAGGCTGGGAGCTCTGAGGCAGCCACATGGAGGTGGCTACAGGGCCACTGCTTCTGTTGCTTCCTTGCCCTGGAGGCAGTTTGGCTGGACTGCTTTTCTCCCCCAAATTTAGCTGAGTTCCACTGACCTTTCACTCTGTCCTTGTTTCTTATGGCTTGATAATTCTGGAAACTGCCACAGCTGCCAGTGATTCATTCTCCTGAAGGTTCCAGCTGCAGCTTGTCCTGGCCACCACTCCCCCTCCCCCAGCCAAATCACAGTTTCAGGATGGGCTGGTTTCAGCTCCCAGCATGCTGCGATGAGCCCTTCCTGCAGAGCTGCCTTCAGTGGGAGATGTGTTTTACTGTTGTGAGTTTTGAAGCCCTAAAATTTGTTTAGAGTCATGTTTTATCCCAAATCTCTTTTAAAATATGTCTTTTTAACATTCCCTTTAGTTTACTCATCTGTAAAATGACTTGGGAGAACTAGGTGGCCCAGTGGACAGAGTGCCAAGTTCTGGACTTAGGAAGACACATTTCCTGGGTTCAAATCTGACCTCAGATACTTAATATCTATGTTATCCTGGGCAAATCACTTTACCCTCTTTGCCTCAGATTCTTCATTTATATAATGATTTGGAGACGGAAATGACAAACCACTCCAATATCTCTGCCAAAAAGATCCCAAATGGGATCACACTGAGTCAGACACAACTGAAAATGATTGGAAAACAAAAAAAATGGTTCCTTCTAGCTTTAAATCTATAATCCTATGAATAAAAAAGTATATCTACTTGTAATGCTTAATATTCTCCTCAACCAATTGTAATCTGACTTTGGCTCCTACTATTGTACTAAACTATACCCTTTATGGACTTGTAATTTCTTATTTACAAAATCTGAAGACCTTCTCAAATTTTGTCCTTCCTTACCTTCCTGCCACTTTTGAAACTACCAAACACCTTTTCTGTATACTACATGTATTCTATTTCCTGGGCTTGGTAGACACCACAAATTCTAATACTCTTATCTTTCAAATATCTTTTTCTCCTCCTAATCTTCCCAATCTCTTTATGTAGATATTCCTGAAGTTGTCATTCTTGTGACATTGGACTTCTTCAATTAATATAAACATTTACTAATGACATATGTGCATGGCACTGTGCCAAATGCTAGAAATACAGAGACTAAAATTAAACAGGCCCATCCCTCAAGAAGCTTACTATAAAGCCAAGCACAAGTAGCTTTCCAGAGGACTGCTGCTGTGAACAGCTTCAATGTTCTGATTACATATTATACTGAACTCTCTATTTATCCAGCAGTAAATTAAGACAAAAAATTCACAGAAACCAAAGTAAAGCATGTTATAACACAACAAGCTATCACAAAAGTAGCCACATGGTTTTCACCAAAGTGGCCACATAGTTTAAAAAAAAAAAAGATATCATTCTGTAAGTCCTTAACTCAATCATCCTTAAGGGGCAAACTTCCTTAAGGGACACAAAGTACAAAGGTCAAAGTTCTCCACCACAGGTCACAATAAATCATAATCTTCTCAGTCAGCATTAAGAACCCAAGAAGAGGTCTTTTCTTCTTGACTGGAGGTTGGCTCTCAGCTTCCATGGTTCCTCTTCCATGGTCCCAGCTCCTGCCCAAATCTACCCAACTGTCACCTGTATCCAAAGGCAGGCAGCTCTCATCTCCTTGTCCAGCACCTCATCCGGTTCTTCATCCAGCTCCTGTTCCATTAAAGCTCACAGTGTCCAGTCCACCTCTAGTCCTTCACAGTACCTGTTTCTGGGAAGACAAAGCTTAACAGAGCCACAATAATATTCATGCACATTGTCTACACCATCATCAATTCACTATCTGCCTGCAAAATTAACATGGACCCACCAACAAGGTCTGAGAACTCAACACAAATCATCCTTGCTGTCCCAGGACTTCTGAAACCATCCTCCAGGACTTCTGTAAACAGATAAGAAAATCCTTTTTTTCAAGGCTTCCAGTAAGGTCCCAGGGCTTCTATACAAAGTACTACAAACAAAAATCAACACAGACAGAAGAGACAAACAGTGCTGGGATGCCACAAGTTTTCTCCTTCTCCACAACAAGTGCTCCCTTCTCAGTTCTCCTCAGTTCTGCTCTCTCCAGCTTGGGCTTCTAGTTTTATATGGTCATTATCCCCTCCCTTCCTGTTGCAACAGCAACAGAAGTTCACAAGTTCTAGGGGTCACAAGTTATATTTCTTAAGAAAGATGACATAATCATGAGTAAGGCTTAAAAGAAACCTGAACTGAAACAAGGAGCTAAATAAATAGCTAAAACAGAGAGTTAAGAACTTCTTTGCTTGCCATTACACTTACATCTAACTGGAGATTTTGGAGTGAGGAGAATGGATGCAGAATGTTCACAAATAAGTAATGCTAAGCATATACAAAATTGCAAAATATGACTTTAAAGATAATGCACCAACCATTTGTAGAATCAAGAAAGTTTCGTGGAAGGAGTAGCACCTTTGCCTTGCTTCAATGAATTCTAGACATTCTAAGAGATGGAGTAGGAATGTTTTTCCAACACAGAAAACTGCCTGTACAGAAGTGAGAGATGGATTGTTGTATATAGGAAACATTTAGTGGAAACAAGAGTGTATAAAGGGGAGTAAAATGCAGTAAGACTGGCTTACTCTTTCCCACAGGAATCTCATTTGTTGTCTTAATTTCAATTAACACCTATATGCAGATGATTATCAAGTCTCAATTTCTTCTTTTTTCTTCTCTCCTGAGAGTCAAACTTTCTTCTCCAACTTCTTACAGGATGTCTCCACCTAGATGTCCCACTAGCACCTCATACCCAATATTTCTAAAACTGGACCTATTATTTTTCTTCCTAAATATGTTCTTCTTTCAGACTTCATCATTTATCTATGGTACCACCATTTAATTTGTGTACCATGTTCCAAATTTTGCTATTTTTTTAAATTTTCACTCCTCTGCTTCTCATATCTAAATTAACCACAAAGTCAACCCATCCAACTAGTCCTATTCTCATTGACCTCACTAACATCCATCTGTACTATTCATTGGCCTCCTAATTTCCAATACCACCATTCTTTCCATCTTACAATCTATCCCTCATACTGTTACCAAAATAAATTTCATTAAGCATACATCTACTCATGTTCTTCTTCTCAAAACTCTTCAGTAGTAGCCTATTTGTTACTAAATAAATTTCTAACTCTATACATTGGAGGACCTTTACAAAGTGACACCACTCTGCATTTCCAGTTTTATTTCATATTACTCTTTTAGGTATTTCTGCATTCAGACAAACTTGGATACATTTTGCCCTGCCAAACACAACCTATACTCCCCATGTCTGTGACTTTGCTCGTAACAATCCCTATATTGGGAATGATTTCCCTCCTCTCTTTACCTTTTGAATTCTTATCAATCTTTGAAAATTCAGTTCAAATTTCACCTTATTCAGGAAGTCTTCCTTTATCTCCTGGGTTGGTGTAATGGGAATGGGAATTTGAAGATCTTCCCTGCCCCTTTATAACCCTAAGGGAATTTGAAGACTTTCCCTGCTTTAAAAATTATACTCTGCCCCCTAATAGGCTGAATGTAATCATATGGAGCCTATGGTAGGAGGAGTTTGCTGAAGAGTGGAGCAGAGCCTACAGGAAGCTGGGAGTCAGAGTCTGCTAGACAGTTGGGAGGAGATTTTGTTTCCAAAGGAGACAGATAAGCTTGTGAGTAAATATTGGTCAAATATTGGTTTATGGGAAAGCCAAAGGATGGTGTGGCTCTCTGCTATATTGTGGTGCATTAACTTCTATGTTATTATGATGGATTCAGTTTCTTGGTGTTGGGGTTTGGTTATCTGGTGTTTGAATAAATGTTTTGCTTCTATCTTCTATATGGAGAGTCTGTTATATTTTGTGATTGAGCACCATGCAGATATATTTATAGTGACCATGGGCACTGTGAATATTGCATTGGTGCTATAGTTGGTAAATGACTTGTTTCTTTGACCTGACAGTATTTTATTGTATAATTCTCCAATCATGTCTTATATGTTCATAAAATAGCCATTTGTGTTACTTTAAGTTGCTCCTAGACTGTAAACTTTTTGCTTTGAGAGTGCCCACAGTAGGCATTTAACTAGTACTTTTTTGTTATTCTTGTATTTTATGAATAAATTAATAGTGGCCTTGACTTCCTTCAAGATCCAGCTCAAATCCTGCTTTCTACAGGAGGCTCTTTCCCAGTGTACCCAGAAGCTAGTGACTTGTTTTCCTTTCTGAGATTATTTTCCATCTACTATACAATCGTCAATAGTCAACAATCATTTTCTTAGGGATTTACTATGTGCCATATACCATGTTAATTTTTGGAGTTACAAATACAAAGTATGAAGAAAGACAATCTTTGGCCTCAAAGAGCTTAGATTCTAATGTGTGAACACAGAAAGTAAAAGGAACCTGAAAATGTGGGGAGGAAGAAGAGGTGAAGGAAACTTAGGTATCATAGGAAGGAAATAGGTATCATAGGAAGGAAACACAGCAAAAGGATATGGTAGAGCAAGTCCAGAGTGCAACCTGGGGAGAAATGAGACCCGTCTGGGAACACTCCTTAAATGAAGAACTAGTCAAAGAGAAAAGCTGCAGAGGTAGAAAGTGCTTCCACTGCATATGTTGTACTCATATTATATGTACCTATTTGTTTACATTTACATGAAAACATAAGCTCTTTGAGGTAGCCTTTCTATGTATCCTTAGAGCTTAACACACTGCTAAATAAATGCATTTTTTACTATCTGTCCTCACCAGCAGCTTAGATAAAAAAAGGTTAAAGATAATGTTTAAGGACAATGCCTTTCACTGAACAACTAGAAGAATTTTTCTTTAATATGCAGACACCTAAAATGAGGCAAGATAGGTGGAAACAAAAGGTATAATTCCCCCAAATGTTGAGTAATACAGAGCTAGACATGCTAATGCTCTGTACTTGGTCCTGAAACAAGAGGCCACTGGTTCCTGCTCATGGGCTTCATATGTGCACATCATAGGTGCCATTGGCTGTCTAATATCGGCCCAATTTACTCATTATTTATGACAAGACAATCCCAAGAAAATGTCTATGGATGTACTTTTCTCAAATTCTTGGCAAAAACAGTTTACTTGTTAATATGTTCCTTATGAAGCCATACCACTCTTTTGCAATCTCAAAAGCTTGTCAGACTTTTTTTTTTTTACCTTTTATAGTAAAACCAAGTTTCTAAAAAGTGTCATCTTTCACCCATATTTTTTCCACATCCTACACACTGTACTTTCCATCTTCATTCCGGCTTTCAGCCCTTCACCATAGGACCACTAAGTTTACCCTTTCCTTCCTCTCATTCTTCCTTAATTAGAATAATCCCCCCTTTCTCTTCAAACATCAAGGGGAGGGATAGCAGTTCTCTCTCCAGCCCAAAGAAGTGACAGCTGCTCTCTGACCCTAGTCAAGGCTATTTCCAACTTCGCCTGGATAGTAGTCATCTGGAAGGAGAACAAACTATTGCTCATTAGTGGATGTGATAATTGATGAAAAAGATGCCTACCACATGGATAATCTCTCTTTTGTCTGGATTGAGTATGTTCAACACTGTAATCTGTTTATCATCATTTTTTCCTTTTCCTTCCTGCTAACAATGTTTTCCAGATCAGTGCAGGTAAAGTGCTGTTACTGCCACATTTAACTGCCGAACTATTAACATTGCAATTTGGGAGGCTTGGAAAATTCTGGGAACACACGCACAAGGTATGGTTAAGTTTATAAAATGGGCCATATTGTAAATGTTAGCATTTGGAACCAGTTTTGATCAAGATTATGGTTCTTTTCCCTCTTGCTTGATTACAAGAACAGTTAAAATATTTACTTCTCTTATCTTTGGCTATTCCTTATGTTTTTTTTTAAATATATACCCAATTCTATAGAGACAAACTAGAGACTAGCAACTGCATGTACCCCCTCTTTTTCAGTGATATGTGTCATGACTCAATTATGTTGAAGAAAAAAACTAATGGCCCTTGGTCCTTATCTTCCTTAGCACTTGATAATTCTGCTGAAAAATAAGCAGTAACCAAAATGGCAAGTTCTAAGCTTTATGCCCTAATTAAGTATAATGCATTATTAAATCATAATGTGCTGGATGCTGATACTGAACCAAACTATACAACTAACTTTGTGAATTAAACACACTACAATCAGCTCTACAGATTGGTACTTTCAGCAATCTATACTTAGCAAAGAAGTTGAGAACACGGGCACCACCTTTCCTTTCCAATTTGGGGCAAAGCCCAAAGGGTTTATTTTCATAATCAGATAAAATTCTATTAGTTCAGACTTTGCTCATTCAGAATCATTGGTCATTTGATCTGGGTTGGGCTGGTGCTTATTCCTGAACAAATAATTCATTACACTCTTTGTGAAGGAAGGACTGACTTACTAAGTAAATTGACAATACACAAAAGATTTCTGAGAGAAAGAAAGAAGGAACATTCATTGGAAATTAGTAACTATAGATTGGCAAAAGTAATTATATAGGAGTTCTTTTAAAATCAGTAATTTCTCTAATTCAGACTAGTCCATAGCAATCAAGTAATACAAACTATTAAGGTTTTCCTCTAAGTTTTTATAAAGTACAATTAGGAAAGGATATCTATCATTGCTCCTTTATCCCAAATGAGAAAATAGATACATCTTGCACAGATACAAGAACACACAATATAAAATAAGTAAGTCAGCAGGGTGCAAGAAGGCCTGAGGTCAAAAGTCAATCAAGATGAGTGAAAATTAGGGAGGACCTCATAGAATGGGTATCATTTCATGTCACCTTAAAGGAAGGTATAGGAACACAACCAGAAAAGAAAGGAAAAGAGGACATTCCAGTCATTGGGGAACATCATGAGCAATGACACGGAGCTGATAAAGTACAGGGTATATTTGTGGATCATAAAATAGTCTAAGTTCTTAAAAGTATATAAAATGAGATAAGACTAGGGGGAAATGGCTGGTATCAGATTGTGGAAGGCCCCGAATACCAAGTTTCTTAGGTATTAGGGAACCTATGCAAATTTTTGAAGAGAGACAGATGTCGATATAAGAAAGTTTCTGGCGTAGGAGTAATGGAAAATCAGGTCTAGTCTAACTCATTTTTCTCCTAGTTCTTTATATTTGACAAATATTCCTTGGAAACAGTAGTGTATCCTAAATTATGCCCTTGTAACATTAGGAGTTTGAAAGGCTCAAACTATTGGGCCTAAAAATCACAATAGAAGCTATTAGGTTATACTTCCAAATTTTCTCTTTTCTTCTATGTCTTGTAGCTATTCTTCCCCCACAAATAGGACTACTGATGGAAGTAATTACACTGTGGTGGTGATGGCTAGTGCTTGTGGCAAGCTGGGAGGAGTCACAGAATGTAGTCTTTCAATACAAGAGCTCCAGTTCTGACAGTCACCCCTTATAGCTGAGTTTCACATCCTGATAAAGTGTAACTTTTTTTGTTGTTGCTGTTGTTTCAGATGCTGTGTGATCCCATTTGGCATTTTCTTGGCAAACATGCTGGAGTGATTTGTCATTTCCTTCTCCAGCTCATTTTATAGCTAAGGAACTAAGGCAAATGGGGTTAAGAGACTTGTCCAGGATCATACAGCTAGTAAGTGTTTGAGGCCAGATTTGATCTCATGAAGATGATTCCAAGCCCAGTGCTCTATCCACTGTATCACTTAGCTGCTTACTTTTTTTTTTTTTACTGGATTGTAAGCTCCTTAAGAGTAGGGATTGTGTCCTTTTCACATTTGTATCCTGCCTACCTACACATGCATGGAGCATACACATACACACACACACACACACACACACACACATACACACTCCTAATTTTCTGGAAGTATCCAAAGTTAAAATTAATACCTTTCATTTTTAAAATCAAGTGACAGATTTAAATAATTTTAACTCATAGTTCAATAGGACAGATCTAGAAACTCTACCTTTCACAATTTCTTTAGCCAAGAGACACAGTGAAGAGTGAAGTGTAGATTATTGATGCAATCTGAATTGATCAGTGATTACAAAAGAAAGAAATAAAGGTTTCCACTTAAGAGGATAAGCTGGTTTGATTTTCTAAATATATTTTATTCCAATGGGAAAGAATAGACACTTGCTCAGTGTTAATTTCACAAATTAAAACAAGAGGCCTTGAATTTCCAGTCCTCAATTTAGCCTGCTAAATTCTTCTAGCAACACAAGAAGAATGTGTTAAGCTTCTGCTAAATGCAAAAAAACTGAAATAGATGTTGGGACTACAGACCTAACATTTTTTATGCAAATTCAACATGTATATATATAAATAAATGAATAAACAAATAAATAAATAGAGGCAGAGAAAAAAACTCTAATAACTAGAGGGTCAAGGCATAGGGAAATCATGAAAGGTTTTTGTTTGTTTTGGTTTTTCCTGGAGGATAGTACATAAACCAAGCATTGAAGTTTGATATTTCTAAGAGGTGGAGGTCAAGAGAAAATATATTGAGTCATAGAATTGTACAAATGCATAGAGATGGATTTTGGGTTACTGAGTTTGGGCAACAGAAAGTTGGCCAGTCTGTCTGGAAAACGGTGTATGAGTGGGGTATAAGAGGAAATAAGCCTAGAAAGATAGGTGGGAGTCAGAGTGTGAAGGCTTTTAAAGGCTGGATTGAGGAGTTTTACTTTTATCTTAGAAGCAATAGGAAGCCATTAAAATTTTGCTTGTTTTCGTTTATTGCTATATCTCTTTTGCATGCAAATATGACACCATTGGCCTGTGAGCTATGAGTTGGTTTTATAGTAATGAAGATGAGTTTATGCTATTCTACTGCATGTTGATAAGGTAGTAGATACTGATGGCTGTTTTCCAGTTTGCTGAACATAAAATATTGGGACAAAGTCATTGGCAACTAAATTCAAGTTTTCCAAACTATAAGGTATGCCACTCTGGGCGAGATGAGGGGAGAGAAAAGATGAAGAAACTTGAAAAGCAATGAAGAAAATTACTGAACATTTTTAAGGATAACTCTAATGTAAATATGTCAACTTTAAAAAATGAAAACATAGTTCAAATGCAAGTAAAGAAAAATGAAACAGTGAATTCAATCCAACCAACAGAGAATTCAGAGAAGAAATTATGTAATAGTGTATGGGCAAATGAGGGCAAATGAGAGCAAATTTGAGTTGGTGCATGTTGAATCTTGACTCAGGCATGAGTTGACATCATCATCAGATGGAAGTGAATTACACAAACTCAATGTTAAACAAGCTTTGTGTGGAAGTTAAAAGTAGCATTATATTTATTATGCAGCCTGGAGCTGGTAAGCCCTTAGTTCAAATTTGACCTAAAACACTTGCTAGCTGTGTGACTTCAGTCAAACCACTGAACCTCTCTCAGCCTCTGTTTCCTCATCTGTAAAATGAGGGTAACAGTAGTACTTACCTTACAAAGTTGTTGCAAATGAGATGACAGATATGAAACCCTTTGTAAACATTAAAGTGTTCTATAAATGCTAAGTAGTGATATCACTGATATTTCTCAGTCACATTAATAATATATTAAACTGATTTTCTAAAACTATTATAAAATTATTTTGAAATTTAAATATTTTGACTAATAATCATTTAGCATTTTAACAATACATTTATTTAGTTGACAGAGTTTTGTTTCAATTTTAAGTGAGATAATATCCATTTATAGTAGAAAAATTGGTTTTACAATTTGAAGAGAAAGTTTACTGGCACTATTAAAACCAATATAAGCAAAGATAACAGGAAGAGTTTAAGTAGCAGACAAATAGAAACATTAAGCAACAAGTCCAACTATAGATAATATGTTCTACTTTTTTTATCACTAGGATTCACACGTTCTGTTATTGACAGAAAGAAAAGCCATTGTGTTTGCTCAATGGTCAACATATTCCATTTCATTGGAGAATGACTATTTTTCAGGTATAATAGACTAAGGTTTTCTTTTAGGTTTTTGATTGGACTGAATGACCACTAAAGTCTTTTTCAATGTATAAATTCATGATTCTGTGAATGACTTAGCTGCAAATAGCATGAAATATAACAAATTACTTCAAAGAGTCATGTAAAACATACTAATGCTTTTAACAGACAACAAACCTCATTCCCTAAAATAAGCAAGTGAAATCAATAAGTATTATTGAATTATGAATTAGCAAATTATTATGAAATAGCAAAGTGAAAAATGTCTGATTACATAGGAAGTCAGAATTTTCTAAGCACCCACCATGCTAAGTGCCTTACCAACATAGTCTTATATCATTTGATTCTCAAAGCAACCTTGGGAGATAGGTCCTATAATTTACCCATTTTACATGTGAGAAAACTGAGGCAGATTGCAGTTTAGTGGCTTGCCCAAATTCATGTAGCTAGTAAGTATCTGAAGGTGGATTTTATTTCAGACCCATTGCTTTATCCACCATACCACCTCACTACCTTTCATAGCAGAAAGATTGCTGCTATCTATAGCTATCAATAGGATCAAAGCAGTGCTTAGGGAACCTCAATTTCAAATTATTCCACTTACAAATATGGTGGGAAAAAAACTGCCTTCAATATGTATGTTGGAAGATCTTTCCAGTCAATTAATTGAGAAACTAAAACTTTCTTATTTCAAGGAGATCAAACAATAGATATAATTATATGTGGTCCTTTGATTGAATATGTATGATATGCTTTTGAAATGGATGTCATAGAAGATCATTTACTTTGAGGATTTACTGATGGTAATCAAGTTAAGAAAAATATTAAATATAATTTATGAATTTTTAATGAAAGTCATACAATATAGACTCTGCAATGACACCATGATGAAATGCAGTTATACAAACACAAGTTAAAAATATGGCCCCTCATGTAAGTTAGTTACATTGCAAACTAGAATTTGGCCACCATGACTCAACTGGGTTTTCTCACTATTCACTATCCCTCTACAAGGCTACCCTCTTTCTCCTATTTGCAAGTTCTTTTTGGTACCTCCATTTTAGAGATGGTCGCAAGTTGGCCATGCATCATTCCACTCCAGGCTGTGGTTCTGACTTTCTGGAATTTATCATCATGCTTCCTTGCACATAGTTTCTCTCCATTACTCTTTTTACAGTGTCTTTTTTTATATATTGTCTGCTGTCATTAGAATGTAAGATCCTTGAGGGCAGGAAGTTTCTTTTTGCTTATATTTCTATCCCCAATGCTTAGCACAATTTCCTTCTCATAGAAAGCACTTAAGAAATGCATGTTATCTGAATAAATAAATATTGTTCTTACATAACCCGTCATGCAATTTGGATATATCACAAGCTTTACATGTAATTAGTTCCATTGAGAAATATGAATGGGGAACTTTTGTCAGGTTATGAGGTATGCTAAAGGGCAGACTCTTCACAAAACTATGTTATGATATGATATGATATTACAAAGCAAGTCAACTTTCTTTTGTCCAAGTATTTTGAAGAGTGTTTAAATTAGAAGGGAAAAAAAAAACATTGTTTTTCTTAGTGGTAGTAATAAAGTAAGAGTATTTCATAAAACTATCTCCTACTGAAACTTGTATATTCAGTTGTTATTATTGTTTTTTAAGCAGAATATCCTAAACAAATACGTGGCTGTTAGACTGATATTCTGATCCAGAAAGATAAAATGGTTGAATTTATGAAAAAGTTAGAAATAGGGATTAAAATGCCTCCCAATTTTTATAAATACTTATTCTGCTAATGAAATAGAAAAAAAGTTTTTTAAAAAAACACCTATTTCCTGATTATTTGAATGTATTACAGAAGCAAATGTGATTTTATTTTAAAGACCTAAAAATTTCTAAATATAAGTGTATAAAGGTACTCATTTATCTTGAACAAACATAGTATATTAGATATTACCACAGCTAAACAACAATGGTTGATAGACTCAGACAGACATATAGAGCACTTATTAAATACTTACTGTCTTCTAGGTTATGTGCTAAGTGATAGGACCCCCCCCCCAAAAAAAAAGTCCCTATTATCAAGTAGTTTAACATTTGAACAGGGGAAGACAGCCCAAATAAGAGGGCTGAAATGGGTGAGAAGAGAGATGAAGAAAGGGAGTTTCTTCTTTTTGTTGTTGTTGTTTGTCCTTCCTTCTAGCACAGGACCCTGACATCAGGGAGGTGATACCATGACAAGCAATTGAATTGGATTTAAGTGATGGAGTCACCAGCCTCACTTTTACCCCCAGAGTGATCTGGGTCCAGTGACCAGATACAGATCAAGACAACTAGAGATAGCCTAGGATGTGGTGGAAGCAAAGCAAGGGAGCAAGGTGTAAGGAAAGAAGGAGAAAGAGGAGAATTCTGGACACTGAGTTCAAGGCCTGAGTGAAATAAAGCACTGATTCACAAAATGGTGTTCCTGGGGAGGGAGTTACCCATTAAGAGGGTGAAGGGCTCTATACAGCAGTATAGCAGCAGGAAAAGAGAAGAGACACAGTGAGTCTAGATGTGATGATATGTTGAAACAGGTATTTGAATCTAAAAATTATTCACTTGGGATATAAGCAAATAAGAAAAGAATCTGGTTTATCAAACAAAATAATACAAATATGACTTCTGTTCATAATGTCTTCATGTGAAATGAAGTTCTCTATTAGAGCTATTATAAAAACAAAATGTTTTCCTCAATTAATGGTTGAAAAAGAATTATAGGTATCATTGCCAGTGATATCAGATTTTGAGTAACTTTTCATTCAACAAGCCCAACCATCTCAATAACATTATTATGATAGTAATTATATTTATATTACAAAATTCTAAAAAACACTAGGATTTTATTCATTTAAAAGTATTATGTCATACAGTATTTATACTGTTCATAATATTTTAATATTTTCTCAGAAATTTTAATAAATCCTTATTTAAATAAAATATGAGAAAAGAAAATTATTTTCCTATTTTGTAGAAAGGATGAAAAAATGGACAATTTTTACTGTGAAAAGGATGGGGCAGGGCACCGTTACATAAAGACTGTAAACCACAGTCCTAAGTATTATGTGAGAATAATAAAATATGAAAGCTGGACAAGCACTTATAGATCATTAACCCCTCATATTTCAGATGAAGAAACAGGCCAAAACGAGTAAAATAACTTGCTCAAGATAACATGGCTTATAACTAGGCCAGCGACTGAACCCAAATATTTTTCAACCCCTAAGTGCTTCTATATTCCACATTGGCTGATTAGGTTTCCAATATCATCATTTACCATCCATTTTTGTCAAATTTTGACTGCCCACTTCCTTTTCAGAATTCCTCCAATTGGACCAAATGAGGATCAGACCTGAGACCATATCTCTTCTTTATTCAAATGAACTTATTAACTGCATGTTCTCAGTAAGGCACCAGGTCTACCCAGAGAAAGGTATTTTGGTACAGCAGGATACAAGACAAGCAATTGCCCTCACAGCTTTTTAAAATGTGTCATTTAATGGCTTTTTGTTTAAGCACTTAGGTTTTTTTTTTCCCTCCTCCTCTTGACAGATTCCACTCCTATATTTCTTTCACTATTTGGGGAGCTGGACTATACTTGCTCATACATGCAGTTGAATGGGATATTGCAAGTAGGAATAGTTAAAGCTCTTGGCATATGTACCCTGCCACATGTTTGGAATGCCAATCTACAACTGTTGAATGTTCACTGGTGCTGCTCCTCAAAAGCTTTTGGAAATCCATTTACTCAAAAAGACTTTGCCAAGTCTTGCTAACTTGTACAGCTCCTATTAGCTCTGATGAGCCCCACATGTAATGATGGCTCAGGCCTCTCACTCTTCCAAAATAAAGCTGGCTACATGTCTCCCTCAGAATTCCAGGGACAGCCCTAAGCACTTATGATTATTAGCACTGCTAATGTGATCAATTTAACCCCCCCATTCAGCTGTCCCCCAAACCCCACTGTTAGCCACTGATGATTAGTGTGAATTTATTTATAAACAACTTGCTTAGCAAGAGGGATTTGATGTTAGCTATAAAAGCAATAATAAAAGCAGTTAACAATTGTATAATACCTTAAGGCCTTTGAAATGATTTAGTTATGCGTATTATCTAATCTGATCAAATAAGTACTTTTTTTCAGTTAGGAACAATAATGGACCATACAGGTTCAATTATTTTTTTGCAGTTGACTCAAATTTCTATTATCAGCCTGACTCTTTTGACTCCTCATTCTCTCCATCCACTTACCCAATCAGTTGCCAAGTCCTGTTGTTGGCATCTTAGTAATATCTCTTGAATATGCATTGTTTTCTTCTTTGACACACCTGCCATACTGATATAGGCCTTCCTCACCTCAGGGCTGGACAATTGTAACAGCCTAGTATTAGGTCTCCCTTCCTCAAGTCTCTGCCCACTCCAGTCCATCCTCCATTCAACTGTCAAATTGATCTTCCTAAAGCACAGGTCTGACTTTGTCAACCCCCCCTATTCAATAAACTTCCGTGGCTTCCTATTACCTCCAGGATCAAATATAAAATGCTATTTGTCATTGAAAGCTCTTGATAGTCTGGTCTCTTCCTGCATTTCTAACCTGATTACATCTTATTCTCCCCCCGCCCCTTCCCACTAGTATCCAATGACACCAGTCTTCTTGCTGTTCCTCACATGTGACACTCTAACTCTTCAGACATTTTCACTAGCTATCCCCCATGCCTAGAATTCTCTCCCTCCACATCTTTGCCCCTGGCTTCCTTCAAGTCTCAGCTAAAGTGTCTTCTTTGAGAAGCCTTTAGAAGGCCTCATTATTCTTAGTGCTTTCCCTCTGCGATTATCCTCAATATAACCTGCATGTGTCTTATTTGTACATAGCTGCTTACATTTTTTGTCCCCCAATAAGCTCTCAGCTCTTCAAAAACTAGGACTGGTTTTTGCTTCTTTGTATTTCCAGAACTTTTCATAGTCACTGACACATAACAGCCTTGTTGCTTGTTGACTTATTCCATATAGCCAAAAATTTTGTCATATCTTATCATTCTCATTTCTACAAAATCTCTCACATGGCCACCAGCCTAATTCTAGTATATATCACAACTTAGATGATCCAATGTGAAATCATCCCATTTAGTCTCTTTCCCATAAATCTCTCTCTTTTCCAATCCATCCTCCATGTAGCTGCCACAGGAAACGTGGGTCTGACCATGTCACTCTCCTAACACAATAAACTCTAGTGGCTCTCTAATAGTTCTAGGATCAACCATAAATTCCTTGGTCTGGCATTTCACAACCTGGCTCAAATATTTCTTTCCAGGTTTATTATACATTAATTCCCACCATATATTCTTTGGTCGGGTCAAAATGGCTTTCTTGTTTTCCTCACATCAGACCCTCTACCTCCAATCTCCACTCCTTGGCACAGGTTATCACCTTTCAAGGAAACTAGACCTCCTACTAGGTTCTTGAAAAATGCTTATTGGTTGATTAACATTTTCCTAATTCAACATTATAGCTACCAACCTCATGCCTTCACAAAATCAAGTTCCCATGACACAGAATCCACTCCCTCCCTAGCTCTGCCTTTCTAAATAACTCTATTCCTTTAAGCTTTTACTTATGAAGCTTTGTGGTTTGTGTTGTGTTTATGAAGCCTATGAAGCCTTCCCTAATTCCTTCTATGTTGTTAATGTTTTCTCCCTTCAAATTGCCTTCTATTTATCTGTGTATATGTTATATGCTTAGAACAAACACATCTTAAGTGAAAGGACTATTTCATTTTTGTCTTTTTAATATCAGTGCCTAGCACAGTACCTAGCAAAAAATGGGTACTTAAGAAATGTTTGTTGAATTCAATTGATTTTTTAAGGACCTTGTAGAATTTTCAGTTAAACACATTTTCACTAAAAATTCAGTTTTTATATTCACTGCTTCTTGTTTGTTAAAAAAAAAAAGTTGCATTGTAATTTTGCCATAACAATGTGATGGTTTCTTTTTTAATTTGTTAGCAAAAGACACTGAACATCAGGATTACTAAAAAGAAACTGCATTGGAGATAGTGATCATCACATTTGAATCTCTTTTATTTTTGAGAGCTGATAGTGGAAATCTACAGAAATGTAGTTGTCAGAGTCCTGGTTAGTAACATTTTTACCTTCCTTTTGCTTTGAATTTTTCAATTTTGCCCCATTATTCACCACAAAGATTAATACAAAAAAATTTTTATGATCAAAAAAAATTCCACAGTTATAAATTGCCAGTGATTATTTAGCACTCAACCTGACAATACAGACAAACAATCAGCAAAATGTGAGTCTCATTATCGAACATTTTCAAGGATTGATTCTAAACCAACAATAGTCAACTTCTTAGCCATGGAATCAATATAACCCATATGATGATTATCACATCAGCTGAATACATGTAGTGCTTACTAAAAAAGAGTGAAAGTGACAAGTATACTGAATGAGAACTTGCTGCCCATCATTAAGATTATAGGGGCACCACTGGAATGTACTCTATAAGGAACCTAGTGCAAACCCCTCATTTTGCATATAAGAAAGTTAAAGTCAAAAGAACATATGATAGCTAGAAGGGATAATAAGTAGTGGAGTGGAGATTTGAACCCAGATCCTCTGATTCTAAATTCAGTACTCTAACTTTTTTCTTTATGGAATGCCTTGTATGGCACTGCTTAATAGAACTAAAGTTCCATGAAAGGCTGTGAAATTCTGGTCTAGTTCTTAGAATCTAGTAGGAGATGGTGACACTCACATAAATCACAACACAAAGCAGAACATGATGATTGCATCACATATTGTCCTTTTTCTCCCCTGAACCCTTCTTTCTGACTAGAAACAGCAGTGAATATTTCATGAAAGAGGCAAATTTTGAATTGAGCCATGAATGAGATTTCAGCCAGCAAAGTAAGGACCAGGAAGCATAGAGGAAGGGAATTTCAAGGCATTGGCATTTGTATAAGCAAAGACAGAAAGACAGAAAACTAAAGGAAAAGTTTATGGAACATTAAACAGCCTACCTTAGTTAAAGTACTATCCCTACAGTAAGATTAGAATTTAAACATGAACATGATAGGTGATGGAGTGGAGAGAGTGCAGGCCTAAATTCAAGAAAACTCATCTTCTTGAGTTAAAATCTTACCTTAGACACTTACTAGCTATGTGACCCTGGACAAGTCACTTAATCCAGTTTGTCCCAATTTCCTCATCTGTAAAATGAACTAGAGAAGGAAATGGCAAACCATTCCAGTATCTTTGCCAAAAAAAAACTGCAAATGGAATCATAAAATGTTAAACACAACCAAAACAATCAACAGCAAAAGTGAGGAGGAAAACAAGTACAAATAGTAAGGAGGAGATGAGAATTGAAACCTTGATCCTAGGACTCCAATTCTAATGTTCTTTCCACTAAAATCCACATTTTTATTATTATTCCCATTTTAAGTATTAGGAAACTAAGGCTCAAAGAAATGAGGTGACAGAACAAGGATATAATACAAAAACCAGTTTTTTTATCTCAGTCTCCAAGTCTAGCATTTTCATTACACTTTGCTGACAAGTCACTGTTTTGAGCCTTTCACTCCCATATTTCCCTAAAATAACTGCTTCACTCCCTTAAGGTACCTTATTTGACATGATGTGGTGCTAGGTACATTATCACCATCTTGTCATCAAATGAATGAATAAATAACTTAAAGTCATTCAATAAAGTCAACAATTTTTTCTCAATTGATGGGTCAGCCCTCTGTTTCCAAACCTTTGTCACAGTGAAAAGAGCTGGTAGAAATGCTTTTTAACAAATGTGTCCTTTTACAGGACAGTATTTTATTTCATGGCACATACATGAGACATACTTAATCAGTAAACATTTATTAAGAGCTTACTACTTGTCTGGCATTGTGCTTCATCCTGGGGAAACAACCAAAAAGTAAACACAGTCCCTGGCCTCAAGAAGTTTACATTCAAATGCTGGAGAGAACATATAAAAATCAATGTAGCCAAGATAAATACAGGGGAGATGGAGGATAAGTATCAGAGGGGAAGACACTGGCAGCTATAAGAGAGGGTCTCCTGCTGGAGATGACGTGTAAGCTGAGCATTAAGGGAAGTTACAGATTCTAAAAACTGTGAATGAAAAGGCAAAGCCTTCAAAACATGGAGGTAAATCAGTGCAAAGTAAGTTTGAGGTCAAGACATGGAATGTTTGTCTGTAAGAACAAGTAGATCAGCATGGCTGGACTATGGAATGAGTAGAGAAGAGTGAAGTATTAATAGCCTGGAAAGATAAGAAGGGATCAGGTTGAGAAAATTTTAAATATCAAACAAAAGTTTATATTTGATGCTAGAGGTAATAGGGACATAATGGAGGTTTTTCAATTAAGAGTGCAATGGTTAGATCTGCATTTTAGGAAAATCACATACTCTATCCTTTCTAACTACATCCAATAAAGAGACCATCTATTCATCCATATGTATACCAACTACTCTCAAAAGATCTTGCTTGGCTGAAACATTAGTCAAAACAAGAGAACAATTTGTACAATAATTACGATAATGTAAAGGGAAACAACTACAGAAAACTTAGGAACCCTGAACAATGTAAGGCCAATCCTGATTTCAGACAATTGAAGATGAAGCATGTTTCCCTTACATCTTGGCATAGGTATAGTTTGGGACATGAATTTTCAGACACAGTCAATGTGTGAATTTGTATTGCATTACTAAATTTATGTGTTAAAAGGTAAACTTCTATTTAGGGGTAGGGAGTTAAATGAGAAATGAATGTGATAGATGGATGGATAGATGGATAGATGGAAGGAATGAAGGAATGAAGGAAGGAACAAAGGAAGGGAGGAAGGGAGAAAGAAAAGTAGGGAAAGAGGGAGGGAGGGAAGAAGATAAGAAGGAAGGAAGAATGGAAAGTGTAATAGCAAGCAAAGAAGTACTTAACGTCTTGTTTCAGCTGTTTAGTTATTTAGCACCTTTTTTTTCAGTTCAAGTTTCTTTTGAGCCTTGCCCAAGATTATATAAAGTCTTTGTTAAGAAATAGAACTGTGAAACCCACAGTGGGAGTGACTTGCCAAAAACAAGAACAGGAAGACATAAGAGGTGGGCAGAACAGGGAGGAGCTAATGACCATATATAAGGAGAAGACCAAGCTGGGAAAGAATAGAATTGAGAAGGGAACACTTGTGGTGGTGACACTCTGTCTCTTCTATCTGTATTGATTTTTGTTTGTAATACTTTGTACAGAAGCCTCAGGACCTTACTGGAAGCCCTGAAAGAGGATTTTTTTTTGTTGTTTGTTTACAGAAGTCCTGGAGGAGGATTTCAGAGGTCCTGGGACGATATTGACAATTTGTGTTGACTTCTCAGACCTTGTTTGTGGGTCAGTAGTAGTTTCACAGGCAGGTAGTGAATTGATGATGGTGCTGGCAATGTGCACAAATGTTGTTTTGGCTCTGTTAAGCTTTGTCTTCCCAGAAACAGAAACTGTGAAGGATTTGAGGTGGACTGGACACTGTGAACTTCAATATGGAACTGGACGAGGAGCTGGGCAAGGAGCTGAGAGCTGTCTACCTCTGAATCCAGGTGACAGTTGGGTAAATTCAGGCAAAAGTTGGGACCATGGAAAAGGAATCATGGAATCTGAGAGCCAGCCTCAAGTCAAGATGAAAAGAGTTCTCCTTGGGTACTTAGTGCTAACTGAGAAGATTTTCTGTGGCCTAGAGATGGGAGAACTTTGTACTCTGAACCTTGTACCTCTTAAGGATGATTGAGTTAAGGATGATAGGAAACTAATCTCTAATCAATAAGAAAGGAGACTTTTTTGACTGAGAGATTAAAACAATGTGACATAGGGGTGGAGAACTTTGACCTTTGTACTTTGTGTCCCTTAAGGAAGCTTGCTTCTTAAGAATAACTGAGTTAAGGATTTATTGAATGACAACTTTTGTTTAAAACTATGGGGCCACTTTGGTGAAAACTATGAGGCCACTTTAGTGATAAGTTGTTATGTTATAACATTGTGAATGCTGTACTTTGTTTTCTGTGAATACTTTGCTTTAGTTTACTGCTGAATAAATAGAGAGTTCATTATACTATGTGATCAGAACCTTAAAGCTGTTCACAGCAGCAGTGCTCTAGAAAGCTACATGTGCTTGGCTTTATAGAAGGAAGGAATGAAGGAGGGAGAGGGGGAGGAAAGGAAGGAAGGAACTCAAGAAAACATTTTTACAATGCACAGAAGCAACCAGAAGGTAGTTTGGAAGGGGGCACAAATTCAAGAGTTTTGTTGTTTCTATGCTGGATTTAATAGATTTAAAATGTAAAAAAAAAAAACAAACTATGTAATTGAAGTTCGGTTTAATGTGCATTTCTGTTTTTGTTGTTCCTTGTATGTTAAAAGATTTGTTTTTGTTGATATCTGGCAATTCACAATAAGGTGAATTTTTTGAATGATCTGAAGGTATGCATGGACAGCAAACTTTATGAGTTAGCAGTAAAGCAGCAATCAAGAAAACTGAGACAGGAGTCTTCACCAAGGGAGCCAAAGCATTCAATATTAAGGCATGGACAGCTCCTCTGACCCTGCCATGGTCATACCAGATCTCTGTTATTGTACTGAGTTTGGATTTTAGAAAGACCATCAATAAGCAGAGACCAGAGGAGAGCAACCAGGAGGGCGAAAGACCTCAAATTCCACTATATGTGGATAATTTGAAGGAAAAGGGGATATTTAGTCTGAAAAAAGATTTTTAGGGGCAGGGGTTCAACACCAAGCATAGTGTCTAGTGCAAAGAAACTTAGTTTATTAGCTGATATGATGATTATTTTCAATCATTTGAAGAACTGTCAGCCAGAAGAAGGATTCCACTTTCTTTCAGAAGGCAGAGCCCAAATCAATGGGTGGAAGTTATAAAGAGTCAAATTGCAGATCACTGTAAGGGAAATTTGATAGCAAAGTTTTCCAAAACTAGAGGTTGAGTGCTGAATAACTTTAGACACACATACACACACACACACACACTTCTAAGTGATTTAAACCTTGTTCCTCAAAAGTGCTAATGTTTATGGATGTGTAGCAGGTAAATTACTAGCCCCCTGGAAACTGAGAATAGTTTCCTGCCATAAACTCTACAACCCTCAAGCCAGAAGATCACATTGACATTCATTTTCTTTGTGCCATCAGTAGTAATCTGTTTTCTGAGATACTCAGGTTTCCCTAGAAAATATCTGGCACAGATTTGGACAAAAACTTTCCTTTCATTAATGGGACTAAAGTATAGATGAAGTTTTAAAAATCTCACTTTTAAAATTAATGGATAAATTTCAATAAATTCATGGAAGCACAAAATTGTCAAGTTTATGAAGGCATAGAAATCATCAATTATTACTTACCTACACCCATTTTGGGAAGTTCTAATCTCATCTCTAAAAATAAAACTACAGGGAGAATAAAAGCCTAGATTAGAGTTTCCACTCAGGTAAAATTCCATTTCTTTCTTTCTACCCAGAATCTAATCTGTATCTAGTTCACTTAACAATTAATGACTCTGTCAGTTTAAGCCAAAATCTTCCATGAATTGAGATTTTCCCCTTCATTACAGCCTTCCTTTTCTATTTTCAAAGCTTACACATTTCCACTTTTAGCATGTTCTAGCTTCCAGTCTGACTATGCTTCCAGGACTGGATTATTTCTCAGACCACCCAAAGAGCTAAAATAATTTATCTCCATTCTTGCCAATTTATAAGCACAACTGCTGTCTCTAAGCACTCTCCTTGTTCCCCAGTTGATGAACCATGTACCCAAGAAGTGGTCATCCAAGGTCTAATCTTCTAATTTTACATAATTCTATTCTTTTAAGTATGTAATAACAACAGAGGCAACTTTTTCTCTTAAAAGAGAGGTATTTTTGCACTACAAAATCAGATTTTTGAAATCTTGATAAAATTATTTTTCTTAGAATTTTAGTATCATAGGACAAAGAGTTGAACCAAAAAATAAAAAAAAAAAGGAAAGGAAAAGAAGAAATAATGGCACTATACAAAGCTTAAACTTAAACCTGCTTCAAAAAGTCAGGTTGGATTGAATCCTGAACTCCTCCAAACAGACACCCCACCTTTCATTTTGCTGCTTTGCCTTAATCACCAAACATGCTGAGCTGTACCATGCAGCCCAATGTCAATAAGTGGATTGTATCAAAAGCCATATACCTTCTGCATCTTGAAATAATCCACCGCCAAGTTATTCCATTTATCCAACTCTTTTTACTTATTCCTAGATTCCATGGAGAGGAATATTTTCTCTTGGTTACACCACTATGGTTTCTGGCATATTGTCTTATCTCCAGGGGTCATTTCATACATGACGATTTGCAGTTGTAAAATCTGTACTGATCTGGGCAGTGTACATCCAACACATGAACATGTTTCTCATTATCAGAACAAAAATCACTGGCTGGGCCTACTTTTATCAAAATAAAAATAACTTGGTTTATAAATGATTGTTAAGAAAAGCAAAGATCTTGCTGGTAAGGCTGCTGCCACCAAGATGAAAATTTCCCTTTGTTTTCTTGATCAAACAACCTAGATATCTTCATTCATTCATTTTTAAATGCTTTTCAGTTATATCATTTCCTGCAGCTGCCTTGAACATTAGTGATAATGAGTTTAGAATAAATTGCTATATGGGTGACCTCTGGATATTGTTGACTTAAGATGGGTATATTATTACCCTTTTTATTTGCTCCTGTGATATCTACTAACCAAAGGAACACCATGTTATGAATGTCTATACAAACCAATATGGGCATATATCATCAGTAATGCATCACTGAGGTTTAAAGACTTGTCAGCATAATGTTGAGCTGTATTTCTCTTTACTCTGTTTCTGATTTGGAGTCTGTCAAACAGCAATAGTTGGAGAGCATCGCATTGTTCACTAAAAAGGAACACAGCAAAATCTGACTAGCAATGGACCAATTGTAAACATATTACAGTTCTGTTCTCAAAGACATTCTATTATATTAGAACACTAATTATTAAACTAGGATTTGCTTTGAAATAGTTACCAACGGGCATAAAAATTCTTTCATCACAGAAGCCTTGGAAAAACCCTTTTTCGGGAAATTTCAAGTCAACTCTTTCAGCATTGTGTGTTCCAGAACAAACATTTTCCCTAAGGACAACTGAGGAGGGAAGGGGATTTAAATGGGCTGTTCTCACTATATTCTAGCCAGATAGTCACTCAGAGGTGAAGCCAAGGAACAGAAAGAAAAGTGAGTTGAAAGGTAGCACAGTCAAATAAACAGAATTGGTACTTGGAACATGGAGGGGAAGGAATCTGGGCAGACTGCTTTACCTCAAGGACTTGTGGGCAAGCAAAGAAATCTGGTTTTGGTGGGGAAGGGCTGCCTCGAGTGGGAAGTTCTCACTTAACATATGACATTTTAGAGACTCGTTCACAGTGTATCAATTGTGCATCCCTTCATGAAAGCCAAAAGCTGGCATTCCAACAAAAAATGTGTGAGTATCATTTCTGACAAACACAAAGAAGTTCAAGGAAGATATTTCCTCAGCATATGCCCAGAGCCACTTCCTATCTGGAAGATTGTAATTCTTTCATTTGAATATTCCCTGAGTATTACATCAGAAGGCATCTAGAATGCGATGGCAAGACCACTCGGTGCAAAAGAGAAAGTTTCATCATTGGCTTGAGGCTTCTCTGCCTTATATCCTGGGATCAAAGTCAACAAAAACTCATAGTATTAGGTAGTGTTTGGGTTCATGGAACCCAGGAATCAAGAATGTTTGAATTCAGGGAGTTCCCATCTATACAAGACCATAGCAGCTCTTCTGTCTTCCCATTCCCGGATTCAGAAAGTCATTTACCATTTTCTGGGCAAACTGCCTAGTGAACAAGTTATTTCTTTAACTAGGATGTTTTCCCTGGTGTCATATAAGAAGTATATAAAATTCCTAATAATAGCATTTATGTAGTGCCTTAAGATTTGCAAAGTACTTTGCACTTTTAAACTTAATCTCATTTAATCATCACAACAACATTGGGAGGTAGCTGCTATTATTATCTCTGTTTTACAGAAAAGAAAACTGAGGCAAACAGTGGTGAAGTGACTTGACCAGGGTTGGGTCACTCAGCTACTAAGTATCTGAGGAAAGATGTGGACTCAGACCTTACATACTCCAAATCCAAAACTCTCTTCATTACATCATCTGGCTGCTTCATGAATTGCTTCTTCTCCTAAAAGACCATATACTAAAAAGATTTTCTCATGTGCTTTTTTTGCCACCATTCCCAATGGGAAAATAGATGTTTTTTGTTTTACTTCTGAGTTCTGATTTAGAGATGAAAAATCTGCTTAATCCCAGTAGCTGCATTTTAGGAGTTCCTTTGGTTCCACCCTTTACCTCTTTGATTTTTAATGAGGCATAATAGAACGTGCTGAATTTGAAGTCACAGGACCGGAGTTCAAATTACAGTTCTGTCATACTATGTACAGGAACTTGGGCATGTCAAATCACCACTTTAGGTCTATTTCCTCACCTATACAATTAGGTAGTTGGACTCAATTTCCTCTGAAGTCCCTTCCAACTCTAAATCTGTGATTCTATGAACAAATATTTACTGAGATCCTACTATAGGATTAATACTGTCTTCGACACTGTGGGAGACTTGTCTTAATCTATTCATCTATTCAGCTTCAAGGCTGATGACATCTACCAACTGCCAAACATATGCATTAAGGCTTTGGGGACACTTAGAAGCACTTTTTCCAAATTCCTCCTGGCATCTCAAATATTTACTTTCATTTCTGACTCAGACGTAACAAAACCTTTTCACTGTGCTTGGGAGACTGGAATGGAATTGTGGCATGTCTACAAGAGATGCATTAGAAAGTCTCTAATAGAACATGTATTTACAGTACCTATAGCAATTAGCCCAACAGTTGTCTGTCAAGGGCTTAACATTCACAAATTATTCAAGTGGCAGTCCTATTGGCACAGGCTATGCCAGTTCTTTTAAATGTCTTGGAAAGAAATCTGAGTTTGACCTTGATAAATAAACATACCAGTATGTGCTGAAAACCCAGGACTAACACTCTTTAAGCATTTCTAGACTCATTTCTGTGGTAGGAAAGTTTACACAATAACCAGGTGCTATTGTTGGCACTTAGAAATAGTGCTACTCTGTGAGTTTCACTGGCAATATTTAGTATACAGAAAAGAGATGGTACATGCCCTTGAGAAGTCCTGAATAAAATAATTATCATATGAGTAGATTTGTTATATAAAACTTAACCAAATGATAACTATTTTCCTCTGGATTTCACAAGTGTATGTACTATTTCATTTTTTGGTACTAAGTATTGCAGAATGTTATAAATAGATAATATACTTAATTCCATTAGTAAGATAACTAGTATTTAAAATTAAGGTGCTTTAACCAATGAACTTGGCTGGTGTTTTGTGGTTGCCAAAAGACAAAAAAGGTATCTAAACATCATCCTCTCAGTTTATAAGTAATACTTAGTCTCAAATCATTTGTGGAATTCAAAATTAATTTCTTTATTTTTAATCTATTGTTTTTGTTTTCTCTAATAAACAGTTGGTGTTGCTGCTTTGCATAAGATTATTGTTTATATACTATATTCATACTAAGCACTGTGCCAATGCTCAGAGTTTAGAGAGTAAGCAAGAAGAACCAGAGATACTAACACAAAGGGACAAATTTGGCCTCCTATGAATCACCAGCTCTCAGTGGGATGAAATTCATGACCAGAGTATAGGTCTACAAGAGTATACCTAATGCAAAAGAAACAAAAAAGGAAAATAGATAGAAAAGATGGCACAGTATATTAAAAGGGTAGACTCATGTGAAGAAATCCCAGGACCAGAAAAGGGAAGCATGACAGAGTATCTGGGTTAAGGTCAAAGGAGGGAAATGCAAAAGAGACTTTTGCCATTGGAACATGTGAACCACCAGGAAAGAAAGAGTAAATAGATAAGGAATTTGGGTGAAGGATCATAAGCCTGGTATAGAGGACATAGTACAATATTAATGGGAGTTTTGATTGTCCAGATTACTGCTGGAGCTCTTTCTCTAAGTCAAGAAAGGAAAAGCTAATAACTTCTTGATTTGCCTTACAGAAAAATATTATCCTTCAAAAGGTAGATGAACAAACAAGGGAAAATTCTTTTGTATATCTTATCCTCTCTAAAACTAAAGAATGGATTGCTAAGGAAGGAATAATTAGAATCTTGGGGGAAAGTGGCTACTCCATCCTACAGTTTGTAACGGAAAAAAGAGGAAATATGGGAATAGTCCCACCCTAGATTTTTGGGAAACAGCCTGTAAGTGATTCAAGGGAAAGAAGATAGGGTCCCATGGACTAAAACACTTCAGAAGATATAAGCTGGGTAAGGATGAAAGATACTCAAGAACAAAATTCGAAACACAAAATGATTTAATTCTGATGAGGAGAAAAAAAATAGGATATTTCTGAAGACATCAAAGTGAATCACAGAGAACTCACAGCCAACTTTAGATTTAAGGAAGAAATATACAGTATATAAAATGGAATCAAGGCCAGGTAACAGAAAATTAATATGAGTGGCAAAGTCCTATAAAAACAATGTTACAAATGTTCAAGTAGAAAATGAATGAATGAATGAAAAAGATGTTATCATGTACTTACTGCATGCAAAGCCCCAAAGATTATATATTATAAACAGACTGGATTTATTCCAGTAATGGAGGGCTGATTCAATATTATGAAAATGATAAGCATATTTGACCAAATTCATAATAAAAATCAACCCAAAGCATGTGATTATATCAATAAATGCAGAAAAAAAGGTTTGGGTTTTTTTTTAACAAGATACAACATCAATTTCTCCTAAAAACATTAGAAGAAATATGGAAATGTTTTGCTTGATTGCACAAGTATAATCTATTTCAGATTGCTTGCTGCCTCAGTGAGGGGGAAAAGGGAGAGAGAATGAGGAATAGAATTTGGAACTCAAAACTTAAAAAAAATAATAAATGTTAAAGATTATTTTTTAAAAACACTATAAAGCATAGGAATAAATGGAGCTTTCCTTAAAATGATAATCACATAACTAAGAGCCAGCATTATACACAAAGTGGTGAAGCAAGGATGTACATTACAGAACCTTAGAGAGATAAGTAGAAATTAATCAAAACAATAACAACTTCGGCAAAATTGCAAGCTATAAAATAAGTCCACACAAATCATCAGCATTTCTATATATGACCAACAAAGTCCAGCAGAAAGAGATAAAGAAACTGAATTTAAAATAACTATTGAAAGTATAAGGTACGGGGGCGGAGCCAAGATGGC
>CM053581.1:129329842-129397907 GCA_028627135.1 Pseudochirops cupreus
TGCTCCTAGGTCTTTATGCCCCAACAAGTTAAAAAAAAACCAAAAGGACTCATTTGTACAAAAAAAATTAATAAAGGCAAAGAATTGGAATTGGAGGGGATGCCCATCAATTGAGAAATGGCTGAACAGGTTATTATAATACTATTGTACTATAAGAAATGATGAAGGGGATGATTTCAAAGAAACCTACAAAAACATATGAACTGATGCAAAGAGAAATAGGCAGAACCAAAAGATCAACTGATACAATAACAATGATATTATAAAGATGAACACCTTTGAAGGACTTAAGAGTTCTAATCATCGTAAGGATCAACAGAAGTTTTAGAGGACTCATGATAAAATATGCTATCCACCTCGAGATAGAGAGAATATTGAAGAATATTCTTCATGTACATAACTAATGTGTGAATTTTTTTGTGTGACTATATTCATGATGGGTTTGATGTTTCTTGCTTTCTCAATGTGGGGAGAATTGGAGCAGGGAAGAAGAGAACTGGAGCAGAAAATAAAATAAAATTGAATTTAAAGGGCAAAAAGGTCCTGCTAGCCTAATCTCATTGCCTTTTCAAGTTTCCCCTTAAAACCAGTACCTTCTCTCTGAGCTAATCTTCCATTTAGCCTATATATGTATATAACTATTCTCATGTTATCTCTCCATTAGATTGTGAGCTCTTTAAAAGCAGGAGTTGTTTTGGCCTTCCTTACCTGTCCAGCTCTCAGAACCATGCCAGATGTACAATAAGCAGTTAATGAATGTTGATTCCTGACTGCCAATAAGGTCCCAAATCCTAAGAACTTCTACATGAGAAACAATATTTTGCACATAGTAGATGATCAGCATATGTTTAATGATTGGACATTAAAATGGATGGTTGTGGTTTGTCTTTCATTCTTGAAGAGGACCGTAACATCAGGAAGATGATGACATGACTTGCAAGTGAATTGGTTTTAAGTGAGGGAAGGCTGTGCCAAGTCACTAGCCACACTTTCTCCTTGGGAGCCATCTGGGTCCAGGGGTCAGATATGGATCAGGACAACTGGAGATGCCCCCCCCCAAAACAGATTAGTGGACTCCATGCAGAAGTAAAGCATCATTTCCCCAACCAGAGATTTATGTAACCCTAAGACAAAGCATGGTGTTTTGGTACTAAAGTGCCAAGAGGTCTAGATTCCATAACGTCACAGAGTTCAAGTTGGAATAGACCTAGATGAACCCACTTACAATAAAATAGAAGCTCTTTGAGAGCAGGGACTCTTTCTTGTCTGTCTCTATATTCCAAGTTCTTGGAACAGTGCCTTACACAGAGTGGAATCTTTTGGAATTGAACCTTTTTAATGGATAATTTTAAGCTAGGGCCTAGAGATAACGAAAGATTGCCCAATGTCACAAAGGTAGTAACAGTACGTGAATTATTCATATTTCAAAGCTAGGGCTTTTTCCCCTACCAGATTAAGAATGAATTCTATAAGTTTCTGAAATCCTGGCACCTGTGATATAGTGCCATGGGGTACAATAGATATCCTATGTACCATCCAAACCTTTTTAATACATGTTCTCCCCCAGAAGATTTTGAATTGTTTCCATTTCCATCTGCTTAAGGAGTTCCACAAATTTCAGCTGCCTTATAGAGAAAAAAGAACATATAGTCACTGGCTATGACCTGCAGATATTAGTCTTTCCCTCACCCATTTCATTACTAGGAAAATAACTCTTCCTGATATGGACCCCCAAACCAAGTTGCCAGGGTTTCAGGCACTGACCCCTATATCACCTTTTCAGGAGGCCTCCCTGTTCTTGTCTTTTTGAAACAGCTTCCTATTCTTGCTTAATGTTTTAGCAAATTTGGCCTTATTGCCACCCAACTTGAACTTAAAGACTTCAGTCATCCTTAACCATTCTCTCCACACACCTATTCCATATCCCTGAGAGAATCCATGCTCCCAAGAGGGTCTAATCTTACATTCTTATTCTTTTTTTTTTTTGCTTTTTGGAGAGGGGAAGGTAGGGCAACGTTTTGGAGGTTAAGTGACCTACCCATGGTCACACAGCTAGTTTTGTGTTAAGTGTGTGAGGCTAAATTTGAACTCAGGTCCTCTTGACTCCAATACCAATGCTCTAGTTACTGTGCCACCTAGCCACCCTTAATCTTACATTCTTACAACTCCTACTGGGCTAGCTGAACTGACACACACACAGTCCTCAGCTAGGGATTCAAATATTTCTCTCACTTCAGGGTTGGGTCTAATTGGTCCAGCTTGAGCACGTCCCCTTGACAATTTTCCCTGAAAATACAAGCTATTATAATCTCTGAGTTATCAAAGGTGATGTGGACACTCTCCCTACTAGAGAGAATTATTTCATTTTAATATGTTTTTATAGATGTTGAAGAGGATAAGAAATTAGAAGAATTCTATGAAGGACTATATAAGACTCTCCAAATTAAAGTCATTTATACTTTAGTAGGAATAGGGACTAGATCTGTCTTTCATTAGTAGAGAAAAAGTCCTTCTACCAATGAGAGTTGCCTAGAGAAGTGAGAAGTTCAGTGACTTGACCAGAGTCTCATGTCACACAGCATCTCTTAGACTTTAATAGGTATATATTCAGTAGTAGAAGCAATGTTGGCATAGAGGATAGCGTACTTGGAGTTAGGAAGTGCTAGATTCAAATCTTGTCTCTAACATTATCTAGGAGACCATAGGCAAACCACCTTCTAATTAAGGAAACACCCTAGGCTTTATCAACAAAGTAGTAAATGGATGGTGATTGTTATTAGTGGAGAGTTTCTATCCCTACACTTCTCCCCACAGAAAGTATCATAGTTCTTTCATCTATTTACTATTTACTTTCATACTCGGTAATTTTAATGCAAGAGTGGGCATAGGGGATGTTTTCTTCCTACCTACCCCCTCCCAATAGATCCATAGTATTTTTCCCCAGGGGGAACTACCAACTTTTACTAAAACATAAACTATGTCAGAGACCATGGGCATTCTACCTGGAAAAGCCTGAAGTAGTCAAGTTCCCATGTCTCTACTTGATGTCCTAACTAAGCCTCATGAGAAAAAGAGTCCCAATATGGTTCACTTCATTTAAATGGATATTTCTCAAGCACCTACTATATGAATTACATATAGTTACAGCCCTCATGGAGCTTATAGTCTAGTAGAGATGTTTCACTATATGCAAGATAGAAGTTTTGCAGATAAGTAGAAGTTGCCAGTAGTAGTTCTAATTATTGGAAAGATCTCTTCTCCATTATGTGTCCACTTATAACAGTATGATAATATGCTTTTCTATACATTGGCCCTAGGGACTAATTGGTTTCCTTGATTCCTTGGTGTTACCACTATTCACATGCTGTCACTTTTTTCCCTTAGGATTTCTTACTGAGCTCTCCCTCCTAGTTGGAAGAGAAACTGGTTTTCAATTTCTCTCTTGGCCTATTATCTACAAATCAACAACCTTCTTTAGGTTTTCCATGGAATTTTACTTCTAGTGACTACCAGTAGCATAAATCTTAGTTCTGCTTCTTACCACCTGGGTGACAGCCTCTCTGGATCTCAGTTCCATCATACATAAAATGAGTTGGACTAAATGGTTTCTATTACCCTTGTCAGCTAAATTCTGTGATGCTCTTCATTCCCTTGGACCATACAACCTTATCTTCACCTTGGACATTTTCTACTATATTTCAGCTTCTACTGCCCATGCCACACTCTATATCATATCACCAGAGACTCTGTTTCATAGAAGCTAAGCTACTCAGTTCTGTGCGTACTAGTTCCCTGTGGTCTCATCCTTATATCATCTATTTTCTGGTTTCTCATACCAACTCCACCCCAATACACACACACACATACACACACACACACACACACACACACACACACACACACACGCACACACACAATGAAATCAACATTACCATGGCCTCTTCTGTAAAGGGCCCCATTAAAGTCCCCATAACTATGCTCCCCATCTTTGTGAATTCCCAAACTCCAACTCCCTTCCTGGGCAACCACTTCTCTATATGTACTCTCTCCATTATTAGAATTTAAGGGCCTTGAAGACAGGACTAGAAGCATAGCAATTTGAGGGTTAGAAAGAACCTCACTGGACATCCAATCCAATCCAAAAATGAAAAGAATTCCAATTAGAATATGTCAGAGGTGTTGCAATTCAGTCTTTAAAGATGTCTAATGAGAGAGAGAACCCACAGAAGATTCGAGTTATTAGGAAAACTTTCCTGACATAAAGCTTGAATTACCCTCTTTGCAACTTTTTCCCCTTGTTCTTGGTCCTGCTCCATGGGCCAACCAGAACAAATCCAATACTCCCTCCAAATGACAGCCTTTCAAATACTTGAAAATAGCTATTATGTCCCCTGTGAGTCTTTTTCTTCACCAGACTAAACAGACCCAGCTCCTTCAACCAATCCTCATATGTCAGGGAGTAATAGCCCTGCACTATACTGGTTCTGCCTTTGACCAATCTAGCTTATCAATGTCTGGATTTCATATTTGGATTCTCAGAGTTTAATGCATTGCTAAGCACATAGTGAACTCTTGATAAATGCTTTCTATTGAACTGTCAGTCTTTCATGAGTGTGTCAGAGAGATGAGGGAAAGATTTCATTGAAAGAGGGAACTCCCAGGTGATGAAATTCCCTCAACCAATCCAGGTTGATACCTTCTCTACAACTTAGAGAACTCAGAACCTAGAAACTGAAAAGGAAAACTCTAAATCTTTATGTCCAAATGCCTATAGGCCATAGGTTTTCACAGTTCCATTCATATTGCCACACAAGGACTGGCCAAGACTGGGGATTGTAGAATAGGATCTTTTCTCTGTCATGGAACTAATTGCTCTATAAGGAGTTGATATAGTTGGTGGACAGAATCTCAGTTCCCAGACTATGTACCATGTCACTTCTTGGATGTAATATCTCAGCAAATTCACAAGGGAATGATGTGATATTTTAAAATGTCAGGGGAAACAAAGATAGTCAATAAATATCAGACAGCACACAAACGACTAACTCAAGGAAGTTCACCGCTTCAACATTAGATCACATTAAATTTCTTCCAATAATTAATATTGTTGAATGTTTGAGATGGATTTTTTGTTTCTTGTACTTTTGGCTATACCAGTAACATACTGATCTTTATCATTTATGATATTAGATCTCTGCAAAGTTGCTTTTTGGTAGTTGCTCTGATTAAAAATCAAGTGCCTCATGAAAATCACTTCAAAAAAGAAAAAAAAGGGTGTTGGTGTTCAGTATGATTCCATGGTTTAAGAAGTTATGCAGTGCCCCAAAATAAGTGTGTTATAAGAATAAAATTTTACATTGTTTGCTTTCAATTTACATGCATATTTTTTTCAAATGGCTACTAAATTGTTAACACAAAAAATATGCATTAAATTCTTTAGACCTATCTACTAATAAATGGCACAGACATATACTTCTTTTAGGCTGGTCACACCATGAAAAAAATTCCTTAGACACTAACAGTGTTTTGAACTGAGAAAGTCTGGGAAACTGAGATAGAGAACTGAGCTCAGAGTCAAAAAGACCTGTGTTTTGAATCCTACCTCAGAAACTTATTAGCTATGAGATCCTGAGTAAATTATTCACTTTCTCTAGGTCTCAGTTATGTCAGCTGTAAAGTGAGGAGTTTGGACTCAATGACCTCGAAAATCCCTTCCTCCAAATCAGTGATGCTACAGTCTTATGACTGTGATGACCACGTTCTAAATGCTTTCTATCTCAACTCAATGTAGACCAATAAACTTTCATTAAGCCCCTGCTATATATGTAAGTTTCTAGGGATGCAAAGACAAAACTGAAATAGTTCTCATCTTCAGGGAACTTATATACTTCCCAGATTTTAGGGTAGGCGCAGGGTATGATATACTACTATTTTATTTTATTTTATTATTTTATTTTATTTTATTTTACTTTATTTTGCTTTTTGGAAGGCAATTGGAGTTAAGTGACTTGCCCAAACTCACATGGCTAGTAAGTGTGTCAAGTGTCTGAGGTCACATTTGAACTCAGGTCCTCCTGACTCCAGGGCCGGTGCTCTACTCACTGCGCCACCTAGCTGCCCCCATGCTACTATTTTAATAACCAATGATCTCAGTAGGAACAATGTGGTTTCTAAAATAAAATGTGTGACCCAACATCCAGTGTTTTATAACAATGAATTGCTCTATAAATGCAATAACAATTCTCTTATTCAGGGCCCTGTCAGCGTCTTTAAAATGAGCCCTAAATGTAGATTAATTACAAATAATATATTTTTGGATGGTTTTCCATATTACCAAGTTGTTTTTTTTTTTTCCTTTTGGCCAAGTGAGCATCGAAAAAAGTATTTTGTTGTTACATTTGAATGCACACTGAAAAAAAACGTAGCCCCACGGAACCATGCTCTGCATTTTGGTTTGTATTCCATTGATTTCTATAAGGGCTAAATTACAAAAACATGCATGTTCAGCTCTTTAATACAGATACTCTGGCATAGTTGGAAAGAATTTGTGAAGAAGCTACTTTCATTTCCAGAAAGTACAGCTTTGTAAAAGGTTATGTTGGTTGATCACTTTGAACTAAAAGAAATGATACCAGCCCTTTTGGTTTATGATGATGGCCTCGTCTTATGTATTACATTATAATCTGCAGTCCAGTATCACAAGTATTTACAAAATGACTGAATTTCCTTCTTTTTCTAACTCTTTCTATTTCCATTTTTGTGCCTTCTTTAATGGACCTGAGAATGAAATCCTGCAGTCACGTGATTTGGGAAGGAATGTTGAATGATTTCTGGTGCATTTGTTCTTTGGTTTTAGACAATGTCCTTTTAATTGGACAGTGGGGGGTGGGAGAGGATACAAAACTTTCCTGGGAAAAAAGGACACATCAGTACCAGTCCTTTACTAACTCTATGCCTACCCCAAAGGCTCAGCTGTTTTAAGTTAGTTTTAATCTTATTTGTGAAATTTATGTCACTTTGTGGTATTAGGAGATTTTCGTTTGTTTGTTTATTTGTTTTGCAACACAGAAGTTAACTGGAAGGTTCTAGGAGGTTGTCTTGTCAACTTCCCTTACCCCGACTCCCGTCCCTACAAAGTCCCCCTCCTGCTTATTATTTTACTTCTTTTTTAGTTAATTAATTAATTAATTTATTTAATTATTATTTCCTCTAACAATGACTACTGTAAATCCAACTTTCAGGAGACAACATTCTCTCAGAATAAAATTCCAAGATTACTTCTATCCATCTTCCAAATATTCTCTTTCAGATTCTATTAAGGAGTAAAAGTTCTATTTGGTTTAAAATTTTGCCATTGGTCACACCCACAGTCATCCAGGCTTTCCTTTGGACAAGGCATCCTTAGTTTTGTTTATTAAGTACTCCATCTCATTTCACATAAGTGACACATTTCTTTTCACTTTTTATTAGAGGATTGTAGATTTAGAGCTGGAAGATACTTTAAAGACCATTTATAGCAGTCTGCCCTTCTCGCTTTAAATGAAGAAGTGACTTATCCAAGGTCACACAACTAGTATGTAACAAAGCCAAGATTAAACCCTGGACTTTTCTCTCTAGATGCTGTATTCTTTGCATCATACCACTTAAAAAAAATACGGGGTGGTTTGTCGCATGTGTGGGACTTTGGGGCTTTTTTAATGCTTTGAGAAAGACTTATTAAAGTTAAATTTCCTTGATCATTTTTTGAGTGTGTATGTATATGTGTGTGTGTGTGTGTAATCACTCAAAAAATGTTCAAGTATATATATATATATTATATATATGTATATATGATATATATACACTTAATAATTACATTTATATGCATATGTATACACATATATATGAAACAGATAATTATAACATGTGTCTATATGCCCACTCTATGCTCTTTTTGGATGGGAGGATAATTTTATTGGACAGTGTTTTACAAACTATAATGGAGTTATAGATATGGAAGTAGTTAGTACGGATTATGGATAAATATATGTGTGTGTGAGTGTGAGTGTGTGTAGATTTGTATATACATATATATATATATATATATATATATGTAGGTGATAAAATAGCTAGATTTAGAATCAGGAAGACCTGAGTTCAAATTTTGCCTCAGATGATTGCTAGCTGTGGTATCCTAAGTAAGCCACTTTAACCTCTCTAGTCTGATTTTCCTTATCTGGAAAATCTGGATAATAATTATCACTTAACTCCCAAGGTTGTGCTGAAAAGCAAATGAGATAACATGTAAAATGATTTATAAACCTGAAAATTATGTAAATTCTAGCTATTATTACTTGGGTTTTAAGCTAGTGGAGATTGATCAGAGAGTAAAGTCTCCTTTTGATCCTGCAGCTGAAACAAGAAATAAAGATTTGCTATAGGTCAAACCATTCTACCCCAGATTTTATACATAAAATTCCCTAGTGGTTGTACCAATAAATTAACAATACCAACCCTTCTCCACTGAACCCCCAAAATAAAACAAATAAAAGCCCTCATGTCTTTGTAAGGATGCTATACCATTTTGCAGTAAGCAAATTCAGTCAAAAATCTCTCCCAAGTCCTGGCAGTTTCTACCAGGTTAGACTGTCCCTAGGACCCAAGAATTCGGGACATGTCTCAACTTGAGAAAAGAATCAGTTTCCCTAAGAGAAGAATCAGTTTTCTGACTAAACAGAGAGGTCATAGAAAACTGAACCTTACCTCAGTTTAACAGCAGAAGATATATATTTGGGTTTCAGTTTCCTCCTCTATAAAATGTAGGGGTTGGACTTGAATTCTGACATACCTTCCAATTTTTGATTCTGTGATTCTAAGAATGTCAGACTATTTATCAGTGAAAAGGTCTGTAAGGAGGTGTCTTTTTTCATTCTTCTCCAAGGCACGTTTTCAGTGAAATCAAGATTTAATATTCAAGCTAATCAGTGAGTCTGTTAATAAATTCTGTGAAGTGCACATAGTAGATGTGCCAGGCACTGTGTGATGCTTTGGAGATGCAAAGGAAGAAAAAAAATCGTCCTTGTCCTTGGGAATCTCATAGTTTAAAAAGGGAGGCAACATGCAAACAATTATGTACAAACTAGACAGGATCAATTTGAGCTAATATCCTAGGATATATCAAGCTTAAAGATAGACAATTTTGATGAAAAGAAAATAATTTGGAATGTTTGAAGGTGGTGTCATTGCATATGCATAAATAGCTACTTCAAGTTCCTAAACCAGAATGATCAATTAACAGAGTATCAAAAGTGTGTTGTTGTTGGTTGTCTTTGGTGCTCAAAGATAACCAAAATGACATCATTCTATCAGGGTCAAGGCATGGTGTGCCCGACTGTGGCTGATCAGACCACTGCAAGCTCAGGAGGCACAATACAAGCACAGGTCGGACACAGTAGTCCATATGAACACTTGCAGTAGAGATGTCTCTAAATTCATACATCTCACATTTCTTTTGAGTTACTGCAATTCTGCTTTGCTCATAGAGCACAGTATCTTCTTTGATGTGCACAGGCCATGCTGGATGGTTCTATGCCTCACAATTGATTCCAAAGTTCTTCAGACAGACTTCAAAAGTATCCTCATGTTGCTTTTTTTCAACTCCATGTGAGCTCTTGCCTTTGGTAAGTTCTGCATAAAATTGTCTTATAAGCAAATGTATAAGTTTGGCATTCAAATGATTTGCCCAGGCCATCAGAGCTGTGCTCTCTGCAGTAGAATTTATATACTTGGCAGTTTAGCTCAAGAAAAGACCTCAGTGTCCCATAGCTTATCTTACCAGATGATCTTCAGAGTCTTCCTAAGCCAATTCAAATGGAAGCAATTCAGTTTCCTGGTATGGCACTGGTGTACTGTGCAGGTTTTACAGGCATACAACAATAAGGTTAGCACAAGGGCTCTGCAGACCTTCAGTTTGATAGGCAGTCTAATATCTCTGCTCTCCTACATTTTCCTTTAGAGCCTCCCAAACACTGAGTTAGTTATGGCTAAGTATACATCAACGTCATCATCTATATGGACATCCCTGGGAAGTATATGATCAAGGTAAGTAAATTTATCCACAGCATTCAAAATTTCTTTATTTTCTGCAACTGATGGTTCACATATGGATGGTGTGGTTCTGGTTTGTAGGGAATCTCTGTTTTCTTGGTGTTAGTTGTCAGGCCAAAATTAGCACAACCAACAGAAAATCCATGCATACTTTGTTGCATCTCAGCTTCAGAGGCTTCAATCAGTATGTAATCATTTGTGAACAAAAAGTCACACACCAACTTTCCCTCCAGTTTAGTCTTGGCTTATAGCCTTTGCAAGCTAAATAATTTACCACCAGTAGCTGACCTTGACATCATTTTCAACCTCATTGAAGGTATCTGACAACATCAGTGAAAATATCATGCTAAAAAGCCCTACTTCACTCCATAGGTGACTGGGAAAGTGGGAGAGCATCATCTATTATCCAGAACTCTTGCAAGGATGCTGTCATGAACCTGGAGTACAACACTGATGAACTTCTCCAGGCAAATAAATTCTGCCATGATCTTCTACAAGCCCTCACAACTGATGGTATCAGTCAGGGGTGGGTGAAGCAGACAATTTTTATGGACCCTTTTATTGCCCTTTTCTTGTGCCAGGATGTACACAATGTCATCAAGTTGATGAACATTGTGAACAGTTCTCTGTTCTGTTCCTGGCATTTCTCCTGGAGTGGTCAAACAGAAAACACCATATGGACTGTTCCTTCACTCTTTCTGATTCCGTACTGGCTGTCAAGTAGATGATCATCTTCCAGGTGAAGGATCTATTAAGGAGGACACTGGCAAGAATATTGCCAGCAATGATTAGGAGAGAGGACACCCCTACCGTGATTGTCACAGGGCAATCTATTTTCTTTACCTTTATAGAGATGGACAATGGAAGCATCCTTTAACTCCTATGGGATAACCTTCCCTTGCCAAATAACCTAGAAAAATTCAGCCAGCTTTAGGATGGGCAGTGGGTTCCCTCCTTTGTAAATCTCAGGTGCAATAGAATCAGTACATGAAAATAGCCTAATGGCATTCAAGACCTCTTCTTCAGTTGGAAATTTTGTTAGAGAAGGATTCACTTCAGCCTGAGGTATACAGTCAATGGCTTTAGAATTGGTTGATGAAGGCCTGTTGAGAAGACTATAGAATTGTTCAGCCCACCTCTCCAGGATCATGTCAATATGACACAATATGACTCTATCAGCTCTGAGTAACTCAGATGCACCATAGGAATTTGGCCCATAAACAGTTTTCAGAAAATAATAAAAACGCTTTGGAATTTTACTATCATCATTAAGCTGAATTTCAACTGCCTTTTTACCGAGCCAAGAATCCTGCATCTCTTTAAGCTTTACTTGTATTTTACTTTTGATGGAGTTAAACTGTGCCTTCTTAAAGAAAAACAAACTGTTCTGCTGGCAAGCTGTGTGGAATTTTGATTTTTTGTTTAGCAGCTTCTGAATTTCCCCATCATTTTCATCAAACTAATCTTGATATTTACAAGCATTCATTCTAGCCCAAGTGAGTAAAAGTGGTGCTATACACCAAATCTCTGAAAATCATCTACTCCTTTTTCTGCTCTACTGTTACCAACTGTATGTTGGTTTAGCTTTCCTTCCAGTTTAACAATGAACTCTTCAGGCTCTAAGACCCACTCTACTCTGTTGACATTAAGTCTTCTGGTAGTCATTTTGCCTTGGGACCCCCACTTTTGTTGAATAAAAATGTTTAGCTTGGAGAGGATAAGTCTATGATCAGTTCAGCACTCTGTACCACACATCACCTTTCTCACTCTCACATCCTGTCTGCCTCTTCTTCTTACAATGACAGTCTATTAAATGTCAATATTTGCAGTGAGGGTGCATTGTGTTTAAGTAAACACAAAAAGTAAAGTAAGAAGACAGTGTTGGTGGTGAGGTCATGAGACACACAAGTCTTCAGCAGTAAGTGTTGTTGGTTGTTGATGTTGCCAATTTTACTCCTCCCAAGGGCTCCCTGCTATTCTCTGAAAACATGTCTCTACTCTGGCATAAAAGTTGCCATGAATTACAAGCTAGTCCTTTTTGGCACATTTATGATAAGGTTCTCAGGTCTTCATAAAATTTTTCTTTCACTTCAGGATTCATCACAGCAGGAGCATAGGCACTGATTATGGTGGTGTGGTACTCTCTTGAAAGTTGAAATTACGTTGTCATGAGCCTATCATTTACTCCATTTTGGAGGTATACAAGCTCGTTGACTAGATTAGATTTGTTTGCAAAACCTATGCCAGCTTCACAGTGTTCCCCATCACTGAGGCCACTCCAAGAAAACTTGTATCCAACTGTAGCTTTGAGAAACTGGCCTTCCTTTGACAGCTTTGTCCCACTCATGGCTGCTATTTAGATGTGGTACCTAGTGAGTTTTCTCATTAAAAAGCTGTTCATCTTTCAGATCTAGTGGATTTTATGCAGTCCAATAGAATATATTCCAATGGCAAGTGGAATCATTTTCACAAGTTTTTATATATTTTTTTTGTGTTTTGACCACAGGGCAGGATCCCCACCTGCCACAGTAAGCAAGTCAGGGTTGGGAGAAGCAGCCAATTTTTATGGAACCTTTTCTTGCTCTTTCCTCATGCCAGAATGTATACAATGTGGTCATTTAAAATGGCTGCTTAGACACCCATGGGGCTGCCAAACCCCACTGCTGCTTCAACTCAGTGAGAAGATGACCCTATGGCCTGGACCACCTATCTGTAGGGATGTGACTACAGCTCCCAGTGTGTCTGCACCTGCTGCTTTATCACTTGTCTGTCACCGTGGAACATCAAGGTAAACAAAAATGGTAAAATGGTATGGGTCATATCTTTTAACTCACACATAAATTAATTGAAGTGAGGCAGAGTTGCAAGATACAAGTAAAGATGACTTACAATGACTCAGGATGAGTTTGGCATCTCTGATGTCTAACCAAGTGCTAACCATTCCATAGCATCTGCTTCTGCCACCTTCATGGCCTTGAAATAAATCGTTCCACATACTCCTATTCCACTGGAGAAGTCTTCACATGCTTGATGTAGAAACTGCCTTAGCTCACTGATGGATTTCAGACACCTTGGTTACCCTCAACCTAGTTTAGGCTGTCTGCTGGAAGAGTTAACCTGGTTGTGGTCACTGTGTATGCTATAGCTTAGTCGAGCCACAGGTGAGAATTGGGTGGCAGGTAGACACTGAAGGTGGAAAGCAACCCTGAAGAGGGTTCAGCAGCTCTCATAGCAGATGTATTAGTCTTCCCCAAACACCTATACATGCCAAAAGAGAAATGGAAGTTTTGATAAAAGAAACTAAAAGTATGGTTGAAAATATCAGCTTAAATGACATGAAAGTATTAGCAAATGTGAGCATTGATGAAGTAAATTTCTAGTCAAATCAAACATGAAGTCATTTTCATATGTTCAAGATAAGGCTGAACTCTCTGAGGAAAGATAGTTGGCTAGTATTCTGGAGTACAGGAAATTGTGAACAGAAAATCCACAAATGGGTCCCCTACTTTTTCTGTACCTTTACTAATTTACTAAATATGCATAATTAAGCAACATAGCAATTTATATTTCAATTCTACCTTTGTAATTTACATAACTTTAGAATACTAAAACTGGAAAGAGACCTTATGGATCATTAGGCACAACCCCTTCATTTTAAATATGAAACTGAGGAAAAAGAAAATGAAGTAGCTTACTTAAGATCTCACAGAGAGTTCTCTAAAAGTCCTTATTAAAATTTCTATTAGAAGAAACTTTGTGGTTCTAATATACTCATATGAACTTAAGGTGTGATTTTTATGTTATAATGCATATTTTATAGAAGTTTCTCAGATTGTTCACCTCCTTACCACCACTATATTCCATCCAAGAGAGTTAGAGGCCAGTCTTAACTTGCTCAGTGTCATAATAGAAAGGACAGGGTAGGGGGAAAAAAGGTTTTATCTAAGCAAGGTCAAAGGCATAGTAGTAAAGGAGGGAATCCATAGGAAACCCACAGTGTGGTGATATTTTCTCAGTGGTGGCTAGATCATTCATCATCAGGGTAAAAAAAGCCCTGGATCTCTCCCTAGGTGCACATATGTTCATCATTAGCCACCCTGAGTAAAGAGGAAAGGTGAGTTGACTGCAGGTTCTGCAGACATACTCACACAAATATTGATAATACAAACCACATTGTAGGTATCTCTCAAAGGATGTACTCAGAGCCATTTCCAAGCCTACTGTATAATCTGGCCCCAAAAACTTTCCCTCAGTTGCTGTTGCCCAACTTTGTGGCATGCAGTAAGACAAAGAGAGTGTTCAAGAAAAGGCAAAGCTTTTAGTTTTCTGTAGACTGGTGGTCTCAGCACCTGGAACAGGTATGGAGGGCCACGTCACTTATCTTCAACACCCTTGTCTTAATCCCCCTGTGGAACTGAAGGGAGCAGACCTTGGCTGATGTTTTTGTCTTCACTGTCACATTATTCATCATTCACACCTGACTCACTAACAGAGCTTGTACAGAAAGCTGAGGTCCCAGGCAGCTAAGCTGCTATGAAGCAATACTTTGGTTATAAGTACAAATTTCCCAGCTTAAAAGGTGGACCATGTAGGGTCAAAGTGTCTCTGCTTACTTGATTTGGGGCAATCCAGACATAGGACCATACTCTGTCCTTTGTATCTGCTTCCATTACTGCTTTCCAAAGGAGATAAAGCAGAATTTAAAAAAAAAAAAAAACAGACAATCAGAGATTTTTTTTCAGGAGAGAACAAGGGCAGTTCTCCTTTAGGGATACTGGTTGAGAATTTTTAAATTCCAAGAGACTGGCTGAAAGAAACTGAGGTGGAGTCAGCAGCTCATCTTGCTTCTCCACCTTAACTTCCAACTCTCTCTTATCAGCTTGATTATACCATGTTCTTCCTATTTCAGTTTCTTAACTTCTGGAACCCCAGAAGAAAATTATCTGGACTCCGTTTTGAGGCAGTTGGGTGGTGCAGCAGATAGAGTATTGGACTTGGAGTCAAGAAGACCTGAATTCCAATTTGACCTCGGACACTTCCTTCATGTATGACCCAGGGCAAAGTGACAACCTTTGCCTGTGTCAATTTACCTGCCTGTAAAATTAGGGTAATGGCAGCACCTACCTCACAGGGTTATTGGGAGGATAAAATGAGTTCATATTTGTAAAGCACTTTCCAAACCTTAAGTGCTACATAAGTGCTAGCCATTATTATTAGCACCCTGGAACACTTCATTATTCCACAACCAGAGCAATAAGGAGAGCAGAAAGAAAAGAGCAGTCAATGGTAATGTCCCACTCTCCCCAGGGAGTACTGGCACACCCATGTACTTTGGTCTACACTTTATGCACACTGATGCTATTGACACATCTAAGAGAGTCAATGGATCTTATTTCTTGCTAATAAATAAAAGGCCCTATCGAAAATCAGAGTTCCAGTTCTCTTCTGCTAGAACAGTTACCGATATATTACTATTATCCAAAAGAACAAAGGCACAATTGAGTATTTTGAAAGCTTACTGGATTATGAATATACAATTCAATTCAACAAACATTGACTAAGTATCTACTTTGTGCCAAGTACTATGCTAGATCCTAGGTCCACAAAGACAAAAACTAATCTACTAATAAATATTTACTAAACACCAACTGTGTATCAGGCATCCTGCTATAGACTGGGGATACAAAAAGAGGCAAAAGACAGGCCCTGACCAAGGAGCTGACAATCTAATTGGGGAAGACAACTTGCAAACAAATATATACAAAGCAAGCTATATAGAAGATAAATTAGGAAATATTTAAGAAAGGGAAGCTATTGGAATAGAATAAAGAAGAGTTGGTGAAGGCTTCCTGTAGAAGGTGGGGTTTTAGTTAGGGCTTAAAGTCAGAGAGGTCAAGAGTCAAAGCAGAAGAAAAAGAATGTTTCAGGGACAGGGGACAGCCAGAGAATCTATCCAGAGTTAAGAGACAGAGTGTCTCGTTCATGGAATAGACAGGAGGTCAACATCACTGGATTGAAGAGAATATGTTGAGGAGTAAGGTAGGTTTACTGGAAAGGTAGGAGGGAGGGAGATCATAAAGGGTTTTGAATGCCAAGCAGAGCATTTTGCATTTGGTCATGGAAGCAATAGGAATCCACGAGAGTTTATTGAGTAGAGGGAGGGGAGTGACATGATCAGAGCTGAATTTTAGGAAAATCATTTTACTGACTAAGTGGAGAATATACTGGAGTATTGAGAGACTTGAGGCAGGCAGACTCATCAGCAGGCTATTACAATAATCCAGGTGTGAGATGATGAGGACTTGCACTAGAGTGGTAGCAGTATCAGATGAGAGAAAGGGAGAAGGGGTTGCAAAGAGAGATGTTGCAAAGGTGAAATCAACAGACCTTGGCAACAGCTTGGATAAAAGGGGTAAGATATAATGAGGAATCCAGGATGACTCCTGGATTATGAGCCTGAAGGACCAGAAGGATGGTGTTACTCTTTACAAAAATAGGGAAGATAGAGACTGGGGGAGGGGGAGGGAGGGAAGATAATGAGTTCTTTTTTTTGTCATATTTAGTTTAAGATGTCTATTGGACATCGAGTTCAAGATGTCTGAAAAGCAGCTAGAGATGGAAGACTTGAGGCCATCAGAGTTTGGGTAAATTTGAGAATTGTCAGCATAAAGATAGTACTTAACTTGATAGTAATTAACTTGAATGATAGTAATTAACTGATGAGATGACTGAAGTAGTAGAGAGCCAGAACAGAAGTCCTTGTGATCAAGAAGCTTATATTCTACTGGAGGATAACAGTTTGTGCAAAAATAAGTATGAACTGCACGCAAAATTACACAAAATAATGTTAAGAGTAAGAGTTTAAAAATAACTGGGGAGATCCAGAATAACTTTGAGCTGAGCTTTGAATGAAGCTACATATTCTAAAAGGCAGAAGGGAGAAAGACCTTACAAAACTGAGTGGCCACCTGCACAAAGGGAAGGAGACAGGGGATGGAATAGCATGTATGGCAAATAACTAATGGCTTGGGTTGACTGAAACAAAGAGTGTGTGAAGGGTAATAACATGAAATAATACTGGAAAAATAAGGGGTCCTTATCCTGGAAGTCCTAAAATGCCAAGCTGTGGAATTTATACTTGCTGTGACCTCTGCCTACAGAGACCCTTGCTCTTCTGTTTGATACCATTTCCATAAGTGCACTCTCTTGTACCCCATCTCCATTTCCCTTCCTCCTACCCCAACTTTAAACGAGGCAAGAATGAAATTGTTGTTACTGCTGATGCATTTGAAAAGATAGCAGTGTTTCTATACCCTAAGTGTGCCCCAAGCAACAAATTCTCCCCAAGGAAAAGAAAGAGAGACACATTATGGAAGTTCTCATATGCTTTCAAACAGGGAGACAGCATGAAGTGACACCATTGCAGTTAATTTGCTTGCTCATCAAGTTGAATTTGGGAAGGCTCACCACCATGAAAGGGAATAAATTATTAAGAGTATGCCCAGTTCCACTGTCCTCATTATAATTTATTAACATTTCTCTCTTAAGGATTCCCTATCTCCACCCCCCATGCTTGCTACAAATAAAAATTATATTGTTTTGAAATAAACTTCAGGATAGGTCAAAAAATTTTGAAAATGCTACATGAACATATGGCCTGCAGCTTTAGGCCAAAGAAGTATGTGACAGATCCCATACTTCTTAAGAATGCTTTAAGTAACTTTTCTGAGAGTAAAATCTTAGCTTTAATTCAATTCCACATAAATAGGATTCTTTTGCATCATGTTAAAAGTTTTACTTCTACACAAAAGAGAAATACATGTAATTTTCACCCACAGATATCATTCATTCTGCTGTTCTGGTCTGGTTTAATTTTAGAAAAACACAGAGGGATAGCTAAATTGTTTGAAATCTATGTCATGAATTTAATATTAGAGTCACAAAAATCTCCTGGATAGTATTCTGCACTGGTGCAAAAAGGAATCAGTGTGTTTCCCATCTCATCATACTATTATGATGTCATCTATTCTATCTCTATAGCCTGTTCCTCTCCTTCCGATGGAGGAAATGAGACAGAAAGAAATAAACATTTTTAAGTACATACTACATGCCAGGCACTGTGCTAAGCCTTCTTCCCACATGACTCTGTGGTGGATGCTTGGTATGTCCTAAATTCAGTGTTTTTAGAACCACAAATGCATTTTTTCTCTTCTACCTAAAAGTGTGTATATTCTGCGTTAGATCTTGTGCCCTATTTCTTCTATCTCACATACTATTATAGAACTTACATAGAAACCATTTGGTTAAAATGCTATTATTCATGTTTTGCTAATATTCAATTCAAAAAGTCTATGTTGAAGAATACACTGCTATAATAATGAAAGATGGAATATGTTTCAGAACTAAAAGACAGTATTGTATAGTGGGTAGAAACTGGACTCAGAGTAAGGAAATCAGCATCCAAAGCATACCTATTAACAGTACACCAAAGTACATTTATTAGCCAAATGCTCATGAGTAAATCACTAAATCTTTCAGAGCATCGGTTTCCCCATCTATGAGAATAATTATAGTTTCACTGCCCACCTCATAGGGATGCCATGAGGAAAACACTTTAAGCATGTTAAAATGCTTTCCAAACATAAATTATAAATGTAAACTTAATTATCTATGATCTAGACAATGATCTTCTCCTAGCCATTAGTACTTTAAAAATTCGTTAGTGTCTTTTGTTGCTATATTACATTTATTTTTAGATATATCGCTTTCCTTCTCCTCCCTAGAGAGCCATCTCTCATAACAAAGAATAAAAAAGGGATAGAAAAAAATTAAGCAAACCTAACCAATACATCAACTGAGTCCAATGGTATATATGAAGTTTTAGAGCTCTGATCACTTATCTTTCCAAAGGAGAAATAGACATACACTTTCATTCTAATTCCATAACATTTAGTTTTGTTTGGAGGTGCTTTGTGTTTATATTGTTGTCATAATTTTCCTGGTTCTTCTCATTTTATTTTGCATCAATTCATATAAGTATTCTCATGCTTCCAAACAATTTTAAAATAATGCCTGAAATTAAATTCTGTAATGGCAGAGTTAACAAAAGGTCAGAATGAGATATTCTACTAGTCCAAGACAACTTAGGAAGTCTGAAAGAGAAATCTATGGCTCTAGGGTACAGGTTAGGGTACAGGTTAGCCTGTAGGGTACAGGTGAGCCCAGAGCCCATGTGGATGAAACACTCCAAGCAGTGGGACTAGGTGGTGGTAAAAAAAAGTATCTGAAGCTTCAAGAGTTCTCAAGCCAGAAATGGTAAGCAAACCTGTCAAGGAATCAGAAAGAGATTACAGGGTACCCTTGCACTAACACTGAACACAGGACCAGGGACTGTTTGGCAAAAAACAACAACAACAACAAAACACTGCTTATACCCACTTCTGAGGCATAATTCAAGGGCAGAGAGGAGCACTTTTGTCAAGACAGAATGGAAACTCTGAGGAACAGTATCAGTTTTGGTCCAAAGAGATCAGAGACCTTGAGGAACAGTATCAGTCCCAAGGGAGGAGAGGTTTGAGTAGCAATATTTATTGTAATATCAAGGGATAAATGACCCATCCTGGTTAAAGAGCAGCATGCAAATCAGGAGAGCAGTAACCACACCTCTCCCCAGAACACCCTAGCTTGGAAGCACTGAAAACTTTCAAACCCCTAGGCCTAGTTCTGAAAATTAGAAAAAGTCTGATGCTTGAGACAGTGCCTTTTCCCTCCCTTATGACAAGACTAGAGTTCAACTTGAACATACAACTCTAAATCAAGAAACACAATGCAGAAATGATGAAACAACAACAATAAAAGAATTTGGCTATGAAAAGCTACTATGGTGACAGGGAGGATCAAGAGACAAACTCAGAAGAAGACAATGAAGTCAAAACTGTTAAAAGAAAAGCCTCAGAGAAAAAAATTATGAATTGGACAGAAACCCAAAAAGAATTCCTAGAGAAGTTTAAAAATTATTTTCAAAATGAAATAAGAGGGATGGAGGAAAAGTTAGGTAAAGAAGTGAGAGAAAAGGAAGAAGATTATGAAAAGACAACTAATAACTTTGTTTTAAAAAGGCACAAAATACTAATAAAATAGCACCTAAAAATCAGAATTGGCCAAATAGAAAAAGAGGTACAAAAACTCACTGGAGAAAATAATTGCTTAAAAATTAGAACTGGGCAAATAGAACTTAAAATGATTACATGACAGGTCAAGAAAAAATAAAACAAAGTCAAGATTAAAAAATTGAAGAAAATATAAAATATCTCATTGGAAAAATAACTGACCTTGAAAAACAAAAAATTAGGGAAAGATGATTTAAGAATTATTGAACCACCTGAAAGTCATAATCAAAAAAAGAAACTAGACATAATATTTCAAGAAATTTTCAAGGAAAATGGCCCTAACATCCTAACATCAGAAGGTAAGATACTGTAATAGTAAAGGAATTTGAAGATCTTCCCTGCCTCTTAACAAACCTAGGTGAATTTGAGGACCTTCCCTGATTTGAAAACATACTCTGCTTCCTAACAGCTGAATGTGGTCACATGGAGCCTATGGTGGGAGGAGTTTGCTGAAGGGTGGAGCAGAGCCCACAGGAGAAGCTTGCTTAGGGGAGTCTTGTTTTTCAGGAACACCCACACATTGTTACTTTGCAATCAGGCAATGGGTCATCAGGGTTGTGATGTCCTCTGGCCCTGAAGAAAACTACATATACCTCTGAGGTGAGGTTTTGCTTTGGGGCTCACTTTGTGTGATTTGGCCAGATGAGACTCTCAGCAGCCATCGAGCAAACTCCCTGCCCCTTTGAAAACCCAGATGTTGGTGCTTCTCTCCCTGGTAACTAACTATGTAAGTTTGTGATGGTCAGACAGCTGAAGCCCTGTCTGTTGAATTGTATTATTTTTTCTGTCTGCATTTTTTTTATCTACTTGTAACTTCTGTTTGTATTCTCTGAAGTTCAGGGTGCTAACTTTTTCCTCTGAACTAGGTAAATGATATATGTTTGATTAAAGTAAGATTGTTAACTTCTTTTGGTTTGCTTTCCTTTAGTAAAGCAGATCAAAGAACCTGTGCTAGGAGCCATCCTGGGTATGCTACAGTGCTTGCTCCTACATATACAAATTTAAAAATCTACCATTCACCTCCTGAAAGAGATCCCCAAATTAAAACTTCCCAGAATAGCCAAATTTCAGAGACCCCAAATCAAGGAGAAAATGCTTCAAGCAGGCAGAAGGAAACCATTCAAATAACCATGCAGACACAGTCAGGATCACACAACTTAGCATTTACTATGTTAAATGAGAATGGGACTTGGAAAATGATATTCCAAAAGGTGAAAGAGCTGGGATTACACCCAAGAATAACCTACCCATAAAAACTAAGTATAATCCTTAAAGGAAAGTGGATATTTATGGAAACAGAGGACTTTGAAGCATTCAAAAAGGCTAGAGTTGAATAGAAAATTTGACTTCAAATACAAGACCCAAGACAAGCATAAAAAAACTAAACATAAAAGAGAAATAGGGGACTCAATATGGTTAAACTGTTTATCTTTCTTTATTGGAAAATGGTACGTGTAATTTCTAAGAACTTTATTATTAATGCAGTTTGAAGGATTTTACATAGAAAGAAGGTGCAAGAGTGAGTTGATTATGTTGGGACAATGTAAAAAATGGATAGATGAGAAAGAAGAATGCCCTGGGAGAGGGGAGAAGAGAGAGGAAGAGGGGGGAAATGATTTTACATAAAAGACCATAATGCAATAAAATTATATGCAATATAGTACCTTGGAAGCATAGATTAAAAATTGATTGGAAACCAAATAATACAATCCAAAAGAATGAAATGGTCAAAGAGCTAATCATAGGAACAATCAATAATTTCATTAAATAGAATATCAACGAGAAAACATTGCAAAATTTATGGGATACAGAAAAAGCAGTGCTTAGAGGAAAATTTCTATATGTAAAAGTATGTATCAAAAGAAGAGGAAAAAGAGCAGATCAATGAATTATGAATACAGCTTTAAAAACACTAGAAAAAAACACATTAAAAGTCCCCAATTAAACACCAAAACAGAAATCCTAAAAATCAAAGGAGATATTAATAAAACTGAAAGTAAAAAGCATTGAACTAATAAGTAAAAGTAGGGTCTGGTTTTATGAAAAACCCAGTAAAAGAGATAGATCATTGGTTAATTTCATTTTTAAAAAAAGAAAACCAAATTACTAGTATCAAAAAATGAAAAGAGTGAAAACAAATACAATGAAGATAAAATTAAAACAATTATTAGGAGTTACATTGTCCAATTACATGCCAGTAATACTGGCAATCTAAGTAAAATGGATCAATATTTACAAATATAAAAGCTTCTCAGATTAAGAGAAGAGGAAATGAAATACTTAAATAACCCTATGTTAGAAAAAAATTGAACAAATTCTAAATGAGCTCCCTTAAAAAAAATTTGCAGAAGCAAATAGATTTACAAGTGAATTATACCAAACATTTGAGCAACAATTAAACCCAATGCTATATAAACCATTTTGGGGAAAAACATGTTTAAAAAAAGGAGTCCTATTAACTTCCTTTTAAGACACAAATATGGTTTTGATATCTAAAGTAGGAGGAGCAGAAACAAAGAAAACTACATACCAATTTCTTTAATGAATATCAATGCAAAAATTTTACATAAAATACTTAGCAAGACTATAGCAATATATCACAAAAATTATACATTATTATGAGGTAGGGTTTATGCCAGAAATTCAGGGCTGGTTTAGTATTAAGAAAACTCTCAGCATAATTGACCACATCAATAAAAATAAATCATATGATTATCTCAATAGATGTGGAAAAATCTTTGACGAACTACAATATCTATTTCTACTAAAAGCACTAGACATAGAAATCAATGGAAACTTTCTCATAATAATAAGTAATATCTATGTAAAGCCAAGAGCAAGCATTATCTGTAATGGAGATAAACCTGAAATGTTCCCAATAAGATCAGGAGTAAAGTAAGGATATCTGTTATTATCATTATTATTCAATACTATACTAGAAATGTTAGCTATAGCAATAAGATAAGAAAAAGAAAATTGAAGGAAGAAAAATAGGCAATGAGGAAACAAAACTGTGCTCTTTGTGGATGATATGATAACATATTTAATGAACCCTAGAGATTCAACTAAAACTTTTGTAGACACAAGTAGCAACTTTAGCAAAGCTTCAGGATATAAAATAAACCTACATAAATCATTAGCATTTCTATATAGTGTCAACAAAACCCCTAGCAGAAAGAGATAGAAAGAGAAATTCCATTTAAAAGAACTCTAGACCAAAGCTTTTTAAACTGTGGGTCTAGAACCCATGTGGAGTCACATAACTGAATGTGGAGGGTCATGAAACCTTTGACAATAGTTAAAGGTTTCTGAATACATAATGACCAAAATTAATTCAAAATCAAACATGTAGTGAATCTGAGGTGTTTCTGGTAGCACTTGTCCTTCATACCATGTAAAGCCAACTAACACTGCCAGGAACACCTCGGCTCAGATTTGAGACTATGGTATGTTATAAATTGCATTGTTTTTACTGTACATATGAAGTTTTCTGCTCCTACAACAACATAATAGTTTAATTATGGAAAATAAAGCCTTTTTATTATTTTTCATCATTACTCAACATGTAAGTATCAAATTAGTATATCTTTGGATTGTATTGTATAAGAATGTTTGATTTTAAAAATTGCTGTTATCCTTTTACAGAAACAAGTATATAATTTCATTAAGTAAAGACAAAAGTCTTTTAACAATATTTCTTCATCACCACTGTATATGTATTTAAGTATGAACATCAATGTTTTTTAAATTAAGGACAAACAGATGTAATTTCATACACTAAGGCTAGTATTTGCTTGAGAAATTATTAACAATATTTACTCATATTTTAGGACAAAAATATTTTCCAGTTATGGATAATTGGCTAAATTTAGACAGAAAAGGTAAAAATAAAGGTAGTCTTTGCTACCAAGGTGTAGTACACCTAAATTGACAAGATAAAGAAAATATGTTGAATCATTTTTGCAATATGGGTTTACTTCTAAAGATGATGATGATGTGGAAAAACTTAATTTGTAATGCAGTTTGGCTGTAGTGAGGATGAAACCAGCCAATTAAAATGACATCTTAATACCAAGCACACAGCGTACTGCAATAAACCAAAGGAATATTCTAAATTACTTCTAAAATCTTCAAATAAATAAAAACAATGTTTTGAGAAATTTGTTACTGTCAACAAAAAAGTATTTATTGCACTTTATGAAACTTCATATTCAATTGCAAAAACTAAAAAGCCCTATTCAAAAGGAGAAGACCTCTGCTATTAAAATGTCAGAAATGGTTACTGGGGAAAAGTATGGGCATGTAATTCATAGAATTCCTTCACTGAATGATGCTATTTCCAAAAGAATTTCTTAAATTAGTAATGACTAATTAGAGCAGCTTATTACCAGGCTTAAGGGCAGATCAAAGTTTGCAATTCAGTTAGATAAAACAATTGATATCACTAACATGATATACTTGTTACTTTATGTAAGATATGTTTATGAAGGAAGGATACATGAGAAATTACTGTTTTGTTGCCCTTTGGAAGGGCACACAAGAGGTCAACATATGCATACACACATACATATACACACATACATATACACACATATGTACATACATACATACATACATACACACATATATTAAAGTCAATGAACTTTTCACAAATGAAGGTTTACAGTATAAAAATTGCATTGGAGTCTAAACAGATGGTGATGGAGCAATGATGGGCAAGAATGTTCGATTTGTAGCAAAAGTTAAGCTGGTGGCAATGAACATATATCACTTTCACTCACTGCATGATCCATCAGGAGACACCCATAGCCAAAAAGAAGTTCATCAGAGTTAGATGTTTTGCTTTGAGATACTATCAAAATCATTGACTTCATTAAAAGCCATGCCCTTAACAGTTATTGTTTCCAAACCTTTGGAAAGACATGAACCCTGATTACAAAAGTTGATTACTACATGCAGAGGTAAGGTGACTCTCAAGAGGGTAAAGTTTAAACAGATTATTGAAATTGAAAGATGAAGTTGTATTGTTGACTGAGCAGAAATGATTTTGCTAACTTCTTTAGAATGACTTATGTCTTTCAAAACTGGTATTTATCAGATACTTAAAGGGGAAAAAGACCTTAATGATTTAAACATGTTACTTCAAGGAAAAAATTTTAACATTTATATTAAAAGATAAAATTGAAAGTTTTACTTAAACAAGTTAATTAATGGAAGAATAGGGTGGAAAATTGTTCTTTAGAAATGTTTACAGCTACAGATGATTTTCTAATTGAAAATAACCTTTCCAAAGATTTAATTGTCAGAGTTATAATTGATCATCTGAAGCGTCTGGAGACACAGTGTTAGAAACACTTCCCTTCAAATTTTGAATCTAAGAAATTGCTTGGAAAACTGAAGAGAAGTTTGGCAGAAACTATACATAGACCAGCATCTCACACTGTATACCAAGATAAGATCAAATGGATAAATGATTTAGACATAAAGGGTGATATCATAAGCAAATCTGGGGGACAGAAAAAATGTACCTTTCAGATCTAGGGATATGGGAAAAGTTTATGACTAAACATGAGACAGAGATGATCACATGAAGAAAAAAATGGATAATTTTGATTACATGAAATTAAGAGACATCTGCACAAACAAAACTAATGCAGCTAACAGAAGAGAAACAAAACTAGGGGAAAATTTTTTTACAGCAAGTTACTCTGATAAAGACCTTATTTCTCAAATATTAGGGAACTGAGCCAAATATATAAAAATAAGCACCATTCCTCAGTTGAGAAATGGCCAAAGGATATGAACAAGCAGTATTCAAAAGAAGAAATAAAATCTATCAATACTCACATTAAAAAAAATTTCATGTTCACAAAGTGCCACCTCGCACCTATCAGACTGGCTAACATGATAAAGTGGAAAATGACAAATATTGGAGGGAGTGTGGAAAAATTGGGCTACTAATGCACTGTTTCTTGAGTTGTGAACTGGTCCAACCATTCTGGAGAACAATTTGGAACTATTTTGTATGCCATTACATGTTATCAATCAAGAAAAACTACTTTCCTTTACAAGGAGAGGGAGAATGGGAGGGAGGGAGAAAATTTAGAACTCAAAATATTAAAAATGAACATTAATTTTTACATGAAATTGGAAAATGTTTAACATAATAAATAAAAATATATGTTTTAAAATATCTAAGGTATTCATGTATCACAGTTTCTGTAGTCATTTCCCTAATCAAAGGACATCTAATTTTTTTTCCAAAATCTTTGCTTTAGACAAAGTGTTTCTATTAACATTTTGGTGTCTATGTGATCTTCTGTTCTGTTTTTATTTTTGTTCTGTTTTACTTACTGTAAAGCCAAGCATGAGCAACTTTCCAGAGGACTGCTGCTGTGAATAGCTTTAAGGTTCTGATCACATAGTATAGTGAACTCTCTATTTATTAAGCCATAAACTAAGGCAAAACATTCACAGAAATCAAAATACAGCATTCACAATGATACAGCATAACAACTTATCGCTGAAGTGGCCACGCAGTTTTAAACAAAAGATATCATTCAGTAAGTCCTCAACTCAATCATCCTTAAGGAGCAATCCTCCCTAAGAGATACAGAGTACAAAGGTCTCTCACCTCTAGGTCACACTGCCTTAATCTCCTCAGTTAGAAAGTCTTCTTTCTTCCTAATTGGAGACTAGCTTCCAATCATCCTTAATTTAATCATCCTTTAGGGGTACAAAGTACAAAGTTCTCCCACTCCTAGGTCACAGTAAATCATGATCTTGTCAGCCAGCACTAAGTACCCAAGGAAAGGTCCTTTCATCCTAAGGTGAGGCTGGTTCCCAAATTCCATGGTTCCTCTTTCATGTTCCCAGCTCTTGTCCAAATTCAAAGGTAGGCAGCTCCCAGCTCCTTGTCCAGTTCCTCGTCCAGCTCCTGAACCAGCTCCTTATCCAGTTCCTGTTCCATATTGAAGCTCTCAAGCCTTTTGCAGTTTCTGTTTCTGGGAAGAGAAAGTTTAACAGAGCCACAACAATATTCGTGCACATTGCCAACACCATCATCAATTCACTTTCTGCCTGTGAAATCAACACAGACCCACAAACAAGGTCTGAGAAATCAACCTAAATCATTGGTATAGTCCCAGGACTATACCCAGTAAAACCCTCCTCCAGGACTTCTGTAAACAGACAACAAGAAAATCCTCCTTCAGGATTTCTGAACCAGCAGTAAGGTCCCAGGGTTACAGTAACAATAGCAACATCTTCTATCGGCAGACAGATCTGACAAAGTAACACAATTCAACAGACAGAAGCCTTCTGTCTGACAAAGTAACACAATTCAACAGACAGAATGTTTCTGTCTGACTAAGTAACAAATACAAATCAACACAGACAGAACAGACTAACAGAGTGCTGGCCACTACAAGTATTCTCCTTCTCAGTTCTGCTCATTCCCAGCTTGTGCTCCTCCTTTTATATGATGGTTCTCCTTCCTGTCTCACTCTTCCTGTTGCATCAGCAAGTTCCTCCCACCTTCAAATCACAAGGGGCTCAAACAAGGTGCTAAATACTTAAGTAGCTGAAACAAGATGCTAAGTACTTCTTTGCTTACCATTACACTTACTTGGGGCATATGACTAACAATATGATCTCTGGGTCAAAGGGTATGGATATTTTAGTTAGTACTTTATTAACATTATTCAACATTTCTTTCCAGAAGTGTTGAACAAAATAATGGTTCCACCAATATTGCATTATTATGCCTTTCTTTCTGCAGTTCCTCCAAAATCTGCTATTTCTCTCTGTTGTCATCTTTGCCAAATTGCTGGTTGTGACATCAAAATGTCAGAGTTGTTTTTATTTAATTTTTTCCTACTCCTGGTGTCTTAAAACAATCTTTTCATATGGCTATTAACAATCTGCAACTTTTCCTTTGAGAACCATTTGTCCATATCCTTTGACCATTTGTTCACTGGAGAAATTTGCCATTAAAAGTTGTCCTCTTTTGTTATTATAATGTGCCAAAGGCAATTGCCTAAGTAGCCCTAACAAATTTTGGAGAAGTTTTTTTGTTTTTTTCCTGGCATTGTTCCAAAACAATAAGTCTTTGATAAATAGTTTTGGTGAGGTAAGAATTGTAATGGTCTAGGAACTCATTTACAATGGGCTTGTCTAAGTAACATTATTATTTGTAACAATAGCTAATATGTATATATCCCTTGAAGGTTTACAAAGCATTTTACAAAGGTTACCTTATTCTTATAGGTAATGATTATTATGTGCCCAGTTTTCACCATAGGAAATACAATCAAGAATGTGTTGATTATAAAGTAAAAAAAAAAAAATGAGTAACACATAAGAAAAAGCATCCTTCAGGTATATGGCCCATAATTTTCCAAAAGTGATCCTTTATAGCTCCAGACCTTTATTATTTATGATCCTAAGTTCTGATTCTGTTTCATTCTACTAACAGACTAAATGGGGATGAAGAGACTAAATCACTTAAAACAGAACTTCAGTTTGGGCCTTAAAATTTATTTTTATGTTTAATGAACTTCCCACTCCATACATATCTGTTTGACTAGAAACAGCACAACTGTGATGTGCCAGTTTTCAAACAGCCAACATGGGAAAGTCATTAACAGTGACATGATATGGCAGAAAATTGGATATTCTGTGAGTTGGGAGCCAGATACTTATGATGTCTACTGTTATAAAGATAAATCCAGGCCAAATTCTTAGATCCCCAAATGGTCTTCAACTGAGAAAGGGGAAGTAATAGTATGCAGGATGCTGACCATGGCATCAGGAGGTCCTGATCTAAGTGTCACTGAAAAGACTGTGGGAAATTCAATTTGTCATCAAATTTTGCTTCAATGAAAAGGATATAATCATCAGAGTAAAATGTAAAAATTATTTGCCTGCTGATTGAAACCATCTCTTACCTTAGTGGTCTTTGCATAGGCTCTCCTCCATGGCTAGAATCCATGCCCTCCTCACCTCCACCTCATAGACTCTAGTGGCCTTCAACGTTTTTTTCTTCATGTGGCACCTCTTTTTCAGAAACCAATCATGATTTCCCTAGTGTTTATTGCTCTCTACCTCTTCAAATTATATTTATTTGTGTGTTCTTATGTTGTACCTTCCCTAACCCACTCCAATAAAATATAAAGGTACATAAAATGAAGAACTTTTTCTCATTTTTATTTTTGTTTCCCCATTTTCTAGCACAGTGCTTGTACATATCATATGTTTAACAAATACTTGCTGAATTAAATTCAATAAGCCTCTGTTCAAAATTTATGCACATTATGACATACATAAAAGTGTTTAACAATGGTTCTATTATGAGAATTGGCAATGTAGTCTTTTAAAAGGATGTTTAGCGCAAAAAAAAATAAATATGGAGAGTAATATAATTCAATAGAGAAAAAGCAAAAAAACAAAAAACAAAAAAAAAACACCTGAGCTATTTTGCTTCTGTCTTCACCATCAAAGAAAATTATATTTATGCAAGAGTAAAGGAGATATGATGTGAATGCAAAGCACCTGGATGGTTTCTGTCTATGTGATGAACCTACGAAGCCTACTTCCAGCAGAATTAGGAAAAACCAGGAAAACAACTTAAAGAAACCCTAATTGTGAAACGTGTGTAGACATTCTGTAACTGGATCTGGTCAACTAATCATGTATTGAAGAGAATAGTCTTTGATTGGCTACAGGTGTATTTAAAAAGGCCCATTAACTTGAGCTACGTTTTCTTTGCCTCATTCATTCCATGCCAATCTCAGTGGCTCCTTTGCTCATAGTATCTATTGGAGTAGAATTTCTGACCTAGGGAATTTTAAAAGATCAAGACAGCAAGTCACAGAAATCTGGGAATCAGAGTTCAAGCCAGGCTACTCAGCCAGCAAAGCACGGATGCTTCAGAAAGCAAACCTTCAGGATTCTAGACCAGTGGAAATATTCATCAGGCAGTTCTACTTCATCTGGACACGAACTTGATGGGACCAATCCTATGAAGGAACTAAGTTTTCAGTCTAACTACTGAGGTAGCATAGGAGAAAGTATGTATTCAAATTATTGGGGGAAATGTGCTTCCGTTCTTGCTATATCTTAAAGTAAATATTGCTGTGTAAAAGCTATCTGATACTAATATTCCTATGTAAAAACTACCCGATGTTAAGTGATTAAATGAAAGTCGGGCTGCTAGTTACTGACCCCTAACAAATGGTGAGTTGGAGGGGAATAGCTGGTTGAATTCAAGTCAGTGGTAGAAAAGAGAAACCTCAACCCCTCAGGGTATACTATAACCCTGAGAAGGGAGATATAACCACCCGTCTGAGAGAGAGGGCAAAAGCACACATGCTGTACTGGTAAGAGTAGAACAAACATAGTTAAAAGGAAATAGAAACCTAAATTAGGTAGTGAATTCTCAAAAGCACTCTGCTGTTCTAAATAAATTCTAGTTCCCTACATGAAATGAATTATATCCTAGGATACTGGCTAAATGTGAGGGGGTATGGATCATGCAGGTATGATCAAAAAACCACTACTGATCATTTTTGAGCAACTCTGGCATGAGAAATCCTAGAAAACCAGGAGACAGCATGTCTCATTCCAGTTTTCCAAATAGGACAGACATAAGGTGGATTCTGGGGAATGATAATCAGTAAACTTGATACTGATCTTTATCAAAAGTCTAGAGCAGTTTATTAAACAGATGGCTCCTGAGCACTAGAGGAAGCTTATCATTAACTGTGTCCTACCAAACTACACAAACTTCCTTTTGGGCAATGGTTACTATACTATTAGATTAAGTAAATATTTTAAATAAAGTATATCTGGATTTCAGCAAGATTTTTTTTTAAAGTTCTCATGATATTTTTGCAGACAAGGTAGGGAAATTGAGGATAGATTTTAATATATTTAGGCAGATTCATAGCTACTTGGATGGTAGTATCAAAAAAATTTTGATCAATTTCAACCAGGAATGAAATCTCCAATGACATACGGCAGAGATCTCTGACAGATAGCATACTTGTCAAATCTGAATATGAGATTAAAATGGAAAGGATGTCCACCTAAAATGAGAATTAGAATCCAAAAAGTATTCTACAGGATGGAATGATCAATCAGGTCTAATCATATAAAATTTAATAGGCATAAGTTTAAAGTCTAGCAGTTCATGCAATTGTATATGTGCTACCAAAAATGTTGTGGGCTGGCTATGCTCAGTGATCTTAGTTCTGCCCTATGGAATCAAATACAACATGGCTAATCCCTCTTTCACATGGCTTCCCTTCACATACTTGAAGACAATTATCATAGGATCACAGAGTTAGAGCTATAAGGCATATTAAACACCATAAAATAACCCCTTAGTTTTCAGATGAGGAAAATGAGGCAAAATGACTTGCCTAGCATGATAAAACTATTAAGGATCTGAAATGGAATTTATACAATTCTAGTTATAAGTGAGTAGCCTTTGGCCTGACTCTCTCAGGGCCGCACAGACTACATATGCCCCTCATAATTCCAGGGTGTCCTGAGGAGTTTGTGGGTATCTTTCTTCTCTGGTATTATCTTTAGTCTTTGACTGTGTTCCTTTCATCTTAAGGTGTCTGTGACAAATATCTCAGTTCCGTTTAGCCACTTAACATCTATTAGCTTTTATGAAGGGATTATTTACTTCACAAGATGTAACAGAAACAAACATACAAACATTTCCTTCAACACATTGGGGCATGATCCCCCCTAAAACTTTTCAGTCTCTAGGGAATATTAGGCTCAAAGTTACCTCAGTTTCCATGTAGCATAATATTAGTCCCACCAAGTTCATATTTAGTTATAGCAAAGGAGCTAAATGAGCCTATGTCTCAGGAACTACTGGACTGAGTTCTCAAAGGTCACAGCCAAATGTTGCTCCTTGCTCTTCAGGACATGCTACACTGGCAGCAAAATTGTCCTCTAGAGCAATAGGATACTGAGGAAAGCTTCACTCTTTACCTTGGGGCATTAATCTTTCACTGGCTGCAAACCTGAGCTCTGGAAGGGTGGGATGTTGAAAGGTCCAGCCATCTGGACCTTTCCAACTCACAAGGTTGTAGATCCATTCTCTTTGCTGGTTGCAGAGCTCCTTTCCCCGCCCCCCACCCCCACAAGAGTACTGAGGCCAAGACACCATAACTGAAGCTGATTAAATGTTTTTAATGTCTTTATAGCCAATAGAAGAGGCTCCTCATCAGCATGTGGTTAGCCAACTGAGTCAGTTATAGAATGTCTGTTTCAGGTCCACAGGCTATCTCTCCAAGGTACTTCTCTTACATGGCATTAAGATTCTCCTAGAAGCAGTGTCATGGTGTCCTCCACGTAGAGAGACTCCATCTGAAGGAGGTCAGGACATGCTCCAAACATATATCACAATTTGAACCAAGGACTTCATGATGAAAGTCCTATATAGCCTGCACTGTACTATCATACTCTTCCAAAGTCTATTCTCATCAGATAATCACTCAAGGAACATTGTTTAAGTGTCTACTATGTGCCCTGTATTGGGCTAAGTGCTGAGGAAACAAAGAAAGGCAAATAGTATTCCCTTCCTCCAAAGAACCCACCGTTTAATTATCTTTGAGCTAAACATTCACAATTCTTTCAAATGATCTTCAGATAGCCTGATCTGAAGGTTCTCTATTTCTTCATTGCCCTCCTTTCTCTAGCCTAGCATTCCTCCTCCTAACATGTGAGGATCAAAAATGAACATAATGCTAGCAATATGAGCTCATCTGATCAGAGTAAATTGGGACTGTTCCCCCCCACACACACACACACACTTACATGGCATTCTCTAAATACTGTAATATTACATTATGTTTATTGGCTAATATGTCACACTTTTGACTCATATTGATCTTACCACCCACTAGAAGTTCCAGATCTTTTTACAGATGAACTGCTCTCTAGCCATTCCTTCCCATCTTGTATTATAAAGTTGATTTTTTAAAATTCAACTGTAATGCTACATTTACTTCTATTAAATTTTATCTTATTAGAATCAGCCCATAAGATAATGCACAATGACTATATTCAAATGTTACAAAGACTGTTTGCCATCTGGAAGGGCAACTAAATTTATTCTGCATAGCTCTAAAGGAGAGGGACAAATGGAAGAAAACTACAAGGAACTTGATTTCAGTACAATAAAAGGAAGAACTTCACAATTAGATCTATTTTAAAATGAATGGCTTGACTTGTAAGGAATGAGTCCCTTATCACTGAAAGTATTCAATTAGAGATTAGATGGCAGTTCCTTATTGCACAGTATATTTGTAAGGGTAGAATTTATTGATTTTCTTAATCAAGAGGACCCACAGACTTTAGATTAAACTTGAAAAGTACTTGGAACAAGAGCAACATTACACAGAAAGAAGGACTCACTTGAGTCGAAAAAACTTGGTCACATTATAGGGGTTATTAATAAATTAACAAGTGAGTTGAGAAAGAAGTCCTTCAAGGATTTTTATCAGGTATGGTCACTGTTCCAGTAAAACCCCTGAAGAAGAATTCCCTAGAGCAGGAGAGGCCCTGGTTTCAACCTTGGCCAAGGTCTCTTCCATCACTCTATTTGGCCAGAGGAGGATCCTGTGAGCTTCTAAGGGTCTAGGGCATGCTGGACCCCCATCTTCACATGAGTGTCTTAGTGGTATCCATTGGTACATTGCTAATTGTAGTGTCTACATTGAATACCAAGGACAGACTAGATGTAGATTCATAACTCTACAATAAACCTAATAAAGAAGCTACATTGTCCTAAGGAGAATTTCTTGAGTACTCCCTTAATGAGAGAAAAAGACTTTTAGCAACTAGGAGTTACAAATTACCTCTGCCACATGTGGTCTCTAACTTTGTATCTACTTTCCCCTGGACTCTGTATGTATTTGTGAGAGAGTGTTAGATATGTTTTTTCTTATAATAACTGCTCTTACTGTATCACCAAAAAAAAAAAAGCTACTTTAAAAAGCTTCTTAAGATTTACAGACTAAAATGATTCTCAAATTACTCACAACTTCTCAGAATTACCCCAAGAATCCTGAAAATGAAAAAGTGGTAACCTAACCCCATAGAAGTGACTGGGTGGTACAATGTATAAAACGTTAGACGTAAAGTCTCAGGAAGAACTAAGTTCAAATCCCACTGCAGATCCTTACTAGCTTATGTGATCCTGATTTAACCTCTTTCAAACTCAATTTCCTTAACTATGGGATAACAATAGCAACTACTTTAGATATCATCAGTATTGTTATTACTACTACTACCAGAACTACTGCTATTACTATCACTACTACTACTACTAATAATAATACTATTATGCTTTGCCTCTGGACCCAAGACTTATTTGTGAAAATGGAGTGTTGGGACAAAGCTTTTATGAGTTAGCCTATTTTTTTTAAGGTGTTATTTTCTTCAGCATTTTTTGGGTCTTCTTTAGAAAGCTGTTGACTCATTTTTCGTGGTTTTCCTATATCACTCTCATTTCTCTTCCCAATTTTTCTCTACTTCTCTTGCTTGATTTTCAAAATCCTTTTTGAGCTCTTCTATGGCCTGGAACCAATTCATTTTTTTCTTGGATGCTTTGAATGTGGGAGCTTTGATGCTGTTGTTTCCTTCTGGTTGTATGTTTTCATCTCCTTGTCACCAAAGTAAGATTCTATAGTCTGATTTTTTCCATTGTTTGCTTATTTTCCCAGCCAATTACTTGACTTTTTAACTCTTTGTTAAGGCAGGTCTCTGCTTCCAGTGGGGGGAGGGGAATGATACTGTCCCAAACTTCAAGGGGTTTGTGCAGCTGCTTTCAGAGATATTTCTAGGAATTTGTAAATTTTCAGTTCTTCCAAGGTGGTATGATCAAAGGGGAAGTGTTTACTCCTCTTCTGGCCTATGCTCCGGTCTATGAGTAACCACAAGCACCCTTTTCTGCTTTGGAATTGTGAGGAGGATCCCCTCTCCACCTCTGCCACAAACTCCACCAAGGCAGCATTCCTTCTTGCCCACATTCTTCCTTGACTCAGGACCACCACCCAGGACTACAACCCAGATCCAAGCACAGTCAAAGCAAAAAAATCCTGCCTCAGCATCAGCAAAGAGATCCCTATAATCTGTCTCTGATCAGCCACTTGATTCCCCTACTGTCTGTGGACTGAGAGCTCTTGAAGCAACCACTGCCGCAGTGGCTCCTGCCCTGAACCTGGGGCCAGACTGCACTCCTGTCGCACCCAGGTCTGACAGATCTTTTCTACTGATCTTCTAAGCTGTCTTTTGTGTTTATAGGTTGAGAAGTCTGGAAACTGCCACAACTGCCAGTGATTCAGTCCCCTGAGGCCTACTCTGGGTTTTTCTGGGGGGCCTAGTCGGTACGGCCCACTCTGGCCTGCGCTCTTCTCTCAGACTGGTGCAAAAGGCCTTTCTTGTCAACTTTCCAGGTTGTCTTGGGCTGGAAATGTGTTTCACTCTGTCATTTTGTGTGTTCTGTTGCTCTAGAATTTGTTTAGAGTCATTTTTTACATGCGTTTAGAGGGGTTTGGGAGAGAGCTCAAGCAAGTCCCTGCCTTTATACTGCCATCTTGGCTCCACCCCCAGGATGAAGATTTTATGAGCAAATATGGACTATCTATTCCCATTTAAGTTTTTTCATCTACCAAATAAGAATAACAACCACACCACCTACTTCACAAAGTTGTTTCAAGAAGAAAGTGAGATAAAATACTTCACAACCACAAAGATCCATTCATTCACTTCTAGCAGTGTCATGTAGTTATGCTTATCCCATCATCCTGTTAAACATTCATTCAATAATTTAAGTACATGCTATATATAAAGGTCTTTCCTAGATGCCAAGGGAGATGAAATATGATTAAATCATGGTCTCTGCTATCACAGAAATTATAGTCTCACTGAAATAAGCATTCAATAATTAGAGAATAAGTATAAGCTACCAATATTTTCCAAAGTACTTTTAAGTCAATGTCAGAGGTTTGTCATTAAATTTACTAGATACTCGAAACACAAAAGAATATGAGCTCCTTAAAAACAGACCTTTATTTTTTGCCTTTGTAGCTCTAGCACATAGTAGATATTTCATAAATGCTGGTTGCCTGAATAAATGAACACTTCAAATACACAATGCTTCTCTTACCCATTCTATGGATTAAGTTTGTTTTTTAAAGTAATGCTTAATTGATTCAAGGAATTATCTAGAAACACTAACAAATTTGACCCTAATATTAACAATCTTCAATAAACATTACAATTTTATGAAAGTTTGAAATCTGATATGTGTGCATGTAGTAGCCGTAGCAATAGTAGTGATCTCTATACATAGGTTAAGAAATGACAAAACACTAATGCAAAGTTGAAAGAGAAAAATTAAGAAGATCCACACATTATTATTTCATGATCCCCAGAGTCATAACTTGTATGGTTCATTTGATGCCTGAATCCAAAACAATGACAATAATGACACCAGTAGGTCCTGGATGTCTTTCTCATGTTTGTCTGGTAGTTGTGGAGCATAAACAAGGCCACTGAGGATTCTCTGTGCTGATGCTGTTATTTTGCCATGTGGGAGACTTTGTCTTCATCACAAATCACACATCATTGCCCCTTTTTAAGCTCAGGGTCCTCTGTTGTTGAAACATTTCTTGTCACTGATACATATGCTACCATGGATTAATGTGTCCATATTGATGCATATGAAGAAGATTTGTTCAGTTGTAGCCTTCTTTAGTGGGGGTACAAAGCAATCACCCTTAAGAAGGAAGTTTGTGTCATTTATAGAGAGCAGTTAGGTGTCTGGGAAATAGCATTAGCCTAGTTTCCAGGTCACTTGGACTCTAATCCTAGCTTAGCACCTAGCTCTACATATGACCTTGAACAAGTCATAGCATCAGAGGATTTATGACTAGAAGGGACCTTAGTCTAACTCCCCCAAATTACAAATAGGGAACATGAGACCAGGAACCTTTCAAGGTCTTACTTACTGTAACATCAGTTTGCAGCTACTGTGGGGGTATAAGACCAATAACACTACCACAACAGGAGGGCTGCTAGCACAGATATTTTGATCTGCTTTTCTAAAGGAAAGCAACTCAAAAGGGGCCAACAATCTTACTTTAATCATATATATATTTATATATGTATATATATGTATATATACACATGTGTGTATAAAATTAATATTTATATAGTTTATTATATGTGTATATGTGTATATGTATGTCTGTGTGTGTATGAGTGTGTATAAAATTTACGTAGTTCAGGGGAAATAGCCAGCACCTTGAACTTCAGAGAAAATACAAACAGAAATTACAAGCAGAAATAATAGCATAAAGACCAACAGACAGGGCTTCTAACCCTCTGACCAAATAATATTTGTATCATAGATCAGCAGACAGATCAAACCATCTGACCATTATATACATACATAGTTACCAGAGAGGGAAACACCAACATCTGGGTTTTCAAAGCCAGGGGGCTCCTTAACATCTGCCCAGAGTCTCATCTGACCAAACCATGCAAACAATCTTCCAATGAGTGAGCCCCAAAGCAAAATGCTAACCTTGGAGTACATATATGTACTCTTCGGGATCAGAGGGCATCACATCCCACATGACCCACTGCCTAATTACAAAATAATGAAAGGTGTGAGCCTTCCTGGAAAAACAAGCCTCCCCTAATCAAGCTTCTCTTGTTGGGCTCCATGTGAGACCTAAATGGGCAGGGAGGTTCTTCAATTTCCATAACATTACATTTACCTCATCTATAATATGGGGAGAGGGGGAAGAAAAACTAGAAATCTATGATCTTGATTTTTTAAATGTTTCAATAAATGTATTTCAGTAGAATTGGTTTCCTTTGTAATCCTATGTGTTTTAATTTATGCATTTAAAAAGTTTATTTTGAAAAAAGGATCCATAAACTTCATTAGATTGCCAAGGGATCTATGACACACACAAAAAAAGGTTAAATACTCTTGAATTCTCTAAGAACCTTTCCAAAACTAAGATTCTATACTACATGCTGATCAGGAAGCTGTCCTCAACAGGCAGATTCAAGTTGTTTTAGTAGGAAGCAGGGAGGCACAGGTTTCTCTTCCACTTATTATAATACAGCATCTTAACAAAACAGCATAGAACACCAAATCTGAAATCAGGAAGGCCTGAGTTTGAATGTGACACTGTGTGACCCTCACATAACCTCTCTGAAACTCAATTTTCTCATCTGTAAAAAGAGACTAATAATAGAATCTTCTTCAGAGAGTTGCCGTAAGGAGTCAATGAAATAATGTGTGTAGAGAGTACTTTGTAAATCTGAAAGCTATGCAAATGCCAGTTATTGTTATTGTCTGCAGTGATAAGATTAAACTCAATCCAATTATGATCATAGATTCAGAGAAAGAAGAAGCCTTAGAGATCATTTAATTCAAACCCTTCATTTTACAAATGGACAAAGTGAGGCCCTAAGAGTTGAAGTGGCTTGCCCCAAGTAAGTGGCAGGGACAGAATATGGACTCAGACCCTCTCAAGTTACAGCTGCAATGCACCATTCTAACTAACCTTCCCTGCTAAAATGTTTCCATACCAAGGAACAGAGGCAGCTGCCAGTAATACCATAGCCTCCTAGAAGAAGTAGCCCAAGCCCTTGTCCATCCAGACAACTTGTGGCAAGCTGAAGTGACACCCCACAGGTCTCAAGGACAACTTTGCTGCTCAATCCCTCACCGTACCACTCTAACTAGGGTCACTACTTCTGTTCAATATATACATCCAAATAAACTCTATGTCTTTCTTTAATTATAGCTTATCCTTTATGATAATAATAGCTGATAGCTATAAAGAATTTTAAGGTCCAGAAATTGTTTTATACACTGGATCCCATCTAATCCTCATGAAAATTCTATGAGCTAGGTTTTATAAGTATTATTATATCCATGTTACATATTATGAAACTGAAGCTCAGAAAGCCTAATGACTTTCCCAAGGTAATATAGCAAGTAAGTATTAGAGGTAGTATTTGAATCCCAATCTCTTTTTTCTCTTTTGACTTCAAATCCAGAGCTATTTTCACTATGTAACACTGACCTCATAAAAAACTAAAGTAGCATATTATCAGAACTTTATTCAGTTTATACATATTTATAACATATTTCATATAAATATATATATCTGTATATGTCATATACTATATATTGAAATACACTACATATAATATACATATATAACATATGGTTTTGTGTGCATATGTGTGTGTGTGTGTATTTTTCTTTCAATGAGATTTCATCTTAGGGCTCAGCCTATTTTCAGACCAACTCTTTTATAAGTACGTGTGTGTGTGTGTGTGTATGTGTGTGTGTGTGTGTGTGTATGTGAGATGGGGGTAGGGTAGCAGGCAAGAAAGTAAGTAGATTGGCAAGTAGATCCAGATAGAAGAAAAATCAACCTAAGGAAGTCATGCATTCGAACTAAGAACAATATGGAACAATGGAGTATGGACTGTAGCTAATAAGATAAAATGTATATTTGTAAATTGTTAAGTGTTCTATAAATGCCAGATATGAACAACTCTTTCACAGTAGCAGGGCACTGTGAAAACCAGAATCTATGTAAGAAACTCAGGCCTGTCACATCAGGAACAACAATGAGGCTTGGTACTATTTTAAAAGCTGTGAAAAAATTGTGACACATGGGACTCTCTGAGGCAGAGTAGAAACAACATGAAACCAGCACATTTGCCCCTTTCACCACATTCTGGCCTCCTGGCCAAGAAATGCTGACTGTAGAGAAGAATGGCTAAATATTGGAGAATGTTGGTGTCATGAAAATGACACTGACTGGAATCATAACTCAAAGACTTGGATTCAAGTCCAGCTTTGCCTTTCAGTAGCTGGCAGTCTCTTTTTAGATGATCTCTAAGATTCCTTCTAGCCCTAACACTCTGTGAAACCCCATAATGTCTATCCAATACATTAACTTAGCAGCCTTATGCTGTTCTAATCCATGAGATAGTTTTAAATATAATTTATCTCCTTTAGTGCATGAGTTCTCATAGTAAAACTTTTATTTCCTTATGCTCCCTTCATGCGTCTCCTAAAATAAGTCATCACCAAGGATCACAAACAAATTGTGGAATGAGTGCATTATTACAGTATCTATAATTTATATCAACATTTTCAAGCTTAGTAAAATTTCTAATGCTTGAAATTGACTAGAGCTCATAAGATACATATATTTTCTCATTTTAACAATGTTATCATAGCCTTTAAGAATTGTTGACTCACAAGAAAAAAATTCTCTGGATTAAATCAAGTCTTTAAGTCATTTGTCAGTTATGTTCTTCCTAATAAGCATGCCATGCCAGTGTCCCTTCTCTTGGACTAATTCCACAACCAATGTTTGTTTTTCTCTTTTGAGTTGCATACAGTCCATTTATACCACTCACTTCCTTCTTTGATGTTATTTATCAACTTCTAAGTTATAGCCCCAACTTTCTCAGTTACTTTAGTGCTTGGCTCATGGTCTCCCTTTACAACTCATCAATCCCAGAGATAACAGTGTTAATATTGATGACTTCTCTAATTATGACCAAATAATTCCTCATTTTCCTCAACTCCAATTATGTCCTTCTCATTCCCCTCATTCCCACTTCAGCCACCTTCATAGTCATACCTTAAACCTCAATTTCACTTTCAAGATGTGGAAGTTCCTCATTCCTTTTCTTTAAATATCAGCATTGAATTTTAAGTATTGAACACAATTCAAATGCCTATTCTGTCATGAAACTTTCCTTGATCAATAGAGGCTTGCACCCTTGGACCTCCCATAGCAATTTGCTTTTAACTATGCCCTGATCATGGAAGACTGTGTTTTATTTTTATATGTTTATTTCTTATCCTTCTAGACCATAAACTTTAAGATGACAGAGACTATATATATCTTCCTTAAACTTTGCATCTCCCCTACCATGTAACAATAGATGCTTAATAAGTTTGTTGAATGAATGAGTGGAAGAATAGAATAAATATAAACCCACTTGCTGGGATCTACATAATCTCTTAATAAATTGTGTCTTTTTATGCTACAGTTCCTATTAAAGGCATCAAAGTGTAATGGAAAGTACATCAGACTATATCTCAGTATTGCAAGGAGCACCAGCCTTCTATCTAAGGCTTCTGAACACAGACTGACAGAATGACTTACATCAGGAAGCTAGGCTCTGCTGAATCAATGTGCTGTCCTTATTGAATATCCTTGTTGAATGTGCTTCCTGTGCTATACCTAAGTAAATCTCCTTTTGTAAAACATTTTGTTATTTTTTAAAAGTATATTAGAACTGAAGTAAGGAGACCTACAAAATTCCCAAGCATGTGCTGGAAAGTCACTGAACCTCTCCGAGCTTCAAGGTCTTCTTTAAAACAGGGCTAACAATGCTTTTATCACCTTCCTCAAGGAATTGTTGTGATGATTAAAATACTATTTGTAAAGTGTTTTGTAAACCAAAAGCTCTCTATGGATGTCAGTTGTTAATTGTTTTGTAAAGACTTCAAAATAGTTGAAAGTAAATCCTCTTTTACAAAAAAACAAAAACAAAAGCAAAAAACCCTGCTTTATATTTGAAAGCATAAAAGGACAGCACTTTAAGAGAGTTTAGGAAAAACAGGACATTTTCTTCCACTATGAACAGTGCAATGAATTTGAATATGTTTTCTCATCTGCCCTTTATGAAACAGGTTATGGAAAGAGTCCAGCTTCAGAAATGTATGCATAGAATGACATCATTTAGCCTGATTGCAAATAATCAGTAAAGAAATAATCCTGATCCACAGAACTGATTGAGCTGATTTATATTTATAAGATGCAACCCACATATGTCTTTAAGTACACTCCTACTCCATAGTTTCACTCTTATTTCAATCTTTTATAACATTCTTAAAATATCCTTCCTTGAAATACTCTCTCTATTCGCAAGGATAGTAGGACCATGGGATTTTAGTACTTTACAGGACCTGAAGAATCGTTCAGTACAATCTCTTGATTTTATTGGGAGTGGGATGCCCATTTCCCCCTACTTGTCTATACAGACAATTCTTGTACAATTTACCCACTCCCTCTTCCTTACTACAAAAATGGCAAATTATCAAGAATCTTTAAATATTCAGATTAGCATTACTCACTGTTAGCATGTGCTTATTTGACTGAGATGTCTGCCATGTCTTTTTGTCCTTTTAGAGTATAAAATCTTAGGGTACAGGGTCTTTTTCTCATTAGCTTTGTCACTGAGCCCAGGATAGAAACATGAGCATGTGAAAACTCAAATAAAGGTTATAATAAGTGGCTTGTTACATTTATTCCCAATTACAAATAAGATACTCCCCCCGCCCCAACCAAAGGGGGAAAAAAATCCAAACTCTGTACTACTTCCTCTTGCAATTTTAAAATTTACTAATTAAATGCACTGCGGGTATAGTAGATAGAAAGCAGGCCTTAGAGCCAAGAAGATCTGCTTCATGTCTACCCTTGCAATATAGTAGAGCTATGCACAACTCCCTAAGTAACAGTCATGTTGACAATTTGTATCAATAGAGAGATTTTCCTATATTAATGAAATGGCATATTTGGGCCCCTTCCAATCTTCCCCAAAATGTGCTCATCATGTAATATCTCATGTATCACATGATATGATAGATACTACCTGCTAGATTGAAGTGTACTGTTATAACATAGAACCTGCCCAGGTCCAGACTTATAGAGTTTACCAACAATTCCATTATAACATTTTCCCTACAAATAACTCTTCCCTCTTCTTCACTCCTCTGGAAAATATTAGAAGAGGATTGATTTCACTGCCTCACAAAATTGTTATACTAAATAATTCCCTACAGATTCTAGAGTCAGTGCTTCCAACTAACCACACCCAATCTCAGGCAGCAGCCTAAGTAAAAAGATAGGACTTCACCACCCGATTGTCATCCCAAAGCCAGAGTAAATAGAATGGCCTTCCAGTGTGATTGGAAGGTCAACACTATGGGACTTTCTAATCCCAGCAACTAGAAGTCAATTCCCATACAGAGGACAATCTATGCCAAACCCTCTGAAGTTATAGGGGTGGAAATTTGGGAGGAAGGGAGGGAAACTCCTTTAATAATGTATATTTGCATTGAAGGACATAAAAACACATGTTTAAAATATAGCACATGCCTACTCAAATATGACTATTGAATTTAGAAGGGAAAAAAATATGGATATAAGGAAAGTTGTTGCTCTGTCTAAAGAACATCAGTCTGGGAATAAGTAGATTTGGTTTCTATTCTTGGTTTTGCTGGTAACTAGCAGTGTAGTTTTGAGCAAGTCACTAAACCTCTTAAGGTTTTAGTATCTTCTTTCAAATAAGGACAAGGAACTAGGTGGTGTCCAATCTTCTTTTCAATTCTTAAGAAAAAGCAATTATTCTAAAACTCACAAGGATTTCTTCCAGATCTGAAATGCACAAGGGAGCATATGCTTAATAGAACTGGAGATAGAAAAAATCAACACCTTAAATAAATAGCCAAGTAAATTAGATGTTAGAAAAGAGCTATAACAACAACAAGAAAGTATTGCCCCATGAATTCCATACATTGGATTGGGGAAAGGGTAGCTATTGCTATTGAATAAGGAATATCACTTTGATCTGGGGAGTGAGACCTGCTGTTTTTCTTTAGGTAACCTTACAGACAAGGGAAAATCTTAGTACGTTATGATTGAGGGGAAGTATCCAAATCTTCATTAAAGTGCTAGCAGATTGTCTATCTTCCCTCATAATTCCAAAGATATTTCTCAACTGAAAGCAAACATGTGGGCCCAAAAGTTTATCTATTATAAAAGAAATGCATTCAGTAGTCATCTCAACAACTATTTATCAATTACAGTGCTGAGGGGATTAGGACATGAAGTAGTTAATTGTGGGAAGTGAGTGAACCACCCTGACTCCATCTTGTGACTCAATCTTGGAACTAGCTTAGTTCTATGCAATGGTGGGTCTAATCCAACTTCTATCCTAAGGGAAAACTTTATTCAATTGTGGGAATTGGGAGAAAATTTTACTGCATTATTTGAACCTTGCCCTCCATGGCTGTGAAGTTGTACTACCCCTACCAGCCACTTAGACATCCTTAATTAAGGACCTAGGTTATTCTGACCAGAAACCCAGTCAGATTCAAAGACTGATGCAAGTAATTTTATGACAGTTGTCCAACTCAAGCAACCCACATGCCTTATCTGAAAACTGGCCCCATACTTATCTATCAGTTATTATTTCCATGTTCCTTTGATTGCTTACAGATACTTGAGTGGGACATCTCCTTTTTTGAATTCAGGGAATTTCACCTATACAGTGTCGCCCTCTCAACTTGGAAATTCCCTAATTTTTCATCCAATTAGAATTCAGATCACCTAATGTTGTGTTGCTAACTTTTAATTAATTGACCTTATTTGATTAATTTTTTTAATGTATAAAAGTCTGGCTCCCCCTGTATTCAGGCTCCAGGCCTAAGCTAAGGGAATTTGGTCCTGGTTTGTTGGGCAATTGACATACATTGCTCGATAAATCAATATGCTTTAGAAGACGAAACCTTTGTTTTCCTCATTTAATCTTTTATGTGCCACATTAAGCAGCTACTATATACAAGGCATATAGCAGTGGGGCATAGCAGATATACTGCTAGATTGAACAAAATCAAGAAGAGCTAGGTCCAAATTCTACCTCTGAGATTTCAGTATAAGCATGGATACATCTCTTATTCTTTCTGAGCCTCAGGTAAATTTGGGGTATTGATTCATCATGTTGGCCTTGGTGGAGAGAGAGAGAGACCCTACACCAGGAGTTCCTGTGCAGGCAAAATCACAGGTCCTTAGTTGTATATAGGAAACACAATTGCCATCCTCTTCTTATTCACCTTATCAAAGTCACTTATTAGTCACTATGCATTGGGAAATTGGGAAGAGAAGATTGTATAGTTGTATCTTAGTTCAAACAAATACTTTAAAATGGTTGTAGGTAGACAAATGCATATTCAGTAGGAAGAAATTATGGTTATGTGAGCATAATTCAGTGTTTCATCCTTAATAATTCATAGAGAAGTATAATATAAATAACTTTACCTACCTCCCACACAAAAAATAGATTTTATTTCTGTAAATACACACTTAAACTGTGACTTTGATCTGTCTGTTCCACTGAGAACATTCAAAAGTTTCAACAATTCTTTGGAGAATCTGTAGTCAATAAACATTTATCAAGGGTCTACTGTGCACCAGGAACTGTGCTAAGAGTTAAGAACACAAAAAGAGGCAAAAGACAGTCAGTCGCTCAAGGAGCTCACAATCCAATGGAGAATATAGAGAACTTTACATTTTGGCTAATGGAAATACTCCCAAAGAGATTCTTTCAATCTGGAAGGCCTTATTTTCCCAATAAGATACAGAGGACCTTGCCTCACAAATAAATAAAATTAGGCTGATGGAGGTTAAGCAACTTGCTCAAGCTCCCATAGGCAGAGCCAAGATTTAATTATACATAATAGAACAGAACTTCCTTACAAGTACTCTTTAATTGCACCTAGCACAGTGCCTGGAAAATAAAAAGTACTTATTAAATGTTTGCTGAATTTAATTTAATCTAATTGATGGCATAAGAATGGCCTGAATCTGAAATTCACAAAGTATTTCTAAAAACTAGCTTGCAGAAATGTTCATTATTAAGGAGATACACACAGAGACAGGGTTGTTAAGCTGCATCAAACTGCTACTCTTTTCCATTCCCCATTTTCCAGCCCTTTTCTCCTCTTCTCCCATCAGAGGTGAACATGGGTCAGCAAACAAAGAGGTCTCAAAGTCCCTTCTCTAGTAAATAAGAGAACAATGACACCTGACACTTGCCTATACCTTTAAGGTTTACAGACATATTCTATGCACTCTCATTAAAAAATAATTCCCATTTGTATGGTTCTGTAATGTTTATAAAGCAATTCCTTCACTCATGTGTAGGGTAGGTAATGAAAGTATTATTCCTCCCATTTCATAGATGAGGAAAATAAGGCTTTGAGAAGCTAAATGATTTGTCCACAATCACACATCTATTAAGAGGATTTGAATCCAGGAATCCATATTCCAAGTCCCACACTTTATCTACTATACCACTACGATTTTCCTTTGAGCCTTATGATAACCCTGTGAGGTAGACAGTCTTGGTATTGCCATTCCCATTTTTGTTAATCCCAGTGAGTGGTCATTCAGCTTTTGCCTAAAGCCTCTAGGGACAGAGAACACACTATTTCTTGGGGCATCCCCTTCCACTTTTGAAGACCTGTAATTGTTAGGAAGGTTTCTTCTGTTGAGCTAAAATCTACCTTTTGACTACTTCTACCAATTAATCTTAGTTCTACCCACAGGGTCAAACAAAACAATCCAATTCTTCTTCCTTAGGACAACACTTAAAATACTTAGAGATTACTATCATGCCCCCATCAAATCTCTGTTCTCCAGACTAAGCAGCTACAATTACTTCAATTTATCCTCACACACCATGAGCCTGAGGTTCTATACCATCCTAGGTGCCTTCTTTGGACATTTTCTGGCTTCTCAATACCCTTCCTAAAAAATGGTGCCCAGAACTGAACTTGACACTACTCCCAATCAATCGATAAGCGTTTGCTGTGTCAACTATTGCCAGATATTATGCTAAATGCTTAGTAAAGTTAAGAGAGCCCCTGCCCTCAAGATCTTGTATTGTATTGGGTGTATACAACATATTCACATCTAAGTGATATATGCAAAATACATATAATAATAATAATAATGTATACTATAATGTTTAATAATGATATATAAAACTTGTATAATAAAATAAAGGAACTTATTCAAAGATATTTACAAAATAAATGCATTAATATTTAGACACAGGTTCCACTGCTAGATAGATAACCTATGGATATTAAAAATAGAAAGATCAATATACAATAAAATGTAAGAGCAGCATTTTTGTAGCAGCAAAAAACTGGACATAAAGGATAAGCTTATAACTGGAATTAACTGAATGAATTGTGGGACATGGATCTAATGGAATATTATTATAAGAAACAAGGAATGTGAATGATTCAGAGAAGCATGGGAAATCAAACTAAAGAACGCAAAATGAAGCTTTAAAAATAAGGAAGACAATATATACAGCAGTGCAAATTGAAAGAACAACTAAAAACTAAATTGAATATAACAAGAATGATCAAGCCTGACGCTACAGAAGAAATGAAAAATATATACTACCTTCTTTTCTTTTCTGAGAAGGAAGACTATGAGAGTAAAGTATCACATTTACTGCAAGACCAGGCTAACGTGTTGGTTAGTTTTGCTGATCTGTATTGTTTTTTCCTCTTTTTCATTATTTCTTCTTAAAGGGGATCAAATAGTGGGAATATATTTAAAAATAAAAATATTACAAAAAAGGTATCAATAAGGTTAAAAGTAAATAAACACAATAGTGATCTCATAATAACTGGAGGAATCAAGAAAGGACTTGGAAAGTGTTGTACTAGAGCTAATAATAGCAATAACAATAATTATTATTAGCACTTACATACACTTAATTTGCAAAGTGCTTTACCACTATTATCTCATTTTACCCTCACTACAACTCTGAGTGGTAAAATGCTATTATTATTCTTATTTTACTTATGAGGAAACTGAGGCAGAGGTTAAGTGACTTGCCCAGGGTATTACAGCTAGTAAGTGGCTAAGACTAGACCAATCTGAGGTCTTTCTGACTCTGGATCCATTCACTGTGCTATCTACCTAACTGACCCTTAAAGTAAGGGATTTTTAACATGAGATTCATTGCCCTGGATGACATTTACTGTGATTCAATTTTATCTTGCCCTATTCAGCATATGCTAGCACAGCAGTCTGGGTGGAAGTACAAAGACTCAGGCATAGGTTTTCTGATTCCAAATCCATGGATCTTTCCATTTACTTGCAGAGGCCTCAACCCTGAAACCCTAAGGTCAGAGATGCCAAATCTTGCGTCAGAAGTGAGATTCCCTAGTTTACTTTCACTAATAATAGAAGACTTATGGCAAGTAAATGCAACCAGAATACTAATAAAGAACTCTCTGCTTCCTACTTTTTCTCACAAGTGCATTAAGTATATGTTTTGTCATCTCCCTATCCAGGTAACATTTCTATTTCCAAAATTATTTATTTCAACATGAAAAATGAAATTTTGCCCAACCAACGAATGGTGATTTTGAAGCATGCATGCAGATGTGGCTCCATTCACACCTTCTTCTTTCTTCTTGTTCCATAATCACAGTAAAGGGAATGCAAAATGGAATTGGAATTTTCATGAATGTGAGGGCTGGAGCTGATTTTTGGAAAAGATGGAACTAATTGTGTTTTCACTGTAAAGCTTCCAAGAGACCTTTGCCTGACAGGTGCTCTAATGTTACAAAATAAATAGAGGTGGCAATATATGGTTACTTGGTCAGCACAGAAATAACTGGCTAACTTTAAAAGATCTTGAAGCTTTCTTTGAGATTCTTCACTTTTGCAATTATTTCTAGCTTTAACCTTGGTTGCTAAAGAGAAAAAGAGAAATGAAACAATCCCTGTCCTCAAAAAGCTTATATTCTTATGGGAGGGCACAATATACACAGATAAAAAGCACCAAATTTATATAAATTGGGAGAAGAGGAGAGGAGGGGAGGGGAGAGGAAGGAAGGAGAAATAGAGAGAGAGAGAGAGAGAGAGAGAGAGAGAGAGAGAGAGAGAGAGAGAGAGAATTGGGAAGACCAAGAAAGACCTCATAGAGGAGATACACTTGAACTATGGTTTGTTGAAAGCTAGAAATTCTAACAAGATGGTGGAGTAAAAATAATCCAAGAAAATTGTGAAAAGAAATTTATCCAATTGGAAAAAGAGGTACAATATCTTAAGGAAGAAAATAACTCCTTGAAAATTAGAATGGGGCAAGTGGAATTGAATGACATCATAAGACACCAGGAAATTCTGAAATGACTTTCAAATATAGAGGAAGTCTCTGTCTAAAGAAAATATTCAATGTGGGTGTGTTCATAATGGCAACCCCCAATTCATACTCAATATACTGCCATAATAGAGGAAGGAAAAGGAAATGTATTATTTATATTCATCGGATAGACAACTTTTTAAAAAGACACCTCAAGTAACAGATGAGAGAGTTGCAGATGAGTAAGACAACTGTTTAGGTCACATACTGCTGCTAAGCCCGGGAACAGGAGCTAAATTGTAACATCTTTCAAAGAGTTCTCCTGGGGTCCATATGTGTAGACTGCTAAAGCTGTTAACGTACCCAATTAGGTTTTAATTTATCTTAGTTTCCTCAACACTGCCATTAAAAGTCACACCATAGAACCGTTAAACCTTAACATTACCAGGCTCACAGTTTTGTCAGGTGTTGACCAGTGAGTTTAACTATATACAAGCTGCAAAAACTGGACCTTAATCCAAGCTAAAAAGAAAAAAAAAGTTTAAATGGGTCAGGAACATTTACCCCAGCCATCTGTTTGACGTATAACGTGAGGATATTCAAAAGTCTCTTAGCAAAACAAATAAAGGCTTCCACATTCCCAAGGACAGAAACCATTTCATCCACTCATACAGTCCTTTCAAGAATGTAGTATTTTGGCAGGACATGGATGTCAGGAAAGAAACAACCAATGAGATTTATAGTGGCTAATTTATGTCTGTGGCCGTTAAGACATGTTCCTGGGTAGTCATACTCACAACGGGCAGTATTTTCCTTCCTGCACATTCTTATTGTTTCAGTTTATTACAGCAGTCCGCCTTGTGAGGTCATTTATTGCTTAGCACGAAGGTACAGCTGACCCATTTATTACAGGGAGACATCAACACCTTGAGTGAGATCACTTATTTCCCTTTGGATGTGCATACTGTAGGTGATGAAATCATGTATTTATCTACAACTTATTAGATTCATTTGATTGACTAGGGATCAATTTTTGTTTAACCAACTGTGCTGGTTACTGGGTAGGAAGTTTCTTGGTACACCACTGTGATGTTTCAAAACAGCAGTTAAAATAATTATCCTAATATGGGACCACTGGGTAGTTCTCAAACACATGTTGGAGGCCATAAGAAGACAGCATTTGGAACCAAAAATATCAAACACATGGAAAAGTCATTGGGCTCTAAAGGCTGCTGTAGTTTCTTTATGAATTAGGAATGATACAGTAAATGTTTGGGATAGCTCAGGCCACCAGTAGGTCTTTCCTGCCATCAGTGAACTTGCGACCTTATTTCCTTAGAGGGCTATTAAAATGAAGTCAGAGGGCAGAAGAGTTATTTTCAAGTACCATTTTGACTTGTGTGGTCTAGAGAGCTAACAGATTTATCCATACGATGGACAATGTAAGGAAGGTTAAAAGAAGCAGCTGGTTAATTGAAGGTTCAGCTCAAAACACAGAACTCACCAAAAGAAATTGAAGAATCTTTTGACTTGGCTGTGGCAAACCTCGACCATCTCAGGTAGCAGCCATTTCATCTTGTCAAGAACAAACAAGTTGGCACAATAGTCTCTAGCAGAGTACTGAAATGGATGACTTTGGATGGCAGAATCCTTTACTCTTGAGCAGGGAGAATGATAGAAACTGTGTATTTGTCCCTTGGGTAAGGGTGAGAGGACAGAGAGACCAGCTGTGTTGCTCTACGGCAAACTTTCTGACCTTTCTGGGAGTCAGGCATTGATAAATCTGAAAGGGAATCATGTCCAGATTTCTTAACCTGAAAGAAAAGATGACTTCTCTGACACAAGGGCCTGGGAGGTGATGGGAAGGGCATCAACTTAAGGGAAGGGCATCAACTTAAAGGAAGGACAGAGAATTTAAGGAAAAGAAAGAACATTTTATGAAGCAAAAAGAAAAGATTTTTTTTTAGGTCCACTGCACTTTGTATAAATCTCCAATGGAATTCTTCATAATATTCACCTATTTATAAAAAAAAATCAATGTGAACATTATATTCCTTATGGTATATGAAGGTCATTCTTCTTAGAATGCATACAAAAGTGACAGGGATGTTGGCTCCTTACCGTTTAAATGGACAAAAATTAAGATTTAGAGTTCCACAAGTCCAATCTACAACTTACAAAAATGACTTTTTGATAGTCTGAAAATACATAGTTGTGAAATAGTTTCATCTTATCATCAAGGTAGAAGGCAATGGGAAAAGTATGCCCCATACTGTTTTATTTATATCCCTTTTCCTATTTCCTTTCTACCTTGTCTTCCAGAACTACCCCCCTATTCACCAAAGAGAGAGTTATTTTAGGTTTGCTGACATGGAACTAAATCAAGAGGACAACTTCCTTTTAGCTACTTCTAATTTCTTTAAGATTTTAGACTGTACAGTCACACCATCTAGTCCCCCATCCATTTATTCATATACATTATTTCACCATACAACATTGGTATGATCCCATTCATTTTCCCAGCATGACTTAAAAGTCAAGAAGACTTGGATCAAATCCCTTCTTAAAACACTAGATAACACAACCCTGGACAAATCAATTAGCCTCTGTGAGTCTCAGTTTCCATATCTTTAAAATGGGCATAAATATAGCTAAATATATAATAGTTGGTGTTTATATTGCACTTTAATGTTTACTAAGGCTTTACAAGTTAATTCAGTTAATTCTCACAACAACCCTGTGAGGTAGGTGCTATTATTGCCCCATTTTATAGATGAAAAAAGTGAGATACAGACAGCTTAAGTGATTTGCCTAGTGTCACACAAATGTCTGAGACAGGATTAAAACTCGGGTCTTCCTGACACAGTCCCACACTCTATCTACTGTGCTACCCAGATTCTCTAAATCCTTATAGGTTTGGAGTGAGAATAAAAGAGAAGATATATTGAAAGCCCTTTGCTAATTTTAAAACTCTTATTTTGTTGGTTATTATTCTCCTTTAGGGAACAGGGTCAGGAGGTAGGCTTGGAGTCAGGAAGACTTGAGTTCAAATCCAACCTCAGACATTTACTAGCTTTGTGACCCTGGCCAAGTGACTTTGCCTTTGTTTCGGTTTCTTCAACTGAAAAATGGGGCTAATAACAGATATGCTCCCAGTTTCTATCCCCAATTTACTTTAGGTTACACATTGATTCCTAGTAATTGCATAAAATCTCTAAAGTGATCAGGTAATGCATGAAGTAGGGGGTTCTTGATGTTTGTTGTTTCTGGCTTGAGGAAATCCCAAATAACTGAATAGGCAGAACTCATTAGAAAGAACTAATAAATTTCTTATGTGACTATAAACAAGAGTCAGGAACCGTCTGGGGTTTTAAGGATATATTAGATCCATCATGACCTTAGCATTCATCAGTTGAAAAACTTAATGCTGAAGAAACCCTTTTGAAATGGCTGTATTAAAGGACAGGTTTAACAACTAACCCGTAGGCAAATCACATGACACCAAACTTTGATATGTAAGTTTATATTTCAGGAGGCAGATTATCATCATTTAGGGAGGAAAGGGACCTAGGAAGTCATCTGGCCCCACCCTCTGACTTTACAGAGGAGAGAACAGACGGCCAAAGAGAATTATCTTTCCAAAGGTTACAACATAGTAAATGGCAGAGCCAGGACTGGAATCCAGATCTTCTGAATGCAAAACTAGCCTTATTTCCAAACCACTTGTAATATCCCCCAAACTAGATCATGTGATTACTATCATAAGCCATGTTATAATTAAATTCTAGCATAGACAAATTCTACTTTTTGTGATTTTTGCTTGGCATAAAAGTTTGTTTTTTTTTTCTTTACAAGAAATACCAAGAATGACAAGAAGAAAATTATACTTTTGAAGAGAATGTCTAACAGGTTTTAATATAGTAATCTCTGTAACTGTCACTTTCTTTTCTAGTTTCTTGGTTTTCAACTCAGGCTGTATCCTATAAAATACTGTAAAGACAAAGGTGATATTGATTCCAAAAGTATATGAAATCTACAGTCTTGATTCATAAAAAATAAATAGGAATACTCATAGAAGAGGGGGAAAAAGAAATGTAAGTAGGAATTTTTGCACAGGAGTCAAGCACTACAAACTATGTCCATGACAAGCACCATGAAAGACATTCTCAACTGAGGGGAAAAGGAGACAGAGACCCAGAGGCACTGGGATAAAGCCTCTCCTGGAGATGATGACGGGTGAGCTTACCCAGGGAAAGGAGGGCAGACAGTTTACTCCAGCATACCACCTGATAAATTAATATGTTTATTAGTTATTCTTGGTAAGTGCTGGCAAGGGACTATAAGTACTCTCCGTACCTTCTAATCTCAGTTCCTTGAGGCGAAGTCTTGGTTTTTCTTGTTCAGTCATTCAATCGTGTCCAATTCTTCATAACCACATATAGGGTTTTCCTGGCAATGATACAGAGTAGTTTGTTATTTCCTTCGCCAGTGTATTAGGCAAACAGAGGTTAGGTGACTTGCCCAGAGTCAAAGAGCTATTGACATATGGTCATTAAACTATTTTAGTTCTTAGTTCTTATCATGATCTGCTTTACATGGAAAGTAGTCTCAGGTCTTTACTTTTACACATATAAGAAGCAACTTCCCTACATCAGTCTCTTTTGTTCTACACAAATAACAAGAGTTGGACTGGTTATACAGCCCTGAAAAAGATAATAACCTTTGTGCCATCTTTGCCCATCAATAAATCATAGTCTGGTCTTCATTACCTCTCTACATAAGTATTTAAATAACAATTATTTTAATGTATTATATGTGGAAATAAATGTTTGGACATTGTTAAACACATGTTTAAATGTGTGTTTGGATATTCATTTTCACATCTCGCTTTTCATTTTATCATTGCAAAGTATTTTGGGGTTGTTGTTTTTTTTTTTTTTGCTTTTTTGGAGGGCAATTGGAGTTAAGTGACTTGCCCAAAGTCACACAGCTAGTAAGTGTGTCAAGTGTCTGAGGCAGATTTGAACTCAGGTCCTCCTGACTCCAGGGCCAGTGCTCTATTCACTGCACCACCTAACTGCCCCAACTGCAAAATATTTTAAAGAAGTATTACCACATACTGATTTAGGACAAAAAAACCTTTTTCAAAATCATTACATTGCATTGAAGATGTAGAGACACAGAACATTGAAGTTAATTACCAAAGTCACATGAAAGTAAAAATAACAGCATAATAATGCTATTTTTGATATATGCTATGAATATCATGCTATTTGTTGATATCTATCAAGCTATCAATAATGCTATTCATAAAAATAATAATAAAGCATGAAATCCAAGTCTTTGCCTTCTCTTCTCACCTAGCTATTGGCCTTTTCACACAAGCCAGTGTCACACTCTGGATATTGTGGTACAATGTGCCGAGCAGCAATGTGTTGATACAAAGTGTTGAACAAATGGTTATTATATAGATTCATTTATGGAAACAGATGGGTAAATGATGATAATTCAAGATAAGGGAATCACACCACCAAAAATTAAAGAAGGCTTATCATTAATGAGCTACGCTTAAGTGATTGGGGTAGATTATTCAATGAAAGAGCAGAAACTGAGCAGCACATCGCTGTTGACTTCAAAGATATAGCAGATATCAAATGCCTAGCACAATATGACCTAGTGACCACAATTATACATCAGAATCTCACTGTCTTTCATTGACAGACAGACAACACATGCCTATAATACAAACACAGAACTCAGTATGTCCTTGAGAACTCAACTAATAAACTGTACTGAAATAGGACTGTCTGTCGCCTATAAGTGACCAACCATAACAACATTCCATTAAAAACTTAGGAACAATGAGTTTGATACATATCACCCTAGCAAATACTCATAATCTCTAAGTTGTATATAAAAAGCTTTCCAAATATAGAGATTTCGTAGAGAAGAACAAAAGCATATGGGATCAGAAATACATGTCCCTGCTGCGCCACTAGTTATGAGATTTGTAAGGAGAATGCTATTGAAGTTGAATTTACACCCTAATAATATTGTTTTACTATAAAAAGTAGTTACTAAGCTTTCCTGTGTAATAATACACAGAATATTAAATATAAAAATGATAGCAGAGGAATAAGCTGTCCTAGAAATATTTCTATCTGAGCAGCATCAAATAAGATGAAAAACAATAAAAATAATAACCATTTATAAAACACTATTCGGTTCTGCAAAATACAAATACACATTATGTCCATTTGACCCTATGTGGCAGCTACTACTATTATTCCCATTTTTGAGATGAAGAAGCCGAGACTCAGAGAGGTCAAGTCATAGAACTAGTGAGCATCACAGGATGGTTGTTCCAACAGATCATAGCTTACTCCTTCACAACCATTGCTATTCGTTCTTGAAATACAACCTGTAAGGGGTGGTTAGATGGTGCAGTGAATAGAGCAATGGCCCTGGAGTCAGAAGGACCTGAGTTCAAATCTGGCCTCAGACACTTGACACACTTACTAGCTGTGTGACTTTGGGCAAGTTGCTTAACCTTAATTGCCCTCTATAAAAAAAAAAATACAACCTGTAATTCCATCTTTAAAAATGAAGGATCCAGGTACTAATTTAGGAAAGTATACCTAGATACCTAGAAAATATCATACCTCTTTTCTCATACGTTGCATAACCTGCTTTAGTGGACTGCATTTCTGGTGAGAATGTTGCCATTTTGTAAACACCAGGCTGCTGGTGTGTGATGTCATGACCCAGATGTTCAGATGCCTTTGGAGGATAATTCTTCTGGAAATCTGGTGATCAGAGAGAATTGGAGTTAACACAAGATAGTATCAGACTAACTGCACCTGGCCGCAGGAGCCCACCAAGGCAATCTCTATTCCCCAGACCTTAGATATCCTAATGAATGAGTCTGGAGCTCAGCAGTTGCAGGAAGGAACCCAAGCATGAAAGTCAATAACAAAAGGCACAGGTTTCATTTCTCATCACATTCCCAAAGGCACCAGACACGTGGTCCTCTTCTGACCACAGTCCCAACACCTAAGGTGGATCTTGTGAAGCACCACCCAACTACTTTCAGCTGTTCTCCTGTGATGAAATGTTTCAGACATATGGTCACAAAGATTAATATCTGTGCAGACCATTCCCAAAATAGCTCAGGAATGGCTTGGGAACACATGGCATGAGAGGAATAAAAATTCTGGGGCCAGTTTTTCCTCCAGCGTGAATCTCCTTTGCACACCTGGGCTTCCCTATGAAGTCAGCAGAAGAAGTCCTTAAAAGGCTAAGTTGTGGATCACCAAACACAGTTTTCAGAAAGGAAAAACTTCAAAGATTTCAAAAGGAAGATCTACATAGAAGTGCTCCTGGCAGTCTGGCGTATAGGCCTCAGCAACTGATTTCAAGTAAAAAAAATACAGTTTTTTTCATCATGGCTCTGTTTCTTACAAGCACTGATCCTCAGGTTCTTTTTTAAACCAGTAAAATGTGATCATTAGAGGTGGCTAGGTGGCTCAGTGAATAGAGCACCAGCCCTGGAGTCAGGAGGACCTGAGTTCAAATTCGACCTCAGACACTTAACAGCCATGTGACCTCAGGAAAGTCATTTAACCTCAATTACCCTGCCTTCCCCACTCCAAAGAGCAAAAAAAAAGAAGAGAAGAAAAGAGAAGAGAAGAGAATGTGATCATTGAATTTTGTTGATCTCTAAGGTTCCTTCTAGCTCTAAATCCTATGATCTCCACCATAATTCAGAGACTGCTTGATCACTGTTTATGCCTATGTTCTTAGAGTTTCCTCATGAAGAAAGATTAGTAAAATAGCATAGCCCTTTCCAGGGTCTCTCCCACCCCCAGGGTATTCATATAGAAGCACTGATTCCCCAAAGTCTACTTTGTCCGTTTCTGTGTCTTTAAATCATGATTTATTCAGAGGTTCTGTGAAATTTACCTCAGGGTGATCTTTTAGGGGGAAAAATATAATACATATGAAGTGGGGGCCCATCAGGCTGCCTTTGCAAATGGCTTGCAGAAGTTTCACACACTCTTGCTTCTCCAAGAACACTGCTTTTCAATGGTTTCAATTGTGGTTAGAAAACATGTGCCTTGTGTTTTGCAAAAGCAACACACCAGAGTCTATTGATAAGTCTGAGGTGGCATTTCCAACTTAGACTTTGGCAGTCAAATAGTTATCACTCCAGGATAAAAATTCTTTCAAAACCAAGACAGTGTATGTGGGATTCAAACACAGAATTCCCCCCCCCCAAAAAAAGAAAGAGGGGAAATATGGTAAAATTGATTTGAGATGGGAAAATTATCATTTTTGAAAATTAACCAATTGTGAGTACTTTTCAGGAAGAAAACTTTCTATTTAACTACTTCACAAAGTTATTGCAAAACCATGCTAGGGAATATTGCTACATATTCTAATTGTAATAATTGCTATTATTATTATTATTATTATAGCTAGCATTTATATAGAGCTTTTTCAATTGACTTGCACAACTGTGAGAGATAGATGCTATTATTATCCCCATTTTACTTATGAGGAAACTGAGGCAGATAGAGGTGAAGTGACTTGTCCAGGGTCATACAGCTAGGCAGTATCTAAGATAGGATTTGAACTCAGTTCATCCTGACTCCTGGTCTAGCATTCTCTCCACTGAACCTGCAGATGCAAGTAAAATTAGGGAGTCATCTGTTTTATTCTAATAGCATTCACAAAGAAGCAGCTCTGTCTCTGAATTTTCCAACTACAGTGGTTTATGATCCAAAACTCTTTGTTACATTATATCATCATTATGACATCAATTTGAATATCACTTAAATGCAAAGCTTCCCAGTTTGTATTAAATAAAATGAAGGGAAGTCACAGATTTTGAGCTAATGTAGACTACAGCAAGCCATAATAACTTTCTCACTGGCAATGTCACTACCTGGATGTTATCTCCCTTTGTAAAGAAGTTTGGCGTTTAAAGCCTGCCATGATCCAGCTCTATCCTACCTTCCCAGGCTTATTTTATATGGCTCTCCTTTAAGACCTCCATAGTCAGCTAAAATGACCCAGTTACTGTTCTTCAAAATCTACTTTTTACTTCCCACATCAGTGACTTTCTTCAAGCTATTATTGATTTCCTGGAATGGATTCCCTCCTTACCATCAGTTTATGCAACTTCTCCAGTGGGAACTCTTTCTAAATTCCCTTAGTTGCTAGTGTCTGCTCCCTTCTAAAACAATTATGTTTACCTGTTTTAATCTCTAGTAGCATATAAACTCCTTGAGGTTAAAGGCTAGTCTCTAATTTTGTCCCTGTATTTGCAGGACATAATATAGTGCTTTGCACATGATAGGTATTTAAGAAATGCTTGGTAGATGGGAAGGGATGGGATGGAATGGAATGGGATGAGATGGGAGGGGACTGGATGGGATAGGATGAGATGGGATGGGAGGAGATATCTTAGTCTTTTCTATGGAACCCTTCTGACAAATGGTGAATGTGCCTCAGGATGAGTCTACCTCCCAACACTTACAATAACACAATCTGTGGAATGGTAGGGTCAACACACCCACACATTCCAGGAGTCTAGGGACAGATCTTGCAGCACATATGTTACCCACCATGACTTTAAGGGGTTTGGTGACAAACTAAGTAAAATTCTTTTGAAGTACTCAGAAAACTAGCCAAACACAGAATCCTTAAAGATCTACCCTAAACCTGTTCCATCAGTGTCAGTACTTGAGTTAACCCAATTTCTCAAAGGTCCCAACTATGTCCTTTGTGTGATTTCTACACTGGGTATAAAAAGGGCAGTTCTGATCTCCATTCTATGACCGAACTTTTTGATTTGGGAATTAAGCCTTAGACAACATCCTCCACTTTAAATCTCTCAGGTTCCCATAAGACTGTATAATCTGATTTCAGCTGAAATAATGAAAGGTTGGGAAATCCTTAAGAGGCACCTTTCTTCTGAAGCCAGGAAAAAAAGAAGTGTCGACAGAGAGCAGATCTCTTAAGCCCATGGTGAGTGGAAGGTTTTGCTTTTTTTTTTTTTAATCCTCTCTGTTATTTCATTCACAAAGAACACACAGAAGAACAAGAGAGATTTAGGATTTGAAACAATGTCATTCACAACCCTCTAAGAAGGATTCTGTATAAAAACTATTTGTTTTTCAAAAACCTAACCAACCATATTCCTCAGTGGTTTGGACCTGTCTATTTCAGCTACCTGCAATGTATTGCTTTCATGCAACAAGAAAATTATCTAAATTTAAATTATCTAAATTTTCTGATGAAATTTATTTTTGCTAAGAAAATGCTCACTTACAAGGATGTTTGCAAAAATGAGCATCCTTGCTGGAAAAAAAAGATGAGAAATTCCCTTCTCATCTCTTTATTAAAAAAAAGTTAAAATACGATTGTGTATAGACAATGACAAAATCCCTAGATCTGAATTAATTGAAATCTGACCTTAGATGAAAGATACAAATTAGTCCTTCTCTAGATTCCCTTCTGAAGTTATTAGTAGTTAATTTATCAAGTATTATACATATGAGGCAGCTGTTGGTACAATGGATACAGTGCTGGGCCTGGAGTCAGAAAGACCTGAGTTCAAATCTGAATTCAGATATTTACTAGTTTTGTGACCTAGGGCAAGCCATTTAACCCTGTTGGCCTCAGTCATCTCATCTGTAAAATGAGCTGGAGAAGGAAATGGCAAATCACTCCAGTATCTTTGCCAAGAAAACCCAAAATGGGATCACAAAGGGTTAGACACAACTGAACAACAACAATATGCTATCTTCAAAGAAATTATTTGACATGCAGGTATGCATCTTAGTAACATAAATGTAACACCTACACCCCTGAGTATTGCATCCAGATTAAAAATCTTGCTTTAGTCAGCAGATAAACTCCACAAATCAGTGGATCTTAATTACTGAACAAAAATATATGCGTGTGTGTGTGTGTGTGTGTGTGTGTGTGTGTGTGTGTGTATTTCCCCCTGGCAGCTAGGTGATATAGCAAGTTGAAGGCTAAAATTGGAGACAAGGAAGATCTGAGTTCCAATCTTACCTCACAGATACTTTCTAGGGATATGTCCCTAAACAAGTTATTTAACTTTGCCGGTGTCAGTTTCCTCAGATATAAAATGGGAATCATAATAATAGTGCCTACCTCACAGTTTTGAAAACCTTGAACCAAATACAAGTGCTAGGAGTTAATAGTAGTAGTGCAGTAATAGTAGTGGTAATAGTGGTGGTGGTGGTGGTAGTAGTAGTAATAGCAGTGGTGGTGGTGATGGTAGTAGTAGTAGTAGTAGTAAGTAATAGTGGTGGTGGTGGTGGTAGTGGTGATAGCAGTAGTAGCAGTAGTAGTAGTAGTAGTAGTAGTAGTAGTAGTAGTAGTAATAGTGGTGGTGGTGGTAGTGGTGGTAGCAGTAGTAGTAGTAGTAGTAGTAATAGTAGTGGGGGGTAGTAGTAGTAGTAGTAAGTAATAGTAGTGGTGGTGGTGGTGGTAGTGGTGGTAGTAGTAGTACTAATAGTGGTAGTAGTAGCAGCAGCAGCAGCAGCAATAGTCATAATAGTAGTAGTACCCTGTTAGCTATGATATACAATTTCTTCAGCAGTAGCAACTCTTGTTATCAGCAATATAACAGAGAAATGAGACAGGTAGATACATTGTACTCTTCAGACCCATTCATAGTGTTTCCCTGCCCTCGCTTCATAGCTCTTCAGAGCTGATCGATTCTAACTACATTTTTCCTAGAAATGAGTGGAAGGTGAAGATGCCTAGGATGATGAGGAAAGCTCTGCAGACTGACTGACCCAAAGGCCCACATTTCTGTTCCAGGCCTACCATTCCAGAAATGTCTCCATAACCATCCAAAACCATTCCTACTCTCAGGAAGTACAGGGTGTTCCTAAAGTTTGGACACATAGGAAATCTCATTAACTATGCATATTTTCAAGAAAAGAAATGAATGAAATTTTCAACAACATTTTACTTAATTAGCATAAATGAGATTTCATAGGAAGACAGGAGACACATGGGAAATCTCATTAATTAATTTAATTTAATCTCATTAATATGGAAAATAGTCCCCAATAGCTAATGAAAGCTTTTATTCCATATGAAATTGTCGTGGTTAAAATTTATGCTAATTAAATAAAATGTTGTTGAAAATTTCATTCATTCCATTTCTTGAAAATATGCATAGTTAATGAGATTTCTTATGTGTCCAGACTTTAGGGACATGTTGTAGAATGCACATGATAAATGTTTCTATAATCTACAAAGCATAGACAAGGTAACCTTGGGAGAGAAACACTACACCTTTGACTGAATCCAAACTTAAGGTCCTCTTTGGTCTTCTCAGTTATTGGTCTTAGTGTAGGGGTGGGGGACCCGTGGCCTTGAGACCATGTGTGATCCTCTAGGTCCTCAAGTGCAGCCTTTTGACTGAATCCAAACTTCATAGAACAAATCCCCTTAATAAAAGGAATGTGTGTCCATTTGTGTATATGGGTATTGCTTTTCTGCAATTCAATTTTATCCGGCAACATATCTCTTAAAAAAGTACACATGCCTTAAACATTTCCACCCTGAATCCATGAGGGCCTTCTGAAGTTAGAGAAACAGGAGGGAAAAGTCACAAGGTGATTAGGATTATTCATTGAGCTGCTTCCATGCTAAATCAGTCATTAAGCTTTTGGGGCTGGATGGAAAAACCCTTTAATCCTCAGGTGCGCTGTTAAGCCTATAAATTGCATGATTGCTAGGACATTTTATATTACAGTTGCAGCAGCTCCCTGGTATGTGCAAAAACATTTTCCAAAAGAAGTCATAGAAAACTTTAAAATATACTCTTCTCAGCACCATGCATTGTCCAGAAAGAAAGAGCAAAACTTTCTGACTTATGAAAAAATTCCTTCCCAAGGTTCTGCTGACTCAAAATTTACTCCAATCCTTTATGATGTCACTAGAATCCCTTGATGGAACTGGCACTCTGTAACTTATAGCTACCAATTATCCCTATTTCGTCTATATGACCTTTATACCTTATTAATGTAGAGAACGGGTTGGTGGTTTTGGTTTGCAATTATATGAAGTTGAATAGGGAAAAAAAGGAAAAGGAAAAAGATTGGTTCCAGTTTGCAGTGATTATCCTATCCTTCTGGAAAGGAAAGCTTCTATATTACTCAAAGAAATCTGAGCTGTGCTTTGGAAATTGGGACTTTGCATTTTGGAAACCAATTTGAATTATGCAAATACAATGACTAAGATGCCCATACCCTTGGAATCAGAGATTCTATTACTGGGCTTATATCCCAAGAAAGCCATTGAAAAGGGGGAAAAAAAGTCTCCATATACCCTTAAATATTTATTGTGACACTTTTTGTGATGGGAAAAATTGTAAACAAAATAGCTACTCATCAATTAGGGAATGACAAAAACAAAAACAAAAAACTGTGGCAAATGAATATAATGGAATATTACTGTGTTGGAAGGAATTATGCATATGATGAATAGAGAAGCATAGGAAGATTTATATGAACTGATACAGAGCAAAGAAGAGCTAAGAAAGCAATACACACAGTGACTACAGCAATGCAAATGAAAATAAGAACTAAACATCAAAAACTGCTAAGTAATTGTAACAAAATTATAATCAAGAAGGATTGGAATGAAGGGACATAAGGAGAATACTGCCCCCCAACACATTTTTTCACGGAAGTGGGAGGTACATAATTGCAACATATTACTCATTTCTGTACTCTTTCAATGTCTTGATTAGTTGTGATGAATTTTTTTCTCTCTAAAATATACTATTTGTTAAATGGAATGGCTCTGTGGAAGACGAAGAATGGACATATTTGGGATAACTATGATGATATAATAAACAGAAGATATCAATAAAAACTTATTTTAAAAATAAAGAAAATTGAAGTTCAGAAGTGATCTCTATTACTCTTCATGCATGTATCTAAAAGCAAATCTTTATCATTGAGATACTAAAATGGAAGGGTACCATATTTAAGGCACAGCTCATATTATTTCCTCTCCATGGAACCTTCATGACTACTTCAATGTTCAATTATTTCTCCCTTCTCTGAACTCCTAGTGAACTGACAGTATGCACCCTACCACTTAACACTGAATTGCATGATTCTTCTGTTAATATCTGCTTCACTATAAGTATCTTCAGAGCAAAGGCTTTATCTGTATCTCTCCTTTATGTTACACAGCACACATAAAAATGGTAAAGTACCTAGCATACACCAGGACTGGATATAAAGTAGTTGTTCCATAAATACTTGTTAATTGAGATATGTCATATATAAATATAAATTCTTAGTCATAAATAGTCATGGAAGGGGGTGGCTAAGTGGCTCAGTAAATAGAGCACTGGCCCTGGAGTCAGGAGGACCTGAGTTCAAATCCAGCCTCAGACACTTAACACTTACTAGTCATGTGACCTTAGGCAAGTCACTTAACCCCAACTGCCCAGCCTTCCTCCCTACAAAAAGCAAAATAAAAGTAGTCGTGGAAGTTTGAAGGTTAAAAAAAAAACTGGTTTAAAATCATGCTTCTTATACTTATTACCTTTGTGGACCTGGACAAGTAACCTCTCTGTGCCTTTCACAACTTCCTAGAACTTATTTAATAAACCTATGCCTATGGTTGGTAGAAAGAATTCCCTATACTGATAAAAGCATAGATTCTTCAAATGTTCATGTACGTATTCATACCCATAAATACAAATTGGCAAAATAAATACTTAATTTTTGATTGCCAGATATGTGTTATCAAAATATATTAGGTACCATACAAGACTTAATGGCAGGGATTGCATTATGCCTCCTCTTGTATCGCCAGCACTTAGCACACTTGGCACATAGTAAGTGAGTAATAAATGTTTGGTGATTGATTATTGATTGAAGAAAAAAAATGAAATGCTTTGAAAATAGAACTTCTCTTTCACTTGCCACTTTATTCAGTGTTTTTCTTTTCTTTACCGGGAGGGAACATCTGTCCAAAGGCTATAGTAAATCAAAGAACAGACCATTTATGCATCAGTACAAACCAATAAATTAAAATCCAAATTGCAAGATATGGATGGTAAAAAGATACAAGGAGTACTAAAACTGCGCCCACAATTTCACTATTTTATAAAGCAACAAAAAGACAAAAGACTAAAATGAAGCCTGTAAAAGAAGACTTTTATAGAATTTACTTTTTTTTCTTTTCATTATAAGAAAGGGAGTACAAATTTTGTGCCTTCTGATATCAAAAAAAGGTTCTCCCAAAAATGTTTATTTTAGAAATTATGCCCAATGGAATCTTTGCATTTTATAGTCTATCATGGGGGAATACTTTTTCATGTATCATTTAGTCCTTTCTAGGAGCAAAGGATCTCGGATCTTACATATGGTGACATTTCACATTGTGTAGGGAAAAGAAGCTAGGGAAACATGTACTTAGATGAATAAAATTGAAGAAGACCTCAAACAGATCAAAGAAAGTGTGTGTAAAAGGACCCATACATTCAAAAAAATGTCTACAGCAGCTGTCCTCTTTTTATTATAGCAAAAAAAATGGAAGCTAAGGGATATGGCTGAAGAAATTAAGGTATATTAATGTAATGGAATATTATCACACCGTAAGAAATTATGAAAGGGATAATTTCAGAGAAGCCTGGAAAGACTTGTAAAAACTGATGCAAAATAAAGTGAATAGACCCAGAAAAGCAATTAATACAATGACAACAGCATTTTAACAAAAAGAACTTTGAAGGATTTAATAACTCTAATCAACTTAGTGACTGATCAGGATTTCAGAGGACCAATGATGAAGCATGTTATCTGTTCCTAATGACAGAGAGATTTCACAATGCAGAATAAGATATGCCCAACACAGAAATGTTTTGTTTTATTATCTATATTTGTTACAAGGGTTTTGTTTTTCTCTTTTCCTCATTTTTTTCAGGAATGAGATGGAGAAAGGAGACAGGGATAGAGTTGCCAAAACATTTTTTAAAAGAAAAAAGGATCAATGGAGGATCATAATACATAAGAGAAAATAGAAGGAAGGACAGAAGGAATCCTAAACAATCAGGAGAGCTTTGAAAGTTACATGTTGGGTTTATGATATACTTTAAAAGAAAAGCAACCCATAAAGAATAAATATTTATAATTTCATGTACAATTTTCTATTTTTTTCCTGCCATGCATGTGGAAATGCTCGTTTTATTTTGATTTTTAAGTTCCAAATTTTAAAAACTTTTAAAGAAAAAGATTCAGAGAGTGTCCACCACAAAATCAAAATAGAAAGAGGAATTCAATAATTCTCCTCCTCCTCTTTCCATTAAATTCTATTCTTAAGCCTTGACTATTATTGCAGAAACATAAATTAATTAGGAATTATTGTGTTAGGGTAAGTAATATGAAGCATGACCTCAGTTGATAAGGGGTAGGACAGTAATCTGGGAATCAAGAAAGAGTCTACAGAACACTAGTTAACCATGCGTGTCTGGGAGGGGTGAAGGAAAAGATGGCACAGTGAGCAATTTATACAACCTGATATTCCTAGTTTGACTATTTTTCCTAACTAGAAAAAATTGTTATATTAGAGGCAGCTAAGTAAGAGAGTGGATTGAGGTTTGGGCCTGGAGTAAGGATAGACTGAGTTCAAATGCAACTTCAAATACTTACTATGTGATCCTGTTCTATATGCCCGTTTCCTTACCTATAAAATGGGGCTAATAGCATCTACTTCACAGGGCTGCTGTGAGGATCAAATGAAATAATATTTGTAAAGAGTATGTAGTACAGTGCCTGACACATAGTAGGTACTTAACAAATATGTATTCCCCTTCCCTTCCCTAGGAAAGAGATTCTTCCCTAAAATCAGGAAGGCAGAAGTTTAAGTCCTATCTTTTACACATACTACTGGATGTGTGACCATAAGTTAATCCTGTCCCTGTTGTAGGAAACTTTCTAAGACTTAGTTAGGGAATAGTAACTGTCCATCTGCTTTGGTAGAAAGTGTGTTCAGCCCCAAATTACAAACAGACACACACACACATACACACATACACACACATATACACACACATACACACACATATATACACATACACACATACACACACGCACACACCAAAGAAATCACAGATCTAGCTCCTCTCCCCTCCCCCCCCAAAAACCTAACACCCAAAAGATTAAGTGCTAAGCCTAGTTATTTCAACATTGATAAAGAACTGCTGTCAGCACCATCAAAATGTCTGTTGTCACGCCTTAGTTATAGCTCTCCATTGATGTCTAACTAAGTACTAAGAGCTACCCAAGCAACAAGAACTGCCATTTCCTTCCTACAGATGGACCAGTCGAGGAATGAAATGAGGTGCTTCAGCAACCTAGAGGTGAACAACAGATTGCAGAGAGTTCAGCAGCAAGCTCCCGGAGATGCGCATGGGCCCAAATTGAATTTCAACTTTGTCAAGGCCTTTAAAAGGGGACACATCTTTGCTATTTATTTGGTAAAAGGAGATAGCAAACTTTCACACTGATTTAGCCAGCTGGAGAAATTGTATACACTCTATAAATTCTAATCCACTTAATTTTGAAAAATGTTATTTTAATCTATGGTATTACATAGGAACTTATATTCTTTATTGGGGTAGTTCCCCCTTCATTTTTTAAAACTTATTTTTACTCAATTCACAGGAATATTATTTTCAGTGTTTCCAGTTTTTGGAATGGGGAAGTCTCCTTACTCAACATGCAGCCCATATATTAGATGAGATTTGATTCTCCACCAAAGGACAGTTTTTGAAAACCTCCCCCCTACCACCACCTCTCTTTGAGTATCAAAATGCAAACATCTCAGTTTGCAAAAGCTTTCACTGTATTTAGGAACTCTTCAAACAGAGAACTCCCCAAACTATTTAGAATCTTCATAATAGACCTCCCACAAATGATAACTTCTTTAAAGTAGAAATTCCCCCCAAAGATGCACAAATCTTCAAAAAAGAATACCCCTCAAATGATTGGAACCTTACAAAATCCCATCTGGATTTGAGTTCTAATAATAAGGGTCAAAACCTTGTCCATACCTAGTAAAAAATACTGTAGGAAAGCACATTTTTTAGTATTTCCAGATGTAGATGGAACATTTTTCTTTTTGAAATACAATGAGAAAACTTTTTCAAGCTATTTTGGAAACAATATATAGGCCAGAACAGGCAACGAAAGCTATTTGAGAGTGGCCAGGCCAAAGACGTTTTAAGGCAGGTGACTTTGGAGATAGAATGGCAAAACAAGAAGGCTTTTTTTCCCCCTTTCCCTCCAGTCCCATACCCCTCCTTTTTTAAGAAATGTAATTCAAATCTTAAAATTATGATGGAAGCAAGTTATAAAAGGGGGTTTCCAGCTTGGTCTCATTCAAACATGACATGAAAGGAAAAAAAGCTACCTCAGAAAGACAAGGCAGTTGGAAAAGACATGACCAGCCATAAACAAAAGCAAGTTTTTGAAAAGGTCTGGCCTTCTTGAGTGCTCTCTGTCTCTCTCTCTGTCTCTCTCTCTCTTTCTCACACACACACACACACACACACACACACACACACACACACAATTTTTTTTCATTCTTTTTAAGTATTGCTCATCTGTGTTTCTGCAATCATAGCGATATTGCTATTACCAAAAACTTATAAGAAAACACAGCATCCATCATGTTTCTGATCTGCT
>CM053581.1:129404143-129421608 GCA_028627135.1 Pseudochirops cupreus
TCCCATCTTGAGGAAACTGAGGCAGACAAAGGTTGAGTAATTTGCCCATAGTCACACAACTAGCAAGTTTCTGAGTCTAGATTTGAACTCAGGCCTTCCTGCCTCCAGAACCAATGCTCTATCCACTGTACCACCTAGTTGATTATGAAAGGGATGACTTGTGTCCAAATGGAACATTTGAATACAAGGATATAATGAATAGGTGCCACCACTCACTTTTTCACATGATAAATGATTTCACTAGTGTAAGGTTTTTCTTGTCAGGATACTTCCTCTACTAATGCAGATCAGAAATTCTTTTGCAACTTACAAGCTTAGAAAGTTGCCTTGTAATACTGAAAAAAAAAAACCCTATTGACTCACCCAGGATCACTTAGGATCAGTGTGTGTCAGTGGTGAGACTTGAGCCCAAGCTTTCCCAACTTCAGAATTGGCTCTCTCAGCTGATTTGAACCATGATATGATTTGAGCAGCCCTGGAATGACCCCTATTAGAAATAATTTGACACCCTATCACATATCTATCACAGCACCTGAAATTCTACAATTTAAGATTCATTGTCCTCTTTAGGCATCTTCCTTTAAAATAATAGTGTAGCTATTTAAAATAATAGGATAGAGTACTGGCCCTGGAGTCAGGAGGACCTAAGTTCAAATTTAGTTTAGGCATTTACTAGCTGTATGACCCTGGGCAAGTTGCTTAATGATTTTTGCCTCAGTTTCCCCATCTGTAAAACAAGTTGGAGAAGGAAATGGCAAGTCACTTTAGTATCTCTCTACTGATTTGATCCATGATATGACTTGAATAGCCCTGGAAAGGCTCCCTATTCAAAATTATTCTCCACCCTACATCATGTTCCAGCACCTGAAATTCTACTATTTAAGGTTCATTGTCTTCTTTAGATACCTTTCCAGACAGATGGCACCTTAGACTTGAATATGTATGAGTTTGTCAGACTGATTATCTTCAAGTCAAGAAGGTCCATGGACCAACATGAGAACTGGAGGAGGAAAGGACTTGTTGGCAGAAGGGGAGGAAAGAGGAAGCATAAAGGAAAGGGTCAAGACTCAAATCCGTCTGCTTTATAATTTTTTCTAGAGTCACTTCAGCAAAATAAAGTTTATTTCTAGAGAAGGAAATAAGTAAGGATTTATGTGATAGTCACTGTGCTAAGCACTTTACAAATAGGATCTTATTTGATCCTTGGAGATAGTTGCTGTTATAATCTCCATTTTTAGCTGAGGAAATGGCAGGAAACAGAGATTAAGATTAAGACTAGAGTCACAGAGCTAGTAACTGTAAGAGGCTGGATTTGAACTCAGGCCTTCCTGACTCCATTTTTCTATCCACTGTATCATCTAGCTGTCTCCAGAGACAAAAAGGTTTGCAAAAAATGAATTCAAATTACTTCATAGACAAGGTCTGTCCTCATAAAGTTTGATGACTTTCAAGAGAATTTTTAAAAGAGGCAAATGCTAGAAATCAAGTCAACAAAATTCAATGCCCAGATGACATTTGGAAAATGCAATGTGAGTCTCTTTTCAATCCAATTTTGTGACTTGGAGGAAAAAAAAATCAACATTGATAATTTGCTTCTTATTGTCCCAGGTCCTATACCCACTACCTTTTGTATTAAAGTTTTCATTAAAATTACGTTCTGACTTTCCCCAGAAAATACAAGGAGTTTCTTATAGTCAAATCCTGTTGTTTATCATTTTCTAAGAATTATTTTGAAAGGTACATTGCTTAATTTCTGAAATTTAATTTCCAGGGAAATTGGGTTTACACAGGTTTTACATTTGAATATTTAAGATACCCTGCTATGAATCATGCCTGCATGTTGTCTAAATACCTCTCTCTCTGTTTTCTGATATCTTCGTGTCTTTGGAAACTATTGAATGGTATTCAGGAGAGAAGCCTGAAAAGATTTCAAAGAATGTATTCATAAGCCATTATCAAGCTTCTCTCTAACATTCCATGTTCTCACATTTATAACAATTCTTAGAGAGAAAGAAGTTTAACTGAAACTAAAATAATTTATAAGTTAAGTAAAATATGACCACATTCTGTTATCTATAGTTAGATTAGGTTTCATTTTCAGCAGTGTATATGACATTTGAAATAATTTTGGTAAATATGGCTTTCATTTCTGTCTTGCAAATTCCTTTGCCCAACATTGACCAAATAGTAAGAACAACATTAAAAACAGTGCTAAAGATGTCCAAGTCACTTAACATTTCTAGGTCTCAGTGTCTTCATTTGTAAAATAAGGAAGTTGGACTGATGGCCCTCAGAAATGCCTTCCAATTCCAAATCTAAGATCCTGAAAAGGTGCAGGGATATTATGAGTATCACACTGTGTTCTTACTTAGTCCATTGTATCCTTTTTGGTGTGAAGACTAAGGTTCACCATTCTGATACTATACCACTTTCTACTTTGAGTTTTCTCTTCTATCTCTGTCTTCTGTCTCTTTTTCTGCACGACAATGGTGTATTCAAGTTCCAGGAATGAATAGGGATATATAGGTAGAGAACTGCCATTCTGTGGTTATGCAAATTGGAAATATCAAATAAAAACTGCCAGTCCTTTTTTTTTTGTTAGAAAGAGGAAAAGAAGCAGCCCAACCTTGAAAACTTATTTTAATTTCCTCTTAGAGAATTTCCCTTCTTCAAAACATCAATGATGGTGCCAAACCCAATCAAATAATTGTGCTTACAATTGTCTAGAAGTAGGTATAGCCATTCATTTTTTGTCCATGTGATCTAAAGAGGCACTAGCTGAAAGGAAGTGAGTCGTGTCCAACTGATTCAAAGGTAGAAAATGGAGACAGCACCTGAGTGCAAAATCCATTGGTCTAAGTAAATCTTTCACTAACTTGAATGGAGATTCTCTTACATTGTGTTATGATGTCTCCTTGCAAAATATACTACAATTTTGAAATTGTACATTTTATACTCTACATCATGTGAATCCCATAAGATATAGACATGATTTTCCTAATTCTATGAATATTTCACCTAAGGTCAGGATTGACCTTAAATTTAGGCAGAATACTTAGGTCCCTACATGAAAGATTTTGAGGGACATGTAAAGACCCCACAAATATAACTACCATTGGATGGTCTACCCAAGGATATTTTTGCTCATTAGAGATATTCCAATAACTATGGAGGTATTTATTCTTAAAGTGCAGTTCTGACCATATCACTTCCCATACTTAATAGACTCTAATGGATCTCTGTTACCTCTAGGATAAAATAAAAAATCCTTTGTCTGACTTTTAAAGCACTTCATATCCTCACCCTTCCTACCTTTCCAGTCTTTACCTTCCTTTAAGTATGCTAGGATCCAATAAACCTGGAAGCTGGAGTCAGGAAGACCTAGGTTCAGATTCTATCTCTGATACATATTAGTTGTGTGATGTTGGATTTAACCTCTCTCTTGGACTGTTTCCTCCTCTTTAAAATGTAGTACTTACTTCAATGGGTTATAATGAAGTTCAAATAAGATAGCATATGGAAAATGCTTTGCAAATTTTAAAGTGCTATATAATTTCCTATTCTTATTCTTATCTTTATGCAAACATCTGCTAGATTTATATACCCAGTTTTTATCTTTCTCCTGAGCTTCAGTCCTATGTCACAACTGCATGCTAGTTGACTCTACCTGGATAACACATAGACATCTCAAACCAGGTATCCAAAACCAAACTCATTATCTTTCCTCTTGACTCCCCTCCCCTTTCAAACTTCTCTGTTGAGGGTGACATCATCCTTCCATATTCTCAAACTAGGAATCATCTGTAACTCTTCATTCTGCTATATCTAATCAGTTGTTGAATCTTGTCACTTCTACCACCATAGCACATCTTCCATCTACCTCCTTCTTTCCAGTCCCATGGCTATCATCCTAGTTCAAGTCTTTTTCACCTTTTGGTTGAAATCATAATAACCTTCTATTTGAACTCCTTCCTCTCCCTCCCCCCCCTCAATTTCTCCTCTTTCCAATCTATCCTTCACACAGATTCTAAAATATCTTCAGAAAGCACATTGGATCATGACACCCCACTGCTGCAGCTCAATCATCTTCAGTGAATCCCTAGCCATTAGATTCTTGAATAAAATGGAAATGCCTTACTTTGGCATTCAAAACACTGTACATTCTGGCTCTAGCCTATATTTTCAGGGGTATTTTAAAAATTTATTTGCCAGTACAACTTTTTAACATGCATTATATTCTATCCAGATAGTTCCCCATACATCATATTCTATATCTTACCTCTGTGCCTTCATATAGGTTGATTCCAAGTCTAGGATGATCTTCCCTCTTCACCTTCACCAATTAGAATCCCTAAAGTTCTTTAGTTTCTATGGCACCTCCTACAGGAAAGCTCTCTTTATTCCCCTGGTTGTTAGTGTTTTTTTCCCTTCAGCAGTTTTCATGCATATCCTTACCTATTTGCATATTGTGCTCCCTTCTTCCTCCCTTCTCCACCTCCCCTAGTAAAAGGTAAGCTGTTTGTGAGCAGGGGATGTTTTTTTTTTTTAATTTTGTCTAGGTAGCATTAATACTTAGCACAGTGTTTTGCAAATATTAGTCTTTTAATAAATATTTTTTGGATTGTATTGTAGTAGCTATCCTATGTTCCGTCATTTGTTGTAACTTGGCACCCTACCTCCATAACATATTTTGCATCTGTTCCCTTCCTTGTCTCTACCCAAAAGGTTCACATCCTAAGTCACAGTTCTCTGCCTGCTACTTCCCCCTCATTTTACTTATTATAAAAGGAATTAAGTTTGAAATCATAAGGAAGGTTGGTTAGCAGATGTGAAGCATTAGGAGATGGAGAAGTAGCCATATGGCAACCAGAAAAGTTAACGAGATCATAAGCTGCATTAAGAGATGATTAATATCCAAGACTATGGAGTGATAGTGCTCCTGTGCTCAGCCCTGCTCACTCCATACCTGGAGGACCTTGCTCAATTTTGGGTACCATATTTTAGGAATGACACAGATAAGGAGAGCATCCAGAAGATGATGACTAAGATCATGAAGGACCTTGAGATCATGCTGTCTAAGGTCTGGTTGTAGAAACTGGGAGTGTTTAGCCTGGAGAAGGGAAAACTTTTGGCCAGTGGGGTTATTGAAGGTGGGGCAGGGAATGGTTTCAGCAGCAATCTTTAAGTATTAGAAGGGCTCTCATGGAGATGAAGGGTTAGGCTTATTCTGTTTGACCCTAGAAGAAAGTTCTAAGAAAGCAGAATGGAAGTTACAGAGAAGGCAATTTAGTTTTGATATAAGAAAAACAAAATATTAACAATTAGTGCCACCCAAAAGCAGAAAGGGCTGCTTCAGGAGGTAATGTTTTCTTTCCTCAACACCTGAAGTCTTTCTTGTTTTTTTAAAAAATTATTTTGTTTTTAATTTTTGGAACAAAGCAAGCATAACATAGTATAGTAAAAAAGATGGTGCATATGAAACCACAATCTCTTATGTACCTCCTATACCTTTTAAATACATAATAAAGTTATCATGTATATTTCTTTCTTTTCTTTTTTCCTCTTTGTTCTCTCCCCTACCCAAGTTTATCATTGACAGGTTTCTGGTTCAGGTCCATGTTGAACTTGTTAGCTTCTGAGATCATTTCCATATCTGAGATTCTGTTATTCTGTGGAGTTGACAAAAGAAAAAAGAAAAGTTTAGTTGAGCTGGCACAGAAAAAGATGGTCAAAAAAGATGTTAAAGGCAACCTAGGGAGAATGGTCTTGGTGATGGAAGAGAGCTAAGAAAATGGATCTTCTTCTCTTCTTAACAGAGATGAGGAACTATGCATGACATATTTTTCAGGCCCATTTTCATTGGTTTGCAAAATGGCATTTTTAAAAACTCTTTGGCTTTATTTTATTATTATTTTTGTTAAATAGACTGATCTCTGGATAGGGAGCAGGGAGGGATATTTTCAGAGGTGAAGGTGATATACAAATAGAACATAGCAACTTCCTTTTGAACATTTCAAACTGGGTCAGCATCTCAAGCTTAACATGTCCAAGATAGAAGACTTTTTTTCTTTTCTCCCAAATCAATTCCTCTTCTGAACTGCCCTATTAGTGCTGAGAACAAGATCATCCTTTTAGTACACTATTAGTGTTATGCTCAATCATTGCAAGTTCAATCAGTTGGCAAATCTTGTTGTTGCTACCCCTACTACATCTCTTGGATGTGTCCATTCTTTTTCAGTCAAGTAGCCTACTTAGCCCTTACTGCCTTTTTCATAGACTATGGCCATAGCTTTCTATTTGGTCTCCCTACCTCAGGTTTTTTTCTATACCAATCTATCTTCCATGAAGCCAACAAAGTGATTTTCTTAAAATATGGGTCTTATCATTTTGCTACCCCTCACCCCTCTTCAATAAAGGATATTGGCTCTCCATTACCTCTAAAATAAAACATAAAACCCCCTGTTTGGCATTTAAATTTCTGCATAACTTGTACCCTTCTTATCTTTCCAGTATTCTTATGCTTTACACTCCTCCTCATAATTCTAGAATCCAGTTATATTGATTTACTCGCTGTTTCTTACATATACCTCTCTGTCTCTTCACTGTGTTGCTTTGTACCACAATGGCCATTATTCAGTCCTAGAATGTTCTCTTTCCTCACATTCCCCTCAGAGCCACCTTCTTTATGAAGCCTTTTTTGAAGCTTACCTTCCTTCTAGCTGTTAGGGTCCTCCCTCCTCAAGCTACCTTTTATCATTTTGTGTATCATTGCATGTAATACACACATATCTATGTGTATATATACATATATACTTCTATACATACCACACATTATACATGTATATGTTCACACAAATACATATATATATATATGTATACGCACATATAATATTTATAGTATGGCTTTTTCCCTTTTTGAATACAAGTTTCTTGACTTACATGGACTGATGCTGAGTGAAGTGAGCAGAACCAGGAGAACATTGTACATAGTAACAGCAGAATTGTGAGATGATCAACTTTGATAGACTTAACTCTTCTCAGCAATGTAAAGATCTAAGACTCATGATTCAAAGACTCAAAATCTTATAGAAATGAATGTTGAAAACTAAAAATAAATAAATTAATTAAAAAAGAAATAATCTTAGAAAAAATATGCTTCTTGATGGTAGGAACATTTTCCCTTTTGCGTTTGTATCCCCTGAACCTAACACAGTGGCCAAAATATAGTAGACACTTCAGTGCTTTTTAATTAACTGATAAAAAGGCTGCTTAAAACTAAGGCAGAGGGCAAATTTCCTTTGAGACAAAGAGTAAAACCCTAATCATGCTGTTATGTTGACCTCACAACCTGTTTCTTGGTCCTGAGATGTTTTCCTCAGTCTAAAATGCATTTCCTTCATGTTTCTGTGTGTCCACCCTGACTTATGTCCATATACCTTGATTATATCATCTGTGCCTCACTGTCCAGTTTGGACCCCTTAACAAAGATCCAAAGCTTGGGCACCCTGTCATGCTTCTGCCTAAATTCCTAGGTTCAGAATTCTGAATGCCATTCTTGGTTTACCTACATGGACTTTGAACCTTGTTTGTGCTTTCCATTTTGGCAAGACATTATGGATTGTAAACTTGAAATCAAACCTCTTGGTAGCTAGTCTTCCAGGCTCCTGGTTTCGACTTCTCCTGATCCATTCAGTTCCATGACCCAGAACTCATGATTGTGGACAGTTACATGAAAAGAATGGCACAGATGATAGAATGCTGGATGTGGAGTCAGGAAGACCTGAGTTCAAATCCTACCTCAGACACATAAGTAGCTATGCAATCCTGGTCAAGTTATTTAATGTCTCTCAGCTTTCATTTCCTTATCTGTAAAAGGGGGACAAAAGCACCTAATTCACAGGGTTGTTGGGAGGATTAAATGAGATTTAAGATACTAAAGCATAAAATTGCACTAAGAGTTTTGGGACACTATGTGTATATAAAATGTATTGGAAATCTCAAAGTATTGTATAAATATTATTATTGTAACAACAAATTATTTGAGTTCACTCTACTGAAAACATTGAGAGGGTTTAGGGGAAAACAATACTAGTCATCAACTTCTGGGAGGAAGAGCTGGGGATAATTTGTTGGACTGGTGAATTTTTGAGTCAAATTTCACCGTGCATATTTATATACCCAAATAAAACTATTGTATAAAATTAAAGTATCTGTGATGTCAGTGGAATGACTGTTGCCTCCTTGGGCACAAATCAAGAACTACCTATGCCTTCATAAATAGTTTCCCACAGTTGCTGTGGCTAAAATACCTACCCACCTTATAGACATCATTTGATGGGGCAGGCCCTCAGATGACAGACACATGACTGGGTCCATAAATGAAGCCTTAGTGGGGCCTGCTGGGGTTGGAATGTTGATAGCATAGCCTTTGAAACCCAAAGTCACTTCCACATCACTATGAGGTATAGCTGGTATTTCCATGGCACTTTATGGTCTGCAAAGCAATTTATGTATATGATGCACTTGAATCTAATAACAATCCTGGGGGCAGGTGCTATTATCACAATTTTACAGATGAAGAAACTGAGAATCATACAGGCAAAGTGGTTTGCCCCTGCTCATAAATATAAAGTATTGGACATGAAAAGAGGCAGTATGATATTGTGGACAGGGAGTGGGATCTTCTAATTAAGAATACTTGGGTTCAAGTAACACCTGGAACACATGCTGACTTTGTGCTTGCAGGTAAGTCACAACCCAGGCACTTCTCTAAGACTATAGATTACAGAAAAGACTCAGATCCATATTGGACAAAGAAGCAACTCACTAGTAGTTTCCAATACAATGGAATTCAAACTTAGGTCCCTCATAGGGTCCTTTAGATTTAGCACTTTTCTTATTATACCACACTGCCTTTTAGTCATTAAAGAATGATCAAGTTCAACTCAGAATAGGGTATTCATGAAGGATTATTTTTGGTTTTGAATATATAAAGTCTGTTAGGTCAACTCATATACCAGTAAAATATGGTTGCCTGCAACAACTTATAGGTCCTAGTCTTTCTTATAGCTCTTTGAAAGTGGTATTTATTTTATTCTTTGGATTTGGATGACTATCACTTAGCACAATGTCTGAAACATGGTAGGTGCTTAAGAAATACTTGATGACTGATTGATTAAAATTTTTTTGTTTGATTTCTAAAAATTGATTTAACATCATTGGATATAGAAGACATTTCTTCATATGCTGTTGTGTTAGTGTAATATCTGTCAACTCCTTTAGTCACCAGACTGATCTCTGACTAATGGGAAGGGTCTCCTGTGTTCAACTCGAGTGTTTTGTTATGCTTTTCTGTGTATTGATCTTATTCCAACTAAGCTCTTTGAAGGAAAGGACTAAGCCTCATACTCTTTTTTGTTCTCCATATCTCTTAGAACAGTGTCTTGCATGTAGCAGCAGGTACTCCATAAAGTTTATGGAAGTTCACATAATGCTATCTAATGTTACTCTTTCTTTTTTTGGACCATTCTCTACAGCACAAAATACTCAATGATAGTTTGGAAAAAGATAGTGCTGCAAATTTCACATCCTTTTACTTGCTTTTTTCATATTCTCAAATCTGCTGCTGTTTTAGCCCTTAAAAATTTGAAGGGAGTGAAAACAAGTAACCTAGAGTTATATAAAAGCATATATAGCTTAAGGTTATTTAGGAAAGGGTTCAGGATATTTATGCCTCCAATCAGTAACTATATAAACATAGGTAGGAGACAGCAATATTGTATGTTCTCCAAGGTATTCCTCAGAAGCAACCCTGCTCCTGCTGGGACAGGGCCTTGCCAAATAGCCCAAGCCCCTGCTTGGGGGCCCTGTTATGCCAGAAAACCGCCTGCAAGCAATTTCCTTAATCAGGTCACCAAGTGGAACCCAGAAGAAATAACATGGTGTGATCTCTGTCACGATTCTCCAAGGTTTTCCTTTATGCATCCTGCATTGACCAAAGAGGCATTCATGTTTTTATTTAATAGCAGGGCTGCTGTAAAAAACCACTTTTGCAGTCTTCGACAGAGTGAAAAGGGGTTACTATTCAAGGTCTAGAAGATCATCAGGCCCATGTCCAGATTATTCCCAGTCCAGATTGTCTAAATTTACTTTCAGACTCTGGGGCAGTTTATCCCAAAGTTGTTAGAAAGATTTGGTTTTCATATGGAGTTATGAAAACACAGTTATAAGTCTGATGGCTTTATTTCCCATGAAGTTTTGTGGGTGGAAGTAAAGCATACTTTATCCTAAAGTTTTGGAGCTGAAAAGTAACATAATGGAGAAATGTTCGGGTTTCTTAACTAAGACTGGAAAGCAACCAAGGAAAATTCCTGTTTGTTCGCTTTCATCCATGAGTCAGTCAAAATAATGGTCCCCTTCAGGAGGTTCTCAGAGGTTATGGCTATAGGTTAAATTCTTATTTTGAGATTCTAAGCTCTTTAATGAAAGTAACAATGCTTTCTTTTTGTCCTTGCAAAGATAGGAAGCTCCAAATAGTTCTTAATAAATAGTGCGTGATGTTAATCTATGCTTCCATAAAAGAGCTACCCAAATGCCTCATTTTGGTATGGAAATGTTCTTTGGAGTTTGAAAGCTATGCCAGTAGAGTACAAGTTCTAGATGCTGTTGCTTCTATATCACATTTGTACCACACTTCAGGTTTTTAAATCACTTTTCATACACTAGCTAATTTGATTCTCACAACAACCAAGACATAAAGGCTTTGAATTTGGGCCTGATGACATCTGAGGACCAATCTAGCTAAGTTTTAAAGGGGCTTATCATGTGAGGGTTAGCCATGTGGTGATGGTTTTGTTTTGTTTTGCTTTGATCATAGTAATTCATATAACAATCTACTAAGGCATATACTGGTTGTGATTTGCACTAGTGGAGGCAGTTCCAACACAGTTCAAATCATGAATCCTTGAGATATGATATAGTGGGAAAATGACTAGATTTGGAGAAAGAGGATCTGGGTTAAAATCCAGACTCTATTAGTTACTACCTAACTTTTTGACTTTGGGAAAGTCATTTAGCCTCTCTGTTCAGTTTTTTCATCCGAAAAAGAGGTCCTTGGATCATGTAATCTTTCGGGTTTCCCCCTTCCTAAATTCTTTGAAAGTAAGTATTGGTGAAATAATTGAATAACAATGAAGATTATGATTCAGTAGAGGTTAGTGGCCAATATGCTTAAAATATGATTTAGTTTTCTCACAGGTATCTTGATAAGTGGCCTAATTTTATGTACAGTAACTATACATATTATAGAACTGCGATTCTTTTTTATTGTTGTTGGATACCCAAGAAGATAGAAGTTTTGATACTTGCTACTTGTCATGTGACTAGAGTTTTCCATTGAAATGATAATTTGTTATAATGACAGAAATAATATTGAGATAAATTAATATCAGATTAATTTGTTATATAAAAATAATGGAGCCTCAGTGTTCAAGCCTAGTGCATTTGCATAAGACTCCTCATTGAGGGAGGTAATGTTGACTTTATGTGGAATGTCTATATGAAGGTCAGAGTTGGCATGAGAGTTTTGGAGAAGAGAGCTATTCATCTTTCCTCCTGCTTCAAGAGAGGATAGACATCTTTCCAGAACTTTGTTCATGAGAAATCTGGAGAGAGAGAACAGGCTTTGGAAAGCAGCATGTAGAGGAAACCATCTCCTCCCAATATGTCTCTGATTTCCAGCTTGCTCCCCTAGAGACTTTGGGGAATTTCCCTTTGGGTAAGATCAGGGACTTTCTATCAATTACATGGTAATAACTCATTCTCAGTGAGGGAGCTCATTGACTCAGTGTATTGTCTGATATATCCTAATCTGTAAAACTTCTCTGATATCTGTTTGCTATCTGTTTGGATGGGTGGGCTTATTTTCTATTCACTATTTGTGATGGTCTTCTGTGTAAGTAACATTTGGTGAGAAGGAATCAAGCCTTCAAATATAAGCTGTCCCCTTCCTCTTTAAGGGATAATAACCAGGGAAACTGCATGGATAGAAGAATGAGCTAATTTCTCCTAGACCAGGGGCAGGAAATCTGCACCCTCGAGATCACATGTGATCCTATAGGCCCTCAAATGTGGCCCTTTGAATGAATCAAAACTTCACAGAACAAATTCCCTTAATAAAAGGATTTGTTCTATAAAACTTATTTTATAACATTTAGGGCAGTGATTTTCAACTTGTGGGTTGCGACCCCTTTGGGGGTCAAATGACCCTTTCACAGGGGTCACAGGGGTCGCCTAAGACCATCAGAAAACACATATTTCTGATGGTCTTAGGAACCGAAACACCACTCCTCTGTCTCCAGGAGGGTCCGCCCACATGCGGATATGCCCACATACAAGTATTAAAGGGTCGAGGCATTAGGAAGGTTGAGAACCACTGATTTAGGGGAAGGGCAGATGGATACAGGAAAGAGAGGAATGAAGATAGATAGAGGAGAGCAAAGTAGTCAACCTTGTGAACACTAATCTGGCTCCCCTCAAGGAAGGGAGTCTCCTTTGAAGAGGGGTAGGTGAGATTCCAGAGATTCATGCCTTTCTGTGAGCAATATTCAGACAACTCACTGACCATACGTATCCCACATAAGCATACAACAATAATAAAAAAAAATAAAATGCTATTTTGATTTTAAATGGACACTTTCCTTCTAGCAGTCCTCAAACCTTTTACCTTTTATTTAATTTTTATATCATTTCTTTTTGCAAAGAATTTTTTTATTACAACATTCTTTCAAAGAAAAGAATTTAACTTTATTCTTTTCCCAGAGAAGCTATAGTCCAGAACCAGAACTTTAGTAACAATTTAGTGGATATTTAATCAGCCATTTTGTGGATTATCCACTAAGTTTTCAACTCGGACATGGTTCCTTATTTACATCCCTCTAAAATCCCCCTTCTCCAAGTTCTGGTTCACTCTTGATGACCGTAAAAATTATAAACAAATTTTAGCATTAAATTAATAACATATTTCTATAAGTATCTCCCAAGGCGTAGGATCTGGGTGGGTTTTAGGAATGATGGAGTCAGAGATCCATGTTCTAATCCATTAAATATTTTAATGTATTTAAAATGTTTTGTAAATGTAATAGTGCTGCTATATACATAAGGTGTTAGTATTAATAATTATTCCCTCAATACAAAAAGGTAAATGCAATAGAAATGGAGATATGGTATCCAGAGTCAAGGTCTCTAACCCTGACTACCTTAGCTTTTTGTCTGGGTATATTTTGTTTAGTCAAGTAGAATGTAAGCTCCTTGAGGGCAGAAAATATGTCTTATATTTCTTTGAATTCCCCACAATACTTTGTATCACAGAGAGCCCCTAGTAACTATGTAATAAGGGTTGGGATAGGGATTGGATTTGTGATTTCATTGCTATAGAGAATTCTCATGTGTGAAAATTACTCAATAAACATGGAAAAATAAGAACATAGATCTGATTTATACAATATATTAAAATCCAAGTAGAAATGTACTAGTATATTGAATAGCCTACCATTTTGGGTTTTCCACACCCTTCCTTCCTTCCACTAGCAAGGATAATAGAGTCAATCAGACAGAAACAGCAAGTTATTTTAAATTAACACCAAGCTGAGAAGAGGGGCAAGTGCCCTATGATTACACTGCTTATAGGGAAAAAAAAAATCTCTCCTTTTTAAAGATAGTTCCTATACCTTTTTCGAAGCCACAGTTTTCATTTAACTTCATAGCCTGTGATACTGATCTGTGAGCCTGCCAAAAAAGTGTTCCCCCATCCCTAACCTTCTTCTTCTACCCAGGGATCTCCCTTTGAAGTTACTGCAAAACTTGATGCACAGAAGGAACACATTAAGGAGGAAGGCCCCACCAATATAGTATACCATAAATTAGAACACTAAAGAAACATTTGAAACCACTGAAAACTTGCTCAGTCTGATGGCTGGCCATGCCTTCTGATGACAGGTTTCCAAACGGCTCTCTCTAGGCAGCTCATTTTGGGTGGTGACAGCATTACCTTTGGAGTTCTGATAAAGGTTTGGAAAGCATACAGCCAATAACAGGAATTTCAAAATCAATGCTTTAAAAAGCCTCCTTGCAAACAGTAGAATCTCTTGTGGGGCCTTGAGGATTAGGAGAAAATCTTATAGTTGAGTATTAGGGCCAGCCCTGAACAAAATTATTAAGCAGGCCAAGTTTCCCTTTAGTGTCTTGGCCAATTTCTCTTCTCTAGGGACTGTTCCCAAGAGACCTAGGTTTTCAATAACTTCATGTTTTCTAGAGCCATGCAATGTAGTGCTCCAACTCAACCTTTCTGTTGGCTTTTCCTCTTCTTCTTCCATCCACATCTCTTCCTTGGTGACCTATCCCCTTAACCCTCATATGATAAACCAATGGGTTACCCCTCTCAGCTAATATATTTGCATTTAAAAAGATGAACTTCTGTAGACAGTGCTTTAATAACTAATAGGAATTCCAAGCTCAGTGCCAGGCTTGTGTGAGAAATAATTTTTGTTCTGAGGGTGGCCTGGTATAATGGAAAGTGTTTAAGGTTTATAGTAAGGAAGACTGTGTTTGAGTGTAGGTTCTGACATTTCTTAGCTGTCTGACATCAGGGAAGCTGCCTAACCTATCTGAGTTTCAATTTCCTGCTCTGAAAAAATGTGGAGGTGATAAGGTGTGAGGAATGGATAGGAGTAATTATAGTTATCCCTTCTATATCATGGGATTTAAGAGCATGGTGCCCCTACAATCTTGAAAATCCATGTAAAAATTTTTGGTCCTCCCTTCACAAGAGGAAAGGATAGGTAAAAATATTGTGAAGCTAGAATCAGTAAGACTGACTGGATATAAAAGAGTAGAGGGAAGAGTTAAAGATAGACGCATAGTTTTTTTTTTTTTAACAAAGGAGACTGGATGAATGTTGGTTTTAGGCAAATAATTGAGTCAGAAGTTTGAAAGAAAAAGTTGAGCAGGAAAGATAAGCTCCATTTTTGATGTGTTGAGTCAATATTCATTGTCTTAGAAATACAAGTTGAGACATCACGGAGATCTAGAGGTGCCAGTCTGGGGCTATGAGGTAGGTCAGGGAGGGCTGAGCTATAGATCTGGGAGTCATCTGCCTAGAGGTGATGGCTGAAGTGGTGGGACTGAAATGAGATTTCTGAGGCCAGAGTATAGAACCCCTTGATTTAGGAGAAAACCTACTTTACGAGGTCATTGGGAGAATGGAAAAGATAGAGTTGCTGTGAGAAAAATACTATAAGTTTCTCATCTCTCTCTCTCTCTCTCTCTCTCTCTCTCTCTCTCTCTCTCTCTCTCTCTCCCCCTCCCTGTGTCTCTCTTTCTTTCCCTCCCTTCCTTTCTCTCTCCCTCTCTTTTTTCTCTTTTCTCTTTCTTTTTTTCCTTACTTCCTTTTTTCCTTCCACCCCTCTCTCTCACTCTTGCTCTCACTCTTTCTCTTTCCATCTTTTTTCCTTCTCTTTCTTTCCCTTCCTTCCTTCTTTCCTTCCTTCCTTCCTTCTTCTTCTTCTTTCTTTCTTTCTTTCTTTCTTTCTTTCTTTCTTTCTTTCCTTCCTTCCTTCCTTCCTTCCTGCCTTCTTTCTTTCTTAATTTCATTCTTTCTTTCTTTCTTTCTTTCTTTCTCCTCTGTCCTTCCCTCCCTCATTCTTTCTCTCTCTAACTTCTAGTCTCAGGTTAGAGATATCTAGAGACACTGAAAAATTAAGTGAATTGCTTAGAGTCTGATCATGGTTAAAGTATTTCAGAAACTATATTTGAACCTACATCTTCCTTACTTTGAAGCTAACTATTCACTATACCAAGCTGCCTCTCACAATGGACTCTTTTTACTATAAAGGTAAGTAATTTATTATTTCCTAAACTTCTAGTTACACCAGTGTAAGTACTTTATGAAAGGTTGACTTTCCTTTCAGTGAAACTGAACATTTATTAAGCATGTGCTTAGGCATGGAGAAAAATACCTATTTGAGATAAGACACAGTCTACCCTTGGGGACCTTAAAGTCTAGGAAGAAAAAGCAAGTAGCTAACATGTATAAGCACTTCAAGGTAGGCAAAATGCTTTTTACATACATTATCTTATTTAATACTTACAAAACCCTGTGAGATACGTATTATTATCCCTATTTTACAGATGAAAAAACTGAAGCTTAGAGAAGTTGAGATACTTGCCCAGGGTTTCCGCTATGTAGCAGGCTTACCTTGGGTCTTTTGACTTCAAGTTCAAGTTCTTGCAGTAACCTAGCTGGGCTATTTGTTTAATTCCTTAGGAACTACAGATTATGCCCTCTCTTGGGCAGTAACATTACATTTATATTTTACAGCAACATTAAATACATGAACAAATAATATCCCAGCTCCCCTGGAGTTAGAGACTTCAAGTTCTGGATCAAATTAAAATTTCAGGCTAGTCTCAACCCTGAGTGCTCCTGAATCTGACCACAACTCTGGAGGGTTCCACTAGCCTTTTGAAGGATTCAGAAATGAGACCTGACCACTTAAAGCTTGGCCTTGACTTGCACACCCTAAATTGAAGTAATCTTCGAGAGTGTAGAAGTGGGGTAATCATCTTCCCTAGCACATGGTAGGGGAGCTGGAAGAAGAGACAACTTGATTGTTTTGTTTCAGAGTCTTTGTTTTTCTGACAGATTCACAATCCAACATCACCAGCAAAATATAGAAAAAGAGACTGATTATTTTAGCTTGTCAAATTTCTCAGCACTTGAGAGAAGCAAAAGAACACATAAGATCCAAAACTAAATCGTCCTGTGGAATGATTTAAATTCAGTCTGGAAATATGAGAAGTCCTTGCCCAGGCAGTTAAGGGCTGGCAACCTTTCAAAGGATGTGTGTCCAGTTAGTATTTCTTCATTCTGTTAAGAGTGGGTACAGTGGGGATGGTGGCAATCTCTCAAAAGAGGTGTATGTTTTTGTGTGTATATGTATGTGTGTGCACATGCACATATTTGTATGTGTGCGCATATGCACATATTTGTATGTGTGCATGTAAAACCTGCCTACGGATCAAAATCTTCCTAAGAGGACATTATGACCTTCAGACATCATTAAAGAACAATAATACCTGTGTTATGAATTGTTTCTTGGGTAAGGAGAGACTGACTGGGTGAAGTTCATTGATAGAGATGTTGAAATTTACCTTTCTAAGTATATTCCTGCTATGAGGAAAGCAAGGTGTTCTCTATGGAAGGTTCTTACCTATGAAATTTACTGCCTACCTTAATTTAACAAAGTCTGAGCCTTTTGAAGTCCCCAGTGCAATTAATCATTTCCAAATGGCCTTCCTGGGGCAGGGACATCAGAAATACATGCCTAAACTCTGTGTATTTTTAACTATTTAATTTAACAATTCTAGTTGCATAGATTTAGTTGCGTAGAATTTTTTAAAAAGCTGTC
>CM053581.1:129422108-129438280 GCA_028627135.1 Pseudochirops cupreus
TAGAACTCTGCTCTGAATAATGTTTTTAAATGCATAAACTAAAACATATAGGGTTATAAATGAAATTAATTATATTGAAATATAGTTTTCAAAATATTTTTTTAAAGTGCAAAGACTCCAGGCTAAGAACCCTTGGACTAGATAATCTCTAAGGTTGCTTCCAGCCCTAAATAGATGTGGGACATTGGAACTTTTACAAAGGAATGTTTGCTTCTAAAGGTATAATCACAAATGTACAAATTGCTCCTCTAGCACGTGGAAGGCATAACTCCCTCCTTACCTGTACTGCCTCAATCTCGGTTGAGGGGAAGAAGATGAGGTTTATAGCTTAGCTCACTTCCTACAGAGCACAGTCCCAGCTTCAAGACCAGTCCCACTTTCCACCCCACCCACCCACACCCAGACTTGTCTTCTTTGGATTCAAATCTGGCCTCAGACACTTACTAGCTGTGTGACCCTAGGCAAGTCACTTACCTTCTGTTTACTTCAGTTTCCTCATCTATAAAATGAGCTAGAGAAGGAAAGGGCAATCCATACTCCCATAAATTCTGCCCTCCCCCCTCCAGGGGAAGGGGGAAGTCCACCCAACATGACAGGAGCCTTCTTCTAGTTCTCTTGACATTACATGGAAACAAAAGGAGCATGTAGGCTCCATTTGGAATGGATATCTCTTACTTTTTTTTTTTTTAGCTTTTTTAGAGGGTGGAAGGTAGGGCAGTTGGGGTTAAGTGACTTGCCCAAGGTCACATGGCTAGTTTTTGCATTAAGTGTCTGAGGCCACATTTGAACTCAGGTCCTCCTGACTTCAGGGCTGGTGTTCTATTCACTGCACCACCTAACCACCCCGATATCTCTTACTCTTACTCTATGACAGCAGTTCTCAACCTGTGGGTCACGACCCCTTTGGGGGTTGAACCACCCTTTCACAGGGGTCGCCTAAGACCATTGGAAAACACATATTTCTGGTGGTCTTAGGAACTGAGACACTGCTCCTCTATCTGTCTCCAGGTGGGTCCTCCCACATGCAGATACGTTCACATAGGAGTATTAAAGGGTTGCAGCATTAGGAAGGTTGAGAACCACTGCTCTCTGACAAATTTGTCCCATCCCATCCATGCATTCTTCTGATAGTATTAGTGCACCACTAATCTTATGCAATGTCTCTTCTGTAATTTTTCAAATGTATTTTTTTGTTGTTGTCATGGTAAATACATTTTACTTTTAAGCCATTTGCAAAATATAAATTTGGAAGTACAATAAATGTAACTAGTTGTTTTTTAATCATAACTTCCTTTCTGATAAAGGTTTCTCCCCAACCACTATTTGAGGTATAAAAAGAGGAAATAAAATTTTCTTCTAGTTGATTATTAGATGTTAAATAATAATAACTAACATGGAGACTGTTAAATGGAGACTGAAGCAATCTACATGCTATCGCTCTTTTGCATGTTTGGTTCTCTTTCTTCTTTCCCATCATTCACTCCATTGGTTACAACCCTTCCATACAACCAGACTAATGTACAGTGTGAAAGTCTTTGCAGATCCTGTACTTGATTGCACGCCGCCATGGGGGAAGGGGGAAAGAGGGAGGGGAGAAAATTTGAAACTCAAGGGATTGTGGAACTGAATCTTGTAAACTGAAAGGAAATAAACAAATCAACTTTTAGAAAATAATAATAATTAACATGCACATAGTACTTACTATGTGCCAGGCACTTTGAAAATATTTCATTTGATCCTCACAAGAGCCCTGGGAAGTAGGTCCTGTTATCATCCCCACTTTACAGTAGAGGAAACTGAAACGAACAAGGTTACATGTCTAGTTAGTGTGTGAGGTCACATTTGAACTCAGGTCTTCCTGCCCCCTGACCCAACCCTCTATTCGCTATACCACCCAGCTGCCATTATTTTTTATTTCTTTCCACTTCAACCTTATTATCTTTCTTAGTCTTTTCTCAGGATTTACAACATTGCTTAAGGAAGAAAAAAAGTTTGTCAGTCCACTTACTGAGGTCTAATTTAACTGTCATTCCCCACTCCACCCTACCCACCCTTCCCCCCTCCACCAAGTAAAAGCCCAGAAAAGAAATGGACAAACCTAGTGGCTTTAGCACCGGATTTGTGAGAGACCGTGGAGTGGAATATGGTCGATATTTGTCTCTTCACTGGAGAAGTTTATCCGTAATCACAACAGACTAGCCTCACTGCAGCCATTCAGCTTCTGACGGCACTGTGGCCTGTTTTCAGGACTCAGCTACCACATTTTTCCTGGCATGGATTAGGTGGTTGCAGAGATCCTTGTTCTAGTTCAGCTGTGGAATTTTTAGAAATAGAGCTAGCAGGTACATTTTCAGTTCCAGTGGTATGTACGGTCCTGTAACTTCCTCAATATATTTTTGTATCATCTGCCAAGAGGACTAGAGGAGGAGGGGGACAGCCCCACCACATGTGAGTGAAAGGTACCTTCCTTCACCTCCCAACAATGGCTTGCCTGATTCTGAAACATGCAGTCTGCTCATCCCAAGATTGGACCTCTCCTGTATTTACTTTAACTACAAAAGGATGCTTTTCAGAAACAGCAGGCTGGATATTCCTGATGGTTTCTTGAACTGCTTTTTGTGTGTATATGGGGCTGGAGGTGGGGGAAATGTCTGATGTTCTCCTTATTCAGTCATGGTACCATTCCCATCCAAAGATTCATTCTCCCTCCTTTGGGAAAGGGGTAGAAATCATGGTCACACATTTTGAGTTTAATCTTGATTCTCTCTACCTTAACTTTCATTGTTCCCACAAATTAAAGCAACAAATATCTGTTGACCTACAAGCTACTGAGCTAGACAGCAGTTAAAAAGAAAAAAAGAAAAAGAAAAAATTGTCACAACACGTTCAGAATAAATGTATAGCCTAAGAGGTTATATTCCACAAAGTAAAAGAACAAATCATGGAATCAGGATAACTCAGATTCAAGATTTACCTTTGACACTCTGTGACCATTGGGTAAGTCTTTTGGCCTCTATTGTCCCCAAGTAACTCTGTAAGAATATAAAGTATAGATGAGTTGCAAGTCTGTATTGATCAGAGAAGGGGAGTTCTCTACACACAAATCTCAAATATCTTTACCCAAGAGAGTTGAGGACCAAGCAAATATTCTCATCACTTCCTTTCGTATGATAAAATTGGGGCATTGCATGTTTTTGCTTCTTGTCTAGTAGAAGACAAGAATTAGGTGGAATCTGGGTAAAAGACCCAGAATTAAGCTTCAGGTTGAAGAGTTCCCTCATCCATTCTGGAGGATTAGTGTAATTTAATGAATTAATGTAGGGATAGAGCTGTGTTCATCATTCTGAAAATAAACCCTGATCACTCTGACAAGCTAGTATGAGGAAGGAGAAAATAGTTAGCTAAGTCAACAGGTATTGATCGAGTGTAACAGAATTCCTAGTCCTCTCCTAAGCATTTGGAAGTATAATATATATTTATTAGTAAGATGATACTAGATTTCATGGAAAATAAAATTAATATATGATATATTCCCTGCTTTCAAGGTACTTATTTAATGGGAAAAATAAGACATATTCATGAAAAATTAAGGTCATATATGATGTGTCCAATGTACTTATAACCTTAAGAAATACATAAGAAATAGAACACAGACAGGCAAGTAAATCAACAGAAATAAAATTAATTAATGTAAAGTGACATATGGAAAAGAGTCAGGTATAGATTGTTCAGACAGGAAGAATGGATAGAGTTTAGTCAAAGAGATCTCCCAGAGGAGGTGAATACAGTGGGCAGGGGAAGGGACTTTGTTAAAACATCTCCAATTGCTTGAGAAAGGTTCAAAAGCAAGAATGTTAACACTGAGCATGGAGTAGGCACAAGAAGGGGAGTCTGGTATGGAAAGCAGGTTAAGATAAAGGCAAGGCATGGAGATGCACATAGAACAAGGAGTCACTGAAATTCAAGCCTCAGTCAAAAAAGAAGAAAGGTTCATCAATGTAGCTGAATTAGGAGAGCTTTTTCATGAAGATAGTTTTACAAGATTCTTGGCTGCCTAAATGTACATTTTCAGCCCCCAAACTGACCATTTTGGGCAGAGACACTAAAGTTACATTACTTAAAAAAAAGTCACTGTTGATATTACTATTTTGTGCATTATGCAGAAGGATCCAAAAACAATAGTGATTAATTTTCTTCAAGGGCTTCAGCCAAAAAGTTAGTGAGGTGCCAGGTTTCCATGATCTTCTTAGATCATCTGGCATCTGTGAACAATGGCTCCAAGTAACAAGTCTTTAGAGGCTAGTTACGTCCTGTTATAACCCCCATTTCAGAGGTTTCATATCTTGGCTGGTTCACATCACAGCAGGTAGAAAATGTAGGATGGAAAATGTCAGGCCGGATACAAGTTTTCTCCACAAAATATTGCTTAAACATAGTTTAAATCCATAGAGATACTTGCTGTTGTAAAGCTTCAAAAACACATTGGCCTTGGCTTCGGATGGGTTTTTGATGCGGCTCCAGATATATTTAAGAAATAGGTCTAATTTTGATAGATGCATTTTTGCAGCCAACTAAACCTTAAAATGAGCCATAGTGGTATTAGTCAGAGAGAAGAAAGAGAGAGAGAGAGAGAGAGAGAGAGAGAGAGAGAGAGAGAGAGAGAGAGTAAAACTGACCCAAAAGTCGCATATTTCCAAAGGCATCCACACTCTTGCTGGATCTCTTGAAGATCTGGGCTGAGGCAAGCATAAGTATTAAACAAGAACATTAAACAAGCATTAAATAAGAACAAGTTTGGATGATGAATATGAAAGTTAGACTCTTCCCCTTGTCAAAGCTGGATCATGACTGCACAAAGACTTTGTAAGGAAGTAGAGACAACTTCTTTGTGTAGAAGAGCCCATGAAAACTTCCACAAAGTAGTACCTTCAATTCAAGAGTTCCCCAGTTGCAAATGAAGCAATTGTTTCAAATATCAATGCTACCTGAGATATTCCCTAAAGTCATAATTCTAGTAAGTTTGGGGTCTTCTGTTTGTTCTTTGATCTTCTCTAAAGCACAGTGTTATTTTTGTTGTTCAATTGTTTCAGTCATGTCCAAAACTCTTTGTGACCCAATTTGGGGTTTTCTTGGCAAGGATACTGGAATGGTTTGCCATTTCCTTTTATAGCTCATTTTGCAGATGAGGAAACTGAGACAAACAGGGTTAAGTGACTTGCCCAGGGTCAGACAACTAGTAAGTAAGTACCTGAGGCTAGACTTGGACTCAGGAAGAAGAGTCTTCCTGATTCTAGGCCTGACACTCTATCCACTGCACCTGGCTGCCCTAAAGCACAGTACAGACAGTGTAATCTTCAGTCATTTGCTATGGTTAATTAGATATTTGCACAGTTTCAGCGGAAGAGGGATGTAGCATGGTAACCACACATTGATACATTTAGGAACAGTATCCCACTTCCTGAAGGGCACTCAGGCCACTACTGGAAGCTTTTTTTCTCACCCCATTTTTATGCATTGAGTGATTGGGGCAGGGAGTGGAAGAGGGGCAGGGTAGAAAAAGAAAAGAGAGTTGGGCAATTAATACAAAATTTCTTCCCATATCTCAGTCCCTGTGAAAAGTAACTTCAAGCAATTAGTAGGCATATATTTATTAGTAAGATGGTACTAGATTTCATGGAAAATAAAATTACTATATGACGTATTTCCTGCCCTTAAGGCACTTATTTAATAGGAAAAATAAGATACATTCATGGAAAATAAAGGTCATATATGATGTGTCCAATGACTGGGACAGACAATAAATGTCAAAGGCTTTTGGAGAAGAGAGGGAGAGATCATTTGATGGACAGGGGATGTGATGAGGAAGAGGTCACCAAGGAAGGTAGGTTTGAATTGGAGCTTTGAAACATGATACAGCTACTTTGGTCTTAGATCTCAAGGAACAGAAAATAGTTGTGCCTTCCTCTAATCTATGTATACATTTTACTAATAGCAAACATCAAAATACTTACTCCCCAAAATATTGATTCAAGAAAATGTCTGCTTCTACTGCATTACCACCCCTAGATCCTAATCTTTCACTGCTTCTGGGAAAGAAAGACTTGAAACTAACCATAAAGTAGGAAATCTGTCCTGCCTAGAGCTGCAGAATGAGTAGAGTGGCCCAAGAGGAATAGGGTCTGGCTATTCTTTTTGTTTTCCTCAAAACTGATAAATGAAAGCTAAAACATCTTACAAATTCACCAGTTTAAGGTGAGCAGAACTTAGGCATCTTTGCATATGCTAATCAGGAGATACCAGACAAGGATAAAGTGAGAGAATGGTAGAGAGCTTTCCACATAGTGGGGACTGCGCAGGGCTTAGCCCTCCAAGAAACAAACAAACAAAAAAGTCAAGAACTGTATATTTTACCCCAGTTCTACTGATAACTTGCATAGTAAGACAAAAACTAGTGGCAAATGTTTAACAACTGGCTGGGAGTTCAGGGGGAGGGTTATGTATATACAACTTACTTTTAAATTTAATCTGAATTATTAATATTTTTTCTACTTCCTAAATCTAGAAAATCAACAAAATAATCAATAAAACCCTAATGTACATATTTTGCTGATTTACGATGTGTAAGTGTTCACACTGAAGGTATCACAACCAGTTCTCCACAGTCTAAATTTACAGGCACCAGCACTCCTGCCAGAACCCCACAATAGCCCTATTTACTTCAATGTAAGATAGGTCTAATACTTTACAAAGGGATGAGCACTTTCCAAAGGTACCAAAAGGGTTAAAAAAAATTCAACCTACTCAACTTCACACTGCATGAGACATTTCAATGTCATGGAGAGAGAGCTGGCCTCAAAGTCAGGAAAACTTGGGTTCAAGTCCTACCTCTAACACATACTGATTGTGTGAACCTATGCAAGACATAAACTCTAAGTACTCTGTGTAACACTAAGATAGAAAGATAGGGGCGGCTAGGTGATGCAGTGAGTAGAGCAACGGCCCTGGAGTCAGGAGGACCTGAGTTCAAATTCGGCCTCAGACAGTTGACACATTAACTAGCCCTGTGACTTCGGGCAAGTCACTTAACCCCAATTGCCCTCAAAAAAAAAAAAAGAAAGAAAGAAAGATAAAGAGAAAGTGCTGACCTCTATCAGTAAAAGGAGTTCCTTTATGGGGAGTTCTATATGAAATCACAGCTCAAATTCCTACACTGCACATTTTAAATTCCAAACAAACTGGTTTACTTGATATTTCCCAAACTTGACATTACATTTCCCATGCCTTTGCCCAAAATGCCCAGCATGCCTGGAAGTTCATCCCTTCCCACTTCTGCCTCTTAAGATTTTTAGCTTTCTTCAAAGTTCACTTCCAGGAGGTAAAAAGAACCCTATCCAAAGCTGTTTGGCATCACAGGTGGGCTTGAATTATTTTTTCCATCTATTCTACCTACAAACTTTGTGTCAAAGGTGTAGAGACTGGTTATTCTGGGGAACTTTGTGTTTTTCAGCCTGGTAACCTGTGAAGTAACACCGTCCAGTGTATTGTTACCAAATCTGCTTTAGAAACACTCAATTTCAGCTGAGGTTCAAAGAATGAACAAATTTTATTGATAGGTTAATGAAAACAAAATTCATTTTAAGGTTTATAGAGATTATCTTAAACCTCATTAAAATTACATAGACCTTGTTCAGAAGTATGTGTGTGTGTTTATCGTATGTATATATATGTATATATATATATATATAAATGTACATATGCATATAACTTTAACCACTCACAACACAACATGGGCAGATCTCCCACAGCATCTCTCCCAAGAGGCTTCTCAGTGCATTTCTCCAACAGAGGCACTTTTAATCTCTCAAATGAAGCAGCTGGATGACATGGTGGGTAGAATACCGAACCTGGAGTCACGAAGATCTAGTTTTGTGACCTTGAGCAATTCACTTAACCTCTGTCTGCCTCCATTTCTTTGTCTGCAAAATGGAGATAATAATAACACCTATCATACAGGGTTGTTATGCAGATCAGCTGAGATAGTATTTGTAAAGTGCTTAGCACCATACCTGACATATACACACAATAGCCACTGTATAAGTGCTTATTGCCTTCCTTGCCTTTCTTTCTCTTTTCCAGTTGTGTTACTTCCTTCACGTCACATCCCAGAAGCTGATGATCATCACCTCAGCTGCCTGTCTGTCACAGGTTCTTCAAATTGTTAGTCAGTCAACAAGTAAATATATCCCAAGCCCTGAGCTAAGCACCAGGGATTTGAAGAAAAGTAAAAATATGTTTTCTGCCTTCAGAGTTCACGTTCCAATGGGGAAGACAACATAGTGAGAGTTGTTTTCTATCTTCAATCTACACCACTAGTGTCCTGGACCTTAGCAAGAGAGCTAGAAGTGACACTGGGGGCTATGTAGGCCCACTCCTCTCATTTGACAAATGAAACCCAAGCAGGCAGGCAACAGGAATTTCTTAAGCATTTACTATGTGTCAGACCCTATACTAAGTTCTGGGTCTACACATACAACTAAAAAGTGAGCTAGGCCCTGCCTTGATGGAGTTTACATTCTAACTGGGAAGATAATGTATTAAAAGGAGCTTTAAAAGGAGATGATGGATAAAAGAGAAGATACCCACACAGGAGGTACAATGACAAAGTTCAGAGAGTCAGAAAAACATCTCAGAGGAGAATGATGTATGGCTAGCCTGGGCCAAGATCTTCCTGGCTTTGAGGTCAATTCTTTATCCATGGCACTGAACTGTGTCATGGAGGCCCCAGAAGGAACTTGCTAATGGAAAAATGGGGCTGGCATGGGGGACAGATGTTCCAGGGTAAGAAGCACATAGGCAATGAAGGAAGTCTCAAAGTGATAAGGCAGCTGAGTCACTGTGGTAAAATCCAGAATGTTGGAAGCATAGGCAAGAAGGAAATTAAGTATGGTCCGCCTGGGCACATCCCCCAAATGGAGGCCCAAAAGGGGCCCACCAGCACGAAAAGAGGGCCAGCATGAAAGAGGGATGTTCCAAGGGGAGAAGATCTCAGGCAATGAGGGAAGTGCCAAGGTGGAAAACCCAGGAACTTAAATGATTTGCCTAAGTTCACACGTCACCATAAATCAGATGCTCCTAGACTTCCTTTCTCTTGTCCAAAAATTCAGGGAACTACTTCATCCCCTGTATCTATCTCTGACATGACACCAAAAAAGGACTCCGCTATACACTTCTTCCTTGAACTATAGTTCAGATACCCTTTTTCAACACAGGAACAAGCCTTGACTTTAGGAGCACTTTATCAAAAGCATCCTACTTTCTATGAGTTTAGTCTTAGATGACCTTCTTTCTTCTCTCACAATTTCCTGGATATTTCTGAATCAAGAGATAAACTACCACAGTTTCTGGGCAGCTACCTGTCTACAATTTCAGAAATAGGAGAGAAGGCAGGAAAAATCTAGTGCAGTTTCATATTCCACAATCCCACTAAATAGTCTGAGAAGTGAGTATTCCCTTAAATACGGGTCTCAGGAAATATAATTTCCAGGATCATAGACTTAGATGCCTCTAAGTCCATCTTCCTCAATTACAAATGAGAAAACTGAGTCTAAGAAAGTTTAAGTGCCCAGGATCACACAGCCAATAATTGTCAGAGGCCAGATCTGAATTCAGGTTTTCCTGGATCTAAATCTAGTATTCTGTGTACTGTGTGCCATGCAGAAGACCATGTGATAGAGCATAAAGGACACTGGACTTGTAAACAGAAGACCTGGGTTGAAATCCTGGCACTGCTCTCTACTCCCTCTGTCATTCTGAGGAAATCATTTCATTTTTCCTCCATAAAATGGGAGGGAGGGGAGTTTAATGAGATGATCTCTAAAGCCACCCCCACCCCTACCGCCACCCCAACCCAGTTCAAAATGCTATAGTAACTGGAAGGGATTTGTGACAGAGATACATTCTTTTTTTTTTTAACAAACTACAAAACTACATTAAAAAAATACCAAACACTGAGACCCAAAGTTACCCCTATTGTGTCATAGATGAGTTCTCTAAGCTGCATCAGCTAGCCTTGTAATAGGATACATGTAATTAAGGTGTACTTCTTTATGGAAGAACCCCACAGGGCCTTGGGAGACCTCAGAATTTCATTTCAGCCATTTCAGTAAAGCTTCATTATTCTTCTCAAATGTTAAAATGGCAGCCCCATTGTTTCTTAAATTGAGCTATTGTTTTTTGAATGGCTGAGACTCAACCACTAGTCCCTTCAGGATTTTCCTGGCACTCTCACTGTGTCCAAGTCTGAGAGGCTCAAACAGGGCCTGCATACTTGTGTAATAGGCTTCATCCTACAGTGGAAGAGACACAGGAGTGATCTCACTTATATAGAACCCTGGTGAGGTAAATGAAGAATGTAGGGGTAACCTCTCCACATCTCATGCTGGCAAAGTCAATAGAGAACTCCAAGAACCATGCCAGAATCTATTATTAATGTGAGTTATAATCTACAACAGAGGAGAAATATTAATAGAGAAACAAGAAAAAATTCAAAAGATCCTAGACTGCTGAGGGGTGAATTAAAGATATATGTGTGTGTATATATGTATGTATATGTATATGCACACACATATACATACATGTATATTTCAAAACTACAAGACAATAATTTGACCTTTGAACTGAGGCAATCACACACCAGAAAGCATATTTTAAAAGAAACATTTTTAAAGCTGTTTTGTATTTGGAGTTTGAAAAAAATGTCCTAATCATCGTTATCATGCCTTCGACTTCTTCTCCCCTCCTGAGATAATCTAGTGCTGGGGCTCCCAATCTGAAGGTCATGGATCCTTGAGCAGTTCAGGGATGGGGGTGTCTGTGGAATTACTGGCAAGGGAGCTATGAATACACATGTCAAAAAGTCAAAGATCTGTGGTTTCTTCAGTGACTGAGCCAGATGCTTCCCTCTGTATCTTAGATCAGTTATCTTAGATCAGTATCTTAGATCAGAAAAGCAACAGGTTTGTTTCACGTGAGATAGACCCAATATGTATTATCTTCTGTAATATATGATGCCGGCTGCATCTTCTTGCTTGCCTAGCAGGGTAGCCCATCCCATTTATAACCACAGGTTATAAATTTTTAGGGCATAGTGATCAGCATCACAGTCCCATTTAAGTATGTAACATAGAGTACCTTTTGTAAAAGGATATTTTCTCCAAAGATATAATCAGAATAAATGTACAAACATTTCCCCCAACACCTTGGGTATCTGTTCCTTCTGATTCTACATCAGTTTCTGATTGAGAGAAGGCTCAAAACATAGCTCAGTTCCTGTATAGCGTTGGTCTTGGCAAGTTCATGTCCAGATATGGCGCGATCGCCAAACCAGCACTTCCAGTCCTGAAGGTCTTTTCAAAGATTATTGCTTGCTTCTTGGGACATTGATGCTACACTGGCTATGGAAACCAGACACCAAAATACCAAACGCAAGTGTGCCTTCTTGATGACCTTTTGAACTCTAAGTCACGAGATTCTACTCCCTTCACCTGGAACAGAAAAGAACAAATGAAAACGTGAAGGACCTACCCAAAGCCCATTTCTTGGAATAACATGGCAAGAGAAGACCCTAAGGTCTTTCACCTGACAGTGTGATTTCTCACTAATGACAGGTGAAGAAATCACCAAATGAGGGAGAAAGAGGCAAAGAAGGATAATAGAAACCAACTAAGACCTTTTAAAAAGCCTCCAAAAGTCAATCAAAGGGCCTTCTATTTGCCATGTAGTTAGTTAACTAGAACCAATTACAAAAGGTCTATGCATGCTCTAGTCTACAATGTCTCCATTACACATCATCCCAATTCTCCCAGAAGAAAGTTGTCTAGCATCTTTCAAGTGGAGAGATCACATCAATCAAGCAAGGTGTGAGCATCTACCCCCATTACATCTAAGATGAATGACTTGGACTAGATGAACTTCTAAATCTAAAGCTACTATCCTCTAAGGTTAATACTTCTACACAACAGTCCTTCAAATACTTAGAATCATAAATGTAGAGAGAGCTGGAAGAAATCTTAGCGGTCATTCAATCTATCTCCCACCAGACCCATTTTTAAATTTCTATTGACATGTTTTTGTTTCTGTAGCACTCATTTTAGAATATATCCTTCACCTCTCCACTCAGCGAGTCATCCCTTGTAACAAAGATTTTAAAAGTGTTCAAAAGCAGCTGATCAAAACCAACACTTTAACCATGCATTTGCAATATTCTGTAACTAATTTCTGTAAGGTGTCAGTCCCTCTAATTTTACAAATGAGGATCTAAAAACAGCAGGAATTAGGTTTGGATTGACAGCAAGTCAAATGCTTTTTTTTTTTTTTTACTATTATGGACTGTTTACAGCAAGAATACAAGCATACTTTCCCACCTATGAAATTTTCTCTTCTCCTGGCTAAGCATTTCTTTCCACCAATTCATTTGATATCAATGTAAGGTCCTTCACCTAAGACCTAGTTACCTCTCTCTGGATGTTTTCTAGTTTTCAAATGACCTTGCTAAAATGTGGCACCCAAGTCAGAATACAATATACAAGATAAATACCAGTTTTAGTTTTAGCTTCATGGTCTATATAAGAAATTTACAAGAACACATTGCCCAGAGATAGCTCAGTGTTTGGGAGGCCACAAAGGAAAGGATGGGAGAGAAGAGGTATTAGACACTGCCAAAACAGCCATTGTGCTAGCCTCATTGTTGCGTGCTTATGAAACCTGAATAGTACATCAGTGCAATGCCACGAAACTGAATTGCTTCTATTTGAATTGTCTTAGGAATATTCTGAAGATCACCTGGCAGGATAAGATGCCAGACACTGAGGTCCTTTCTAGAACTAAACTGCCAAGCATTCAAATTCTGCTGCAGAGTACAGCTTCAATGGGCTGGTCATGTTGTTCAAATGCCAAATGTATGTTTGCCAAAAAGACTATTTTATGGAGGACTCACCAAAGGCAAGCACTCACATGGTGATCAAAAAAAGTGATGCAAAAGCATTCTCAAGGTCTCTCTTAAGAACTTTGGAATTGATTGTGTGACATGGAAGTCACTGGCACAGGACTGCCCTGCATGGCATGCCCTCATCAGAGAAGGCACTGTGCTCTATAAGCAAAGCAGAATTGAAATAGCCCAAAATAAATGTGAGATTCTCAAATTCAGAGAATCCACCCCAAATGTTCACATGGGCTATTTGTGCCTGACTTGTAGTAGAGCATTCCAAGCTTATATTGGTGTGATCAGTCACAATAAGACACACAGTAACTTGATTCTAATATAGTGATGTAATTTTGGACCTCTTAGAGAATGAAGGACAACAACCAACCAACCGACAAATCAACATGAATAACATTCTATTGCATCTTTTTAAATGTTAACCAAGTTTTAGAAAACTTTATTTTGGCTGGTCATCAATCTTATTTCTGTATTTGTGTTTTGGTTTCACAGAATTTCAGTGTCAGAAGAGACCACAAAGGTCATTTAGACTAACCTATACACATTAAAGAATCCTTTTTCAATAGCTTTCTATGTTGGAAGTACTGGTTGTGATAAATTTCAGATGATTTGTCAAAAATGCACTAAAAAGAAGCATTATTCATTTTGCACAAAACACCAAAAAATTGTACTTTAATTTCATTAAGAAGTGTAATATCAGGAAAAAAGGAAATGGATGACAAAATATCCAAAAATAAAATTACAATTCCAAAAATCTTGGTGGTATCTTTGACATTATTCAAATTTTCTGATTTTTTTCAATAAGTAATCTTTCATCTCAAGGCTTTAGTAAACCTTGATTGTGGATATGGGACTTCCAGACTAGACCAGGATGGCTATCAGTCAGCCAATGAATATTTAAGTGCCTACAATGTGTCTGACACTGTGCAGAGCACTAGGGCACAAAGAAAGGTAAAAGACAATCCCTTTTCCCAAGCAGTTTTCAGTCGAATGAGAGAGACAACATGCAAACATCAATGTAACACAAGCTATGTACAAGACAAATTGTAAATAATCAGCAGGAGGAAGGTACTAGAATTAAAAAGGATTGAGAAAGACTTCCCTGTAGAAGGCGGTATTTTAGCTGGAATGTGAAGGAAGCCAGGGAAGCCAGGAGGCAGAGATGAGGGGGAAGAGCATTCCAAAAATAGAGGTCAGGCAATGAAAATGCCCAAAGTTGGGAGATGGGGTGTCCTATTTGAAGAACAACTAGGCTGGTGTCACTAGGGGCAAAGGGGAAAGGAGCTGCAAACTGTAAGAAGACTGGGAACAGGTAGGATGGAGTGGTTATGAAGGACTTTGAACACCAAACAGAGGATTTAATATTTGATCATAGAGGTGATAGGGAATTACCAGAGTTTATTGAGTAGTGCAGAGGATGATATGGTCAGATCTGCCCTTTAGAAAGATCACTTTGACAACTGAGTGGAGGATGGACTAGAGTTGGAAGAGACTTGTAGCAGAAAGAGCAATCAGCAGGCCATTGCAATAGTCCAAGTCTGAGGTCATGAGGTCCTGCACCATGGTGGCAACATTGTCAGAGTAGAGAAGTAAAGCTATGCTAGAAATGTTAGATATCATATGCTGGGGGAAATGTGAAAAAACAAGGAAACCTGGAGAGCTGTTTAGAAGGACAGTGGATTTTAAAGAAAAGGAACATAAAATACATACAATGGGTGATTTCATCCTAAAGGAAGCATAATTAGAAGGAAAATTCAGGAACTACTAAGGTTATGTTGTAGCAAGATGGCAAGTTTTAGATCACTCTAGACTTTGAAGAATTGCAAGTGCCTAAAAATCAAGGGCAATGGACTGGTGAGAGCAGACTATACCATATGGCACAAATAAGGAATTTCACAGAAGTACTGGAAGGAAGAAATGGGGGTACAAACACAAGGGATTTCTTAAGATACAAACCCCTCTGTCTATTCCCACATGCATAACATATGATCAAGAAATAAGATGAACAAGAATGAGAACTAATCAGTGGTCAGCCAGTGCATTCCATTAGCATACTCTTGCTGTCAAAAGACATCAATAAATGTTCTCAGCATGTTGCATTTACCCTCCTATAGAAAACATGTGAGTACCTGGATGATAGTCACACACGACAGACAGACAGGAATGTTATTACCTGCATTGATGGAAGGAGTCTCACATCTGTGAAATCACAGATTCATTAGTATATTTGAATATAGTATCATACTAGTCTCAGATATTTGTTCAATGGATCTTCCCTTATTCACCTAGAGCAAGACTTCTTAGCCTTATTTTATGACATGGACTTTTTGACAACTTGGCAAAACCTATGGACTTTTTCTTAGAATAATGTTTTTAAAATGAATAAAATAAAAGACATAGGATTACAAAGGAAACCAATCATACTGAAATACAGTTATCAAATTATTTTTAAATTATGGACCACAGGGGGAAGAATCCTGAAGATGAATTAATTTTCTTTATTTCTCTCATTTCTCCCTCTCCATCAATCTCCTTTCTCTTAGAAGAGTTCTACCAATTATCTGAAAATTCATGCAATGTTCTGCCATTATATATGCACATAAATGTGCATGTATATGTATATATACATAGATATGTATACACACATGCATAGAGTGCATACATATATATATATGTATATATATATATATATACATAATACAGTTTTTCACCTTTTAGTTGCTTAATAAAGAAGAAACAAAGTTGTAAACAAAAATTTATGAGATGACTTTAGGTTTATCTTTCTTAGAAAATTTAAAGTTTTTCCTTCAATTAGATTTTGAATGCATAGAAAGCAAATGATAAAATTTCTAAAACTTTACAAGTTTCTAAGTCATTTGGAATTTTGTCCTTAATTTTTGAATCATTTATATATACATATTGCTGGGGAAGCAAGGAATAGCTTACCTATCAGATTTATGCTGAAGAGTTAGAGAGCATTATAAAATGCAAAATGGATAATCTTGATTACATTAAATTGAAAAGTTTCTATACAAACAAAGCCAATGTAACCAAGATTAAGAGGGAAGTGGGAAATTGGGAAAGAATTTTTACTACCAGTGTTTCTGATAAAGGCCTCATTTCTAAAATATACAGGGAATTAAGTAAAATCTATAAGAATACAAGTCATTCCCCA
>CM053581.1:129438780-129459902 GCA_028627135.1 Pseudochirops cupreus
CATACCTCAGGCTCCAAATGTTTGAATGATTTCTCATTTTTAAAAGTTTTTTCCTCTTTGGTCATAAAACATATTCCCACCATGCATGTGGTTCTGAATACTTTAACATGTTCTTCCATCTCTTTGGTGCCCTTAAAACTATACCACTTTACAATCAAATTTCTCTAGCTTTTTGTTTTAAATAAAAGAGCTCATTTTGCCACATTGTTGATAAAGAAATCCAAGTCCCTCAAATCTATACCACAGTTCATTTTCTTAAACTATATTGACAATGTAAATTAAAATCAAGTTGTACTTGTATTAGGTATCAAAATGTTTATCTGTAAGAGTAGCAATAGCTTACATTCTTTGACAATATAAATCTCTTCTTTTACACAAAAACACTTTCTGTCATTTTCATTAGTAACATCTTTAAGAATAGTATCTTTAAAAGACAATGTATCTTACATAGGCAATGATAAAAGATAAAATAATTATAATTATTTAGAAATCAATTATATAAAATAGAAAATGTTTGGTATAAACAAAAAAGCAACTAGAATAAGAAGGGAAAAAGCTAACTGCTGAAAATATTTTTGTATCTGATGTTTAGTGTGTCTGATAGCCAAGACATACTGCAACTAACAGAATTGAGGAAAACTGAAAGCCATTTCCCAAAAAGAAGTGGTCAAATACAAACAGTTCATAAAAGAAGAATGTCAAATTATTCACCATAGGAAAGAATACTCCCTATCGACCATAATTGGAGAAAGGCAGACCAAAACAACTCTGAAGTTTCATGTTATACCCAGCAAATTTGAAAAGGTGACAAAAGATAAGTTAGTTTTGGGGGAGTTGTGGAAAGATGTGTCTATTGGTAGAATCGTGAACTGGTCCAACCATTTGGAAGGCAATTTATAATTAAACAAACATTGGACTAAAAGGTTCACAACGCTGTGATGCAAAGTTACACTTCCAGGCATAGATCCCAAAGAGGTCAATTACAAAAAGAAAGGTCTATATGTATGCAAAAAAAAAAGAGAGAGAGATTTTGGAATAGCTGATGCCCATAAATTGAAAAATTTGTAAATGAATTGTGGCACAGGAATGTCATAGAGTATTGCTGTAAGAAACAATGAAATGGATTTGTTTTGTTTTGTTTTTTTACCTTGAAGTCCTTCCATTTTTTTTTTGGATGGGGGAAGGCAAGGCAATTGGGATTAAGTGACTTGCCCAAGATCACACAGCTAGTAAGTGTCAAGTGACTGAGGTCGAATTTGAACTCAGGTCCCCCTGGCTCCAAGGCCAGTGCTCTATTCACTGTACCACGTAACTGACACATATTTTTTTTTCAAGAAACACTCTTCACCCCTCAGGCAACAGGTGGCAACAGAAGAATAGGCCCTTATGAAAAGCTTCCTCTTCCTCCAACTCTATGAATGCTGAGGTATTAAATAAAGAAGTATTAAAGACTAAATAAGCAAAATGAGATACACATTTTTATACATGAAAAATATGGGAATTTGTTTTATTTGACTGTGCATATTATTTACAAGTATTTTGGTTTGGTTTCTTTGTTTTTTCAGTAGAGTAGAAAGTGAGTTGAAGAGAACAAGTACTTGTTAATAAAAAGATAAAAATTAATTTTAAAATGGTAGTTGCAAAATTATAGAGAACAAATCTTGGTTCCAAAGAAGAGATGTAAGAAGATACCAGGAATTTGGAAGTCTGTTATTCACACATTGATTAATTTTTCCTTTTTCTTCATTTTTGTCATTAGGTATTGCCCTCTGGAAGGGATACTTTAGGGGGGAAAAAAGATGATATGAAAACAAAAGTTATCAACAGCAATTTCTATTTTTAAAATGACAAGCATAGTGCCCACAACAATGGAAATCATTGTCCCACTGAATTCTACCTGAAGCACTTTGTTCAGCTTATGGACATAAGATTTGTAAGAAAGATATTCCAAAACTGAAGAGAAGGAGGATTACCCTAAATTTCTCTGCCAAAAGACAACCTTATATGCATAGATAGAATAGGTGGGACACAAGTTGGTATGATTTCAAGAGCACCAAAAAGATCCTTTTGGCTCTCCTTTCCTCGGGTAAAAAGTAATTCATTACCTAGAAAAATACACTTTCTGGAAATTTTTAAGCCAGTTCTGAACTGAAAGCTGATAAGGATTCCCCAAGGTTAGTTTTCAATAAATTTAGAAAAAAATAAAATATTATGCTATAATTCTTAGATTCAATTAAATTCAACAAATATTCAGTGAAATTCTTACAGTAGGCAAAGTAATTGCTAACACATAGATCTACTGTTATATTCATGGATAGCCTCATAGGGAAAGGGGTGGCACATGCACAAACATCTGTAATACAAAATAACATTACAGTGCCACAAAGAGAGGAAAGAGCAATGTGAAATCCAAAACAAAAAGGTTATTGAAGATTGGAGTAGTATGCAAGGTTTCATGGATGAAGCGCCATTTAAGCTGAACTTTAAAACTCCAGGAAGATTTCAACCTGCAGGGAGCAGGGAGGAGGCGGACATGGTAAGCATAAGCAGGGAACTGTAATATAAGTAAGATAAAGAACTATAAGATAAAGAACAGAGTACATGAAGGAGAAGAGAGTAGAATATGACTCAAAAGATAAAGAAATGCTGATCATATTGTGGCAGATAAACGCTGCAAGACTAAATGTCCTGAACATACTGGTTTCTTTTAATTTATTTATATATTCATTCATTCATTCATTCATTTATCTGTAACATTCTTTTTTTAGTTATGAATTCTCTCCCTCCTTCCAGGCCCTCTCTCATCCATTGAGAAGGCAAGCAATATGTCAGCCACACATGTGAAATCATGCAAAACATATTTCCATATTAGCCATGTTGGAAATAGAGTTTTAAAAACATACTTCAATTTACACCCAGATTCTGTAAGTTCTCTTTCTGCAAGTAGATAGCATTTTCATCATGAGTCCTTCGGATTTGTCATGGATCATTGTCTTGACCAGTGCAGTCATGTCTTTCACAGTTCATCATACTTACAAACCTGCTGTAACTGTCAGTCTGCTGGTTCTTCTCACTTCACTTCGCATTTCATATGAGTCTTTCCTGGTTTTCCTAAAAACCAGCCTGCTTGTCATTTCTTATAGCATGATAGTATTCCATCACAATCACATATCACAACTTGTTCAACCATTCCCCAACTGATAGGCATTCCTTCAATTTCCAATTCTTTGTCGCCACTAAAAGAGCTGCTATAAATATTTTTGTACATATAGATCTTTTTCCTTTTTCTTTGATCTTTCTGGGGTACATATCCAGTAGAAGTATTGTTAGGTCAAAAGACAGGCACAGTTTTATAGCCCTTTAGGCATAGTTCCAAATTGTTCTCCAGAACTGTTGGACTAGTTCACAATTCCACCAATCGTATATTACTGCCCCTATTTTTCCACATCTCCTTCAGCATTTGCCATTTTGCTCTTTTTTTTTGCCTTTTATTTTTTTGAGGGGGGAAGGAAGTTGCAATTGAGGTTAAATGACTTGCCCAAGGTCACACGGCTAGTAAGTATGTTAAGTGTCTGAGGCCAGATTTGAACTCAGGTCCTTCTGACTCCAGGGTGGGTGCTCTATTCACTGTGCTACCTAGCCATCCCAGTTTTCATTTTTCTTTTGTCATGTTGACTAATCTGATAAATGTGAGGTGTTACCTCAGAGTTGTTTTCGTTTGCATTTCTTTGATAAATAGTGATCTAGAAAATTTTCTTATGATTACAGATAGCTTTGATTTCTTCTTCTGAAAACTGCATGTTCATATCTTTTAACCATTCATTAACTAGGGATTGATTTCTTCTTCTGAAAACTGCATGCTCATACCTTTTAACCATTCATTAACTAGGGATTCACTCTGATTTTTATAAATTTGACTCAGTTCCCTATATATTTGAGAAATATGGCCTTTATCAGAGAAAGTTACTGTTAGAAAAAAGTTTTCCCAGTTTTCTGTTTCCCTCCTAATTTTGGCTTCATTGGTTTTATTTGTGCCTTTAGGAATCTGGATGCTCTGACATTTGGTACATATATGTTAAGTATTGAAATTCCTTTCGTTGACTATTGTACCTTTTAGTAAACTATATTTAGTAAAATGTGGTATAAATATTATTTATTTAGTAAAATATATTTTAGTAAAAATATGAAGTTATTTCTTTTAATTACATCTAATTTGGTTTTTACTTAGCCTGAAACCTGATTGCTACCCCTGCTTTTTAAAAATTTTATTTATTTTATTTTTAATCTATGAAATAAAAAAGCATTTCTATAACATAGTAGATTTGTAAAAAAAAATTGATTGCACATGTAACTGCAAATCTAATGTGTACAACTTGCTGTTCCTTTTAAATATGTAAAGTTGTGTAAATTCCTCTTTTTCCTTTATTTTCTCTCCCCTCCACCATATGGCTAGCATTAGACACATGTGTGTGTATGTGTATGTGTATGTATAATCATTCTATACATACATCTATTTGTTAATTCTTTCTCTGGATGCAGACAGTATCTTCCTTCATAGGTCCTTTGTAGTTAATTTGAATATTTATAACAGTGAAAATAGTCACTCAAAGTTATTCTTTAAAAAATATTGCTGTTATTGCATGCAGCATTCTCTTGGTTCTGCTCATTTTACTCTTTGTTATTTCATGCAAGTCTATCCATGTTTTTAAAAACCAACAAATTCATAATTTCTTATAGCACTATAGAATGATCATATGCTACAACTTGTTCAGCCATTCTCCAATCAGTGGGCATCTCCACAATTTCTAGATGTTTGCTACCACAGAGATCTGCAATAATTATTTTAGAATATATAGGTTCTTTTCCTTTTCCCCTAATCATCTTTGGAAATAGACCTAGTGGTATTGGTGACTCCAAAGGTTTAGGCAGTTTAATAACACCTTGGGCATAATTCCAGATTGGTCTCCAAAATGGTTGGATCAGTTTACAGTTCCACCAACAGTGAAATACTCTTGCCTTTTTTTTTTTACTTCAGCTGAAGGATAATGGACTTCTCCATCCCCTTGTCTTAATTTTGTGTATATCTTTCTGTTTCAAGTGTGTTTCTTGTTTCTAACATAAAGTTAGATTTGGGTTTCTAATCCATTGTGCTATCTGCTTCCATTTCACAGATGATTTCAACCTATTTAAATTCACAGTTATGATTACTGTTTAATTCCCTCCATTCTATTATCTTCTGTTTATCCATCTCTCTCTCCTTTCATCCTCTCCCCTTCCCTTCCCCTCTTCTAAGAATGGTAGGCCATTTGATATAGTTTATACATGTGCTGTCATGTAAAAAATATTTCCATATTAGTCGCAGTTGTGAAGGAAGAAACAGATCAAAAGGGAAAAAAACATAAGAAAGAATGAAGTGAATGAAAAAAATATATATTCCAACCTACATTCAGAGTACATCAGTTCTTTATCTAGATATGAATAGAATTTTCCTTCATAAGTCCTTTGTACTTCTCTTAGATCATTATGTTACTGAGAAGAGCTGAATCAGTCATAGTTTGATCATCACAAAATGTTGCTGATACTGTATACAATATTTTCCTGGTTCTGTTCATTTCATCTTGTATCAGTTCATATAGGTCTTTCCAAGATTTTCTGATATCTGCCTGTTCATCATTTCTTATTTCACAATAGTATTCCATTGCATTCATATAGCACAACTTGTTCAACCATGCCCCAATTGATGGGCATCCTCTCAATTTCCAAAATTTTGCCACCATGGAATGGACTGCAACAAATATTTTTACACATGTAGGTCTTTTCCCCTTTTTATGATCTCTTCAGGATACAGGCCTAGTAGTGGTATTGCTGGATCAAAGGGTACACACAGTTTGGTTACCCTTTGACCATTGTTCCAAATTGTTCTCTAGAATGGTTGGCTCAGTTCACAACTCCACCAACAGTCCATTAGTGTCCCTATTCTCTCCTATCTTCTCCAACATCCTTTTTTGTCGTATTAGCCAATCTGATAGGTGTGAGATGGTATCTCAGAGTTGTTTTAATTTGCATTTCTCTAATCAAAAATTACATAGAATACTTCTTCATATGCCTATAGATAACTCTGATTTCTTCATCTGAAAACTGCCTGTTCATATCCTTTGGCCCTTTATCAATTGGAAGTTGACTGGCTTTTAAAAAAAAAAATCATGACTTTTAGATAGTCTGATAATTTTTTAAGTTTTCTCTCCTCAAGCAATTTTCCAGGTCAGTTGTTTTTCCAATGAGATATTTCACATTTTCTTCTTTTGTTTTATTCATTTGATTTTGTTTTAGTGTTTCTTAAACTCTCATCCAATCATTAGCTTCCACTTGTCCAATTTCAATTTTTAAAGGATTATTTTCTTCAGCGACCTTTTGTACCTCTATTTTCTATTTGGCCAATTCAGCTTTTTAGGGAATTCTTTTTTTTCATTAATTCTCTTTTCATAATTTTCTTGTATTACTCTCACTTTTCCATTTTTTTCTGTCACTTATCTGTTTCTTTAATCCTTCTAAGAATTTTTGTTGGGCTTGTATCCAAAAAAGAGCTCATTTCAACAAAAAGTTCATTTCACTCTATAGCATTTGCTTTTCTGTGTTGTCATTGTTCCATCATTTCAGTCATGTTTGACTCTTTGTGGCCCCATTTCTGGAGCAGTTTGCCATTTCCTTCTCCAGCTCATTTTATGGATGAGTAACTGAAGCAAAGTTAAATGATTTGCCCAGGGTCACACAGCTAGCGTGTATCTGAGGCCATATTTGAGCTCAGAAAGATGAATTGACTTCAAGCCCAGCACTCTATCCACTCCACCACACAGCTGCCCTTGTCTTTCTTTGAAGCTTCACTTTTAGCTATTTCCTCATTGTTGTCTTCTTCTGGTCTTCCCTGCCACCATCGTAGCTTTTTATAGTCAAGTTCTTTTGTTGTTGTTGTTCACTCATTTTTCCAGCCTTCTTGACTTTGAACTTTATCTTAAAGTTGATCTCTACTGAACTGGGGTGGGGAGGCATGAGCTTGAGATTTTTTGGCTGCTGTTTTCAGAGTTAGTTCAGTGAGTTTTAGATGCTTCCCAGATAGTAGGTTCTAAGGAAAGGTGTAATCACTATCTTTACCCAGGGAGGGTCTCCTGTTCCCCTGTAGCCACAAGTAATGTTGTTACTCTCTGCCTGGAAAGTCCCTGGACTGAGAGTTCCTAAAGCTGCTATTATCACAGTCACCTCCAACTCCCGCCCACTACAGTTATTGTTGCCACGTTTTCTCAAAACCCGTCCTTATGCTGTTGTCACAGATCTCTCCTTCCAACCTCCAAAGTTGTCTTAGACTGGAAAAATGCCCCACCCTAAAACCTTTTGTTGGCTATGTCACTCGAGAATTCAATTTAATTTATAATTTTAAAGTTATTTAGAGGGAAATGATGGGACAGTTTGGCTGGGCTGCTGCCTCTACTCCACCATTGGCTCCCCTCTTCCCCCACCTAATGGCTGGAACTTATGCAATTGTCACTAGTGAAACCTTGAAAGGTTTTAGCAGGGAAGTGACATGATCAGATCTGTACATTAGGAAAAAATATCCAGTACTATTTCAAAGATTGAGTTGGATTGGAGAAAGCATAGAGATGAGAAAACCTGTAGCAATTTAAATAGTCCAAGCAGTGATAATGTGGGTTTGTGTTGAAGATCCAAATACAGTCACTTCATTAACTCAGAAATTTTAGAATGCTGTCTTTGATTAGGTTTGTTCACTGGATATTTTGTATGTTAAATTTAAAAGCAGAAGAGACCAATGAGAGGAATTGAATAATCCTTAATCAGATAAGATTGGATCAGACTACCCTGTTGCTAAACATTTCATCAAGCTATCTGTGAGCTAGACATAAAAATAACAGTAAAAATATTTCACATTTTGACATAGTGCCTACTATATGCCAGGTACTGTGCTGAGTGCTTTACAAATGTTAGTTCATTTTTATCCTCACAATAATCTTGGAAGATAGGTGCTATTATTTTCATCATTTTTTTATAGATAAGAAAACTAAGGCAAATAAAAGTTAAATGACTTGACTACAGTCACATAGCTAGTTAAGTGTCTGAGGTCAACTCTGACCTCCTGACTCCAGGCCTGGGACTCTATTCACTATGCCTCCTTGCTTCCATTTAATAAACATAACAGACATATCCCACATAAGGTCTTTTTGAGTAATGTATCTCCATTTTTAATTCATTAGGTTCAAACTCCACTATAGAACCATGTCATTCCAATGTAATGTCACTGCAAATTATAACAAGACCCTTGAGAAGTTTGGTGGTATTTTATGTTTTTTAAAGAGCACTAAAAAGTGAATTCTGTTTTAAAGAATAGGCAACATATAATAATGGATCAAAAGTCAACCTCAGAGACAAGATAATCTGAGTTCAAGTGCTACCTCTGACACACATTAACTGCATTACTCTGAGCAAATCACTTAACTTGTCAGTGACCCAAGCACTTATCTAAGACCATAAGCATAGAATGCGTTATAATCTCTACCAGTAGGCAGAGTAAACTCACTAGGATTCCCTATATGACTGGTTTATTTCCCCCAAATTGGTTTTACTTTAACTGAGAAAATGACTTATATAAGAGGCTATTTTCCATAAGCCTCAAATCATTTATATCGCAGTACTTTATAATCACTGTTTATTTCCAACATATTGATGTGAACTATCTCTGTTTCTTACAAAAATCTAACCATTGTGAAGCCTCTTTGCCAAGTAGAAAGATAAGAAAGCTAAAGTAACAGGAGTTTAGAATATTAATTCAATTGAAAGATATTATGGAGGAGAATAGTGGAAGAATATAAGTCATATCAACTAATAAAACACGAGGATGTTAGAGGGAAAAATAAATGAGCAGAAAACTTGGCATGAGACTCAGCTAATACAGAATTACAGATGAAATGAGACCAGCAAACAAAAAGTGAAATAAATCTGCCAACATCTCTATATATGTATGTATGTATATGCATATATTACACATGTATGTATATATACATTTTATGCATGTATATGTATTTATTATATATGTATATATATTTCATGTATGTAAATATGCATATATACATGTGTGTGTGTGTGTGTATGAAGAGAGAGAGAAAAAGCAGATGACTAATTATAGAAAAAAGTGGCTGAATGACCTGAGAATTCTCAGAATACTTTCAACAATCCCAAGAAGGTTCGGCTCCTTTCTCTATCTCTGTCTTTTTCTGTCTGTATGTCTGTCTCTCTCTTTCTGTCAAGCACACACATACACACCAACTTTGGAATGCTAATATTCTTCTGATGGTGCTATATGGTTATGAATCGAGAAATATCATAATCTCTGAAAGATAAAAATAAGAGGTGACCCTATAGACAGCAGGCAATGGAGAAGCATATGGTAGGAATAAGAAACCTGACATCAATTACCAATAATGAATTATGCAGAAGAAGTAGTGCAAAAGACATCAGCCATGATCGGAAAAGGAGGTGACAGTCATGTAATGAGAGCAAGAGATGATAGATAAATGAATAGATGAATGTCTTAAATGCATCATAGGTGTACGAAGAATGTTAAAAGTCCTTGGGAAAGGACATTGGGTATCTAAAGAGGGTAGGAGACACTGTAGAGGACAGAGAAAGTACCTTGAAAGAGTAGGGATGCCAATGACATACTTCATAGACTTCGGAATTTTGCTGAGGGCTGGCTCTGCTTGTGAGAGTAAGTAGCATATGGTCTGTCTAACCAAAAGAATTTATTTTCCTAAATCTTCAAACTAAAGTGAGAAAACAAAGCCATTTTATTTTTGTTTGAAAAGCCTGCCAAGGTTGAGTTTTTAAGGACTTTCTAAACCTTTTATTGGTAAATCAGCTTAACTGCTTTCTAGGGCCTGAAATTAGCATGCTGGATTTCCAGGCTATGAATAGGACTGAAGAACATGCTTAGTAATAAAAATTAATGTGTCTTTTTATTTTTGGTCAATGTAGGGGGAAAATAAAGCTCTCTACAGATACACAAATGTGGAGCTGCCCATGATACATTAGTTAAGTAATGGAACTAGTCAATGATTAATGTGCAGATCCTAGTTGGCACAGTGGAATAGAGTTATCACTTCCAATTCAGTTTTGTTTTTGTAAATCTGGTACACATGAAAACAGGCTTGGGAGCCCACATGGCGTGAGCCAGGCTGAGTGAAAAAAAAAAAATTCTCTACAAGTATGTCCTCACACAGCTTTGCTTGTACACCTCAGTTCTGGCCTGTTATTCTCTTTTTGGGCTGCTTTCTTGTAGCCTCTGCCAATGTTTCTGAATAGTATGGTGGTTTCGTGTTGTGGATAAATGTCCAGTGTTTACTTGGATGAAGGTCCCCAATTCATATTTCCCTGATTCTTGTTCAGTTTATAACCTAATTCTCCAGAGGTGGAAGGTGTATTAACTCACTGACCCCCACCACCTTGTCTCCCTAGCACCTTTTCAAGTTGTGGTTGGAAAACCAAGAGAACTCCCAAGTCTGGACACAGGCATTTATTATGACCAAATACATTGCAAAAGGTAGAGTCACCAAAATTCAAATAAATTGAAAGAATAAGGTATTAGCTACTTTGGGGAGGGGGGTAGGAAAGGCAAAGCAGAAAGTCTTGAGGAAAGAGAAAAATGCAAACACCTTAGGGGATGTTGAGTCTAAGATCAGAGACCAGCTAGGAGACAGAATATTTGGATGTTTCTTCTCTTTCCTGTGCCATGCTGGAGTCTGTGTAGCATAGTGGAGAGAGCCATGATGGAGGGAATACCCATGCTGGTAAGATTATAAATCCATCAAAATATCAACAAATAAGCATAATGTTCCACTTTAGATTATGACTACATCATTTTGGTGAAAACATTTGGTATTTGATTCCTCCATAATACTTCATGACAATTCTATTTCAGTGAAATACTCTACTCTTTGGAGCATATCAGCAAATCAGTAAAACCTGAAACCAAAGAACACCCAATACAATTTGATAAATAAATATATTGTGAAACTTTTATATAACATAATTTGCTATGAACATCATTTCATCTTGGCTCCTATCTAAACATATTTAATTACTGAAACGCTGAATCGCCTATAAATTGGTACCACAGGGTGGTCCCTAGGGACCATCTCCTTAACCATAAAGTAAGAAGGATCCAGTATATCTACATTTTTAATAATTCAGATTCCAGGGGAAATGGGATCAAGGGATCTGAATTCAAATTCCACTCTTGGCATTTCCTACCTGTTTTCCTATAAGCAAATCACCTAATATTTCTGGGACTCCATTTCCTTATGAGGAAGATTGGACCAGATTAGGGAGTTCATGTTCCTTTTTTGTCAGGAACCCTTTTGGAAGGGCTGAAGGTATGGACCATAGATGAAACTTATCAACCTTTCTCAGAAAAATATTTTTAAATGCATAAGATTACAAAGAACTCCAATTATATTGAAATAAAGATATATTTTCTTGTCCAAGTTCACAGACTTCCTGATATATATCCACAGACCCCTTAGAAGTCCACAGATCCCATGGTAAGAACTTTCAGAACAGACAATTTCAAAAGTAATTTTCTAGCCTTAAGTTGGGTAGCCTGGACTGTGGCAGCCTTTCCTTTGAGCAGGAACAGATATTCCTTGTCTGGTTTAAGTCTATCATATGGAAACTTGAGGGGAGCATACATCTAGTTATATGTGGTCGAGGAGCTTATACTGAGTGATGATGAAGAGTTCCTAAGCTGGCTGCTGAGACTACAGAGCTGTTGACACAAGGGCTAAGAGAAATTAGAAAATGGAATAATAATGACAAATAATAATATTTATAACATTGACATTTGTAAAATGCTTTACATATCTGATGTGATTCTCACAACAACCCTGCAACATAGATGCTATTGTTATCTCTTTTTTACAGATGGGGAAATTGAGACAGATAGACATTAAATGATTTACCCAGGTTTACACAGTAAGTATCTGAGGCCAGATTTGAACTCACATCTTCCTAACCTCAGGTTCAATGCTTTTTCCATTATGCCACCTAACTCACATCTTCCTAACCTCAGGTCCAATGCTCCTTCCATTGTGCCACCTAACTCCTTCCGTTGTGCCTCCCAATAATCCATCCCTTTCACCATTCTTTCTTTATTGGCAGCAAGTGAGTCAGAACTAATTTGAGTTGTCTTCTAAGAATCAGGTGAGAAGAATCAGCTACCCCCATTTCACCACCTGGCCATCAAATCATGAAGACATGTGTACTCTACTCCTTATGCAGACACTAACCATCACCTTCAGCCACTGCTATTCTGCACTAAACAGCAGCTTCCACCTCACAGGCCTCCCATCATCATCAGACTTTTCAGAACCCTGGAAACTTCTACCTCATGATATTAGGTCTCCTAAGATTGGTAAAGAGCAAATAAAAAAGAGACAGAGGTGGACAAGTCCTCATGGTTGCCATGGTCAGGTGGGAAATTAGTATAAGCTGCCCTTGCTTTCTGCAGCTTTCTGGAGGTATTTCAACTAGTCTTCCCTCACTCATTAAACAAAGGAAAGAAAATGATGGAGGAGCAGGTTACCCCTCCTACATATTTACTGAGTTCTGCCCCAGCAATCAATTAGGGAATTCTTCATTTCCCATTGCAAGCCCTTGAGCCATTAGTTCTTCTGGCACAGCAACTATTTAGCTGCTCTTCATCTTTATGGCTCTCCATCACACATGGCCAGAAGGAGCCTTTCCACAAGTTTTCACCTTGCAGACCAGAACCAGACAAGGGATATTTTTGAATACTACAAGGGTCAGCCCCATTGCTGCCATCCACTCATGCTACTATCAGCCATTCAACAAGAATTAACTAGGCACTTGCTATGAGACAGGAATTATGCAAAGCACTTGGGGTACAAAGAAAGGCAAAAACTTGATCCCTTACCTCAGGAACCTTTAATAAGAGAAACACCATGCAAATGACTAGGTACATACAAGATATATGCAGAATAGACAAAAGGTAATCTCAGGGGTATTCACTAGTAGCTGGTGAGACTCAGAAAGGCCTCCCACAAAAGGTGAACTTTATTTGAGTTCTCTTAAAGAAAACCACAGAGGCTAAGAGGCAGGGGTAAAGAGAAAGGGCTAGTTCTTACTCCCATATTGATATCTGTTTCATAAAAGCCAGTGGTAAAAAGATTAAAGTTTTATATCCTCTTCTTTTGGGAGCAGTTCAGTGAATTAGCTGAAGTCAGGAGCAACAATTTACTTAAATTACTAGAGTTGTTTCAGCATTTATATAGGGTGTTAAGTTTTCCAAAGTGTTTTACAAACATGATTTCATTTTATCCTTACAAACATGAAAGTGCTGTTATTATCCCTAGTTAACAAATTGGGAAAGTAAGGCAGATAGCAGTTAAGTGATTTGCCCAAGGTCACATAGCTGGTAAATGTCTAAGGAGGGATTTGAGCTGAAGTTTGTTTGTTTTTCTGACTCCAAGTCTAGTACTATCTTCACCATGCCACCTAGAAACTTTGAAAAAGAAATATTAAATTTTTCTCTCATTAAAGGTGGTCATCTCACCCCATTCCATTCCGTCATTTAATTCTAGGCAGCTTCACAGGCTGTTCTGTTCATTTTTAAAATATGTGGAACTGGTTTGCTCAAACCCCAAACATGCTTTTCCATATGCTTCTCTTTTCCTTTTATATTTCCTTTAAATACAAGTGTTAAATCTGTGCCATATTTTTCTTACTTTTACACTGATGTTGTTGACATTTTTCAGAGCTATTTGATGTCTGAGAAATTTGCGAACCTTGTACCCACCCTTTTGAAATCTTTTTATTTTGCTATTTGAAATGGAGATAGAAAAAAAGACATTATTTTTCTCCACTGGAGGAAACTATTTTCTATCCTCCAGAGACTGTAATTAGGATTATAAACCTTAGCTTCTTATCTCTTAACAGATTTTTATTGATAACCAACTCTAGGCAGGGAAATGTGGCTCCACAGTTTATTAGTGGAGGAAATTCAAGGGCATTTGATGACACAACTTTCTCTCGGCCTCATCTCTACCTTGCCCCCCTACCCAGCCAGCTCAGTCCTCCAGTCAATCTCTCCCAGACATCTCATGCCAGTAGAGAGAGGGGAATAAGATGAATTATGACTAAATTTGCTCAGATGATTTGTGATCTCCAGCATTTGCACATGTGCTATCATGAGGGACCTATCAGGCTGTGTTGGTTTTTTTTTTCTTTTTTTCTTCACATCTGTTGGCTCAATCGGAAATCCAAACACAAAAGCTAACACTTGGGAACAGTATGTGGATATGCGATGTTCCTCTGGGATCTAAAGATTTTGAAAGCAAAGAGCCAGTTACACTGATTCATATAGGAAGTGTTTGTGTATAAACTTACATGAACTAATGTTGTTAGTGATTAAAAAGCTGGGGGAGGGGGGGCGCATAGATAGGTTAATATCGATATATATACATATATACACACACAAATATACACATGTGTATGTTTGTGTGTATGTATACACACATGATAAGTGTGTGTGTGTATCTTGGGTGGGGGAAGAGAAACAAAACTGCCTTGCTGAGTACTAGTTGTTTTCAGAATGGTTTTATGACCCTTCAGAGAAAAACTGACATTTACCCTAGAAAGGGTAGCTTATAAGCATAGTGGCCAGTGAGAGACATCTCGGAGAGCTGGCAGGGGGAACTCTACTTTCCTACCACATACTCTACACCTCTTTCTATTTTTTTCTTTCTAGACTCTTATTTATTTTTTGTCTATTTTCTTTTATCTTTATCTCCCATTACTCTCTCTTTTAAAAAAATCTCCTCTTGGTTTACTTCTCCCTTCCCTGTGTCTGTTAAGTGGAACCACCTTTTGTGAGATAGAGCAGGGGGTCACTTGTAAGGTGGGATTTAAGGCAGTGTTTGGATAGTGGAAAGGGACTGGATTTGGTGTTGGAGGATCAAGGATCATATATTGCTTCATTTGTATCATCTTGGTTAATTCAGTTCTATTTGATTTTTTTTCTCCATAGTTTATCTTTTAATAATGGAAGTCATCGTGGGGAAGGCATAGGACAAGACTGACCCAGAGAAAGCGAGTGAATCCCTCTAATGAAGTATTAGGTTCTGGAGACTCATATTACCCAGAAACCTAGGTTTTTTTACTCAAGTAGCACTGTGATGGAGAGGGAGCCAAGACATCAGATTTCACAAAGCAAATCCTTCAACTGATACCTTAAATATTTCAGTATGAATTAGCTAACATTCCTGCCAAACAATGCTCCATACCCTAACTGGCTTATGGGAACCAACATGCTGGGGGATGGGGGGAGGCAGAGAAAGGAGTGGAAAAAGTTCATGGGTGTCCCAAGCAACCTAAAGCCAATGATCTAATTACATCAGTCAGGCTCCCCATGGAACTTCACCAAGCTCAACAAAAAGTAGCCAGCCTATATCATGAATGAACCCTGACTGTCCCTTCTGCCCCATACTGGCTGCTGGGTTAGTAGAGGCAACTGCGTGCCAAACTACACTTTGAGCTCACAAAGACAAAAAGGAAACTGCTTATGTTCTACTGAGAGATAATGTGTACACAGATAAGGAGATGGGGGGAGGGGATACACACATATACATACTCATATCTGTGTGTGAGTGTATGTATATATATATATATATATATATATATATATATATACACATACATATATACATACACATGCACATGCACGCACGCACGCGCGCACACACACACACACACAATCATTTTGAGAGCACTAGTGAATAGAAGAACCAGGAGAAACGTGGGGAACTTGGAGAAAATGGCACCTAAATTGAGTCTTAAAGGGTGGTGGGAATACCTCGAGGCAGAGGAGAAAAGGGAAAGTATTTGAGGAAATGAAGAACAGTCTATGAAGAGGCATGGAGTTGTGAGATGGAATCTGTGCAGGGAAGAGCAAGTCATCCATTTCGACTGGAATGTAGCATGTGTGGGGGCAGTAATGTGAATTCAATCTGGAGAGGCAGGTTGAAGCCAAATTGTGAATGACTTTAAATACCAAACAGAAAAGTCTTGAGGCTATAGGGAGATGCTGAAGCATCCAGAGCAGGGGAGTGGTCTGGTCAAACCCATGGTTTAAGAAAATCATTTTGGCAGCTGTATGGACATCAGATTAGACTTAGAGACTCCATTTCCTTATCTGTAAAATGAGAATATTGATCTATGTTATTTCTAATATCTCTTCCAGCTCTAAGTCCTGCAATTTTATGAAGAGCTCTCAGAAACCCTCCCTCTCCAAATATTTTCCCCATTGAAACTAACATCTGAAAGTTCCACCATTAGTGATTCTTTCCTTTGGATTAAACTATCCTTCAGTCTTGATTGAAGATGAAAATACTGCTTCAAGGAGTAAAAAATTAAATCTCTAGTCTAGGTCCTTCATCTGGATTATTTTATCCTCTTTTCTCTCTCTTCCAGATTCTAACATCTAGAGCAGTATGAGAATATAGGTACTAAATGATTGAAGGAAAAAGAAGGTAGAAAGAGATGGTTAAAGAAAACTTGACACAGTTCATAATTTTGGCCAGGACTGGTTTGCCTGGTGGTAACATCCCAAGATCATAAGATTAAGAATTGGAAGGAAATGTTACAAATGAGGAAAGATTCAGATGGGTGAAGGGACTTGGCCTAACTCACATGTAGTAATGGAAGGGCTAGGATTCTAATCCAAGTTCTTTGATTCCAAATCCTGTGCCCTGAAATCTTACCACAAAGGAGAGACAGAGAGACAGCAAGAGAGAGAGGAAGAGAGAGAGAGAGAGAGAGAGAGAGAGAGAGAGAGAGAGAGAGAGAGAGAGAGAGAGAGAGAAATAAAGGGCTAGTTGGATAGATAATTGGATTGAATGGATGGAAAGGGAGCAAGAAAAAGGTATAGTCATATAGAATAGCACTTCTTGTGGGTCAAGAACTTATATGGGTTTGTGTAACTGAATATGGGAGTTGTGAAAAATTTGGCAACAACAAAAGGTTTATGAATGTGCAACAACCAAAAATTAATTCAAAATCAAATGTATAATGAATCTGAGTCGTTTGGCCATGTTGCATGGAGCAACTTCACTGCAGTCTTGTTCTGAACACCCAATGTGCACGCTTTGCACTGTGCACGCCTTCATACCACATATCAACAAATGCTGACAGAAACATCTCGGCTCAGACTCAAGCCTATTGCGTATTATGAATTGCAGTGCTTTTACTGCACATACGAAAAATCATTAAATGAATTTTGGTTTGGCATTAGGGTAGAATTTCCACAATTTCTGAAATGGCCCTAAACACATTTCTGCCATTTTGTACTATGTGTTAATGCAAAGTGGCATTCTCAGTATTGATCATGAAATCAAAATATTGACCAACTCTGAAAAATATTGAAAATGCTCTACATCCTGCAGTATCAAATGTTCCAAGATTTAATTCTTTATGTAATAATAAACAAATACATTGTTCTCATTAAAGCAAATTTGCTTTCATCTTTAACAAATGGTAAAATTATGTTTATACCAAAGAATTGTTTTAAGATAAATTCCTCTATGATTTATTATCAGTAAACATTTGATTTGTATACTGATTTTATATAGCTAAATACCCAGGGTGGCAGAAAAATTTTTTGGGCAAAAAGAGGTCATACGTGGAAAAAGTTTAAGAAGCCCTGAAATAGGATGTTGGATGGAACACAAGTAGTGACACTTTCAGGATCTGAACTCAGGTCTTCTTGAATCCAAATCAAGTGCTTTTCTTTCTTTTTTGTACCCCATTACTTGTTATCATTAAGCTTTAACTTCTTTTGGACCTATAAAAGCTTTCTTTATCCCACTACCTTTACTCTGGTAAGTAGGAAGACACTGAACTGGACATAGTGAATTCTCTGCTCCTTATATGGGAGGACAGAGAGAAGAACCAGCAGTTTCCAAAAAAAATTGATGCCTACACCAGTTTGGAATATAGCACTAGTAAGCAACCCCGTACTGAAATTCAGGATTCTGGACACTGTTCCAGGTTATGTTAGGGTTCTGCTTGAGGGAACTTAAAATGTTTCATCTAATCCCAGGCTCTTTCTTACCTATAAAATGAAAGCTGACTTACTCTGGAGAGTGATTAGATAATGTCTACAAAAGTGTTTTGAGCTTCTCCTGGGCCATACTATATTAACACCAAAGTTCTATGATAACTGGGGCCCACATGGCCGCACTAGCATCCATAAAATTTCACGACTGTTCAATGAGCAGGCTGGGAGTCGTTCCCACATGGTAGGATTTTCCTGGGAACTGAAAAAAAAGAAAAAGCCACAAGTCTTAGGTACAATCCATTTTTGTTTTGTTTTGTTTTGTTTTTTAAACTATCAGAATGAACTGAGTGGCTTCCAGAAATCAGAACGCACTAGGTTTCAATGTATTTCAAGCAGTTTTTATGAAGGAGGAAGGGAAAAGACCTGCATTCATCTCTCCTCAGAGAGTTATAAAATGACCTTTATTAAAAGTTGTGCGTCTAGGCCATCTCCAATCCCCTTACACATCAGTGAGGACCATAACAACTACCTCACAGTGACCTCAAATGTCAACTCATTAATATCACCCATCCTGTAATTTTAAATTATAAACACCAACATTGCATTAAAAAACAATTGATGGATTGCCCTTTTATTTATAAAGTAATACTTTCAAATAAACCACTAAGTGACAAAAACATGTTGGCAAGAACTACAGTGCACAGTCTATACCTCTACTGAGAGCCTGTTGCCAATTCCTTTCCGTGCTGTGATTTAATGGGGGTGGAGGAGGTGGGGAAGAGAGAGAATTACCCATTTTTTTCCCTTTTTAAATGGAAACAGTAATCCCACTGCCTGCTTGCAAAACCTCACTGATTAGGAAAGAAAACATTCCTTTCTCCTGTCTTTGAAAGTCAAAAAGTAGCCTGAGTCAGGTACAGATAGAAGGAGTAGGCTGGATGTGGGGAAGGGGTAAAGTAGAATTAGCACACTCCCCTTCCCCAATAAGACTCTTCAGACTTTCAAAGTCCTTTAATCTATTTGCCTTTAAATGCAGCAGGGGGAGAGAGAGGGATGGCATTTACATGAGTAAACAGCTACTTTCATTTCAAATAGAAGTTTAATCTGTTTATTTAAAAGATTTAGAGCAAATCATTCAAAAAACCTTCGAAGATTATAGCTATCATTTTTTTTCCCTTGAAAGAAAACAAGGCACAAACTTTACTGGACATTAAAACTGGTTTAAAAACAAAGAATTTCATAGGAATACATAACAGCTGCACTATTCTTAATTAAATTGCAATTTTGTGAAAAGTGAGAAACCCAATATCTCTTTTTCCAAACAACCATCTGCATAATCCTAAAGATTATGGGTTATACTAGATAATCCTGGAGTACCTTCCAACTCTAAAATTCGATGATACTGAAGGAATTATTATAATTAACTCTAAATGTCTTTTCTCCCACTTTTTTTGTGGACTACGACTGTGTACCTGGGGAAAGATATAGCAAATATCAACAGTGATTTTAATATCTATTAGGACTCATATCAAGCAGAATCTCAGAAGTGGAAGAGTTCAGAGGCCAAAGACTTTGACCCATACTTATCTGACCTAAACACTACTGCATATCCCGAAAGGATGAGCCAAAATTTGCTTGAAGACCTCCAATGAGGATGAAACCACCACCTCCAGAGGCAACCTATTGGCCACATAATTGTTAGGAAAGTTTGCTTCAAATCAAGTCTTAGCTATGTATTTATCTCTGCCTTCCCTCTATGGAATGTAAGCTCCTTGAGGTCAATGACTTTCATAATATAGCAGCACTTAATAATATATGTGGAATTAAATTGAATTAAACTGAATTCCATACAACTTTCCTATTTCCAAGCTCCAAGGCCAAAGGGAACATGTCAAATCCCTCTGCTGTGTAGAACTGACATGTGGTACAACAATATTAACTTTTAGAGTTTACAAACCCACATTCACAACCCATGACTATATTCACTTCTTCCCAACAACCCTGTGAAATGGGTAGGACAGAAAATATTACCATTTCATTTCACTTATGGGAAGTTGGGGAGGGGGGAAGGGTAAGAGCAAGAATCCAGGTTCCTCCTGCTAATATAAAATCTACCTTAAAGTCATAACTAACATGTCAAGTAATTTATTTAATTGGGTATTTAAGGAAAATATATATAATTGCATGACAATAATATTTTGTGATTTTTGTGAGTAGAGAGATCTATTTCCACAGGCCTGGCAGATCACAGCCCACCTATAAAGAAAGTCTTGAAGAGTCTTAAGGGTCAGAGAAGTTAGGTCATTTGTCAATGATTACTCAGCTAGAAAGTCATAGGATCATAAATTTAAAATGGAAAAGGAATTTACAGGTGATCTAATCCAACCCTCTCATTTTAACAGATGAGGACCAAAGAGATTTCCCAAGACTGCACAGGTACTAAGAAAAGTGAGGATTTAAACCTAGGTCCTTTGATTTCTGATCCAGTACCCTTATCCCTAAGTGTCAGGATTTGAATCCATTTCCCTAACTCCAAGAGAGTACATCACTCTACCCTCCATACCAGGCAGCCTCAACACATAACCTCATTGGTACTTTTAAATGATCTTAATTTTCCTTTTAAAAGGATTTTCCCTTCAAAAAGCTCTTCTTTATCAACATTATTGATCATTTAAAATATATGAATAATTTTTAAACATATCAAATTTATAGTTGTAAGAAAGATGAAATAAAGTGGGATATTTTGGAGCACTGCTTCCCAAATTACTTTGCCCATGAAAGATTTTTGGGTTTGAAATATTTGACAGGACTAGTAAACATAAAACTCCATGGTTAAGGTCATAGGTCAGTTTAAGCATGTCTTTATTAGCTAGGATTAGAGTTTCTTTTTTTTTTTCTTTTTCTTTTTTTTTTTTTACTTTTAATTTACAAGATTCAGTTCCACAATCACTTGAGTTTCAGATTTTCTCCCCTCCCTTCCCCCCCCCCC
>CM053581.1:129460402-129476598 GCA_028627135.1 Pseudochirops cupreus
TTGAGGATAGTCCAGTTTATCAAGGTTGGTCATCATATGTATGATGTGTCTGTGATTGTGTACAGGTTTTGCCTGGTTCTGCTCTTCTCACTTAGCATCAGTCCATATAAGCCTCTCCAGGTAATTATGAAGTCCATCTCCTTCCCATTTCTTATAGCACAATAGTATTCCATTACATTCATATACCACAGCTTATTCAGCCATTCCCCAATTGATGGGCATAGGATTAGAGTTTCAATTCAGGGAGGTAGGTACATGTGAAATTATACAGGGCAGAGGTCAGAGCTGTAGCATTCCACTTTTTCACCTCACCTTTTCCTTTCTCTGAGGAGAGAAACAGGGAAGACATGGGAAATAAAAGGCTCAGGTATAAGAGAGGAGCAATTTCACACAGCAGGGGTAACCAGTCAACAGTTAACAAGAATCTGTAAGTAGATAGATTGACTAAATAGCTGCTGTCTCCTTTGGGGCACACTCTCCATAGGTCAGTCATGGGAGTAAAAAGACACTTATTCTCAATTATGGAGAATGGAAGAATTTATGACCAAACAAGAGATAGAGAACATTATGAAATGCAAAATAGATCATTTTGATTACATTAAATTGAAAACTTTTTGCACAAACAAAGCCAATGCAATCAAGATTAGGAGGGAAGCAGAAAACTGGGAAAGAATTTTATCTGACAAAGGCCTCATTTCTAAAATGTATAAGAGAACTGAGTCAAGTTTACAAAAATACATGTCATTCCCCAATTGATAAATGGTCAAAGAATATGGCCAGGCAGTTTTCAGAAGAAATTAAAACTATCTACAATCATACAGAAAAAATGCTCTAAATCACTACTGATTAGGGAAATACAAATCAATACAACCCTGAGATACCATATCATACCTATCAGATTGGCTAACAAGATAAAACAGGAAAATGGTAAATGCTGGAGAAGATGTGGGAAAATTGTAAAACTAATGCATTTTTGGTGGAGTTGTGAACTGATCCAATCATTCTGGAGAGTAATTTGGAACTATGCATAAAGGGCTATAAAACTGTACATACCCTTTGACCCAGAAATACCATTTCTAGGTCTGTATCCCAAAGAGATCATACAAATGGGAAAAGATCCATGAGTACAAAAATATTTATAGTAAATTTTTGTGGTGGCCAAGAACTGGAAATCTAGGGGAATGCCCATCAGCTGGGGAATGGCTGAACAAGCTGTGGTATATGAATGTAATGGAATACTATTGTGCTATAAGAAATGATGAACAGGTGGACTTCAGAAAAACCTGGAAAGACTTACATGAACTGATGCTGAGTGAGGTGAGCAGAACTAGGAGAATATTGTATACAGTAACATCTACTTTACATGATGACTAACTTTGACAGACCTCTCTTCTTAGCAATGCAAGGATCTAAGACAACTCCAAAAGACTCATGATGGAAAATACTGTCCACACCCAGAAAAAGAACTATGGCATCTGAATGCAGATTGAAGCATATTATTTTCTCTCTTTTTTTCTTGTGTATGTATTGTGTTCGTGTGTGTGTTTCTTCTTTCTCGTGATTTCTCCCATTGGTTCCTATTCTTATGTGCAACATGACTAATATGAAAATAGGTTTAATATGAATGTGCATGTTGAGCCTATATCAATTTATATTCTTTCTTGGGGTAGAAAGAGGGCAGAGATGGGGAGAAAATGTGAAACTCAAAGTCTTGTGGAAGTGAATGTTGAAAACTAAAAATAAATCATTTAAATTTAAAATTTAATGAAATTAAAAAGACCCTTGTTCTGAGTGGGGAGAAAATCACAGTGTTTTCAAGCTAGCTCATTAGCATCATTTTTCTCATGGAATCACTATTCATACTGCTAAGATCACTAAGATTCTATAAAATACCAGTAAGGGAAATGCCATTCTGTAATCATTCTCTCTGTGAGGTTATAATGGATTCAATTCAAAGCTTATGATAAACATTTATCAAATGCCCACTTTTTTGCTGGGAACTGGGGGAAATTAGTTTAACTGAGGACAAGAACTAACAGGTCAGTATGTCCAATAACATATAAACAAACGCAGGCAAACTTAATACACAAAATTACATGACAAATGCCTTAAGAGGATGCAAAATAAAGTGCTAAGTGAGGTCTGAGGAAGGAAGGTGGCATAGTGGACAGAAGGCTATACCTGAGTCAGGAAGAACTGAAAATTGAATCCTGCCTCAGACACTTACCAACTGTATAACCCTGGCCAAGTCATTTAACCTTTACCTGCCTCAGTGTCTTCTTCTATAAAATGGGAAGAATAATAGCACCTACCTCATAGGTTTTTTGTGAGGAGCAAATAACATTTGCAAAGTGCTTTGCAAACCTTAAAGAATTATATAAATGTTAGTTATTATCACTACACAAGAAAGAACAAAACACCACCTCTTTCTTGGAATGTTTTCTAATCCTCACCTCCACAGGTCTAACTTCTTTCCAAAATTGACTTCTTTTTGCTTTGTATATATTTTGTGCATACTTACAGGCTGATTCCTCCATGGAAAATAAACTCTTTGAGGGGTGTCTTTTATCTGTATTCCTAGTGCCTAGCACATAGCCTGGTAAATTGTTGCTGTTGGTCAATCATGTCCACCTCTTGATGATTCCATTTGGGATTTTCTTGGTCAAGATACTGGAGTGGTTTGCCATTTCCTTCTCTAGTTCATTTTATAGATGAGAAAACTGAGACAAGAAGGGTTATGTGACTTACCCAGGGTCACACAGCTAATAGGTATCTGAGGATGGGTTTCAACTGATGAAGATGAGTCTTCCTGACTCCAGACCCAGCACTCTATCTACTGTGCCACGTAGCTGCCCCAGTCTGGTACATAGTATCACCTATTAAATGCTTACTAAATGGGTAAGTATTTATCAGGTAGGAGAACGAAAAGGGAACATTCCAAAAATGGAGAATGAATGTCATGAGCGAAGTTCCAGAGGCAAGAAAGTTTAGGGTATATAACATTCTAGAGAGAGAGAATAGTCCAGTTTGGACTGGCGTATTCAGTCAAATCAACAAGCCTTCAAGTGTCTACTACATGGAGGTGGTGCAACTAAGTGACATGATGCATAGAGCACTGGATCAGGAAGAATCATCTTCATTATTTCAAATCCAACCTCAGACAGTTACTAGCTGTGTGACCCTGGGCACTATGCCAAGAGGTTTGTTACCTTACCCAGAGTAAGTACTTAAAAGACAATAGCTAAATTGAACTCAGAACACAAATATTTGTTAATTATTTGATTGACTAATATTGATGAGGCATTCTTTAGCCAGCTCTAGGAAATAATTGAGATGCCCCTATGACTCTTCCTCAGCACATTTAATTTTCCCTGCTTCGATTGGCATCACACCCAGGATCAGAAAATTCTTCCCTAAATAGTAGTAATTCACCCCAAAAGTAACATTTTGGAGAAAGGAGACAAATTAAGCCATTGACTATATTTAACTCCCCAGATGACATAGTGAAGCTTCCCGATTAGTTCAACCTGTGCATCAGCTATGCTAAATATTTCCCTACCCAGCACTATGTGTATAAACACTTTGGGGACACCTATAAAGTCCAAGAACTATTGCTCCTGTTGAAGAAAAGTCACTCATGTGTGCTCACTGCATTCAAGCAGGTAAATTCCTCTGACCCTTTCAGAGGCTGGAGCGCTTGCTATAAAAGAGAGCTTCAGGAAAATGAAAATCACCAACAAAGCCACCTTTAGGGAAAAGATGGGGGCCATAAAACGGTCTAGAGACAGTTACAAGTAAACTTCAAAACGTGCCCAAGATTACTTTATGTAGAACTGTGGCTCATAAAACAGGCAGAAAATCTCAAGAGATTAGGGTTTTGTGAGTTTCCACCACTTCCTGATTTCTGAGATGTTAAAAATTCTACAGTCTTATGGTCGGGCATCGGCAGTTCAAGTTCTCAATTCTCTGCCAAAACATGTTTGCAGATCCAAAAGAACCACTCTTAGAGACAGGAGAGGTGATTTTATTCCCCCTGGTTTATACAGGTCTTAATGCCTCTGGCAAAATCTCAAAAATAAAGCCTTCTTGTCTCAGTTTAGCAGTGGGAAGGTCTCTTCATTGAGGAAATGTAGGAAGCCAGACTGTTTCATTTGGACCTAGAACCAAAGAATGTCAGACCTAGAAGGGAGCTGATGGCTCATTCAATGCAACTTTTTCATTTTACAACTGAGGAAACTGACACCTAAAAAGTGAAGGGACTGGCCTAAAATCACAAATTTGTTAGTGGCCTGGTCAGAACCAAGACACAGGTCTATACATCTTCTGTCTGGTGCTCTTCTGCTACACCATACCACCTGTATATGGAGCTTGGAAATATCAACAAATCCATATCTATTCAGCTCAATTATAACAATAATCACAGCTAGCACTTACATAGGTTTAAGGTTTATAAAATGTTTTACCCATTATCTGATTTGTTCTCCATAATCATGCTATGAGATGGATGCTGTTATTATATCTATTTTGCAGATGAGGAAGCAAAGACTGATTAAGGTTAAATGACTTGCCCTGAATCACACATCTATTAAGTGTCTTAGGATTCAAACAGAGGTCTGCCTGAATCCAGACCTGGCACTCTATAATTATTTCATCTTGTTGCCTCATTTTTTGCTGCCAAAATTATTTAGGCCAATTGTTCAGAAAGAAGATGAACCAAGTTTTTTGCTTCTCCTCTTCTGTCACATTACCTACCATCTATTCCATGGAGGACCCAATGCAGAGCTAAAGAATGGACCGGTTTTTCATCTTTCTGATTTACTGAAGGTTTAGTTGAACCCATGGAATCTGGTTTAGTATCTGCCTGACTTTGGGTCCCAAGAAGTGGCAGTTCTGGAGAGCTCAGAACAACATAGTTTCATCCAAGGATAGGGGCAGGGATCAATTCTTACTCCCCCCCACCATATACCTATACATATACACTCTAGCAAAAGAATTCTAGTCTGTCTAGACTGTCAGGCCAGTTTGAGGTCTCCCTGGGGACCGAAGCAAATTGAGTTGACTGACAGGACAAAACTAGCTTTTTATATTGACTATTTCTCTCCCTTTGTATCTCCTGTCCATCAAATAAAAAGTTCAAGACCTGCCACTTGTTCTAGACTTAGGTTTCTCAACCTAGTAGCTGTGAACTTGCCTTTTTGGTATTTTTATGACTATTTCAATATAATGGGTTTCCTTTGTGATCCCGCATATTTTATTTTATTTTATGCATTAAAAACATCATTCTGAGAATAAGGCCATGGGCTTCATCACTCCCAGAGGATCCACAACACAAAAATTATTAGAATTTCTATTAAGACTCATTTGACCAATGTCAATTACTCAATTATTTCTTATATAATCTGCCTTAAAGCAGCTTAGAACTAACTGGAAAAAAATTAGGAACATTGTACTAAGTTAAAAATCTGAAAATGAGTGCAAAATTTTAGGACAATAGTGACATAAAGTAAAAGGTAAATAACAGATGACTGTTCCAAAGCCCTCTTTCTCAACCAACCTTGCCTCATGACCCCTTCTGTGAAGAACCTATCTCATTCCCCCAGCCCCCCATTTCTTCAAATGTTCTGTATTTAACTAAACCAAAATTAAAGGATACAGGTAGAAGAGGAACAAACATGTCCCAGAACTGGGATAAAAGGTTAACCACTTGATCTGTCCCCACCCTTCTCTCTTTTGATGGAACAATCTGAAAACTCAGAACAAGGGAACATTCCTGGAATGGGAAGTCATGGGAAGAACCCATGACTCTATTAGTTTTGTTGCCCCTCTCAAAAATAGCACCCATGGATCATTTGCCAAGGCTAAAGACAGAGAAAGTATCGTGTTTAGTTCTGGCTACCTCATTTTAAAAAGCTATTGATTAGTTAGAGAGCTTCCAGAAGAAGGCAATAGGACAGCAGCAGAATTGGAGACCATGCTATGTGAGGATCAGGTAAATGAACAGGAAATATTTAGCTTAGAGGAAAGAAGACTTGTGGGAAGAGGTCAGTGGCAGAACTGTCTTTAGGCATTAAAAAAAGATGTCACCAAAAAAAGATTAATTTTTTTTTTCTGCTTGGCCCTGAGGTCAGAATTAGGAGCAACCAGTGGAACTTGCAAAGAGGTAAATTTAAATGCCATCCCCTATTGCACAAGAAAAAAAAATTTAACAATTAGAGCTATACAGTGAAGTGAAGTGTATCAGGGGGCCATGAGACAGGACTCATTGGAAGTCTTAAATCAAAAGTAAGATGGCCACTTAAAGGATATTCTGTAGAGAATAAAAAGGCAGCTTAGTGGCACAGTGGTTAGAGTGCTGGGGCTTGAAGCAAAGAAGACCTGAATTCAAATATAGCTTCAGGCACTTACTAGCTATGTGATCTGGAAAACTCACTTAACATCTCACTGACGTGGTAGCCTCAACTGTCAAACGAGAATGATAATAGTGCCTTCCTCCCAGAAGAAATGCGATATTTGTAGAATACTTAGCACAGTGCCTGGAACATAGTTCATCCTTAGTATATACTTACTCCCTTCCCCTAGAGTATTCTCATTCAGATAGGGATTAGACTAGGTGTTTTCTGAGGTTCCTTCTAACTCTGAGATTCTAAGAGGTACAGAGGGCCATGAAACAGTTAACCTAAAAAGAGTGCTTGCCTGGAGTTATATTCTAGACTAATAAATTTTACTTTGTGTAAGTATTAACTAGGTTGGCTCTCTTATTCATTCTTTGATATACTGTATTGGGTGAGACCCATTGCTCATGTTGCCTCCACATTTAATGTTTTCCTACTTAAAACAGTCTGATTTTGAGAGTGTGCGCCAAGGCAATTTTTCTCACCATTTAATGTTTTCCCACTTGTCGAATTTTCTTTGCTTTTGTCTCTTGTAAAACAATCTAAGTGAGTCACATTGTGTTCATGAGCGTGTAAGAGGCAGAATGGGCCTAAGTGAGTCAGACCAGGGGCCTCAGAATTTATTGGAGACGGGTTGTAATGGAGCACAGAGCATCCGATTGAAGCAAGTCTTAAAACAGAGGCCCCTCTCCCCTCAGCTTTTTGAATAGAGCCACAAAAAGGAGTAGGGACAGGCACTATGCAGGAATCAGAGGAACTGGGCTTAACTTCTGCCTTTGGGGCTTATTGGTTGGGTGATTTGGAGCAAGTCAATTAGACCCCTAACCCTCAGCTTCCTTATCTGTACAATGATATATAGAAAATATATGACTTCTGACTGCCCTTCCAGCTCTTAGCTCATGTCCTTGTGATCCCTATATGCCAGAAAGACCTAGGATGCTATACCAATATACCCTGTGGGTACTATAGAAATCCTATAAGGACCTCCCTGGAGGCAGAGTTTATTCCCCTCCTGCCCTTGCCTCTCAGCAGCCTCTCTTCCCTTTCTCCTCATCTCATCTCCCTTTTTGCCTTAAACTTGAAGAAGAATTAAATGGGGGTGGGGGGGGAGTTAAAGAGAGCCAGATGTCTTTTGAGTATGTCTGCCCATATTGTGTCTCTTCAAATGTGAAACCACATTGGAAACAGAGAGAATTATATCTTCATTCACTTCTGAGCACTAGACTCTGAGGACATATCCTGTGGTGGATGGGTCAGATTTTCAGAGGCGACAAAAAAAATGGGGAAAGAAAGCATCACAAGCCCTTTATATCTGTAAGTCAATGACACAGGTGACACAGGTGACACAGTCCATCAGAGGCATTTGATAACTGCTTATTGAATTGAACTGACAAGAGAGTTTGGTTTGGAACTCAGAGCCTCAGACACTAGTCCCACATTGCCACTTAGCTCTAAACTATTGAAGGAAATGTAGGAGGGAGAAATGAGGAAAGGAGGCCACTGGGAAAATTCCATCAATTTTTTTTTAAATTTAAGAATAGTGAGATTCATTCCCCTTCTAGAATGCATCTCAATTCTGTCTTCCTGCTATTTTCTTCCTCCTCCTCCTTCTCCTCCTTATGCTCCTCCTTCTCGTCCTCCAGAAATAAACCTGGGTGTCTCTTGAACTCATTTCTGCTCTTCGCTTCAATCACTTTTCTCAGTAACGCATTCCATATGTATACAACACTCTGCGTGAAGTAGTTCTGCCTGAGCTCTCTGTTTACTCTGAGTTTCCTAATTTTATGAACAATTTCCTAACAATAAGGCCAATTAGGCTATGGAACAGGGTTCCAAGGAAAGTGGTGGAATCCTGTCATTGGAGCAATTCAAGCAGGGGCCAGAGAAAGCACTTGGGAATGTTCTGTATGGAATACTCTGACATTGGCAGGCCTGCTCGCCCCTATGAGCTAATACTGTAGATATTTTTTCCATCACTGACTCCTATGATGCTGAGTGGGTTCTATGACAACAAAATGACTGATATGTCATCCTTGTACAATAGCAAAATAAGTTGTTTCTTTTTCCGACATGAAGGCTATAGAAAGAAAAAAGAAAGAAAGAAAACCTTCGGTTGATTAACGTGATTTCTTTTAACGATTACTGCATAGGTGGGGTTTTTGTAAGTGTTTGTAAAACTTATTATTAGTGAAGCAATACCTGGCAAGTACTTAGTTCAGACTTCAAAATGATATATTTTGGGAGAGGTCAAAATAAAGGATTAACCAATATAATTTTAATGGAGCAAATGCCTCCTTACAAAGACCACAATTCTTATGTCCACCTCTTTTAAAGTAAACTTTTACTCAGTGTTGTGTTGGTTAGTCATTTTTCAGTTGTGTCTGACTCTTTGTGACCCCTTTTGGAGTTTTCTTGGCAAAGATGCTGTAGTTGTTTGCCATTTCCTTCTTGAGCTCATTTTACAGATGAGGAAACTGAGGTAAACACGGTTAAGTGACTTGCTCAGGATCACACAACTGGTAAATGTCTGAGACAGGATTTGAACTTAGATCTTCTTGGCTCTAGGACCAGCACTTTATCTACTGTGCCACCTAGCTGCCCTATGGATTTGTTTAAATCTAGCATTTCTCTAAACTAATACAATTGTACTTCTGATGGTAAATTTCTCTAACAAATTATCTCCAGTCAATACTAGCATGATAAATCCATAGCTTTACACTTGCTCCCTGTAAATATATAAATACATAAATTAGCTTACATCGATGACTTTTTTCTTCTCCTGTTAGTCAAACCACATAAAATATTCCTTCAACTGAATATTTTTACTGAGACCAATGAATACACATTCCAAACAATGCATTTTTATTCAAATTCTTCAGAAGTTTAATCAAAAAAGTTTGCATTATCTGCTATCAATATGTCATTATTCAAACCATTCTCCTTTATTTAATTCAACTCCCTTTCCCATCCATGTGTCTATTGTCTACAGTGTAATAATGCCTTACTCACTGTAACATCTTTTCCTTGGAAAGCTCAGAGAAATTCCCATAGTATGTAACAACTTATGATTGTCCTCTTTTCTGTGCATTAAGAAACTGTGAAAAGGAGAAAGTCATTCAATTCTATTGTAATATTTCATCTTTTCTGCATTTATCAATATATGCACTTAGGGTACCTGTGACAAAAAATGCCCTGAGCCATGCCCAGACAGGAAGGAAAGTATCCTTGTCCGTATCACGCACCACCATCACTGCCTCTATCCAAGGGAATAGCGTTAGGCAGAGCTTCCCTGCAAAGACTATACCTTTGAGGCCATGACTTTATCCTTTTTCTTTTTTCTGGGATCCCTTCTGCATATGGGATTTTTCCCCAAACAGAAAGTGTTCCAGTGCGGGGGGGACAGGGAATGACTTTACTACCATGTAAAACATGATATAAAAACTCTATAAGGCAGAAAATACATGGATACATGATTCTTATTAGATTCAATTTGACCCAATTTAATACAGTGGACTTGAAAGTCAGTCATTACTCCTAAACCTTAGTGATGATACATTTTAGTTCTCTGTTTTTTTCTGCCCCAGATTCAACCTAAAAAACTCTCTTTCTCTCTCTCCCTCTCTCTCTCTCTCCCCCCCCTCTCTCTCTCTCTCTCTCTCTCTTTCTCTCTTTCTTTCTTTCTTTCTCTCTCTCTCATCTCTTGACTAATTGCCTACTGACATTTAAAATTAGATCCCCTTAGATATCTCATACTCAACAGGCTCTAGACAGAGCCCCTTTTTTCAGAAATAGAGTTTTATCTGTGAAAATAGCATAAAGAAGATGCATTACTATCTGTTTTGATGCTGCACCCTCAGGACACTGGGACCCTTCCATTTGACTCGCAAATCTCCCATATGTGTTACCTCCTTCTATTAAAATAAGAGCTTCTTGAGAGCAGGGCTTGTCTTGCTTTTCTATATGTATTTGCAGTACTTAGCATAGAAATTCACACATAGGAAGTGCTCAATAAATGTTTTTTCATTAATTTATCCACTCAATCAGAGGAAAAAATATTTCTTGGCTTAATTTCTAGGTGCATACCCTACCACACAATTACCACCTTCAGTCTCAGGTCTATATGCCACTTCAAAGTTCCCTGGCATGAGGTGGAATGTACTTTGGAGCTAAAATTGGGATAAAATCCTACTCTGCTAATTTACTCCACCAAGTGGCCTTGAGTAAAGATATTTTACCTCTCTGGGCCTCAGTTTTCTCATCTGTAAAATGGAGGGGTAAAATTAGATGATGCCTATGGTCCCTTTCAACTCTAAAATCCTAGAATTCCAGTTTAATTATTCCTTATTCCTTTGATTTCTCAACTATCAACTCCTTTGACTTATTTTTTTTGTGGCACATAATATATGGCAATGACCAAGGAAGATTGTTCTGTCATTCCTAACTCAGTTAGTTTCTTCCCTTGGCACATACCAGATCATGAGTTCCAAAACCTTCTTTTAAGAGTCACCCTGTAATATTGACTCTCCAATTCCTGTTCCAGTTAAAACTATAATGAGTCTTCTCTTCTTCTGTGTTTTCATCCTCCAAACAGCATTAGCTACTACTACGAGCAGAGTAAAGCTGGTGACTGCACAGCCCTTCTTCACTTAAATCCAATTCATTTACATGTCATAGTATCACCTACCTGAAGTCATGGTCCTCTTCAAGAAGAAACAACAACCACTTCTATGAACATATCTAAAGGACCAGGACTACTCACACCCAAGCACTGGTTCCTGTGCCCAAGAGGAAGAATAAAATCAAATTTTACTTCAGGATGAGACTTAGAAAGGTATATTATTACCTCATGATATTGTCGTGATCTACTAGACCTCCTGAATTCTGAATTCCTATATTTCTTCAGTTCTGTGATTTGACTTATCCTTCACCTCCTGACTTAGAACTACATAATTAAGGCCCCCTGGTCAGATTCCTAAAACTTGAGTCCATTTTCCTCACTTATTCCTTCCTTGGTGGCTTTGTGTCCCCCATTAAACTGACTCAATCCAACAACATCATGCCCTGACATTTCTTATCAAGGTTTTTTTTGTTCCTAATAACTCTGTAGATTGGTGTCTGTCATCCTATCTTCCCTTGCCATTAGACATGCCCTCCTTCCCCCAACCTCTTGGACAAGACTACATGGGAGCTTTGTCCAGAAGAACTTTTCTTGTGGCTATCTACTAGTTTGTCCTATTCAATCTGTGCTATAATTCACAGAGGCCTCCCCAATAGGAGTAACAGTACAGTGACTGAGTTTGCTGTGTAAGTGGAAGATATAACTGACTTCCTGGTTCTCACACCTTAAGTATGCTTCTAACTATTGACAATTGCATACTTTGCAGACTACCTGGAATCCTTGGCTTCCCGACTTTAGTAACCAAAAGAATGTAAGTGTAACTGTAACTAGCCTAAGGGTCCTTAATCTTTTTTTGTGTTATGGTTCTTGGGCAAGCCACTTCTCTCTATATATTTCTAACAAAAAATTGGTTCTATGATCCATGTACCTTCACATTAAATTTGTTAAATTTTCGACTAGAAATAGAAAGGAAATATACATTATCTTTAGTCAAAAGAGCATCAAATGAGACTATGTGTAAAGCCCTTTGCAAATAATGAAAGTCATTTATTTACCTCTTAGATTTCAATCTCCCTTGCCCAACATTCAGTCTTCCACAATTGGTTGTCACCTTACTTTTCCATCTTGATTTCATACTATTCCACTCCATTTATCCTGAACTTCTGCCAAACCAGATTACTCTAAATCCTAAACGTGTCCTGGGCTTTCCCACTTCTGTGCTTTTGCTCACATTGTTCCTTCTGATTGAAATATCCTCCCTCCATTTCTTCACTGATTAAGTTCCTACTGATTCATTAATTTAACCTCCTCCATGAAGCCTTTCTTGATCTCTCCTGTTAGTATTGATTTTTTTCCTTCAGACTTTCATAGGGAGACCTGGGAGAGTTTCTCCAAATCTCCTAGCCCTGCAACTATTTCAACTCCGCTAGAGGAATGTGGGGGCTGGGAGAATACAGAATGTGGAGAGTGGAGGGAGAAGATCTGTACAAAGACTGCCAATCATGAATAATTATACAGAGGGATGGGAATGGACATTTACTAGGGATGAGGATGACACCCTGAGGCACATTTCAACTCAAAAACCAAGACAGGAGTGAAATTAAAGCCAGATCCTTAGAGTCGAACATTCTCTTCATTATTCCACCACACATTAAACCACAAACTCTGCCCTTTTTTATTTTACAGCTGACATAAAATATCTGATAATAATCAGGACTGCTGCATCCCCAAGTTAGATAGTCCATGAAATAAAAGTGTCTACAAAGAAAAGACTGGAGGAAAACATAGGCAATGCCACCCTCTCCCTTCTACTCTATTAAAAATGGGAGCTATGGCTCCCTAATCCACACTAATATTTCTAACAGGGAGAACGAGGCTTTTTCATCTGCTTCAGACAATGTGATGATAGCTCTTTGATGACCACAGGAAGCTTTTATCCAGCTAAAGGCAATGAAAGTAGACATGGACAGAAAAAGACACTACAGAATAGCATTCCAAGTCAAATTCGAGTTCAGAAGTATGCTCCTGTAGAGTGAGCTGAACTACACCAAGGGCTGTTTGGTTCTTCCCACACATGAAATATGCTACTGCCGACTGGCTGTGCTGAGAACAGAATTATCTCTGCACAAATGTAAATAAATGTACCAAAGTAAAATGAAGAATTCCCACCAATAATGTTCTGGATAAAGAGTTTGAAGGCAGAGCAAAGTGGTGCCTGCACTAACTAAACAGTGTGTAGGTAAAATATACTTACATAACACTATTCCACCCATTGTATTTATATACGTACATTTTATAAATTTAATGAAATTAATTATTGGCTAAAATCGTGTTCCTAAGGCACAAGACTGACTATGTAACTCCTCTTCTCAAAACAATGTCCCACTAAGTGTATCTAGGAAAAAACTAAAACTTGGCAGCCTCATATTTAAGGTCCTTCACAGTCTGACTTCAGCTTCCTTTTCCAGCTCGAATAAATGTGTGTTGAACTGAATTGACTTGAATTGAATTTCCACCTCTAATAATTTTTGTATTTCTAAAGTTTAGTTCAGGTATCACCTTCATGAAATCTTCCCTTATTCAACCTACCTCTACAAATTCAATTTTCTCCTTTTATCTGTTCACATGATATCTCCCAGGGGCAGGGTATAAGCTTCTTGAGGTCAGGGACTGTTTCACAGTTATCTTTGGATCCCTAGTACAAAGTTGGAACCCGTGCCTTTTTAAAAAAAGTTCAAATTAAGGTAAGCTTCCTTAAATGCTCTATTTAATCCATTAATGCTAAGAATTTCTAAGATATGTAAATAATGAAATGGTTTTGTGTTAATGAAGACATTTTGAAGATATATCCACAATGCAATAAAGATTTAAATGATTGAAAGGCTATGAGCAGAGTAGTTTGTGGTTCCTATTACTTTACTGTGTTTCTTTGCCAAGAATGCTGCAAATAATTTGATAACATGTTTTAATGAAAACTGTGTCATGGTTCTTAAAATAGCTTCATACAGTTTATACCATGACACAAAACTTCAATTCTACAGATTTTCTATTAGTATCGATGTTGTAAACTGATAGTAATTGTAGATATTTCACCCTGAAGTCAGAGAACCAAACTGGAACATTTTTACCCAAACTAAACAGCTAGACATAATTTCTACTTAAGGCAAAACTATTATATTGAGCTATAGAAATGAAAAATGCTTGTGTAGCTCTGCCTTTCATTTTAAATGAATATAAATGCTTAAATATGTCATAAATTTAGGCTGCAAGTAAATTACTGCCAAGTTTGGGTACATCTCATGCTCTACCAGATTCAGACTCCTGCAGCAAAATAGAAAACATTTGTTGGATAGGTCTGCTGGAAGAGGCAAGGAAATGATGTAATGTTTATGATATAGGCAGTTTTGATAAAATCCAATTAGCACTGTAAGTTGCTCTGCAGAATGTTTCCAGCAGATTGGCCAGAGTGATGGACTACAAATGAATACATATGTGTGTGTGTGTGTGTGTGTGTGTGTGTGTGTGTGTGTGTGTGTGTAAAATATCCCCATGCAGCTGAAGATAACTCAGGACAAGAATAACAGGGGGCTTCCATTTCTTGATATATGTATCCAACTCACTGAACCCATAAAATAGTAGTAGTAGTAGTAGTGGTGGTGGTGGTGATAGTGGTAGTAGTAGTAGTAGTAGTAGTCATAGTAGTAGTAGTAGTAGTAGTCATTATAGGAGTCGTAATCATAGTAATAGTAGTAGTAGTGTAGTAGTAAATGATTGATAGGTATTAGTTACATTGCACATTAAAGTTTGCAGTCTTTTATGTATATAATTTCATTTGATCTCCCCTTGACAAATCACACTATCTTGTAGAGAACATGGGGCTGCTTATACAGTAGAGTTGCTGTCAAACACAGTGATTCTGTTTGGCTTTTAATAATAATTTACATTCATATAGTATGTTAACATTGGCAAATCACTTTAAGTACACTGCCCCCATTTCAGTCTCACAACTACAGATATTATTATTCCTATTTTCCAGATGAGAAAACTACCTATGAGAGTCTATTTGAAGAGCCTATTTCAGGCTATTTGTCCAAGGTCACCAAGCCAGTATGTGTCAGGAGCAAGATGTGAACCCAGGTATTCTTGACTTCACAGCTAGTATTCTATGTATTAAACCAAGCTATCTCATTTCCTGAAACCTTGGGTTATACTGAAGTGGAAAGCTGATCTTTTTAAGTAAAGAAAATAACTGCCTACTGGCTTACAGAATGTGATAACAAGAACAGGACACCATACATCTGCCTTTTGGCACCACTCCTATTGTTCACTCATTCTTCAGTTGCTTCTTACTCTTTGTGACCCCATTTGGTGTTTTCTTAGCAAAGATACTGGAGTCTCCTTCTTCATTTCTTTCAGCTCATTTTACAGATGAGGAAACTGAGACAAATAGGTTGAAGTGACTTGCCCAGGTTCACACAGCTAAGAAGTATCTGACATCAGATTTGAACCCAAGATGATGAGTCTTCAGCACTCCAAGCCCAGCACTCTATTCTAGCTGCTCTATTGCACTACCTAATTGCCCATTCCTAAAGTATGGTATTAATTGATCTGGATGAGTCTTAATTTTGAGCAGAGGGTGAGTCAATCATTGAAACAATTACAATCGTTACAATAAATAGCTTGGAAGTTCTGGATGATTTTCTTATATTATTTCCTATATTTGGATTTTATGTGTTTTTTCAGTCATATTATTTTAAAAGATCTATGACATGTTTTTAAGAAACTAGGTGACTCAGTGGATAAAGTGCTAGACCTGGAATCAGGAAGATCTGAGTTCAAATCCAGCCTCAGATCCATACTAGCTGTGTGAGCCTGGACAAGTCACTTAACCTTTGCCTGCTTTAATCCCCTGGAAAAGGACACGGCAAATGACTCCAGTATCTTTGCCATGAAAACTGGGGCCACAAAGAGTCAGATGTAACTGAATGACTGAACAACAACATGATACATGAACAGCTTGTCTTCAAGTTCTGGGTTTATCTACACTGACGTATTCATTGCAACATTTTTTGTGGTAGCAGAGAGTTGGAAATAAAATAGATTTCCATATATTGTGAGATAGCAAAACAAATTGTAGTGTGTGAACATAATGGAATGTCACTGTGCTATAAGAAACAGTGAATATC
>CM053581.1:129477098-129488456 GCA_028627135.1 Pseudochirops cupreus
AAAAAAAAAAAAGAAACAGTGAATATCTTGAACGCAGAGAAGCATAACACTATGCATGATGACAAGTGTAGGTGAAAGGGGAAAACAACTGAATGCTGTATAATTACAACAATCTTGAAGCTTGAACCTGATGGAGAGCTGAAAAAGTACAACTCCTTCCCTTCTTTACCAAGGTGGGGAATTATGGGGGTGATATTATATATACTTCGTGACTTAGGTCATGGGTTGCTTACCTTTTTTCTCTTTCTTTTTTTTTTTAATAACTTTTAGCATCCATCTAGGGAAGAGATGAAAGAGGAATATTTTTTAAAAATTAAAGCAATGTAAAAAGAAATCCATACAACTAAAATAAAATAAAGAGCTCCCTAGTCCTGCCTCCTATGAAAACCATTTTCTTATTCTTGTGCCCAAGAAAAACAGCTACAAGAGCTGATACATTGTAATGGAGACAATTTTAATCCCTTGTTTGCTATGCCAGTGTAACTGTTAATCAGCACTTCTCATTTAGTAGCCTACATGGATCCATTTGACGAATGTGTGCATTGATCTTTAAATTATTTGACCACTCCTGACATCTGAGGGCATTTATAATTATATATGTATGTGTGTATGTCTGTGTACATGTGTATATGTGTCTGTGTGCCATCATGTTCCCAGCACCCAAAACAACACTGAAAATGAAAAGAACAAAACACTCTGTGTGTGCGTGTGCGCATGCATATGTGTATATGAAATGACTAGATGAGAGTTGCTATTAACAGTTAAGGAGATTATCATAAAGGAAGGCCCCTAGCACATGTTGGTAGACCTCTTTTTTTTTTTAAGAACTTAGGAAACTGTTCCAAATGACAGAATATCTACTTTCCTCCTCCATACTCTCCCAAACTCTAATACCAATCACAGAATGAAGAAAAAAAATGTATTAGCCAAGTACCAAGCTCCATTCCTTCGGTATTGCTTAATTCGGTGAAACCATGGAACAGCTGGGTGGTACAGTGGGTAGTGTGCTGGGCCTCAAGTCAGGAAGACGTTTCTTCCTGAATTCAAATCTGGCCTCAGACACTTACAAGCTATGTGACCCTGGGCAAGATATTTAACCCTGTTTGCCTCAGTTTCCTCATCTGTAAAATGACCTGGAGAAGGAAACAGCATACCACTCTAGTATCTTCACCAAGAAAACCCAAAATAGGGTGATGAAGAGTCTGACTGAAATGACTGAACAACGAAATCATATGACACAGTGAATTCAAGAAACATTTACTAAGAGCCTTTTAATGCCTAGAATTTCCTTCCCCTTTCCCCAGGACTTATCACTGTAGCCTTGAATCATAGGAGCTAATACAGATTACTGATCAGTGATCATTCAAACCTGTTCATAGTCAAAAAAATCATCTCAGGTGGGCAAGTTTCCTATATAACCACAGGATTCTAAATTTAGAGCTGAATGGGACCTTAAAGATAACCTAATCTAACCTCATTTGGCAGCTGAAGAAATTGAGGCAGAGAAAAGAGACTTGCCCAAGACCACACAGAGAATAACAGAGCCAAGATGTAACTGTGCAGTCCTCTGACTAAACCAAAGCTCTATTGGCTGTGCTACAAATGATTCCAAGTAATTTAAGGGTAACATGCTGCCCCATTAAACTTTATTGCTACAGGCAGAGGATGCTGGTTCTAGTCCCAGTTCGGCTGCTCACTAGATTTGACTATGAGCAATTCAATTAACTTCTCTAGGTTTTAGTTTCCTCACTCAAAGAGAGAGAGAGAGAGAGTGAGAGAGAGAGAGATAGAGAGAGAGAGAGAGAGAGAGAAAGAGAGAGAGAGAGAGAGAGAAAGGACTGTACTTGAAGGTTGCTAAGGTTTCTTATTACTCAAAAATTATATGTCTAATTGATAGTACACAGATAGAGATCTAAAAGATCATTCCCACATATCTTGAAAAAGAAATCAAACAACTCCCTTAGGGAGATGTGAGTCTGGGGTGGCTAGGTGGCTCAGTGAATAGAGCATGGCCCTGGAGTCAGAAGGACCTGAGTTCAAATTCGACCACAGACACGTAATACTTACTAGCTGTGTGAGCTCGAGCAAGTCACTTAAGGCCAATTGCCCTGCCTTCCCCCCTCCAAAAAGAAAAAGAGAAAAAAAAGATGGGAGTTGGTGATTGTCAGTTTATTTGAATGAAATGTTTATTCTTGGGGGAGAGGGGTGAAGGGAAGAACAAAAGGGAATAAGCATTTATTAAGTGCCCTCTATGTGCCAGGTAATATGTTAAGCTCTTTGCAAATATTATCTCATTTTATCCTCATAAAAGTCCTGTGGGCCATAACTAATATATCCCTGGGGTCAAATTTGAACTCAGTTCTTCCTGACTCCAGGTCTGGTGCTCTATCTACTGTACCACCTAACTGCCACTAAAATTGAGAATGCTTGTCACATCCAGTCAGAGCTTATACTCAATATTAATGTGGGAATTCACATGAGAACCGGTTTTGGGAGGAGGGATGGTATAAACATGACCAAATGGTAATATATGCTGAGAACCAGAATTTGTATACTCACTGGGTCTTTGAGGTGGGGGAGGGGAAGGAGAGAGTGAAGAACACTTTTTCCCCCCAGTAAACAATGGCACTCTACACAGAGCCCACACCTTTCTCCCACCAACCCACCACCATGGCCAAGGTCTCAGACCTCACCCAGGGGGTCCTGTTGCTATCCTCTCCCTTTGAAGGCCTTATTCCCTGACTACTTTTGCCTGGTCTTGACACCTGAGGCAATGGACTCCAGGATCAATGGCAAATCAACACGGTGAGAATTTTGGGGTGTCCCTTAGGTATTTACCACCTCCTCTTTCAAATGAATTAAGTTGAAATGCCAGGATTCCCATTTATAATTCTAAGAGTATGAAATGGATCAACATCCTTAAGGGATGTGAGCTAGTGGGTAGTTTTGAGGAGAGAGTATATTGTGATATAACTGCTTCAGATTCCAGAATTTTTAATTATGGCATCAATATGGTTTAGTAGATGGAGTCCTAAACTGGAGCCAGAAAGACCTGAGTTGAAATCCTGCCTCAGACACTTACCAGCTGTGGGACCCTGGACAAGTCATTCAGTCTCTCTCAGTCTCAGTCTCCCCAGCCAGGTAATAGCACTCAAGGAGTCCTTGTGGAGATCAAATGTGATAAGCTATGTAAAGTGCCACTCAAATCTTAATGTCAGTCACTGAAACACTACATATTTATTATTAGTCAGTCAATAAGCACTTGTTAAGCACCAGGTGCTGTGCAAAGTACAGGGGCTACAAAGAAAGATAGTCACTGCCCTAGAGAAGTTCACAATCTCATTGGGTGAAACAACATGCATATAACTATGTACAAACAAGCTAGATACAAGAAAAACGGGAAGTTGAAGACATTGTCTTCAAATGCAACATTTGTAGTGGTGTTTGGCTATTGCAAAAAAAATATTGAATCCAGCCTCTTTCCCTTGTCTCCTTGCCCATGAAACCAAGAAACCCCTAATTAGATAAATGACACTTTAAAGCAAAAAGAAAAATCCCTTTTTAGAGGCTACTTTCTGCCAGCCATTGTTTGTTCTAAGGGTTCTTCCATGTGTGGGGTATTTGAATTGGGTCATAAGGTTGCTAGTGGTTGCTTTTGACTCTGTGGACTAAGCACACAGTGACCTACACTTTAGCAATGGCTCTTGCATCCTAAAAGCATCCTCATTGTGCTTTGGGGCATATGGTCTTTCCAACTTCTCCCATCAGAAGTACCTAATGCAGAGCAGGGAATATTAAAAAAATGAGAAGAAATAGCATGGGATCATGGATCTAGAAGGGGAGGGGACATCTGAAATCATCTAGTCCAAGCCCCTTATTTTTCAAATGAGAAATTACAGGTCTAGACAGGTGAAGCCACTGTCCAAGGTCACACAGGGATTAAGTGGCAGACCTGGGACTGAAACCTAGGAACTCTTGACTCCAAGCGCAACATTCTTCATGCTATATAAACTGCCAGGTCTTTGGGGAAACATTTCAAATTCTAACTACTACTAAGTGTGTGACTATTCTCTAGAACACCCTCCACAACTCACCATTTTCGCTGATGGTATTAGGTTGCCTTTAAAAAAAATAAATTGTTCCCACTAGCGTAACTATTGAGGCTTTGAGGGAAAGCCAAGGATGATAAAGAGGGCAGGGGGAAGGGATATGTGCAGGAAGGGGAAAATAAAGCATTTTATTCTTTTTCCTTCTCCCATCATAACCCCTGACCCACTCAAAATATAAAAGACCTAATCTCTTTATCTCAATTACAACTAGAATCATTGCTGTTTTCATGGCATTAAGGTATAAGGATTTAGTAGAAAAGACTAAGTCAGAAATAATTTGACAAATAGATAAATAAACTTTAAGGACTGGTAGTGTGGGGAAAGGGAGAAAATTAGTGGAGGGGATCAATTATTGCACTTAATACTCATTCTTTACCACACTTTTATAGTGGAGATTAACTACAATCAAATCCTAATTGATCTAATTAGCTAATAGAGGAACTTCAGGCAGAGAGGGTTAAGTGAATGACCCAAAATTGTGGGGAAATTGGATGCAAAAGCTTGGACTAGAACTCAGGGCTTCCTGAATCCACTATTTAGACCACATGTTTCCAACATTGTATGCTTTAAATATTGTCATCTGGAATGAGTAACTTTAGGTTTTATTGCTTCCTTATGATGATTATTCAATTCGTTGTACTTTTAAAATATTAATGTTTTCTATTTTGCATGTATATTTTAATTCTCAGCTTTCATCTCTATATTTGGGCTTGTTTAAAAAAAACTCAGTGAAAAGAAAAAAATTAAATCAACCAAAAATTTGCCAAATCTCTTAAATGTGGTCCACGCTGCATTTCTGAAGTTGTGACTGTAATGCCAAGACATTTTTCCATGGTAAAGAGAGTTCATCCTGAAAGGAAACAAGGTGAGCAGCCATATGGCAATCACCAAGAAGGGGGGAGAAGGAAGGCAAGCCTGCATTCCGATGTCTGCACCCCATTTCTGCTTCATAAAATGAACGATTTCTAGTTAGGGACTGTAGTTCATTTTCCTTGGTGACAAAGTAGCATTTGTTTAGAGGATGAACCCATGAGTTCTCAACTAACATCAAAGCATCTAACAGTGAATATGAGCAGAGAGCCCAAATACATAAGTGGGTACAGGGCAGAAAATAGCTATGCCTCAAAAGCAAATGGAAGGATTCCAAAAGGCCACTAGATACTCACAGGCTCCTGGGGTATTAAATCTGTCTACTTTGCCCAGCACCTTCCCTGAAGACTTATGACCTTGGTCTGCTTTATTTTCACATTTTTCAGTGAACATTTCTTGAGGGCATACAGGGTACTTTACACCATAAGGTGTGGGTACATAATGTAGAGAAACAGAGATATTCAGCCTGAGGGAGAGGTTTATAATTTGATATGGGCTAATAAATAGGAAACAACATACCTTTTTAGGTTCTAGAATAAACATGTTGATTGACAGGATTCAGGCAAATGTGGTAGAGGGTAAAAGAACACTAAACCTAATCTTAGGAGACCAAGGCTCTCATCCAGGGCAAGCTCAGCCACTTGCTACCTGTGTGAACTTGGACAAACCATTTAAATTCTATGTGTCTCAGTTTCCTTTTAGGATGTTTTCCAGTATATTTTAATGTGATTTTGCTAAGTTCAGTGTGTGAAATCTTGCTAACATTAAGTTCTGCTTTCCTTCCAAATCAAATAGAGTATTCTCTCCTCTTCCTCTCTCTCTCTCTCTCTCTCTCTCTCTCTCTCTCTCTCTCTCTCTCTCTCTCTCTCTCTCTCTCCCTCATCACCATCTCTCCATCTCTGTCTCTCTCTCCCCCATCTCCATCTCTCTGGTTCTGTATTTCTGTCTGTCTAGCTAGCTAGCTAACTCTGAGTCTCCCATCAATATTCTTAAAAGTTATATGACCAAGACAATAGTACTTACATTACTGACTTCTCAGGGTTGTTGGGATGCTTTGCAATGGTAAAGTAATATAAAACATGAGTAGCAATTATCTAAGCAAAAAGTTGTGATGTTTGAAACTTATTGTACATATATGTAAAATTCTTCATAGAAATTCCAGGATGCTGTGAAGCTAGAATGTGAAGGAGGTATGTGCAAGGGAGATAAAATAAAAGAAAACATCAACAATCTCACTGGAAGAAAATCACAAAAATTCAATCATAGGGTTTTTGATAGTGAAGGAAAGGAATGCTTGCTCCAGATCTCTCTGCCCTCCTACCACCTTCCAGACTACCAGACTTTCAGAGACCATTCCCTGAAGAGCTTAGTCTCAGTGTGAAAATTAACTCCATTAGTGACATTCAGCAAGTTAAAAATATTATAATCATGCCTAGGGAGAGTTTTCTGGGGCAGTGAGAATTTAAGAGTTCTTCTTATGATCATTGAGTCAATACATCAGAGGTAATACTTGAACTCAGATCTCCCTTACTCTAAAACTGGCCTATTCACTATATTATGCTGCCTTTCTTTGTAAACTAGAAAGCTCCATATAAATGGAGGTTATTTTTATTATAATCAGAATTGTTCTATAAAAATATGAGGTATATGGTCAATTTAATCATAAACTGAGGCAAAATTGGGTATTTAAATTGAAAATAATTCAGGCAGCATTGAGAGAATAGTAAAAACCCAAAGGGCAGTAAATCGGTAGGAGGGAAGTGAGAAATATGAAGGCATAATATTAAGAGAAAAAATAATCACACAGCAAACATTTATTAAACACTTACTATGTGCTGGGCCTCAGAAATATGAAGACAAAAGTGACACAGTGCCTGTGTCTCATGGAGATTACATTCTGTAGGGGAGATGATATGTATGTATGTATACAAACTGATATAAAGCAATCCAGTGAAGGGAGACACTTGTATATGTATAGATGAGGAAAGCAGATAAAGATTCTAGGTAAGAGGAGGTTCAGGATATGAACTAGTGGGTAAAAGCGAAACAATGAAAAGTTTGAAATTAATAATGATTCTGTCCATGATAGATATAAAGATGACTTCTTGGGATACTCAGAGGAAAACTATGAGAAATGTTCAGAATGAGAAAACTGATCAACACCTAAATAAGGGAAGTGCCAATAAGAGAAAAACAGATGGATTTGGGTGGTGGTACAAAACTTCACTCAAAAGACTTAATAAAACCTTGAGAATTAAAAAAGGAATCCAAAATTGCCATACGAGTCCAGCAGAGATAATATGGCTTGGTGGCTAAAGTGCTAGGCTTAATATCAGGAAGAACTTGAGTTCAAATCCACTCCCCCTCTAAGACATTCACTTAACTACATGGTCCCAGGCAGATTACTCAACTTCCTACACCATGTAATAGTAACGTAATTTGATCTCTTTATATTGGCAAAGGTAATAGGTACTTAGCACTTAGTAATTAATCAAGCCTCTGTTAAAGAAACAGACAGTATGAACCCCTGTTGCTGACATAACAGAAAGAGGTTGAAACAGGAAATGGCTGAAACAGGAAGGTGCTAATGCCATGTGTGTATATAACAGCAGTTCTCAACCTGTGGGTCATGACCTCTTTGGGGGTCGAACAACCCTTTCACAGGGGTCACCTAAGACCATCGGAAAACACATATTTCTGATTGTCTTAGGAACCAAGACATTACTCCTGTATACATCTCCAGGCAGGTCTGCCCACATGCAGATACACCCAGATATGCCCATATATGAGTATTAAAGGGTCACTGCATTAGGAAGGTTGAGAGCCACTAGTATATAAGGAGAAGCCCCTGCTGTGTCAGAAAGATCTTCTTGGAGCATCTTCCTGGAGGCAAAAGCTGCTGCTGCTAGGGAAGCTGAAGAGAAAAATTCCCCCCAGGCTGGAGCAAATGATTTTGATTTTGAAAACCCAGAAGGAGTGATTTTGATTCTGAGACCCAGCTGAAGCTTCTCCTGAGAAACTAACAATTTCTTCTGGGAGCTGCTGAAGACTTCCAAGGGCCAGCTGGAGCTGCTGAGAATTTCCAAGAGCTAGTCAGAGCTGAGGGCCAGCCAGAGCTGCTGAGGCTGCTGAAGATTTCCAAGGGGCAGCTGGAGCTGCCAAAGACTGAGGAAGCATGACTGTGGTGCCAGTATTTTGTCTGTTTGTGGCTTTGTTAATCCTTGACTTTCTGGGAACAGAGGCTGTGAAGGATTTAATGTGGTGACCCTCAGTGTAGGACAGGAACTGCATGGACACAGAGCTGGGAGCTGTCTGCCTTTGAACCTAGGTGACAGTTTGGTGAATCCAGGTAGGAGCTAGGACCATGGAAGGGGATCCAGGGAATCTGAGAGACTACCCAAGTCAAGCTGTAAGAAGACTTTACTTGGATACTGTGTACTGAATGTGAAGATTATGATTTACTTGTGACCAAGGAGTGGATGGTTGAACAGTGAATGATAATTGAATAGTGACTGATTTCTAACTTAGTGTGCCCCATGAGTGGAGAACTTTGACTTTTGTATTTTGTGACCCTTAAGGAGGTAAGCCTCCTTAAGGATGATTGAATGATTGAGTTGATTGAATGAATTTGAATTGAATTGAATTGAATTGAGTTACTAAGTGACTGACTAAATGATTGCACTTTGTTCAAAACTTTATGACTGCTGTGGTAAAAACTATGTGGCCATCTTAGTGATAAATTGTTTGAATACTGTATTTTGATTTTCTGTGATAAATTGTAATATTATGAATACTGTGCCTTGATTTTCTGTGAATGTTTTGATCTGATTTATTATTGAATAAAGTATTCACTATACTGTGTAATCAGAACCTTAAAAGCTGTTCACAGTAGCATTCTTCTGGAAAGCTGCTCATGCTTGGCTTTATACACCATCAGTTTTCTTTTCTGTAAAATGTGGATAATAAACATACTTCACAACTTGTCAGGATCAAATTAGATAATGTATGTAAAGTAATCTGTAAACCTTAAAGTCATAGGTAATGCAATTATGATGTTTCTCAGCAGGGAAGGATAATGGATCATATAACAGAGTGTGAGATTTTGAAGGGAATCTAGAAACCATTCATTCTACCTTCACCCTCATTTTGTGGATGAATGAACTATAGCTTAGAGAGAAGTGGATAGTCCAAGATCATATAATAAAAGGTATTTCTGGATCTAGAATTTAGGGTCTCCATACTCCCAATCCAATGTTATTTTCATTGTAATTGCTGCTTACTCTGCCTTCAATAAATTTAGATGAAAAAAAGATAAGTTCTGCCAGTTCTTAAGATGGTCTTTTAGTTCTTTCAGTCATTTCTGACTCTTCATAATCCCATCTGGGGTTTTCTTGACAGAGATACTTAAGCAGTTTGTCATTTCCTTCTCCAGCTCATTTTACAGATGAGAAAACTGAGGCGAACAGGGTTAAGTGATTTTCCTAGGGTCACACAACTAATAAATGTATGAGGCCAGTTTTGAACTTATAAAGATGACTCTTTCTGATTCCAAATTCAGTACTCTATCCACTTCACCATCTAGTTGCCCCCAGGAACATAGTATATGCTTAATAAATACTTTTTAATTGACATTTTCTTGCAAGAGGCCTTTCCCAGCTCTTTCAGATAGTACTGCATTCTCCTTCAAGGTTACCTTGTACCTACTCTGTATATATCTGTCGTTGTCCAGTTATTCAGTCCTACCTGACTCTTTGTAACCACTAGTGGGCTACACTGTCCATGGTGTTTTCTTTTTTTTTTCTTTTCTTTTTTTCTTTTTTAAAATTTTATATATAGATACACACACACACACATATACACATATATGAAACATTTGATTTTAAAACTTTGCGTTCCAGATTCTTTCCCTTCCTCCCTCATCACCCACCCTTACTGGGAAGATAAGCAATTCAATATAGGTTGTACATGTGTAGTTAAGCAAAACACTTCCATAGTGGATATATTGTGAAAGACTGACTATATTTCCCTCTATCCAATCCTGCCCCTCACTTGTTCTATTCTCTACTTTGACCCTGTCCCTTTACAAAAGTATGTGCTTCTAACTACCCTCTCCCCCAACCTGCCCTCCCCCCCATCATCCCCCTTCTCATCCCCTTCCTCCCTACTCTCCTGTAGGGCAAGATACCCAATTTAGTGTGTATGTGGTTCCCTCCCTAAGCCAAATTCAATGAGAGTAAGGTTGACCCATTCCCTTTTGCCTTATTGTTCTTCCCCTCCATTGTAACAATTATCACTTACTTCTTCTATATGAGATAATTTACCCCATTCTCTCTCCCCATCTCCTCTCATTTTATACCTCTCTTACCTCTCAATTTCACCTTTTAGATATCATCCCTTCCTATTCAATTGATCCTGTGCCCTCTGTCTATGTATAGCTGTAGACATATATACACATACTCACATAAGTATTCATACGCACATATACCCTCCTATATAGACATATATGTATGTATACATATGTATACATTTATATTCCCTTCAACTATCCTCATACTGAGAAAAGTTTCATAAGTTACAATTATGATTTTTCCACATAGGCATGTAAATAGTTCAACTTTGATAAGTTCTTTATAATTTCTTTTCCCTGTTTACCTTCTCATGCTTCTCTTGCTTCGAAAATTTGAATGGCAAATTTTCTATTCAACTCTGGTTTTTTCCTCAAGAATGCTTGAAAGTCCTCCACCTCACTGAATGGCCATATTTCCCCCTGAAACATTATACTCAGTTTTGCTGGGTAGTTAATTCTTGGTTTTAATCCTAGCTCCTTTGACCTCCAGAATATCATATTCCCTTTTGACCCCTTAATGTAAAAGCTGCTAGATCCTGTGTTATCCTTATTGTATTTCAAATAGTTTCTTCTTGGCTTCCTATAATATTTTCTCCTTGATTTGGGAACTCCAGAACCTGGCTATAATATTCCTAGGAATTTTCTTTTTGGGATCCTTTTAAAGAAGTGATCAGTGAATTCTTTCCATTTCTATTTTGCCCTCTAGTTCTAAAATATCAGGGCAATTTTCCTTGAGAATTTCTTGAAGGATGATTTCTAGGTTCTTTTTTTGATCATGGCTTTCAGGTAGTCCAATAAGTTTCAAGTTTTCTCTCCTGGATCTATTTTCCAGGTCAATGGCTTTTCCAATGAGATATTTCACATTGCCTTCTATTTTTTTCATTTGTTTAGATCTGTTTAATAGTATCTTGATCTCTCATAATGTCATTAGCCCCCATTTGCTCCAATCTAGTTCTGAAGGAATTATTCTCTTCAGTGAGCTTTTGAAATTCTTTTTCCATCTGGCAAATTCAGCTTTTTAAGGCATTCTTC
>CM053581.1:129488556-129527661 GCA_028627135.1 Pseudochirops cupreus
GTGTTATTTTCTTCAGTCAGGTTGTTGACTCTCTTTTCATGATTTTCTTGCATTATTCTCATTTCTCTTCTCAATTTTTCCTGCAGTTCTCTTCCTTGATTTTCAAAATCCCTTTTGAGCTTCTCCGTGGCCCATAACCAGTTCATATTTTTCTTGGAAGCTTTTGGTGCAGGAGTTCTGACTTCATTATCTTCCTTCCATTCCATGCTTTGATCCTTTTTGTCCCCAAAAAAGGAATCTAAAGTTGGATTACTGTGCTTGCTTTGCTTCCTTTGCTTGCTCATGTTGCCACTCAATTACTTGACTTTTGAGTTCTTTGCCACAGTAGAACTCTGTTTCCAGAGGGGAGAGCTTTGTCCCAAATTGCTGGAGTTTTCACAGCTGCCAGAGATATTAGTTGGGTGCCCTCTCACAGCCCCCACAAACTCTGGCTCACTGGTCACACACCTCATTACCATCACCCAAGACTGTGATCCAGATCCAGGCAGGTTAAAGCAAGAATGATCACTCTGAATGATCACTTGGCCCACTACAATCTGCAGGCCAGGAGCTCAGAAGCATCTATGTGGAGGCAGCTGCATGGCTGCTGCACCTCTGCCACTTCTAGCTCCAGGGGCAGAGGCTAGACCACACTCCATCCCACCAGTTCCAACAGAGTTCCTCTGACCTTTGATATTTCTGGAAACCACCACAGCTGCTGGTGATCCACTCTCCCAAATTCTCCAGCTGCTGCTGGTTGTGGCCACCTTGGGGCTAAAACTATGGATTCACATGGGGCTCAGCTTGGCTCCCAGCTTGCTGTGAGAGACCCTTCCTCTCCACCTGCCAGGCTGCCTTCAGCGGGAGATTTGTTTCTCTCTGTCACTTTGTAGGTTCTGTAGCTCTAAAATTTGTTTAGGGTCATATTTTACAGGTATTTGAGGTGGTTATGGGGGTATCAACGGAGTTCTCCTGCTTTTATGCCGCCATCTTGGCTCAGCCCTTCATGGTGTTTTCTTGGCAAAGATACTGGAGTAGTTTTGCCCTTCCTTCTCCAGCGAATTAAAGACAAAAGAGATTAAGTGACTTGCCCAATGTCGCACAGCTAACATGTATCTGAGTCCAGATTTGAACTCAGGTCTTCCTGACTCTAGGTCCAATATTCTATCCAGTGAGTCATCTAGCTACTCCTGCATGTATTTAGTATATATCTATTTACATACATATTGTCTCCATCATTAGAATGCTAGTTCCTTGAGTGAGGGGCCTGGTTTTTTTTTCCTTTTTGTTTGTATCCTTGGTACCAAACTTGGTGTCTGGCACAAAGTATGCCCTTAACAAATGTTTCTTGATTTATTGAATCATTAGAGTATATTGAGCAGAATATTTTGTTAGATAGAGAATGACAGGAGAGGATAGAGATACTCTTATTTACTTCCAATGAAATAGAAACTCACTAAACCAAGAAAATCACAGGTTCATTTAAAAAAAAAACCTTCCTCATGCCCACTGTGTGCTTTTCCCATGCCTTTCAGGTGCCCTCCACAATTTTAGTTCTTTTGATACGGTAGTATTCTAACATTTATGGTCATAAGGTATCACAAAGAAAACATTGCTTTTTTAATGGCTCTTTGTTTTAGAAAGAGATTGGAAGTAATTAAAAGCACTGCATAATTTCCTGAAGACAGTGAAGTCTCCCTTCTCCCTCCTAACCTGTTCTGAGCTTAGCTCTTTGCCTATCTGTAACATCTGTCCAAAAGACTCATTGTTGCAGCAGCTCTGTGGTCTGTCTATCCAAACACATTGCCAAATAAAAATTCTTCATAAACTTTATTTTCTCCTTGCAATTAGCTAGGCCTCTCTACTAAATATACACATCATGTGCCAAACACTGTACAACTTCTGGGAATACAAATATAAGAGAAAGATGATTCCTGCCACCAAGTAGCTTGCATTCTAATGGATAAAATAGTATATAAAAGAGAGCTGAAAAGCAAAAGAGAGGCAGTAGGGAGTGGGGAGTAGGGAGTGGGGAGTAGGGCAGGAAGCACTTTGAGTCAGCAAAGTCCAAAGAAACAGAATCAGAGTTGGGAAGGGCATAAAGGACCTCATTTAAGAGTTTCTGTATTATTCTCTAGTTTGATGCAGTGACACAATGCCTTCCTCAAATAAGATCATCTGGAGGATCTTCCCATTCATAAGGAATCCCTCTTCCATTTAGACTCTACCTTGGTGTAGCAGCAACCATACTGGCATATCCAGTATGGCTGCTAGCATAGGTTCTTGGATCTGCTCTACTAGGAAAGATAGCTATTTAAGGGGTCAACAATCTTTTTTAATTACATTCACTAGTTCAGAGGAAAACTCGGCACCCTGAACTTCAGAGAAAATCCAAACAGAGAAAATACAAGTAGAGAAATAAAAACCAATTGACAGGGCTTCTGTCTGAGAAGTTAGCACAGATCAAAAGACAGATCCAACTGTCTGACCAAGTCAATATGTACATATTTACCAGAGAGAGAAGCACCAACATTTGGGTTTTTCAAAGTTGGGGGGCTCCTTAACATCTACCCAGAGCCTCATCTGGCCAAATCACAGGAACACTCTTCCAAAGAGCAAGCCCCAAAGCAAAATGCTAACCTCAAAGTGTATTGTGTGTGTGTGTGTGTGTGTGTGTGTGTGTGGTATACGCGCGCGCACACACACACACACACACACACACACACACACACACACACACCCTTTTTAGAGTCAGAGGAAATCACAACCCTCCTGACTCAGTGTCTAATTAGAAATTAACAAAAGGTTTGAAAGCCTTTCTACAAGCAAGCCTCCCCTAAGCAAGCTTCCCTTGATAGATTCACATGAGGCCTATTAATGGGTGAGGAAGATTGTATATCCCATTAACATTACACTTGGACATCTCCTTTGATAGTAGTTAAACTCCATTTGTAAGTGTCCATTATATGTATCCCAATATATGCTTTGCTTGATATTAATAATCAAATACTTACATAAACTTATCTCTGTTGTTGCATCTTTGGATAACTCTTTTATATTTTTAACAGACATATGTAAGGTACTTTATCGAAAGATGTAGAATGAAAAAAACATTTTAAAAAATGAATTATGTAGGAATTTGTTTTGTTTGACCACAAATATTTGTTACCATAGTTTTGTTTTTCTTTTCCTTTTAAATGGGAGTTGAGGAGAAAGAGACAGAAGAAAAGAAAAATAATGTTTGTTAATTGTTAAAAAAAAAAAAAAAACAAAGAAGATACCTTGTTGGATGAGAGCCTTGAAGGCAACATTTTGCTCTACTAAATCAAATGTTTGGGGTTTTTTTTTGTGTTTAACAAATGATAAGCACATTGGGATCTTGTGTTTTTTGCATCTTGTAGGCAACTGTGTGACTGTAAAGAAAGACTTCTTGTTCCTTTCTCACACTTTTATCAAAGATATCCTTGAAACAGGCAGATTCTTCCTCATAAAGATTTTGTGGAGATGAGATGAAAGCGGGCATATGAGCTATTAGATATTGATACAGCATTGATTGCCTTTTTCAGCACTAACAAAATCTCTTTTCACAAAGTATTTAGTATCTTCCTGTCTTTCCTATCTTTAGAATTACTCCCTCCATTTCCTCAAATTGTGCTGCCTCTAGAGTAAATCTCTCTCTCTCTCTCTCTCTCTCTCTCTCTCTCTATCTCTTTCTCTCTCTCTCTCTCTCTCTCTCACACACACACACACACACACACACACACATACAATCTAGCTTCTCTTTCCATCCTTGTTTTCTCATGAGGACTATAATGCTGAAAAACAAATGTGGGGACTCATATTCATACACAATATAAAAGCTGTGTAATTCTTAGTACCCTCTGTCCCTGGTTCCATTACTCTGCCATGGTCACTAGAGCAGCACAAAGGGGCTGCATGAGGCTAAGGGACATTTTCCATTTTTTCCATTGGGTTTCACATTCAAAGAATCCTTTATCAAGTAGCCAGCATATTTGTGATAAACCTCTCCGAATTTAGCTAGGCTGGTCATTAGAAAGCAGACAAAATGTCTTCCTGGTACCATATCCAAAGCCTTTCTAACAAGGTAGTGTTTGCCAGAACATATCCTTTAAGAACAAAGGATCATGTCGATATTGTAATGAGGTATCAGAGCAGGACTTTACGGAAGATTTTTCTCATTGCTCCAAAATCTGTGACCTTGTATCTCTCAGTCACTGGTCCTAGTTCTTTTTTTATTCTGTCAAACAAATAAGTAAACAAACAAAAACACTACCACCAATGACAACAACCTAACCACTGTTCTATGTGAAAGTCCTTCACAACTATTTGAAAACATCTATCATATACTCCCTATGTATTCTCTTCTTTAAGCTAAATATTTCCATTCCTTTGATTCATCCTCATGTGGAATGGTTTTGTGTCCTCTCACCACCCTCTTCATACCAATGTCCTTCCTAAAAATGTGGTGGCCAGAACTAAAAACAGTCTTCCAGATGTTGTCTCACTAGGACAAAATACAAAAAAAAAACCAAACCCACATCTCCTTTGCTCTGGATGTTATACTTCTATTAAGGTATCCAATGGATTAGTGGTAAAGCTAATTCTCAACTACCTAAACCCAGTAGTTTCTCAGTTATCAAAAGCATTAATATATGCATGTGTAAAAATTCATTGGATAGGTCATTATTGTATTTCACTAAAAATACTTCCTAACTCATATGATAAGGTTTATCTAGCTCTTTCTTTTTCGTCAGAAGAATCCTGATGTAAATCTTGTGCTGCCCTCTTTCTAAGGACCATGTCTTCTGGGCAAGATAACTATTTAGGATCCATAAAATTGACTCAAAGAATAGAAGTCTAAGAATGGAATAGAGAGGTAGATTTCCCCTCCCCCACCCCTGCCCTCATTTATCCAGCATTAAGTTCTCCTCAGCCTCACATTCTACATGTAATCCTCAGTGGTTGCTCCTTTTAAGTTCAAGTACTCTTCAGGAGCTAGAGAACCCAGTGCTATTCACTCAGCACTACCTTTGGAGGACAGCTCACACCCAAGGTCCAGGTAAACTCTCTTAGGTAACAAAACAGCTAAAAGGTCTTTCAAAGAATAGCTCTAAGGAATTTGTTTGAAGTACTTTCCCTTACGCTATGAATGAAAGCTATCTTTAACCCTGAAGTAGAAATGGAGGATCAGGAGAAAATAGGAAAATTCCCCTAAATCAGGTAAAGTTTTCAGACTTTTTTGGCAGAACAGCCAAATTCCCCAAGGATCCTTCCCTCAGTTATTGCAATGCAGAGCCCGTCATTTCTTCCTTGAAGTGAACTCAGTTATCTGATCTGGCAAAAACTCAATCCTGTTCATGTGCCCCAATATCCTAAGCTGCTCCTTGACAACAAAACCCATCTTTTTTAACACTAATATTATCCCAGAGGTGTTATACAGTGTCTGAAACAAAGGAAGCATTTAACAAATACCTATTGATGGATTATTTTATGTAGCTATGATTCATTAAACCCTGAATTCTCAGAAAAATCAAAATTTTATGAGTGGTCCTAAGAACAATGGAGAGACATATTTACACTCAAAGGATAGTGTTAAATATATCATCTAGGAAACACTGAAGCAGTCAAGCTGGTCATGTAATGAGAAAAAAGGCATGACAAATATATAGACTGAATGTTGCCTGGTACCTACTGAAGACCTAGAGGAAGACCTCCAGAGGAGACAAGAGACAGTCCCTGCTGTGAAGAAACTCACAATCTAATGAGGGAGGGAACATGAAAACAACTATGAATTAACAAGATATAACTTGGATAAATTGAAGATAATCAGCAGAGGAAAGGTAAAGTAGCATTGGTGGAGATTGGAACAAGATTTTCACAGAAAGACAGATTTTAGCAAGAATTTGAAAAAAGAAAAAAATGATCAAGCTGCCTGAAAAAGAGTCAGGCTGCTGCTTGTTTTTTTCTGTGTGATCCCCCAAACACTAATTTTTCTGATATTTTCACTAAGATGATAGGCATGCTCTAGGATTTTTGACTGGAGAATTTATGGAAGGACATGGAATAAAAAAAAAAAATCACATGAGATGAAAAGGCATGGATGGGTTTGTGATTGTACCTGAATCTATATTTTTTTTTTTGCTTTTTTGGAGGATGAGGGCAATTGGGGTTAAGCAACTTGCCCAAAGTCACATGGCTAGTAAGTGTTAAGTATCTGAGGCTGGATTTGAACTTAGGTCCTCCTGACTGCAGGGCCAGTGCTCTATTCACTGTGCCACCTAGCTGCCCCATGTACCTGAATCTATTAATACACTTTAAGTATAAGAAGCAGAGATGAATGCCTAGATTGGGTCCTAGATAAAGCCCCAGATAAGATGACAGTTCCCAGCCTGATACTTCTTTCCTATAGGGTAGAACAAAAGAAGAGAAGAATCTAAGCCAGCCAACTTTCTAGCAACCAAACATTCATCTATGTATCCCTTCACTCATTTATTTCCATCACACATATATCTCTAAATCATATATAAATATTAAGCATGAAAAATCAGGCTCCTGGGTTGCTCCTATAGAACTAAATTGATTTGTAGTAATATTAAGAGCAGTAGAGAATGTTGTAAAGCACTTTACTGTTTCAAAAGAACCTAACTATACTATCTCACTTGATCCTCACACAGCCTTATAAGGTAAGTAATGTAGATATTATTATCCTCAGTTAAGAGATGAATAAACTCAGACTGAGAGAGGTGAGATGAATTGCCCACGGTCACAAAGATATTAGGTACCAGAGATGAGATTGAAATCTTCTTGTCTCCTGTCTAAAATAGAATCTCCTCAACAATACACCTAAGTGATCAACCAGTCTTTGCTTGACTTAACCAGTTAGTTACCTTGGCTAGATGTACACATTACCTAGAAATTTTGAATTCTCATCCTGACCTCCAGTAGGAATATTTGCTGTTTGCCAGGAATAATGCTTGGAAATTCACATGGGCTTTCATTCTGCTATCTAAAAAACAATTTGAGTCAAATGCAATAAGTTAATCAACACTTCTGGTCTCCCCTTCCAGGACACATATTGTGCCTCTGTACTTGGAATATTCTAGCAAAGACTTGAGGGGCTTGCTTCTGTGAAATCTGTTTGTTCTTCTAGCATTCCTGAAAAGATCACTTCTGATCTTCCAAGAGATCTTTCTTTTGCTTTGGCTTTGATGCTACTGTGCACACTTGGGCAAACATTCTTCAAAAGGCAAGTCATGTAAAATCAATTCCTCAAAACTCTCCAGACATTGTCCAAACAGAAATGGACAGACCTGGCCCTGTAGGAGTTGTCACAAATTCCAGGAACTCACAAAAATAAAATGCTAGGGCTGAGCATACAAGAGCACAAATTTATCAATGGAACTTTCCCTTCCCTCCCAAATTAATTTATGGCTCAGGATCATAAAAAAGTTTTCAGCTAGTCTGGTCTGTCTTCCGTTTACAAGTTTTCTGCTGATCCTGCTTTCACTTGGGTTTTTCTACCTTGAATGCTACCTCCTTAAAGAAAGACCTGAGGTTCTAGTATACATTAATTTCTTGTGATCAACTTCTTTGTCACATAATTAAGTGCTTAATTATATTATTTCTTATATTTACATTATTTCATGTATTTTCTAGTTTCTCCTTTAAAAACCTGTAAACTCCTAGAAGATAGGGAATGTATATCCTATAGGGACTAAAACAGTATTAAATACAAAATCAGTGTGCTATTTCTGAAATGTTTAATTGATTTCTCCAAAAAGTTAGTTGTTAAGCTGTGGAATGGGGCATGAATAAGGAATACATTCTCTTGGAGTCTTTAGAATTCTAGGAAATGTGGCATTGAAGTCATTATCTATATAGATTGATTCTTCATACTTTCAGCTGGTGACATTGAGTTTGATTCTTGGAAAAGTTCTAGAATGTATATTAAAAGGATACTTTGGGCAGAAGATAGAAAGGAAATGCATGCTCACTATGAACCAATATGGAATCATCAAGAATTCAAGCCAGTCTAACCATTCTATACAATGCACTAGACTGGTTGGTCAGAAGATGTCAAGATGTAGCAGGTTTAGAATTTGCCAAGGCATTTGGGAAGGTTTACTATACAATGATTCTTGTGGACAAGACAAAAAGACATGAATTGAATGATAGTACATTTAAAAGGTGTCAGAACTGGATGAAAACCATGCTACCTGCATTCAGATCATTTTCCTCATTTCTTTTCCACTGGATCTTAAATTCTGCCCTTTGGACTCTGGGCTCTTCCACTTTATTTTGCTTGGAACAAGGTCTTTATATCACCTCCAGGTCATTTCCAAATGATTCTCTGTGCATACCTCTTCTCCTATCTAGCCCCCTGTTATATGTTATCTTCCCCTGTTGGAATGTAGCTCCTTGAGGTCAGGGACTATCTTATTTCTTTATATTTCCAGCCCCATTTCTTAGTATAGTGTCTGTCACATAATAAGTGCTTAATAAATGCTTTTTTCATTCATTGGTGAATAATAAGACCCAAAGGATAGTCAATAATGGAGATATGTCAATAAAGTAAGAGAATAAGCATTTATATAGCACCTACTATGTGATATACATTTTGTTAAGTACTTCATAGAAATATCTCATTTGATCTTCACAACAATCTTGTGAGGTAGGTGCTGTTATTATCTCCATTTTCCAGTTGAGAAAACTGAGGTATTCAGAGATTAAATGACTTGTCCATAGTCACGCAGTGAGTTAGCATCTGAGGACGGATTTAAACTCAGGTCTTCCTAACTCCAGGTCCAGAGTTTTATCCACTGTACACCTAACTGCCTCATATGGGGAAAGCAATCTCTAGTGGAGTGCTCCAGGAACCACTCTTTGGCCTTATGCTATTCTTCATTTTCATCAGGGACTTAGATAATAGCATACTGATCAAATTTATAAATGGTTTGAGTGATAGCTACCACTCATGGTTGTTCAGTCATGTCTGACTCTTTGTAACACCATTTGGGATTTTGTTGGCAAAGATACTGGAGTAGTTTGTCATTTTCTTTTCCAGTTCATTTTATAGAGGAGGAACTGAGGCAAGCAGGGATAAGTGACTTGCCCAAGATCACACAGCTAAGACATATCTGAGGACAGATTTGAACTCACAAAGAGCAATCTTCCTGACTTCAGGTCCAGCATTCTATCCACTGTGCTACCTAGAATCCCCCTGATAGCTACCATGTTAGATGATAACCAGACTCCAAAAAGGATAAAAATAGACTATAATGATGGGATCAATCAAAGAAGGTGAAATTTAATTTTAATATTTTGAACTTGAGTTAAAAAAATTTCAAGTACATAAATATAAGAAGCCTTTCCCAATACCTTTTAACTCTAGTTCCTTCTCTCTGGTGACTGTTTCGCATTTATCCAATAGATAGATACATAGATACATAGACAGATAGATAGATAGATAGATAGATAGATAGATAGATAGATAGATAGATAGATTACCTGTACACCATTATTTGCATGTTGTTGCCTCCATTGGACTGTGATGTCCTTGAGAACAGGGGCCTTTTGCTTTTCTCTGTATCCCCAGCCTTTAAAATTGTCCTTGCATATAGTAGACACTTAATAAATCTGTACTGACTGATTAACAAATACAAAATGGAGGAGCCATGACTAGACAGTTATTCATTTGGAAATTATCTCAAAGTTTTGGTAAACTACAAATTGAATATGAGTCAATAGTCAGGGAAGAAAAGAAAGAGAATGCTATTCTAGACTGTATTAATAGAATGTAGAGTCTAGATTGAGGGAGATAGAAAGTCTGGTACAGTCTCTCTTGGCCCATTCATCCTTTACTGCTTTATGCTTTTGCATCAGAATGTGACTACCCAGGACCAGAAAAAATGTTCTGTTTTGAATCCGAATAAGCATGCTTTGGTGAGAGGGAGGGAGGGAGGGATGGAGGGAGTCATATCTCACCTAAATTGGTGCCATTCACTTCTGGAATGGGAATCCTCTTGGGGATCACTGAATCAGAGTGAAACCAAAAACATCCAGTAGTATAAAAATGAATTAATTGGGCATTGGAGGGTAGCAGAGGTCTCACAGTAAATAATGTTGCTTCCCATTGCTGCTAGTGACAAATGCTTAAACTACCCTTTTCTGTAACATTCTGTAACATTTTTGTAACTCAATTTTCCTCCCAACATGACTTCCCTAAGAAGCTGAAGAAAGCATTTGTCCTTATTTGATGAATGACAAAGCATGAACAAATGCTCACGCACACTCACACACACAAATACAAACACAAGGCAATCCTTCCCGCTGCCAGATATTCACTAGGTAATAGACACGGAAACACTCTGTAGGTTCCTTTACTTCCAATATAATCCAGTTTCTTGTCTAGCATATCATTTGGTCTTCTGGTTGCATATGTTTTTAATTTTCTAAGCTCTATCGTCAGGTAAACTGATCTTATCTTAGAATAGAAGTAACATACATTTATAGAGCACTTTTAAGTTATCAGAAAATTTAGATTCAGGAGGAGTGTTTCTAGTCTAAGTCATTCACTCTACAGTTGAAGAAATTGAAGTTTGGAGATCTTAAGGAACTTACTCAAGGTCATGCAGGTGGGAAATGGCAAAGCTGGGAATGAGCCGCTCTGATTCCAAATCTAGTGCTCTGTTCCCCATGCCATCCTTCTTCCCCGCAATTTTAACCTCATGGCACTGGTGCTTTCACAACTTCTACTTTGTTCAAAATAACTCATGTGGTAGGTAGAGGAGATGTTGTATCAGTATTTTACAAAGGAGAAAAACAAGCCTTAAAAGATAAGCAATCCAAAATTGGAAGGGGCCTCAGAGGTCATTAATCCAACCTCTTCATTTTATATATGAAGCCACTGAGCAACTGAGGTAAGGAGACAGTTCCTAAGATGATTGTATGAAAAAAATAAACAATACCTTGAATTGTACCTGGTAGTGACCTCTTTCACAATGGAGAATGTGGAGTGGATGAGTTATATTTTCAGCAAGGTTAATAAATAATTTTATTCCTCTTTCTCTCAGTAGATCACTCACTAACATTGTGATTTTCCAGGTATGTCTGGAGAAATTGGAGATTTTGTCAGAGACTTCAAGCCCATGTGGTTCATAGGATTTAGTATTGAAAAGAACTTTAGAGATCATTTAATCTAAAGCCACTCATCTTACAGGGGAGGAAACTGAAGCTCGCAAAGATTAAGTGACACGCCCAAGGTTACATAAATATTGAGTAGCAGAGTCAGTAAGAGACATGTAGTATTGCAGAGTGCTTAGTGAACTGGCATTAGATTCAGGAAGACCTGGATTTCAAGCCTGCCTCAGACACTAACTAGGTATATGACCCTGGGCATGTCATTTCTCTTCCCTATGACTAAATTTCCTCACTTACACAATGAACATTTGAACTTGATGACTTCTAAGGTCTCTTCAAGCAAAGGACAGTATCTAGCCACGAAATGCTGCTCAGAGCATTGCAGCACAGAGAGAAGCTGTGCACCAGGACAAACAGAGGTCCTAGATCTAGCACAATGAAACTTGACTTTATGCAGGGTTCAGGAAAAGGCTTCAACTGGCTGTTTGGATACAATAAGTTCTATGTCACAGATCCAGGGCTGACTGAGGAGGGGACCTGTTCATGGGGGTGGTGTTCCAGGATGACAAGCAGCTTCAGATCTTACACTGTAAACTGGGTAAAGAGTGAATTTAGAAGATAGCAGAAGCTGTGTGGCTCTGACCTCAGGAATAGAGTAGTCCCAGATTCCAGCTCCAGCCAGACTAAAGCCTGTAGTGAAATAACCAGGACAGGAATTCCAAATCAAAGAGGAACCTGTAGATCTAACACTCTGAACCTGTAGAGCTTTCCAGTTGACAGATACTAGCTAAGTTCAGCACCAGTCTACTGGAAGTCCAACCAAGGGCAAGTCAGATGTGAACCTTAGACACAAATCCAGGTCAAGAACTTGCAAAGTTCAGACCAGGAAGAAAATGATCAAATTTTACCTTAGATCAGATCACTTTGGGAGAATTGAAAGTATGCAGATCTCCAGTCTAAGCTGAGTCTGAGATCCTAGATGAGCACAACACTCAATATCTCCCCCCCCCAAAAAAAGTAGCAAAAGGACCCACAGAAACACAAAGTTAATTCCCTCTAGAAATTCACAAAGCCCAACCCTATACACAGTCTGAAGGCAAGGAACTGACTAGAAGAATGAGAAAGCAAACAAACAAAAATAAACCCACCAAAAAAGCCACTTGTGGTGACAGAGTTATTCAAGACACAAAGAAGAAAATCACTCTGAAACATCTACAAGTAAAGCCTCAAAGAAAATCACAGTATGGACATAAGTTCAACTAGAATTCCTAGAAGAGATGAAGCAAAAGTTTAAAAGAATTGTAAAGTGTTTTCTTATAAATAAGATGAGAGCACAAGAGGAAAAATTGGAGAAGAAATGAGAGCTATAAAAGAAAGAATTGAAAAGAAATATAACAGTTTGGCAAAAGAAGTACAAAATCTTACCCAAGCAACAAACCCTCTAAATTTTAGAATGGACCAAATAGTGCTGGACTCAAAGTGCAGACTAAGACATATAGCTTTGGACATGACCAATGATAAGGCTTTGTTTTTATGCATGTTTGTAATAGGATTTTTATTTTCTTTCTTTTTTAGGGAGTTGGTGGTAGGAGGGAGTTGGAAGAGAGAACAAGTAGATTTTTGTTAATTGATAAAAGTAAGATGTTACTTTGAAAAAAAGAATTAACGAATGCCTTTTATGCACAGGGCATTGTACTGGAATCTTCATTTCACTTACCTTATCCTCTCTTCAGGCAGCTAGGTGGCACAGATAGTGCTGGGTCTGGAGTCAGGAAAACTCATCTTCCTGAGTTCAAATCTGGCCTCAGATACTTCCTAGCTGTGTGACTCTGGACAACTCATTTAACCCTTGCTTGTCTCAGTTCCTCATCTAATAAGAAATGGCAAACCACTCCAGTACCTCTGCCAGGAAAACTCCAAATAGGGTCAGAAAGAGTCAGACACAGCAGGAAAAAAAATGCCAAAACATCAAATCCTTTCTTCATTGTCTCTACTTTCTTTTTCTCAAGAACCCATTTTCACAAAGTTTATTGTTTGGAGACATACAAGCTACAGCCAAAACCCAGTTCCTGACCTTAAGGAATTTATAGTTTACAAAGGAAAAGATAGACATTGATATACATACATACATACATATATATATATATACATATATATGTATGTGTATATATATATATGTAGTGAGTCATTTTTATAAAGCACAGTTTTGAAAAAAAGAATTGCTTAAGGTATTATTGATGGAACACTGGATTTAGAGTCAGAGAAGCTAGATTCAAAGGCCAGGCCTTTTATTTATTCCCTTACTCATCTTATACAAGTAGTTTAACTTGCCTGTGCTATAATTTACTATAAAAGGAGGGGATTGGAGCAATGGGCCTCTAGGATCTTTCTCATGTCTAACAGCCTATTATCTGTATGTAAATATTTAGACAAGTCTGGTTGGTTGATTGACTTGGTCTTCTTTCTTTTGTTATGTTTAATGTAGAATAATTGGGAAATGTGATTAATAGAATGGGTAGAAAGGACCTAAGAATGAGAAGAGTTCCCTAGTCCCTGTCAACAGTCCTCACCTTTCAAACTCCTTTCAGTCCTGTGTCAATGTGGAAGTCTCCATACAGAGCCCACATTGTAAATTTCATCATGCCTACCTAGCTTGCCTTCACACAGAGGAGAAGATTACAATACAGCCACCCTCAATTTAGACTTGATCCCCTTTTAATCTCTTTCAAAAAGAAATGAATAATGGAAGACAGAGCTCTAACTAGGGCAGATAGATCAGAGTTTTGCTCCAGCATGACAGCATATAAAAAGTTCTTACAACCCTTGTGGTACACCAGTTACTTAGGAACAACTGAACATAGCACTTGATAAGCAAGAATGTTTAGGTGAAATAGGGAGTTATCCCACCACTACCAAGGCAACACCTATGATGTTCTCTTTCCTCTCGTGTCTCCCTCCCTTCAACAGCCTGAAAGTTCCATGGGGCTCTTCCTAAGCCATGAGAAGGAATGAGGGAGTCTCCTATCCCCTATAAATTTGTATTTCAATTTTTTTTCCTGTTTCTTGTATCAGGTGCAAAAATTGTTACAGCCCTAGAAGAAGGGCCTGGTATCAACCATTGTTCCTATTGCAGGTCACACCCTCTTTTCCCAGAAGTGATAAATACAAGAAAATGATAGAAACCCTTATGTCATAGGGTTTTGGTTGCTATCATTGCAGACAGCACAGAAGTCATGGGCCCGCTAAATCAACCTCTCTTCCTATAGCAGCTGGTGGAATAGTGGATGGAGTATTGAGCTTGGAGTCAAGAAGATCTAAGTTCAAATCTCAGACCCTTACTAGCTATGTGGCAAATCACTCCACATTAGTTTGCCTCAGTTTCCTCAACTGTAAAAGGAGAGTAATAGCACCTACCTCTCGGGGTTACTGTGAGGATCAAATGAGATGTTTGCAAAAACTCTTAGTGCCTGGCACATAGTAGTTTCTTTTCTTAAAGAATGCTGACCCAAATTTATACTTATCTGGCATGGATGTGACTGAAGTCAAGACAGATTATGAAGGAGAAGGCAAGAAGCTGCTAGAATTAAAGCAATTTTTTTTTCCTGCATCATTCAAGCTTTATTTTTTCTTCTCTGGGTCTGGTGAAGTTCAGCTTCTACACCTCCATCCCTATCTTGAATGAGCTTCCCTGTTCCTTAGGATCTGCCCAGGGTGACTTACTGCTGAGATGAGAAAACAGGCCTAAGGCTAGTCAGTCTACTCCAGTCCCAAGTATGCAAACCTAGGACCCTCTCATTGTCTTAGAGAATAAATGTTTATTTTCTTCCCTTCCCTTTTCTTCCTTCTTCCAATATGTACATATCTGTGATCAAAGTTAGGGTACAATTTGATGACCTTAACTGTTTTTAATTGATCTCATCTGTATTATTTGACCTATTGTACAGTGTTCAATTCTATTTAATGAGGATTGATTAAGCACAGCTAGTTTCATGCACTGTATCATATGACAGTAACATAAATGCAAAAACCAAATGGTCTTTGTCCTCAAGGAGCTTATATTCTACTAAATGTAATCTCTGCCCAGTCTATACAAAGTGTTCTGATATCCTTTCTTGAAAGGTTAGGTAGAGTCAGAAATGGATTCCCAAGGCAGGTGAAATGCTCTCCATAATCAAAGGTTGGACCAATGGATAATCTTCCTCTGGAATCCTACATTTTCGAGCAGAAGGTGATAACAAACAAGATAATGTACCACAGAGTTTTGAAAACTCTAAAGCTCTATGTAAATTTGCATTGTTGTCAAAGGTATCTGAATAATATATTTATGTAGACAGCATAGTGGATAGAGTGCCAGGCCTGGGGTCAGGAAGATACATCAGTTCAAATCTGGCCTCAGACAATTCCTAGCTGTGTGACCCTGGGCAGGTCATTTAACCCTGTTTGCCTCATCTGTAAAAATGAGCCAGAAAAGGAAATAGCAAACCACTGCATTATCTCTGCCAAAGAGGGTCACAAAGGGTCAGATACAACTAAAAAAAAAATGACTGATTAAGGATATAAGCAAATGTTACTTTACAATTATAAAGTACCTTACCTACACATACATATTTTATCCTGACAACATTTTAAGGAGTTAAACAAATCGGGCATGATTGTCCTCATCTAGCAAATTGAGGCTCAGAGAAGTTATGACTTACATGAGATCATGCAGCTAGAATGCAACAGAGCTAGGCTTGAACCCAGGGCTTCTGACTCCAGACTTAGTACCCTTTTGGGGTCTCTTTGCTGTTTATCATGATGCTCCTCTAATAATTCTGAAGACAGGAGAAATTCTAGAAAGACAGAGGCTGAAGGATAATGTAATAACAACAATAATAGTTGTTGTTGTTGTTATAATTATGTTATATACTATCTATTATGTGCCAGGCACTGTGCTAAGAACAAATGTTATCTTATTTGATCCTCTCAACAAGCTGGAGAAATAGGTATTATTATCCTCACTTTCTAGATGAGGAAACGGAAGCAAATAGAGGTTAAGAGAATTGCCCAAGGTCACAAATCTATGCCAGTCGGAGGCTAGAATTGAACTTGGGTCTTCCTGACTCCAGGCCAGGCACTTTATCCACTGTGCTATGTCTTCAGTTCATATGCTTTTTTGTGTGTAAAAGATGAGTTTCTGGAAATTATATAGTTTAAATTTGAATAGACAAATCTATTTTTTTAATTACAGAGATTGATTATCACGTTAGTGTTTCTTAACACTTCAATTCGATTTTTTCTAACTTTTCTTCTTGACCTTCCCTGAAAAAAATTCTCCATATAGATGGCTCCCAAATCTAGATATTCGTTCATAATATCTCTACTGAATGCCAACCATCACCAGCTGCCTGCCAGACATCTCAACTTGGATATCCTGTGGATACATGGAACTCCAAAGGGAAACTCAGTCTGTCCCTTCTCCCCTTGCCAAAATCTCCTTCTGCAATTTTCCCTACTTTTGTAGAAGGCTTTAACATACTTCCTGTTACTGGTATTTTCCACCTAAGAGTCATCTTCAACTTACCACTCTCCCTCACTCTCCTTATCTAATCAGTTGCCATGTATTGTTGATTCTGTCTCCATCACATTTCTTGCATTCATTTCTATCTCCCCACAAGTAACAGCTTCGTTTAGCCCCCCATCATCTCTAGACTGAACTACTGAAATACCTCCCTGAAATGGTCTCCGTTTTTCTAAACTCATCCCTGTCCAATCCATTATCCACACAGCTGCCAAAATAACCTTACTAAAACATAGGTCTGACTCTGTCATTCCTCTGCTCATAAATCTTCAGGGGCTCCCTATTGCCTCTAGATAAAATGCAAACTGCTCAGCTTAGCATTTAAAGTCCTTTACAATCAGGCTCCAGACTACTTTTCCAGACTCAGATGATATTACTTTTTTACCCACTTAAATTCCAGTTAAGCTTGTTGTTCGTTGGACTGCACATCCCATCTCCTATTTCTGAGTCAATACAGTGATCTTGAATATGTTTGTCACTATGCCTGAAGGTACTTTCTTCTGACCTCTATGTCTTGAAATCCCAAGTTTTCTTCAAGGCTCATTTCAAATGTCACCTCCTATTTAAATCCTTTCCTAGTCTCTATAATTGTTCATGGCAGGTAAGCATTTTTTAAGCACTTGCTATAAACCAGGCTCTGTGTTAAATGTTGGAGATGCAAATACAAGCAAAATGAAGACCATCCCCACCATTAATCAGCTAATACTTTAATGGGGACAGCAACAGGAAAAAGCTTTTTTTAAAAAAAAAAGTTGTTGTTGTTGTTAAAGAGGCAGCTAAGTGGTACAGTGGATAGAGCACCAGCCCTAGAGTCAGGTGAACCTGAGTTCAAATCCAGCTCTGTGGCCCCAGGCAAATCATTTAACCACTATTGACTTCACCTCAAAAACAACTAGCTATTCCAAAGATCTTATTATATTTCTCTTTTTCTGTGTCAAAAATCTCTCTTTCTTGGTGTCTTGGTTTACAGAGCCTCTTCTTCTTGAAGTAAGCATCAGTAAGATGATTTGGAATTTTTACACCAGAAAGGTTAACCATGGTAGAGGTGGCAATTGCAAATTTCTGATGGGTCTTTCTCAGAGCAAGATGGTTGATGGTCAGAAGTCCAGTCATGGTAGCAAACCACTAGCCAGCTGCTTCAGGAAAGCCATTCACTTGCCCCTGTGGCTTCCAGTGAGCATGAAAAGAACCATGTCCAGGGTGATGCTAGCTCAAAATCTCTTTACATGCTGGCTGAAGGGCTTTTTGCCATGACTTAGAGCTTTCTAGGCATATCTTCGGTAGGGTAATACCTAGGCATTTTGTGAATCTTTACAACATGGGTTCCTGCATTCTTATCACCAGCAACTGGCTTTGAGATAGTAGCATCTTCTCCTTCTTTTTCCTTTCAATCTGGGTTTTTGGTACAATGTATTTCCTCTTGAATACGTTGCAGACCTTGAGTTGCATTGCAGACAAATACTTCAGGCCAGGACTGGGTTCCAATTGCAATGCTTTAGAGCCCTTTTCACCACCTTTTTCAACCAAATTTTCCTTTTTGTTCTTCTTTTCCTTTGGTTCTTTTGTGGGGTTTTTGTCCACCATCTTGAGAAAACAGAAAGAGGAAAAAAATGTTTCAAAGAGCTAAAACATTGGGGAGAGAGAAAGCATGATGGCAAACCCTAGAGAAGTCATGATGGTAAAGCCTTTCAGAAGCCCAGACAGGAAGGGAATAAAGCATAACCAATCTGTGTCCATTCAAAAATAGAGACTCTACAAGGAAATCATGAATGGTAGAAAAGGGCCAACAAGACAGAGGGATGTCCCAGGGTGAGAAGACAATGAAGTCATGGTAGAGAATTCCAGAGAATTAGAAGCACAGCTTCCTTCCTCCTTGAATTACTTCTTATTTGGAGATCCATTTGCATGTGGCATACCTCATTACAATATAAGATCTTTGAGGACTGACACTATCATTTTTGTCTTTGCATCCCCAGTATTTAGAGCATAGCATTCTTTAAAAATATGTTTGATGCTCTCTCTTGGTCCTTCTCCTACTCGTCTGACCAATCCTTCTCAGTTTTCTTTTCTGGATCATGATCTATATAACACTCAATAACCATAAATCTCTCCCAAGACTCAGTCTTGGGTTATCATTTCTTTCCTTCTATACTCTTCCTTGGTAATTTCATCAGCTACCATGGATTATATTATAATTTCTATGGAGATTACTGCCAGATCTATTAATCTAACATGAATCCTGAGTACTAATCCTAAATCAGCAATCATCTATTTTATATTTGGGATTTGTTGTACCATAGACATTTTAAACTCATCATGTCCAAAACAAAACTTATCTTTCTCCCCACACTCAAATTCAGTCCTTTTCTGAAATTCCCTATTTTTGTCAAAGGTACCACCATCCTTGCAGTCATTTAGGTTCACAACTTCATTGTCATCTTTCATGCCCCATTTTCACTCCCCACATGTATCAAATCTGTAATCAAATCTTGTCATCTCTAGCTCTACCACATTTCTTGTATCTGTCTTCCTCTCCATTCAAATAACCACCACCATATTTCAAGACCTCATCACCTGCCAACTACTTTATTGGGCTCTCTGTCCCAAGTTAATCTCTCTATTCCAATCAATATTCCATACAACCACCAAAATCATACCTATCAGAAGTGACAAATGCTAGATAGGATGAGGGAAAATAGGTACAACAAAAGACTTGGTGGAATTGAAAACTAGTCCAACAATTCAAGAGAAGAATTTGGAACCATCCTCAAAGGGTTACAAAAATTTTAGATGCCCTTTGGCCTAGAAATTCCTCTACTAAGTCTGCACCCCAAAGAGATCAAAGGAAAAGGAAAAGGACCTATAGGTACAAAAATACAGCAGCTCCTTTGTGGTGGCAAAAAAAAATGAAAATTGAGGGAACATCCATCCATTGCGGAATGACTGAACAACTTGTGCTATAAGAAATGATGAGAGGGATAGTTTCACACACCACATGGCTAGATCTATGTGAACTGATGCAAAAGGAAGTGAGAAGAACCAGAAGATAATTGTGCACAGTAACAACAATGTTGTAATAATAATGAACTGAGAAAGATTTGGTTTGATCAAAGACAATTCCAAAGGACTCATGACATAAAAAAAATGCTATTCACTTCCAGAGAGAAAACTGATGAACTCTAAATGCAAACTGAAAAAAAAATGTTTTCTTTTTTCTTTTTTTTTTTTTTGCTTTTTTGTGATATGGTTAATATGGAAAGGTGCTTTGCATGATGTTACATGTTAAGAAAAAAAGAAACTGAAGTGTAGTAATAGAAATGTCCTGAAATTCACAGAAGACAACATCCAATAAAGGAACCAACAATAAAATAAAGTATCTATTTTGCTAGTTTGGAATGTGGCATGCCAGGATTTACTTCAAATGCCAGCTGTTTTGATTCTCTGCTAATAGACTAAGAGAGAAAATCCTGTGATCTCTTTGTTATTGTTCAGTCATTTTCAATCATGCTTGACTCTTCATGACCTCATTTAGGGTTTTCTTGGCAGAGATACTGGAATGGCTTGCCATTTCCTTCTCTAGTTCATTTTACAGATGAGGATATTGAGTCAAACACACCCAGAGTCATACAGCTAATAAGTGTCTGAGACCAGATCTGAAGTCTGGAAGATGAGTCTTCCTGACTCCAGACCCAGCACTCTATCCACTGTACCACCTAGCTGCCCTCTATATTCTCTATGCAATTTCATATCCCCTTCCTTAAAACATATAAAGTTACTCCACTACTGTTTCTGAGGCTTATGACAATTGGGCAAAGATGCTTATCACATCCTTCATTCCATCTTCATAAAGATGAAGAAGATAATTCCCCATAAATCATTTTTAAAAGCAACCTCTAGTACATATCCTGGGAGGAGAAAAGATTGAGCTCAATCTCAAATACCTGCAACATTGTTAAAGAATTATAAGAGACAGTGGAAACCTTGGAGATCATTGTAAGTCATTGTGGGTCTTAGGTAAGTCCTTTGCTCAATTTCCTCATCTGTAAAATGAGAAAGTCAAAATATATGTCCTTTAAGGTCTCTTCTAGCCCTAATTTTTGTGACTTTCTAGTAGGGTGAATGCAATCCTAACCTTGTAATCATCTGAGTTCAAACCTTCTTCTGTAATTTATCCTAGCATTGGTGACCATGGGCAAAACTAACTTCTCTGATCTTATTCACCCATAAGTATGATAGTATTTTCTTCAAAGATTGTGATGAAGTTTCAATAAGATGACAAGTGCACAGAATTTTGCAAACCTTAAAATAATACTATATAGTCGGGGTGCTCTAGAGCCCATTCCAATTGGCTCTCGAGAGCCAGTTGTGCAATTTCCAGTGTAAGCATTTACACCCCATTAATAGGCAAAAGCTCCAAATCAAGTCTTAATTTATTATTTTGTTAATGGTCTCAACTTTAAAAGGTGATGGAGAAAATGTTATTAATGCAGATTAAATTTTAAAATGTGTTCTGTGTACATTGTTTTACCTAAAGACTTGGATTGATCAGCACATCATTGTATATAAGTAATAGTTATATTCTTATTGTCTGAATCTTATCATCACATTTCTAGATAGCACTGACTGATAAGGACAGTGTTTAGAATGATGACCTGAGGGCACTGCAAGATCCTGAATTATTCCTTCATTCATTCACTGAGCACTCATTTGTATGATCTGCAAGGCCCAGGGCTAGACATGAGGGGAGTTATGAAAATGAATTACCTAGGGAGGACCATGCCCTTAGGAAACTGTTATTTAGTAAGAGATGATAATGTACACAAATAACTATAATATATTATTGAGCATGGTTAGGGTCTAAGAGGAATACAAAGATAGTTCAGAGGAAAGGGAGATGGCAGTAAATTCAGTATATTCAGTGCTGAGTATGTTCTATTCTGTTTCTAGTTCTTTGAAAATAGGCAATTCATGTAGCATAGATGTCAACTTTTAGTCAAACCCAGGTAATCACTTTTAAAAAAAATATCCTCTGGCCCTGGCAAAATGAAAAAAAGCACTGGTCTTAGAGGATGTGAGCTCAAGACTTGCCACTGATATTGATTGACTGTGTAACCTCAGATGAGTCATTTAACCTCTTGAGTCTCAGTTTTGTCATCTGTAAAATGGAGGATATAACACCTATACTGACAGCTTCATGGGATTATTGTGTGAACAACATTTGGTGAATGTTAAAGATACATATGTATATACACATACATATATATATGCACATATATACAGATATATGTGTATAGATAGTCTTTTTTGTTTGTTTGTTTGGTCTTGGTAGAATCCTATGCTTCCATTCATAAACAGAATTGTCATTAAGTAACCCTCACTAATACAGATAAGCAACTCAGCTGTGGCTTAACCTTACTGGGCGGTGACTGTTATTACGCTATTATTATTATATTTTATTGTTACATTTCTCAGACTGAGTTACATTAAAAAAAATTTAAAATGCAGGTAGAGATTCTAATTAATTAATGGGGAAGGGTGCTTTGCCTTCCATCTACAATTGATTTTAATCTCTAAATAGAAGATTAAGTCATTTTTTTTTCCACTCTCCCCCCAGATCTCTTATACTTCATTCAGGCTAGCCTGACCAAGATTGGTAGCATGTGAAACCTGTTTCTCTACTTCCTGGTTTCCCCTCCCTTCCCTTTCTCTTCTTTTTCATTTTTCTCTCATTCCAGCCCTGCTGTAATCTGAGTTCTTTTTTTTTTTTTCAGTCAAATACCTAACTGTCTCTCGCCATAGTTCCAGGTAAATACTGTGAAAAATGAAAGGCAAGGACTCGGAAGTCCCTTGAAGTGAGAGACGGCAAGGAGAGAGGATAGCTAAAGAGAGACTAGACAGTGTGTTGGGGGTGACTGCATTCACCCAAACTGATCAAAAATCCAGTCCAACTTCCTAAATAATTTTTAATGGCTTTAAGTCAGTGTTTATGCTTTCCAAATGTGATAGCTGGCTCTTCTATTCCATGTCTAATTTAAGAAGCAGGTACTTGCTACGAGTAAACAGCCCACAACAATAGAATTCCACCAGACATACCGTAGGGCTCTTTCATCTCCTCCCTAATGTGACAAGTAGGGCTGGCTTTCTTTATCCTGGAGTAGAAGTACAATTACTAAGCTATGAATCTATGTGGTTGTTTGTAGAACTTACCCAGGAAACTGATACCCTCGGAAAGTTTCCCTTCATTCCAATGTCACTTCAGATAGGGCAAGGTAAAAGGATTACTCTGGTATTGCTGACCTATGCCCATTGTCTATAAAAGCAGAGACTGAATGGGGTAACTTAACCCCCAAAGAGATAACAAAATGCAATGTGTGTACTAACATTTGTTCCTGGCATTTCCCATGACACAGGCAAGTTGTTTTCCTGGGCTGTTCCATGCATTTAACAAATTGGCAAAGCAGGACCTGCTATGGCTAGAGACCCAAAGAAGCTGGCCTAAGAAGGATAGCAGCATTCCACTGAGACTGAAGAGCTAGAAAGCTGTCTGCCTGCTAGTGCCCATTTCGTGAAAATAAAGTAAAAGGCATCACTTCCTTCTCTTTTAAGTTTATTCCAGGACATGGTGCTCAGAGCCTGGAGACCCAGATTCTAGGCCTGACTTGGTTTCCAATTCTCTTAAATTCCAGTGTCATATAAATAATAATAACATTACAAATACAGAGTAACAGAAATTTACTGATCAAGGGGGGAAACTGATGATGCAAAACTAAGATATTCTATCGGCATCACTCAGTTGTCAAAATGAAAAGTTCATGTTGTGGTCACTTCATTGCATGAGACTAGTTGGAAAGACTGGGGTCTAATCTGAGGTTCTTTGGGCCATTTACCTTCACTTCATGGTTTTCAGGGCTATGCCCAGCTCTGTGGGCCCCCTCCCTTCTTAGCACATCCACCTCCAAGATGCTTACTACTTGTGTGACTTTTGGTAAAAACCAACCATTTTGCCTCTCTCAGATGTAGATTTCTCATCTGTAAAAGAAGGGGGTTGGATTAATTGGCCACTGACATCCCTTTCAGCTCTAGATTTTTGCATCTGTAAACTCAAATAAACAAGGCACCTGGAGCCACGTATGGGCAAGAACTGTTTGCTTTTTGAGATTAATCATGATGCAGAGTCATTACTGTTGAAAGATGTACAAAAATAACAATGTCGATCTTGTATTTGGTTTCTGCCTGGTGAGCCAAACACCTCAGAGTTGAAAATGGAATCCACAACCTGTGTAATGTCTGCAGCCAAACTTTACGCTTCCTTGTAATTGGTAGAGTTAAACTCAGCCAAAACACATAAATGAAGGAATCCACAACAGAGATGACCAAGATAAAACTCCCCACTCAAATTCTGCTGCTTATTAGTTGACGACACCATAGGACAGTTTAATGAGGGAAAGGAAAGAAGAACACCTTGTCCAATTGAAAATGCAAGGAGAATTTAGGTAGGCAAAATGTAATAACCTGAGCTGGAGTTTGGCCAAGAATCTATCTGACTAGCAAAGGAAATCAGACCAGATGTTGCAGGAAGAGGATTAGTTCGGCCAGCCATTTCAGTGATAAGCCCTGTATTCCAGGAAAACAGATCCACTTGTACATTTCATAGAATTTTATAATTTTAGAGCTAGCAAGGATCTTAAGGATCAATGGCCTCTCATCTTTTTTGATCACTCACTACAATCAGTATGTTTTTTTTTTTTCTGGTAGGTATGCTAGGCGTCAGAGGTTGAGGTAGGAGGTGAGAAATTTCCCCAGGGCATCTGTGCAGCTGATGCTATTGGTACCTGGTAAGGATTAGATTATAGTTGCCCCCATAGGCTGATAACTCAAAAAGGGGGAAGGGCTGGAAACTGCCAAAACTGCTGAAAGAGGGTGAGTAGGGGATCATTGGGCTATAATGGGTGAAGGGAAGGTGTGATGATGCTATAGATAAGCCCTATGATGGGCTGTCATGGGAAGGGTGGGATGCAACCCATTTTCCACCTTCTTTTTGATTAATCATGCCACACACAGATAATTCACATGAAGTCATGCCATGGTTCCCCAGTGAACTCCAGTTTCTACCTTCAAAACCACTGATCTTCAGAATTCCTTCATTTTACAGACAGGAGACATGTTTTGTATGGCGATAGAGCCAAATCTAGAACCCTAATCCAATAACATTTCTACTAAACCATACTGCTTTGTTAATGTGATATCCTATTACATCCATTGGTGACAAGCATTATTAAATTAGAGAAGACAAACACATTAACCCCTTAATTAAATGATTGAAAATTCTCCTTTCCAAGATTTTTAAAAAATAGAATAATAAGTAGCTAGCATTTATATAGAGCTTTAAAAAGTGCTTTATAAATACTATCTCATAGGGACAGCTATGTGGCACACTGAGTAGAGCACCAACCCTGGAGTCAGGAGGACCTGAGTTCAAATCTGATCTCAGAAACTTAACATTTACTAGCTGTGTGACTTTGGACAAGTCACTTAACCCCAACTGCCCTGCCTTCCACCTTCCAAAAAGACAAAAAAATATTATCTCATTTGCTCCCACCAATAGTCCTGGGAGGTAGGTGATTTTTTTTACATATGAGGAAACTGTGGCAAAGAATTTAAGTGGACTTGTCCAAGGCACATAGCTAATGATTGTCCAAGGCCAGATTTTAACCCAGACCTCCCTGACTCCAAGTCCAGAGCTTGTTCATACCATATCACCACTGCCATGATGATGAATGAAATAATAACGTACATAAAGTACTTTGCAAAATTTAAGTGTCTAGATAAATGTGAAATATTACTTTGGAAGTAGTATTGTCTAAACGGCATAATGAGAATATTCAAGAGTTTTGGTGATATCCAGTGTGTGCTTTCTATACAACTGTGAAGCACTGCCCAGCTGTTATTGCTTTTAATTTGGAAGAAACATGTAAAATTTATATGACATCAAAAAAAAAGTCTTGATGAATTTGGTGATTTGATAGGTCTCTGATCTCATTAGTCTGGGTATTTCTTCTCCCTATGTTTATCATTACACTTGCACACTAATTCATCCTATGAGTACAATTCATATCCATATCCTTTGATAAATCTTCCATTGAACGTGCAAAAATTCCTAGAAGCCTTTATCTGATCATTCAATATTTCAAAGTTACCATATCTATTCTGTTTCATTATGGCTATAGAACCCTCACATATCCTTTTCTAGTCATACATGCCCTTGATGATGTCTTTTTGGTCATGTCTCCCACCCAAATCATCTTGGAAATGTGTCACAACCTATTTATACCCACCACATGAACTAGAAGACCTCTGAGGTCCTTTCCAACTCTAATATCTTGCTATTCTTTTACTAGAATCATTACTGGCATATGATAACCACTTAATAAATGTTTATTGATTATACAATTAATCAATAAGATTGATCATATAGTGATTGACTGCTGTCTTCCAATTTTATCTTTCCAAGATGATAAAATTCCATGATTCACCATGATATAAAATCACCGGATGATCATTTTGTTGAATAGATAAACATTTTCAGCAGTGAGCAACTTAGGATCGATTACAGCACTGTGTAGTTTCTCAAATGCAATCCACCCAGTCTTATCCTACTATTCAAATATGTACCTAACTCACTTTCTTTATAAATAGCAATCCAAGACATCAATAACTATTCTTATATCTACACCTGCAGATACTGGGCAGTGAGGTGGTCCAGTGAATAGAGTGCTGGGCCTGGAGTCAGGAAGACTCATCTTTCTGAATTCAAAACTGGTCCTGGACACTTACTAGCTGTGTGACCCTGGGCATGTTGGACTAAATTTTCTCATCTGTAAAATGAGCTAGAGAAGGAAATAGCAAACCACTCCAGTATCTTTTCCCCAAATGGGACCACGAAGAGGCAGACATGACTGAAATGACTGAACAACAACTGCACATATATTTTAGCTAACTAGCTCAAGGAGCCTCTATCCAGCTATATACCATAACCTGGGCAGTGCGTATTTTTATTTTTATACACTTTTGTTTTTCAGTGTTGATAGTCAAGCTAATCTTTTAAATTATGAATTTCACTAAGAAGAATCTATAGTTTTCCAGGCTCAGTGCAATATGATTTATGAACAGGAAGAACACTTGGAGAACCTCATCACCTACAGGAAAACTTTGTTGGGACACTGCAAAGGATATATTCCATAACACCAGCAAGCACTGTGGGTGCTATTTCCCTCTGTTTTATTCTATATTTGATGCTAGTACTCAGTGGATCATTTTAACAAAACAGCTCAAAGCAATTATGAAGAATATGAGCCTACAGAGAGTTTGGTAAAAGATGCAGCTAAGTTTGATCATTCAAGAGCATTAATAAATAAATGAAACGAGAGGAAAAACAAAGAAGCATAAAATAGACCACATCCTCTGACATTTCTATTGTGATTCAGTCTCATCGATTACTACAGCGGATTTATCATATAAGCCAACAGCACTAAAAAGACAAAGTCAGAAAATGTGTTTAAAACTGATTAAGTATACGAGCAAAAACAAGTACTAGAAATTTTATTACTGTTAAGGAACCCAGGGATTGATATTTAATCTATCTCAAAAAGCATAAAATCCTTAAGAAATGAAAAGGGGGGGGGAATCCTGGAAAATTTACTTATTGGAGGAGAAGGGTAGGTTTTCCATATGACTCAGATTTTCTTCCAAACCACTTGATAGAAATCCACACAATTCATGTGGAAACAACTTATGACAAATCTGCCTATAAAGAGAAAGATCAAGATTTGACTAATTTCTTAATGTGGATTCATGGATTTTTGTTTCAAGTGGTGTCGCTGGAAAAGTCAACACTGATTTTTTTTTTTTAATTCAAGAATTTCGTGGTGTTTACCAAATAATACATAGCCTTGGAAAGTATAATCAATTGCTTAATACACTCTAATTCAATAGAGTTTGAAGTCATAGTTTCAAACCTAATTTGCCATCTAATGATACTTAGTTATACTAGCAGAAGCTTTGCAAAAAGGAAACAAAATGTAACCTTCTAACTATGCTCAGTGGTAGGCAGCTCCTTACTGAGTACTTCACTTTGTATGAGGCTCTGGAGATTAAGAAAAGATGACAAATTTGATTAATGCCTTTGAGAAAAAAAACTAGTAGCACTGAGATTACTTAGCCTGGGGAAAAAATGCTAAGGTGCTTACTTAAATACATTTCCAACTATATTCAAGATTAACATAAACAAAGTTATGTGCTAAATCTTCTCTAGCTATTCTGAGGGAAGAAGTGGAAACATACAAAACAAGAAGATTTGAGGCTTTGAGCAGGAATTATTAACCTTTTATTGAGTCACAGACCCTTTAAACAGACTGATATAGCCTATAGACCCCTTCTCAGAATCATGTTTTTAAATAGATAAAATAAACAAGATTACAAAGGAAACCAATTGCATTGTAATACAATTATATTGGAACAATATTAAAATATTTTTTTTAAGTTCATAGACATGATGCTGAGGTAGAGAAGGGTTTCTTAAACATTTTCCACTGGAGAACCCTTTTCACCTTTCCACAGCATTCATTGGAGCTGCGTGGCCCAAGGGGCGTTGCGTGGCCTCAGGGTATATGCAGTACAAAGTGTTCACGCTTTGTGTTCAGAGACCAGGGTGCAGTGAAGTTGCTGGACACACGGGAAGTGCTGTCAGAAACACTTCCGATTCATTACACATTTGATTTTTAATTAATTTTTGGTCATTGTGCATTGAGAAACCTTTTACTGTTGCCATTTACATGTTCATGCAGGAAGGTCACTTCTAAATGTATAATTCTGTAACTCCCTAGGAGACAGACAATGAGGGCAATCACCCTATGTCAGACAATATTTTTATATGAGGCACACAAATTACCAATGGACCCAGAATTCCGTAATTAATGAAACACTGCATTCAACAATCCATTATTCTGCATGTGCACACACTTACTAGTCATTGTAGGTGCTCAATCTGTGAGGAAGTGGAGATGATCAACAGGAACCCCTCCCTTCCATCTTAATATTAATGGAACAATTCAGAAAACCCATTCAAGGACATCATTATATTTCAATGCTATTAGTAAGCAAATTCAGAGATTCTGCATATACAATATCACATAGGAGCATTGATAGCTCACTGCCCATTGTAATCAAAGAAAATTTAGTAGTAGATTTTGAACCCTGAGGTTTTGACAAAAGTTCCGATCGTTAAGCATTTCTTCAGTCAATTTTGGTAATTCAGTTAATTATTAATTTGATGATTCCTGTTACATAATTCTGTCATTAATCCCTCTGTAAGTTGTCTGATTCATTGCATTTCTATTTCATGGGTTGCCAAGGACAAAGAAATCTTGACAACCATCTGATGAAAAGACTCTTCATGTAGCTGGGGTGGTCCTGATAGCAGAAAGTCTGAAGTTTTAGGAAATGGCCTTTTGACTTTGGTAGGACTTGCCAGGGCTCCCATTCTTCTGGCATAACCTTCAAGAATTCAATATTGCCTCTGCTTATTTGAGTGATTAGTTGTTATTTTGGCATATATGAGTGAAAAGAGAATAGACTTGGAGAGGTATGGGAGTGGTCCATAATTCCTCCTATTATAAAATACAGAAACAGGGTTTTCCTTATCTGGAGTTTAGCTTTACAATTTTACATACCTTATGTTTGTCCTTTCAGCAAAAAAGATATAAACATATGTAATGTATATGTACATATGTATTATACTCAGTATAGTATATGTACATATATATTATGCTCAGTAAGACTACTTAAATATTCATATGCAATAATATCAATCATCTACATAAAAGAAATCACCTTCACCTGGCCATTATAATCATTGACATAATTATTGCCAAAATATAGGCTAATAAACAATAATGAGAATGGTTCAAGAATTATTTTAAAAAATACTAACACATAGAAAAAGAACAATCTTAACTGAATTTTATAGAATCCCACTCTTCCTTTAAGGTGCAATTCAAATACCTTCCACAAACCTTTTTTTCTTTTTAATTCCAAAAACTACCCTGTATTTGTTCCTTTTATTCTATGTTTCTTCTATATGCATTTATATGTGTACTTATCATCTTCTTCAGAGTAGAAATTACTTCATTCTTATATTTGAATCCCCAGCACAATGTTCTGCATTTAGTAGGCATTTAATAAGGGCTTGCTAATGGAAAACCATCCTAGAATTTTAGAACTGAAAGTGATCTTAGAGCAGTGGTGTCAAATTTAAATATGAATGAGAGTCAGTCACTAAACGGTACATAAGGATCCCTGTGGGTGCATGTTGATTTAGTAAAATCACACATTAACATTTTAGCATTAGCATTAACAAAAATAGAACCAAATAACAGGTTTTATTTTATTTTTATTTATTTTGTTAAGCATTTGCCAATTACATTTCACATACTTTGGGCTGTGCTCAGGGGTGTTGCGAGCTGCACGTGGCCCACAGGCCAAGTGTATGACATCTCTGATCTACACCATGTGTCCAATTCTTTTAATCCCATGTTCCTTCAAAATTATTTTTTCCTTGCTGGTGGGTGGGGGTGAGGGTAGGAAAGTAATCAAGAATTTGCCTAGTGACATCTGTGCAGCTGCCATAACCACTGACAATTACCACCATGCTTATAGGCAGGTATGGGGTGGTAAATTGTTTAGTGACCAGCTGTCTTGGGGCAAATGTGTGTATCACACACACTCTTTTAAGCCTAATCTGTATTATTAACATTTCCTCTATCACTCTCTTAGATGTAGACAATCAATAAAACAAATCATCGAACGCTGATTTGGAGATGTTAATTTCTGAGGTTTACGTATCTATACTAAAAATTTAACAAAAATTAACAAATTTGTAAAAAAACAAAAAATGAGAATGAGATCATAATAACAACAATGACTAACATTTTATAGTATTTAAGTTTTCTAAAAAATGTCAATACACAAACTCATTTGGCATTCACAACAACCCTGTGAGTCAAGTACTAGCCTCTGTCTTAAGGAAATAGCCACAGATAGAGGTTTATGGGCCGTGTAGGACCAGAATAACAGCTGACATTTATATAGCATTTTAAAATTTATAAAATGCTTTACCATAACGTGCCATTTACCTCAAAACATCCCTGCGAGATAAGTGTTACAGGTATTATCAACCCCACTCACCCAGGGCACACAATTAGTGCATGCCAATGTCAGGATTTGAATGGAAATGCTGTTATAGCATTCAGCACCACACAAAAGTGTGTCTTATAATTAAAGAGGAGACCATCCATAGGCAAGTATGCCTGCATAAGTGTGTATGTGTATATACATATAATAAATATGTGTGTACATATATGTACACAGCAACATTTATCTGTACATATATGTACACAGCAACATTCTCTGTACATATATGTACAGCAACATTTATCTTTGAAAAACTAGTGAAAACAGTACAGTGAGTATAGCATTAAATTCTGGGTTCCTAAAAAAAAAAGAAAAAAAGCTGCAGAGGGGCTGGCCTCTAGCCTGCCTGCCTCCCCTTAGCATCAGCCCAAGAAATGGTCAGTCTATGCACTTAGCAGAGGGACAGGGTGCCTCTTGTGACGTTCTCAAGCACTGAAGGTAAGTGCAAGTAATGCCTAGTGCTGTGATACAGATGGTGAAAAGGGTTAGGGTCTGACTAGATAACACCAATGTTTATATTTCAAAGCAACCTCCTTGTTTGCTTTCCTTTCAAAAAAGAAAAACTACTAAAGCTTTGTTCACCTCAAGAAGAGTCATCTCGACAGGAACTTACCCATTTGTCAGGTGATCCTATCAGTGCCGCATTTCCAAAAGACAGTCACTGGATCTATTTCTTCTTCTAACATGAGTCTGTGCAAACATCCCAAATGGACTCATGTAAAAGAATCATATGCATTTTGATGAAACTAGAAATTATCTCAAAGCCTTTATCTTCTTGGCCGCCATGTACTATGTAGGAGATTCATCTTAAATTACAGATTTCCAGGATCAACAAAGTATCACTTTACTAAGCCTAAAAGCAACTGGAGTTTTGGTAACTCAATATGTCACGAAGAGAATCACGTGGTGTGTTTGTTTTTCAAGCACATTACTGCCTATTAATCAACTCTCATAAATTTTAACTTTTCCAGTTTGGCTCTATGCCAAGGTCCAAAAACTAGGAAGTGATCGTTCTAAAGAAAAAAAGGCATGGTACAAAGCAAAGCATGTTATGACATCACATATACCCAACAAAAATGTAACTGACCAAAGAAAGGACCTTGTGTTCTCTATAAATTACTTTATTACTGCTGAAAATTAGATGCCATAAACTAATTTTAAATTTTAAATCCTTGGGGTGGCTAGGTGGTGCAGCGAATAGAGCAGCAGTCCTGGAGTCAGGAGGATCTGAGTTCAAATGCGACCTCAGACACTTAACACAAAAACTAGCCTTGTGACCTTGGGCAAGTCACTTAACCCCAATTGCCCTACCTTCCCCCTTCCAAAAAGAAAAAGCAAAAAAAAAATCCTTGCACCAAAATAATAATACTAATGATTGGCGTTTATATACTGTATTAAGATCACCTATGCACTTTCCATGAATTTTCTCATTTAAGCCTCACAACAACTCTATGAGGTAGATACTATAGCTATTATTATTATCTCCATTTTATAGATGAGGAAACAGAGGCTCCTAGAATTTCTTAATAACAATAACTAGCATATATATACTGCTTTAACGTTTGCAAAACACTTTACAAATATTGCCTCATTTTATCCTCACTATGACCTAGAGAGGTAAGTGCTGTTATTATCCTTATTATACAATGGAGGGAAGTGAGGTAAACAGAGGTTAGCTGACCTACCCAAGGTCACACAGATAGTGAGTATGTGAAGCCAGATTAGAACTCAGGTCTTCCTGATTTCAGGCATATTGCTCCAGCTACTGTGCCACCTAGCTGACTAAATGACTTGTCCATGGTCATGCCCTGGAGCTGAGATCCAATACTGAGTCACTTCTCAAACAAAGGCCAGTTCTCTTCCCACTGTACCACATACAATGCATAAAAATGGATAAAGAACTTCTTTTACTTTCCACCCATATACTTTTAATTTGGGTTTATAAATCATTTCTAGTCAACCCAAGGATGATTCCGATAGAAATTCACTTGAGAGAAAGTGTGCTATAATTGCAGTGGTTCTCAAACTTTTGGGTCTCAGGACCATTTACACTTTTAAAAATTATTGAGGACCCACTCCAATGAGATTTTGTTTATGTGGCATCTATTGATATTTACTGTATGGTAAATTAAGATATCTTAGTGTTACTATGAAAATAATTTTAACCTTAAAGACCCCTTGAAAGAGCCTCAGGGACCCCCATGGATCCTGGACTACACTTTGAGAACTGCTTCTGTAGTGAGTAGAATGCCAGATTTGGAGTCAAGAAGACCCAGATTCATATCCAATCTCTTATACATACTATGTGACCCTGGGTAAGTCACTGAACTTTTCCCTACCTCAGTTTATAAAATGCTTATAACTATATTCATGGCACTTACCTCACAGGCTCAAATGAGATGATGTATATTAAGTATTGACTATCATTATGTCACAACAAGATTGTTGTCTATCTATCCACACCAGGAGGTTCCTTTGCAATACTGTTCATTGTTGTTCAGTCATTTTCAGTCACATCTGACTCTTTATGACCCTGTTTGGGGTTTTCTTGGCAGAGAAATAGGAGTGATTTGCCATTTCCTTCTCCAGCTCATTTTACAGATTAGGAAACTGAGGCAAATGTGGTTAAGTGACTTGCCCAAGGTCACATTGCTAGTGTCTAAAGGCAGATTTGAACTCAAGAAGATGAGTGTTCCTGACTCCAGGCCTGGAACTCTATCTGCTGTGCCACCTAGCTGTCCCCATCTATTACCATCTAATTATACCATCTAATGATACTCACACCTCTTTAAAATACTGCTTTTGTCAAAGATAATTACAGGTTTTATTATTCCACTTCCTTTCTTCCTTTACAAACAGTTTTTCCTGCCCTTCTCCTTGCCTAGAAAGAATGAGAATGACCTTGTAATCTCTTGTTAGGGATGGTTGTAGAAGGGATTAACGATTAGGAAAGGGTGGGACTACATGACCTCACTTATCCCTTCCAACCCTGATGTTATGGGACCCCATGAACTAGTTGCCAGAATTGTGAACAGAGACAGCAAGAATACTTTTGCCCTAAGAATCACATTCATTTCACTGGAATGTCTCTCCTATTCAACAAAGTGGAAAACATGAGCTGGTATATTAATTCAATTTGAGTTAACTTGGATATTGAATAAAAAGCATTTTTAAAGTAAATTAAACTGATAGTGGGGCTTTATGAAACTGGTCATAAAAGATAACAGATTTTCTTTATGTTAGATAAACTTCACATTCCCATATATTTGTTTGGCATCCGATTTTCCTAAGATGCCAATAAAAAATTTTTAAAGTGCTTTCCTGAGAAGTGCTTGTTACACCAGTGTTCATGGTTATTTGTAGAGGGAAATAGGTTTTGTTATGAAACAATAAACCTATGCAGATTTATTAACAGAGGAAACCCAAAGCCATCTCATGAACTGATCAGATTCAAACTGATGGAATTAATAATGCAGATATAATGAAAAATATCTTTTACACTCAAAACTATTGCCTGCATAATGTCACCACATAACACTGTTTGTTTAACAGCCCTTCAGTGCGAGCTTTCCATTACTTGCAGAAGCCTTCACTGAGATGGAGTGGTTCTATTTAAAACATGATATTTGCTGTATATCATGTTACTACTGGGCTATTCCCTACAGATGAATGAAAACTGAGCAAGAAGGAACAAGAAACTCGACTTAGAAGTTGGATTCAAAGATCACAGAATGACAGAATTTCAGAGTTGGAGGGATCTCAGAGGTCATCTAGCCCAACCCATACCCCCAACTCCCCAAAAATATCCCTTCTAAAATATACCCAACAAGTAGTCATTCAGTTTTTGCTTGAAGACATTCTAATGATGGAGAACCCACTTTGACTTACAGCCAAATTGGCCTACTGGCTGTTCTCCATAAATAACATTTCATTGGTGTTGTCTGTGCCTTTGAAAGGGTTATCTCATACCTAAAATGATCCTCTGGTTCACTTCAGCCTGTTGGAATCCCTGTAAGACTCAGCTTAGCTACCATTTCCTATGTAAGACCTTTCCTGATTCTTCCATTTCTTGGTGTCCTCCCCAGCACAAGCTCCTCTCCAAATAATATTTATGTTGTATATATTTTGTATGTACTTATCTATTCATGTATTACTTACTCAGCCCCTAGAGGAGTTCAACTATTTCATTTATATCTTTGTATCCCAAGGGTCTAAGACAGAGCTTGGCACAGAGTAGAAAACAAATGTTTCTTGTGTTAAAATGAACTATATATAAATGGCAAGAAGATATACTATACATTAATGTTTGTCCCTACTTCTAGGTTCTATAATACTACCTTGCCCCAGGACTCACTAAGGTTATGCTTTATAGTCCCCAACCTCAACCAAAGGTGAGCTTTGCAACCCTTCCCTTTGCTATGATTTGTGTTACTAACCAAATGCACAAAAATTCCTAGTTATGGTCCAATTTTTAGGCAATGTAATATGAAAAAACATTGGTCTAACAGTATAGAGATCTGGCTTCTGTTAACCACACTAACACTACTAACTCATTGTATGATCTTGGACAAGTCATTTAACTTATTGACAACTCATTTGTAAAATGAGAAGGCAGAATCAGATGAATTCTAAGGCCTGCTTCCAGCTTCAATATCTTAAAAACTTGGTCTTGGTTACAAACCACTTTTATATTTGGACTAAAACCAAAACTTTCCTAGACTTCTCACTCAATGTCCTTGGATAAGTAACTTTTGGGTCACTAGGAAAATGGAATTGATTTTTCTTAATTTTTAAGGTAGAGTATAATAGATGGGAAATTAATGTCCATAACTTTTAAAATGTAAAATTTTGGGAAAAATCTCCCTGAGTTCCGTGTGTTTTGAGAGTCAGTGTTGTACAATGAATAGAGAACCAGACTTAAAGTCAGGAATTCAGATCCTACCTCTAATATTTACTGACTGTGTGACTCTAAGTGGGTCATTTGAATTTTCCAATGCCTCAAGCAGCTCTCTTAAATGAAAAGTTGCAGAGACAGTGCCAACCTGCATTGATAGAGGGAGTCTCCTCCTCCAGCATTTCCCTATACTGTCCAACACGTCCACTATCTCCACAATTCTCCAATTCCCATCATTTACAATCTTTGGATTCAGAGCCGCAATCATCAGTCTTCCCTCTTCCTCCTCTTCCTTGCCTCTTCCCCACCTCAGGAAAAAGTCATCACCAGGAAACTGCCTCAGCTTTGGAATTCAAACTTAGTACCTTTAATCTCTTCTGCCCCTTTGATTTAAGGACTAGAGGGCAGAGCAAAAAAAAAAAAAAATCTTCCACACATCTCCATTTAAACAAGGTTTGGAAGCCCTGCCAATTTTTCATTTTCTACCAGCTACACTTCTTAAATTGAACTCCACCATTGTCATGCCCCACACTAGGTAGCTTTTCTCCTCCTTCCCACTACTTTTCAGCTTCCTTTTGTGTGTCTTCCCCCATTAGATTTTACAGAGTGGATAGAGTGCAAGGCCTAGTCAGGAAGACTCATCTTTCCTGAGTTCAAAACTGACCTCAGACACTAGCTGTGGGACCCTGGGTAAGTCACCTAACCCTGTTTGCCTCAGTTTCCTCAACTGTACAATAAGCTGAAGAAGGAAATGAGAAACCACTCCAGTACATTTGCCAAAAACAAACAGACAAAAAAAGCCCAATCAGAGTCAGGAAGAGTTGGATGTGACAGAAAAATCACTGAAAAAAAATCAACAAGGACAGGGGACTGTCTTTCTTTTTCTTATTTGTAGCCACAGGGCTTAGCACAGTGTCTGGCACATAGTAGGAACTCAAATAAATGTTTTCTATATTGTTATTGTTTTTAAAGTAGTAAGTCAAAAGTCAATATATTCAAAATTATATGAAAACAGAGAAAATCAGTTCAGTAGATAAGGGATTGTGATAAAGATCTCTCTAGGTTAGAGATAAATTGATACTGTTAATTGATAGGGGAAAAAAAGATTTCAGAAGAACATTAAAATCCCACAGCTTTTGAATTTAAAATTTTCTAAACTGTTTATTTATTTATAAATAGTCTTCTAATGCTGCAACAGGCAAAATCATTCACCCAGGTTAAGCAGCCTTTGAACTCATAGAGAACAATATGGACCAGCACTCTTGTTTTTCTTTTGGGTCATTTGATTCTGCGCTTCCCTCACCCCCACTTCTTAAGAGATACTGAATGCTCTGAATTCCCCCCGACCCCAGCCTTTGTCCTCTTATTCCCTCCCTTCTTGTCCTCTGTCCTTTCCGTTCTTTTCTTCTCTACTCCATGATTTCTTCCCCCTCTCAGTTTCTTTTCCTTTCCCTTTAATGACTCTTTTTCTCTAAATATTAAACAGATTGAAAAGAGGTGTGAATATTCTTATTCCTTTGTCCCTTTCCTCAAACTTTGAGTTCATGGTTAGGATCCCAGCATTCATTCTGTATCACATTTTTCATTCTATAGCCTATAATAGTGAAGACTCTAAAGTCAATAACTCTCTCACTGTAGATGCTACGTAATACAAGGACAAAATTAATAGTGCTCAGCGTTTTTACTTACCATATTCAAGTCGTTTATAATAGAGAAAATGACCGAGAAGATAAAATCATTTTGTCTTCAGTTCCTTGAGAAAGAGTAAGACCAACTCTTGTCATTAACTAACTTAATATATGAAAGAAAATTAGGAAATGGAGTTAGAGTATTGTCTTCTCAATTATTAAAGTATGATTTCCAAAGGTTTAGAAAATATTTAGTCAAAACTTTGTTTAGTCAAGGGTGTGGGTGTGTGTCTATGTATGTATATTTGGAATATATATATATATGTATAATATATATATATATATATATATATATATTCTATGTATATATATTTGAAAAGTGAGAGAGGATTATAAATCACAAAATGATTCCCTAGTTTGTTGTTATTTCATCATTTCAGTCAAGTCCTTCTCTTTGTTGACCCCATTTGGAGTTTTCTTGGATATTGGAGTCCTTTGTCATTTTCTTCCCTAGATCAGTTTACAGATGAGGAACTGAGGTAAAGTAACTTGCCCAGGGTCACTCAGCTGAGTAGGTGTCTGAGGCCGGATTTGAACTTACAAGATGAATTTTCCTGATTGAAGGCCTGCCACTCTATCCACTGAACCACTTAGCTACCCATTTCTGCATTAATTACTGAAGAGTTAATGTTTCTCCAAAGACATCTACTATATTCTGAAGGAATAAATTTACTACTCCTTGTGAAACGTAATACAGTATAACATCTATTATATAGCTTCTATGAATAAGACACCATGCTGGGGACTAGGGAAGCAAAGAGAACAAGATAGTCCCTGCCTTCAAGGAGTTTACATTCTACAGTGAGAGGGATACAGCACATACACAATTATGTAAATATGAAGTAATTTGGGGAAGAGAGAACATTAACAACTGAGATTATCAGAGAAAACAGAGAGGAGGTTAAACCTGAGTTGAACCCTGAATGAAAAATAAGAATCTGGGCAATTATTTATCATTTGCAGCATTTCTGTACATTAGTAGGTAGTATCCATTTGTGTATGCATGCAAATATTCACTAATGACTCTGGAAACAGAGCTGAGGTTCCCCCAAAAAATATGGAATGAATTAAATAGTAGTGGCTGGTTTTGTGGTGTAACTAAGAAAAATTAAAGTGAATAACTTTAGAAAAAATGCCAAGACAAACTTATTTTCATAAATGAATGCAGAACATTGTTATCTTTGTAGTGGTTAAAATATCACAGCACAAATTAAAACAATGCTCATAAATCCAATGGGCTATTTCAAGGCTTAACTGTCTAGTAAGCAAAAATTGGATTTTATTTAATCTAGCATATTAGGACAAAGTATGCATACCAATGTTTAACGTATGTATGTGGAGACTATAGCTGGTCTGTGAATTTCACTATCAGATTATGGTATAAACTCTATGTGTACTATAGTAGTGAAGCGGGGCTAAATGGCCTTTGTAATATATTTTGGGGTAATTTTATAATTTTATAATGTTGTAATTTCAGTTTTGTGTTAAGTTGTAAAAGCCACATTTCTTCTCCCCAGCTGTAAAGCCTTCCCTCCCCCCTAGCTGTACTGTGCCTTCCCTGCCCCCAGCCTAGAGGT
>CM053581.1:129534849-129629679 GCA_028627135.1 Pseudochirops cupreus
AGAGTAGGGGGAGGGGGTGACAGGGGGGATGATGGAGGAGAGGGCAGACTTGGGGGAGGATTGTTAGAAGCACACACTTCTGTAAAGGGACAGGGACAAAGTAGAGAATAGAACAAGTGGAGAGCAGGATAGGAAGGAGGGAAATATAGTCAGTCTTTCAGAATATGTCCATTGTGGAGATGTTCTACATAACTACACAAATATGGCCTGTATTGAATTGCTAGCTTGTCTTTCCAGTGGGGGTGGGTGATGAGGGAGGAAGAAAAAGAATCTAGAATTTGAAGTTCTAAAATCAAATGTTAAAATGTATTATTTATTATTATTATTATTATTATTATTATTATTATTACTATTATTATTTACATGCAACTGGGAAATAAGATATACAGGCGCTGGGGTAGGGAGATCCATCTTGCCCTGTCAGAAAGTCAGAGGGGTGATGGGGGAGGATATAGGAGAGAGCAGATTGAGGGAGGTGATATACAATGGGATCGCTGTTCTGGGGTGGTGGGTAGGGGAAAGAGAGGGAGAAAACTTGTAACCCAAAATCTTGTGGAAATGAATGTTGCAAACTAAAAATAAAGTTAAAAGAAATTAAAAAGAAGAGTACTCTCACAAAAAAGAAAGCAGCCTCTCAGTACCAGATTTCAAACTGTATTACAAAGCAGTGGTCATCAAAACCATCTGGTAATAGCTAAGAAATAGAGCGATGGATCAGTGGAGTAGATGAGGCACGCAATACACAGTAATAAATGGACATAATAATCTAGTGCTTGATAGACCCAAAGATTCAGACTTTGGGGGTAAGAATTCATGATTTGACAAAAAATTGTTGGGAAAACTGGAAAGCAGTTTAGAAGAAACTAGGCCAACGTTTCACACCATATACCAAAAATAAAAAAGATCAAAATAGGTGAATGATTTAGACACAAAGAATAATATCATAATTAAATTAAGGGTGCATGGAAAAATTCACCTGTTAGATCTATGGATAAGAGAAGAGTTTGTAACCAAACATGATAGAAAGGCTCACAGGAAGTAAAACGTATTATTTTGATTGCATGAAATTAAAAGGTTTCACACAATGTGGGCAAAATTAGAAGAAAATCAGGAAAACCTGGGCAGGGTGGGAGAATTTACAGCAAGTTTCTCTAATGAAGGCCTAATTCCTCAAATATGTACAGAACTGAGTCAGATTTGCAAAATAAATAAATAAGAGCAATTCCCCAACTGATAGTCAATGAATTTGAACAGGCAGTTTTTAGAAGGAGAAATCAAAACTGTCAACAATCACATAAAAAAAGATGCTGTATTGATGAGGGAAATGAAAACCGAGACAACTCTGAGATGTTGTCTCACACCTATAGACTGGCTAACAGGACTGAAAATGACAAATAACAACTGCTGAAGGGGATATGGAAAAATGGGGACACTGATACAGTGCTGGTAGAACTGTAAACTGGTCCAACAATTTGTAGATGACCTAGCTAACATTTATATAGTATCTTGTCAGTTATTTTAAGTGAGGTGGCGGGATTTGATTGGTTACCTCATTCCCCACTTATAATTGCATTATTATAATTATAATCATAGCTGACAATTACAAAGCACTTTGACGTTTGTATGTAGAATAATAACTGACATTTATTTGGTGACTTCTAAATTTACTGATCCTTTATACGCATTACTATGTTTGAATCTCTCAACAATCTTATGAGGTAAGTCTTAGAGGTGGTATTGTTTCCATTTTACAAATTAGGAAACTAAGGCTAAGAGAATTTTTTTTCATTTTTCATGATCAATATCCAATGAGTATCAGAAGCAGGAAGAGAAGAATCCCATTCTCTTCTGGATTCAAATATAGCATTATTTTACTACATTCAGAATAATTTTTAAAACACAGAAAGAAAATAGCAGGCTAAGGATTTGGCATTTTATTCTAAAAGCAGAAGTAAGCCACAGAAGGCTTCTGAGTGGGGAGTAGGAAAAGAGAGAAGGTAATTGTTATGTTGGAAACTGTGTAGAGGATTAACTGGAGAAAGGAGGGCAATGGAAAAGATAATAGTTCAGGCTGCAATTGGTAAGAGCCTGCACCAGGAGGATGGCAGTGTAGTCAGAAAGGGAGTGTTATGGAAGTAGAATCAACAAAATTTGTCAATTGATAGGATATGATATGGGAAGAGGTAAAGGAAAGATACCAAGGATGACATCTGCATTAAGAACCTGAGTGATTATAATGATGGCTGTGCCCTCAACTAAAATACAGAAGTCTGAAAGAGGATCAGATTGAGGGAAAGAAATGACAAGACACTTTTTTGGATATGGCACAGGTGGGGGAATTCTGACCAATGTGAAGAGAAAGCATACTCCAGAGAAGTCCTGTCTAGTTTAAATGGAAATGAATCCTCACATATTGACTTAGAAAAATACAAATCAACATTTTCTATGTTGCATTGTATTTTTATTTATTTCGTCAAACATTTCCCAATTACATTTTCATCTGCTCAGGTTTTACTCCGTCTGGAGTTTTGTGAGCTGCTTGTTACCTGCCCCAGGCTTTGAGTTTGACATCTCTGCTGCAGAGCTCCTAAAAAATGAAAGTAGACAAAGGATAAAGAAGAACAAAAAGCAAATTCTGCTTGCAATAATAGCTGGACTTTATATAGTTCTTTAACGTCTGCAAAGCTCTTTTTAATGCATTTTTTTCATTCAATCCTTACAACCATCCCAAGAGTTAATGCAGATAGATAGATATAGATATAGATGACAGATATAGATATACACACATACATACACACCCATTATACAGAGAAGAAAATTGAGATTCAGAAAGGTTAAGTGACCCATTGCACAGCTAATAAGAATGAGAGGAGGGATTTGAATCCATGTGTCTCCTAACTCCAAATCCAGTACATTTTCCACTTAGATCCATCCTGGTCATAATAATCATGTGAAAAAGTATTTGGAGTTTCTACAAAATCAATGTGCTAGATGTTATTTGTAGATATACATTGTTATCTTTCAGGCATTTGCTCTTTGTACATGGCATAATACAGTGGAGATTTTGCCTTCTTGCAGGCACTGCATTTGCATTTCTCTTATTTATAAGCTTTTCTTATATATAATGCCTGAAGTCAGGAAGACCTGAGTTCAAATCTGGCCTCAGACACCTACTAGCTGTGTGACCCCAGGCAAGTCACTTAATCTCTGTTTGCCTCAGTTTCCTCATCTGTAAAATGAGCTGAAGGAAATGGCAAACCACTCCAGTATCTTTGCCAAGACAACCCAAAATGAGGTCACAAGGAGTTGGACATGACTGAAACAATTGAACAGCAAAATATTTATAAGCCCCTGTAGATTTGTAATATGGGCAGAAGTTACTTTTAAAGATGAATATATTTGCATTCTACCCAGTCTCCAGCAGGAGCAGGACTTCATCTCTGCATTAGTGATTTCTGTTGGCTGAGATCCTAAGGCGGTTTGGAGAATGTAGAGTGGGCAGAAGGAGGGAGAGATGTAGTCCAGCCAAACCTGAATTGATTTAGCAAGACACACATTTTTATTTGCTATCCTCTGATGCAGCATAGATCTGGAGACAATTTATTGAGGGAAAGTGATCACTGACCTTTGCTAAAATAACTTTGCTTTCAGGAGCCTCCTATGTTGTCTAGCCAGTAAGGGACTACCTGGCAAGATGCCCCACTGAAGACAGATGGCAGACCAAACAATGAATGGCTGGATCTCATGTCTGTTAAGAAAACGTGTTCTCTGAAGAAAAAAAAATGGTGCCTGATACAGCAATGCAAAGAAACACTGGCCTGAGGGCCCAAGACCTGAGAGAAACCAGAACAGAGCTAATCAAAACCAAGCTGTGAGTCCAAAGAAATAGCTTCTGCTTCTCCTTTGGGTTCCCCCTAAACACACACACACACACACACACACACACACAGACACACACACACACGCATGCACACACACACACACACACACACACACACACACACACACACTTAGATTCCATACCTACAGCACAATACTACAGGTAGGTCCTTCTGGTCTCTGAATTTCATTACATGAAGAATGTGATGAAGGCAAAGAATGCTTCAAAGATTTCTACTTTGGTAAATGTGAACAGAAGACTATTTAGAATACTTTCTGAAATTGTTTTTGAAAAATTCTTAGCTATAGGAGTTTTGTGACTTCATATACAAATTCTCTTTTCTTTCTTCCTTCCACCCTCCTTCCATTCCTTCCTTTCAATCGTTCCCTTCTGTCTCTTTCCTTCTCTTCTTTCCTTCCTCTTCTTTCATCTATTTATGACTCTGTTTCTCTGTCTCTATGTGTTTCTGCCTTTTCCTTCCTCCCTATCTCTCTGTCTGTGAGGGTCTCTCTCTCTCTCTCTCTCTCTCTCTCTCTCTCTCTCTCTCTCTCTCTCTCTTTTTTTTTTTTTCTCTCCCTCTCTCTGTCTCTCTCTCTCAATACTTTGAAACAATAGCATATTCTGAAAAACTTTGGCCTCATAAATCTTAGTGGCTCTTGGAGTCATTTCACAGCAAACTGAAAAAAATAAAATGTTCTTCCTGCCCTTGAGAAAGTCTCAAGAGACAGGATAGTGTTGAGAAAACATTGCCTGCTTTGGTGCATAGCATAGACAATCACAAACACAAAAGTTTACATTCTGGACCCTTAGACAAAACAAAATTTTGCCAAGAGCACTCTCCTCATTTTACCCAGAAACACTCTCATCATATAACCTGTGGGCTATCTCTTTCTCTACAGTGCTTGCATAATAAATTTCTCCATGCCATAAACCACATTTAAGAACACTGGTTATATATGCAAAGGAAGAGCCAGGCAATAAAACACATGGGAAATGAATTCTGGGACCTCCCAATCCCACCAACCCCTAACTCCACTAGTAATCTACTAAATAAGTTAGCCCAGTTTTCAACAATAAATAATTATCATTGCTTTTGCTGGTTGTATGTGCCCTGAGATAAAAAGAGTAATATTTCAAATCACTTCCATGAATAAGCAAGATCAATAGAGATGAGAATTGTCTTTCAAGGTCCTCTTCAAGAAAAATCTGGAGATCTCACTTCCTAAAGAAAGGGTTCAGGCATTCAAGTTGATGGGAAAACAATGTGGTCTTGCTAGATATGAGTGGTTCATTCTATGTTCCCAAGAGGAGCCTTTTTTGAGGCCTTCCCTAATATAATTTTGGTCAAATGGAAATTTGAAGCCCTATACATTTTAAAACTGTGTCCGGAAAAGGATATGAGAAATGTGGAGAAAATATCTCTGTATTATTTATGTTTTAGGTAGCACCTTTCTCTAAGGAGTTTGGATGCTTCATAAGAGATTAATTACTGTTATATATTGTATTTCTCTTCATATGTTTGCTGAGATTGTGTGGTTTTGTTTCCACTGTGATTTCTATCTCATTTTTTCATTTATACTGTTGATCTGCTACATCCATTTAACAAAATGATTCAATGTCTTTAGTATTAGGGAGCAGGAAGACCAAAACAATTTCCTTTATGAATTAAAGTTTTTTTAAGGTTGCAGTATTTGAAATAAATTGTTCAAATGTCTTATGTTAACAAAAATAACCCCAAAAGAAATGATATCAGGACTGCTCACTCTTGTCAATGACCCAATGGTGGCATATCTGACCAGTCTGAAGGAAGTGAGACATATTTTTCTTGCTGTTCTAGATGTCTTTGTCATAGTATAAAATCCATTGGTGTGAATTGTCCCATGGACCTGAAATATTGCAGGCACTGCCTTTCCCAGATACAGATCACAACCTTATCATCCTTTATAATTCTTTCCAAGCCTTTCAGATATCCTCTATAGAGCATCTATCCAATGCTGTGGAATCTTTTGGTTCTTTTAATATTTTGTTGATGCCAAGGCAGTATTCTGAACGTCTATTATCCTTCACTATATGACCCACCCAGCTTCATTTCTTGCCATACATGTCTTCTTTTTCTATCTTTCCCAGTACTTCTTATATGTCAGTCATTGTTTGTTAATATGGCACAATCTTCTGATCCCCCCATTCATCTCTATTGCTATCAAGGGCACCTGCAGTTGTGAGTCACAGTCATGTGCCATCATTGGGAGAGTCTTGGTGTGGGGAGGCTTTTTTTAAGATGAAAAAGCAGAAATCCATTCTTCATATATCTTTTTTAAAGAATCTTAAGATGAAACTTGGTTAATGTTAACATCAAGGGCAGCCTTGATCAGTTAAATGGATGTTAAATATGAGAAATGAGTATTAGTACCTAAATCTTCAGAACTGACACAGGAAAGAATTATTATAAAAAGGTAGCTCCCAGAGTAATATGAAGATTATTTTACATATTGAAGCAAACAGAATTTTGCCCATCTAACTACTAGCTACCTTCAGGGTCTCCCAAATTATGAGGCCCTGGAAAATCATCTTATGTTCTGGACCTTCTTCAAATTGACAAATGTATTAAACATCTGTTGTGTGTAGAACTCTAAGCTAGACACTGGAGAAGAAACAAAATTTAGATAAGACTAACTCTCACCTCTAATACTTAATACCCACGTGACTTGAGCCAACTCACTTAACTTCTCCAGGACTCAGTTTCCTCAAGTGTAAAATGACTGAGTGGGACTAGATGGCTTCTGAGGTCCCTTCTAACTCTGAATCTACATTCCTACATTCCATACGCACTCTGTATCACACCAAAAGCAAATCTGTCCTCACTGTGTCATTATTCTCTCTTTAAAAAAAATTAATGAAGGCACCTGGTCCATGATGATAAAAAATGCCTTAGAGATTTTGTTTGCACAAAACTAATAGATCAACTGTTATGAATAAATTGACCAATCAGACCTGTGTGAAATTCATCTAATTCATTTCCTCCTGCATTAACTAGCTGCATGGAGGATCTTACTAATTTTAATTAAATTGGCCAAATGTATCAATAATTTTAACACTGAGTAGACAAAGCTAGAATCAAAAGAGGCAAAGGAACTGGAAGAGTTCATCTGGTCCATCTTATTAAAATAAAATTAGATATTGAATAAAGATTTAAAAGATTCCTCTGTCTTTCATAATGTTGAAATTAAATGATAGAAATCACAGCTGCTACTTATCCACGTATGGGGAGATCAGAATGGTAAACTTACTCGAGTCATTTAATATAGACCCCATTAAAATTCAATGAGAAATTCTTAGCAAAGAAAGTATAGCTCCCTGACATATTTATTAAATTAGTTCATAGGATCACATATCTAAAGCTGGGAGAAATATTAGAAGTCTCCTAGTCCAACCCCTCCATTTTAAAGATGGGAAAATTGAGGCTTGGAGAGGTTGAATAACTTGCCCAATGCCATAGAAGACCCAGAGTTTCAGGGCTCCTGAAGATATGGTTATCCTGTTTTTCTTCTAAAGGGAGGGTCTTTTCTCTCCTCTATATAAACAGTCTGTTGTTTCCTTGTACTTAAATGCATGCCAAGCCACAATAGGAAAATAAACATTCTTGCATAGAACACTAAGCATTCAGAGAATGAATCTCAAAAAAAAAAAAATCAGAATTAGAGTAATATCTGTCTAAATAACCAGAATATCAGGTACATATTTAAGTCTTGCATAAACCAGAATCCTTGGTTTAACTAAACAGGATCAAAAGACTTCTAATTACAGGATTTTACACCAGATTCTTACTCTTCTTTTGATCCTACTAGAAATATTACATAAATGACATTTTCGTGGCACTGCCTATTGTCACTAATGTACTAACTGTGTCTCCTCACATAGAGCAAAGGCCTGACAGATCTATGTTAACTGAAACCAGGATGAGGGGTTTAGCTTGGTTTATCTGGAGGTTTTCCTAAATTCCCCACTTTGATGACTGGGAGTCTATAGTCATAGACAATAGAAATGAAACCACCTAAACTTTTAAATATCTTAAATATTGCTACCTGTATGAATTTGTGTAAAAGTTTAGACAGAGGTCTGAGGAAGGAGTTTCTTCAAACACTTCACCTTAATCTAATTCAGATACAATCATCTCCCTGCTGCAGTGCAAAACAATGATTTATGGGTATCTATTCTTTGTTTCAGTTCAAGTGTCAATCCCTATAGGAGAACTTTTGTCCCAGCTGTTAGTACTCTACTTCTCCCTTAGACACACACAGAGAGAGGAAGGGAGAGAGAGAGAGAGAGAGAGAGAGTCCTAATTGCCAAATTCTTATTATTCTTGAACTAATTCATGTCCTTTCTAACAACCAAATGCAGTTCTCACAACAGGGTCTGACCAGGACTATGTACATTAACATTATCACCTATCTGTCCCTGAACTTTATGCTTCTTTTAGTGCAGATTCAGACTGCATTAGGTTTTGGAAGGCTGTTGAATTACATTGTCCCTCCATAATGATCTCAGAATATACTCCCATATCTGTTTCAGATGAACCTGTGTACTTTCAGCAAGGTGCCAGTGGGAAAAGCCATATTCCATACACCTTTACAATGTCCAATAGAATATAAGCTCCATGAGGGTAGAAACTATTTCATTTTTTCTTTCTGTTCACAGTGAATAGCACAGTACCTGTGTAATGGCAAGCAAAGGAGTACTTAGCACCTTGTTTCAGTTATTTAATTATCTAGGCCTTGTTTCAGTTCAAGTGTCTTTGAGCCTTGCCAGTGATTATATCAAGTCTTTGTTAAGAAACAGAACCTGTGAATCCCACAGTGGGAGGGACTTGCCAAAGACAGTAACAGGAAAGGACATAAGAGGTGGGCAGAACAGGGAGGAGTTAAAGACCATATAAAAAGCTGAGCATAGCTGGGACTGAGCAGAACTGAGAAGGAAACACTTGTGGAGCCTGGCACTCTGTCTGTTTTTCTGTGTTGATATATTTTTGTGATACATTGTATAAAAGCCCTGGGACCTTACTGGAAGCCCTGAAAGAGGATTTTCTTGTTGTCTATTTACAGAAGTCCTGGAGGAGGGCTTCAGATGTCCTGGGACTGTGCTGATGATTTGTTTCTGGGTCTGTGTTGATTTCTATGCTGATGATTTGTGCTGTCTTTTCAGTCTTTGTTTGTGGGTCTGTACATTTGGCTTCACAGGCAGATAGTGAATTGATGATGGTGCCAGTAATGTGTGTGAGTGTTGTTTTGCCTCTGTTTAGCCTTGTCTTCCCAGAAACAGAAACAGACAAGGACTTGAGGTGGACTGGACACTGTGAGTTTCAATGGAATGGAGCTGGATGAGGAACTGGATGAGGAGTTGGACAAGGAGCTGAGAGCTGCCTACCTACAAATCCAGGTGACAGTTGGGTAGAGTCAGGCAAGAGCTGGACCCATGGAAGAGGAACCATGGAATCTAGGAGCCAGCCTTGAGCCAAGATGAAAAGACCTCTCCTTGGGTACTTAGTACTGACTGAGAAGATCATGATTTACTGTGGCCTAGGGGTGGGAGAACTTTGTACTTTGTACCTTGTACCCCTTAAGGATGATTGAGTTAAGGATGATTAGAAACTAATCTCCAATCAAGAAGAAAGAAGACTTTTTGACTGAGAGATTAAGACAATGTGACCTAAGGATGGGAAAACTTTTGACCTTTGTACTTTGTGTCCCTTAAGGAGGATTGCTTCTTAAGGACAATTGAGTTAAGGACTTACTGAATGATATCTTTTGTATAAAACTATGTGGCCACTCTAGTGATAAGTTGTTATGTTATATCATTGTGAATGCTGTACTTTGGTTTCCATAAATGTTTTGTCTTAGTTTATTGCTGAATAAATAGAGAGTTCACTATACTATGTGATCAGAACTTTAAAACTACTCATAGCAGCTGTCCTCTGGAGAGTCGCTTGTGCTTGGCTTTATAACCTGAAGCAGAGTAGACACATAATACATGTTGAATACCTCTCCCATCTGTGCTTGTAAAGTTGATATTTTTTAACCTAATTGTAAGACTTTTTACATTTATCCCAATTAAAATTAATCTTAATAGATTCAGTCCAATGTTCTAGAGAGGCAAGTTATTTTTTGGCTCCTGACTCCAACATCTCCCATATTAAGTACCTATCCATATTAGTATTGGATTGTATGCAAATATGATAAGCATACCATCTATGATTTTATCTTAATCATTGTGAGGGATCAAGACTAGGCTTGTAATTTCATTGGTATAGATAAATCCGAGGAGAGAAAACTTACTTTACCAAAACAGGGTCCACAGCCACTCTATAGCTTAAAGTTTTATAGTTGCCTGCACCACTGAGAGGTTAAGCCCATGGGCACATAGCCAGTATACGTCAAAGAAAATGCCTGAACTGAAATCTTCCTGGTTTCAAAGTCAACTTTCTGTCCACTAAGCTACACTGCCTCTCATTGATAAAATTTGTTAAATTCCACAAGGCCAAGGACAGTTCCCTGGGGCATTCCACTGAGGAATTCCAAGATATTGAACTCTTAATGTCTACCATTCAATCAGTTCCAATGAATCTCACTGTATATTTACATCTCATCTCTCCATTGTGGCTGCAAAAATATCATGAGAAAAATTGTAAATTGTTTTGTTAAATACTAAGTAATGAGAGAAGAAAATGGAGTTGCTTCTACATAGTTATAGGGAGTAGTACAGTAGCAGAGATGTCAACATTGACTGGTTCCTTCCTCAGTTTCACACCTTCAGGAAGATTATAGAGGTAAAAACTAAAGCAACCATCTTACAACTTTCAGAATTACTCTAACTGCCATCAACCCAGCACAAGCTGGGTGTAATATCCACATATGTATTGCATTGAAGTCCTTACTGCTTCACTGAAATACATAATTGTCTTAGATTAAGTGAAACTATTAGCATAGATCAACTGGAAAAGATGATGAAGTAGGAGGAAACAATACAGCAAGCTCTCTCACACTACTGTCCACCGAAGATCAAGGATGAGCATCAGACTGAGTAATGGGAATGAAATACAAAGGAGAAGCCACAGTGAATAATTTTTCCATAGGGAAACAGACAGAAAGGCTTAAACAGAACCTTCCAGAACAAGGACTGGACTGAGGCCTCAGGCTATGTATCAGGACAAAGAGCAAGGTCTTGAATCAAGTATAGATGGGGCCTGAGGCTATATACCTTGCAAGAATCAGGACCAACAGCCAGTTGTCCATGTTTTCTGACCCCTCAACTAGGTATTGAATCCAGTGTAATCCATATCTCAAAGGGCATTTGGATAAGACTCTGCTTATTGTTAGAGATTGATTACTCAATATTCCTTGCCTTTGTTGGGGTAAACTTGGTAAGAGCTTGGGAGAAAAAGAGATCCTGGTCTAGCTTGCAGCTTCAGGAGAAAGGATATGTGACTCTAGACTGTCTTAAGGTTTCTGAAAAAAGAAAAAGATTCTGGAAAGAAGCTGACATGTGGAAGACCCAGTAACTTGATCATGTCCCTATCCTCAGCTTACTACATTTCAGACTTCAGGGAAATCCCACTTTGGTTCTGAGACTCTCTCTCTCTCTCTCTCTCCCATTCACTGTGGTATATTCTGATAAATGTATCTTCTCTGATTTCTGTTTTGCTATCAATTTGGATAAATCAACTTGGATAAAGAAATTGCTATTTGCTATGTGTGTTCATTGTAGAAATGGCATTTAATGGGAAGTGAGTCAAGTCTAGGATATATAGTGTTGTGCATGATTTTACCCATTAAGTGATAGCAATTAAGTGATAACATAGCTTGGATTTAAAATTTATTTCCCATAGACAAACAACATTCAAGGAAGTACAAAGATGTCCTTCTATCCCAATAGGATAGCCAGGTAGTATAGTGGATAGAGCACTGGGCCTGCAGTCAGGAAGACTGGGGAAAGAGCAGGAATAGAATTGAACAAGAGCTATGTTGCTTTGACCCCAATCTGAATTACAGCTTTAACCCATAGACCCAGGTTGGTGCTCGAAGCTATATAACCAGAGCAAATAGTTAAGACCAAGGGTGAGCCTGCAGTTTGTTGCTATGAACCTTTAGAGCCATTCAGTTAGCTGATAAGATCTTGGACCCACAGAAATATATTGGAGCCCCAACCAGTGACAGGTTTTCAGTCGGGTCATTCAAGTAGAAATATAAATTATCTGTTTCTTCACTTCCCAATAATAACTATGAGGATTTCAAGATATGAAAATATATTCAGATTCATCAAAGAAAAATTGAATTACAATCCATATAGTTTCGATGTTATATGTATTTTATTTTACTCTAAGTATTCAAAAATTGGTGATGATTAAATATTAGACATGGTAACTCTCTACTAAACATTCAGATGAATGATAGTTTATCCTTTAAAATAAGTCAGTCAATCTCTATTGAGCATTATATGCAAATGATGACTCTATAGTCTATTTAAGAAAACCCAAGAAGAGGGATTAGTGGTTTCTGCCAAAATAAGGTCAGCACACCTCTAAAGGAGAGTGAAATGTTAGTCTTTTGCAACTAGTTTTACAAGTTTTTAAATTCCTCCTTAATGGTATATTTCTATTCCTATATTTCGAATAAATTTTATCAGTCTTTTTTTTACATCATCACAATTCTCCTATTATGTCTCCTCCTCCCTTTTCCAAAGAGCCATTAAAACATAATAAGCAGTATTTTAAGACAAAAAGAAAAGAAAAAGTCAGTATAATTGATAAATACATTGGAAAAAGTCTGAAAATATGTGCAATATGCATCACTTGTTGCACTTGTGGACTTCTTACCTCTACAAAGGGGTGGGGGAGGGGAATCTTCTTGTATCTCTTCTTTTGAGCCAAGTTTGTTCTTTATAAGCTTGCAACATTTATCCCTGATTTTGTGTGTGGGGAGTGTATCAGCAAGCACCCTGGCATTCCCAGGATGGCTGCTAGCACAGGTTCTTAGATCTGCTTTTCTAAAGGAAAGCAACCCAAAATGGGTTAACAATCTTACTTTAATCAATCAAATACATATCATTTACCTAGTTCAGGGGCAAAAGTCAGCACGCTGAACTTCAGAGAATACAAACAGTTACAAGCAGAAGTTATAAGCAGACAAAGAAACAGATCACCAGACAGGGCTTCCAGTCATCTGACCATCACATCCATACCTAGTCAGTTACCAGAGAGAGAAGCACCAACATCTGGGCTTTTCACAGCCGGGGGACTCAACAGCTGCCCAGAGTCTCATCTGGCCAAATCACACAACTCTTCCCAGTGAGCCCCAAAGCAAAACCTCACATCAGGGCATATATAGCCTTCTCCTGGATCAGAGACTGTCACAGCCTTCTTGACCCACTGCCCAATCACAAAGTAATAAGGGGTGGGCATTCCTGAAGAACAAGCTTCCTGCCACAAGCTCCATGTGACCACATTCAGCCTGTTGGGGGCAGAGTATATTCAAATCAGGGAAGGTTCTCAGAGCCACTTAAGTCTATCAATCGGCCTAAGGGCAGGGAAGATCTACAGATTCCCAAACAGGGAGTTGTTCTATTTACATTGTTGTAGTCATTGTGTGTATAGTTTTCTTGGCTGTGCTTACTTCACTCTCCATCAGTTCAAGAAAATCACTCTATCATTCTCTGTACTCATCATAGACATTGTTTCTTATAGCACAGCAATATTGCATTACATTTATGTACCACAGTTTCTTTAGTCCTTTCCCAGTTGATGAGTATCCAATTTGTTTCCAATTATTTTCCATCACAAAAAGTGCCACTATAAATACTTTGTATATGGGGACTGTCTTATTATCAATAACCTCCTTGAACTAGAAGTCCAGTAATGGAATTTTTGTGATCCCAAGATTTTCATTTCATTTGATCTCTTATTTTTTTTCTAAGGGAAGTAGAGAGAAGTTTGGACTGAGTATGGAGGATCTTGATTTGAAATCTGCTTCAGACTCTGCACTCAGATGCTGGTCAAGTCATTTAAACATATTAGGCATTGGTTTCCTTATCTGTAAAATGGTCATAATAATAGCATCTACCTGCCTAAGTTGTTGTAAGGATCAAATGAGAAAAAGTATATAGAATGTTTTATAAACCTTAAAGTATAATATAAATATTATCTACTATCATTATTGTTATTATTATCTTTTCTATATCATTATAGAATAATCAGTATAAAGAGTCAGGAAGACCTGGGGTCGAGTCTCAACTCTGGATTATCATAAACAAGTCACTCAACCTCTTGATGATCTTAGTCCACTCCTTGAGACTCTAAGTCACAGGGGAGAGCTTGATCTTCATTTCTAGAAGCAGTTTCTTCCCTTGAGGTGGCTGTAATGATAAAGGGAATTTGAAATCGTCCCTGCTTTGAAAATATAGCCTGCCCTCTAATAGACTAAATGTAACCAAATGGAGCCTGTGGTGGGAGGAGTTTGCTAAGAGCCTACAGGAAGCTGGGAATCAGGCAAGTTAGAAGGAGAGAATGCTTCCAAGTGAGACAGGCTTGTGAGTAAATATTGGTATTGTGCTGGTTTGTGGGAAGACTAAAGTATGCTGTGGCTCTCTGTGCTGTTCTGGGTTATAAATTCTGATGGAAACCACTTACTGATTTTGGGATTCAGTTTTCTGGTGTCTGAATAAATGTTTTGCTTCTGTCTTCTATATGGAGAGCCTATTATATTTTGCAATCTAGCACTATGCAGGTATATTTATTGTGACTGTTGGCACTGTGAATATTCCATTGGCACTACAGTGGCCTACTGGATAGAATATTTTGAATTAAGAAGATGAATGCAAATCTCTCTTCAAATATTTAGCTGTGTGAGCCTTGGCAAGTATTAACCTCTCTCAGCCTCAGTTTCCTCATCTGTGAAATGAAGATAATAAAAGTACTTATCTCACAAGGTTGTTGTGAAGATCAAGATGTCACACTAAAACCTTTTGCAAACCTTAAAGCACTATTGTTATTACATCAATGAAACAACAAACCTGGTTTAAAAAAAAATAGTTATCAATGAAATTCTAAATGGTTAAATCATATCATAGTTTGTTTGTTTTTTATTTTGTCTTATTTCAAATCTGGATTAGGCTTTTTGAATTGCGATTTTTGAATGATTACCAGCCCACTAAATTTCTATCAGAAAAGTTGACCCAAATGGTCTTGTAGGAATTGTGTAGCCATAACCTTTTTTATTTTAAAAAGAATTGTTGAATTTAATCAAAAACAGTTCTCCCTCTTACTTATATTTATGTTTTGTTGTCATATACTCCAAGTTCTTTTGGGCTCTGAATCCATACTAATGTGGATGACTTTGTCAGGTTATGTTTCACGACACCATAAAAGCAATTGGCTGAATTGGCTGGACCTCACAGCCTAATGAGACACTACCTAAGACATTTACACTATTCTACTTCCTTTATAGAATCATTTCCACATGACCATAATGATCTGAACATTATTTTTCTTTGGCCTTTTTTTTTTCATAGGCCTCTTCTGTCTTAGTGTAAATATTATCTTGAAGACTACAACTGTTTGACTTGACTATCATGTTATTCAAATTTAAAAAAAATTGAAACTTTGGTCTGTTAAGCAGAGCAACCTGGAAGTTTAAACAGGAAGAAAATATCCTTACCATAAACTGTGGAATGTATTTAAAAATAGAAACCTGAATCACAAGTGGCATTTTGGAACTAACTCCTAGGAAATCACCATCTTGGGAAAATACAAATAATACAAGTATCTTGGGTTTTTTATAGTATTTTATTTTTTCCAATTACGTGTAAAGACAGTTTTCAGTGTTCATTTTTATAAGATTTTGAGTTCCAAATTTTTTCTCTTTCCCATCCTCCCATCTTCCCTCCCCAAGACAGCAGGCAATCTACTATAGGTTATTCATTTGCAATCATGGAAACATATTTTCACATTAATCATATTGGAAAGGAAGAAATAGAGCAAAAGAGAAAATCCACAAAAACAAAATAAGTGAAAATATTAATCATCATCCAGGAGCCACAGTTTTTTTTCTCTGGATAGTATTTTCCATCATGAGTCTTTTTTAATTATCTTGGATCATTGTATTACTGATAGGAGCTAAGTCAATCAGAGTTGATCCTCATACAATGTTTCTATTACTGTGTACAATGTTCTCTTGGTTCTGCTCACTTCACTCAGCATCAGTTCATATAATTCTTTCCAGATTTTTCTGAAATATGCCTACTTATCATTTCTTATAGCACAACAGTATTCCATCATTTTCATATACCACAACTTGTTTAGCCATCCCTCAACTGATGGGCATTCCCTCAATTTTCAATTCTTTGCCACCATAAATAGAAAATTTGATGGTGGACCCAAGTTAGGGTCTGAATATTTCTGATATCTCCAACTTTTTTCAGAGTATAAATGAAAACCAAAACCAAATTCTGCTCAGCATATTTTTCCTCTTATTTTTAAAAGTATGCATGTTATATGAGAAAGTCCATTCATGTATTTATAATACATTTAATTTTTTTAATGTCACACTTATTGATATCTAAGAAATCACTTGAGCCTCTTCCTAAGGTTATTAATATCTTTGTTAATTTTTGGTGCTTGGGAGAATAAATTACAACACATCTGGGTTTGGAAGTCCATTGTCATATCTAATTACAATACACTCTACCACATGGACAAAAGAGATCTAAGTGTTCAGAAAGATATGTAAATTAATGTATTATATCTTCTCTTCACATAAGGAACAAAGAATAACAGCATCTATGGATATGTGTTTTAAAAATTAACTTCTGAAATTATCCCCTTTTAAATATTATAAAAACTGATATTTTTGAAAGCTTGAACACTTGTTTGAAAGATCTATAATTTAATGAATTCAAAATTTTATGTGGTATTAAGATAATCTGAAAGAACTGGCAAGAAAATATTTAAGGAGGATCATAGGTTCATAAGGTAATAAACTCCTCAATCACTCCTTTCAAATATTTGAAAAGTTTTCATACAGAAGAGAGATTTAATGTGTTCTTCTTGGTCCCAGAAGACAGATCTTGGAACAATAGGTAGAAGTTTCAAAAAGGAAAAGTTACATTTGTTGTGAAGGCAAAATTTTCCAACAATTAGAACTGTCCAAAAGTGGATAATGCTGATTCAATAGGTAATGTTTCCCTTGACTAGCAGTCTTCAAGCAATGACCAGATGACCTCATATATTTTACATAGGACACTCTTGTTCAAGATAGGCTATATGGCCTTAAAAGTCCCTTCCAATTTTGAGTGTGTACTCCTCCCCCACTGATAAAGGTCACAACTTTTATAATTCAATGGGTTATTTAAAGGCAACTTCCAAGGTTCGGATTACCAGCATAGCAAACCCCATTTATTCAGTGACCGATTAAGGCAAACATTCACAGAACAGAGAAAATCAAAATACAGTGTAACTCATTCATTTAGCAAGTAAGTTCTCAATTCAATTGTAAAGCACAAAAAAGTCAAAGGTTTCCCACCCCTGGATCATAACTGAATTACAATGCCATCCATTAACTCCAAGCACTTTCTCAAAAGGGGCAGGAGAGCACAAAAAGCCATCCACCCTTAAGCTGCAACAAAGTTAAGATATCATCATAGCATTCAAGGCCTAAGGAGAGGTCCTTTCTTCATCTTGACCCAAGGCAAGTACTCAGCAATCCTGGTTCCTGGGGAGGCAAAGCCTAACAAAGCCACAACACACATTGCCAGTGTCCTCATCAAGTCACCCTCTGCCTGCAGAACAGTCCCAGAACCCCTGAAAACATCAGCAAGGCCCTCTTCCAGGATTTCTGTAAACATACAACAAGAAAATCCTCCTTCAGGGCTTCTGAAGCAACAGCAAAGTTCCAGGACCTCTACAACAGCAGCACTGTCCTTCACCAGCAGGTGAATCCATCAAAACAACATCAAAACAGACAGGCAAAATACCAGCATCACAGCCATGCCTCCTCAGTTCTCAGCAGCTCAGGGTGGCAGTTCTCAAAAGTCCTGGGCAGCTCCAACTGGCCCTCAACAGCCTTTCTCTCAGTAACTCTGGCTCCACGACACTGGATACTGCTCTCCAAAAGTCCTTCTGACCTTCTCTGCTGGGGCTTTCTCTCTGCTTGGGCTTCTCTCTAAATCCACGGCTTCTCCCAGTTCAGCTCTTTCTCTTCACGTCAACAAGTCCATCCCACAAGTGGGATTCACAAGCTCTGGGTTTTAACACTCAACCCAAAAACCAAGTCAATACATGGGCATTTCCAAATTCCATTACCATTACAAGTGGTCAAAAAAATTCATCACCATGCCACCAATCCAGTAATGAGCCTCTAAGAAAATAGGTAGGCTGCTTCTCAGACAAAGTATATTTGGTCCCCCAAAGGACCTACACTCAAAGTCTTTCCTTCTTGCAATCTGTTAGCAAAACCTTCAAGAACCATGATTCAAGAATCATTTCTCAGTTCTGAGATTTCAGTGGCGGCTCCTTACTGTAATCTCATAAATTGTTTCATATTTTATCTCTAAGAACAGTACCCTGACCACTAACCCTAATTAACATAAATAACAAGATGCTATATGCTCTTGTACTTTTATCAGGTGAGAAGATCTCTTTCTCAGAGTTGCAAAATGAATGAATCAATCAAAGCTATAAAGTAAGTGTGGACAGTTCCTAAGTACTGATGTACCAATCAATCAGAGCATAAATTAGTTCCATATGACCTGGTTAATTAATTTTGGAAGCCCTTGGATAAAATCAGATGGCAATCTTACAAGGATTGATTGAAAGAATTGTACTCTTCTCTGGATATTGGAGAAGGACATTCCAGCTTAACTTCAGGAGTTAAGCCTTGGGAGTACATTTAGAAAGAAGACTCTTTTCACTTGAACCAGATTTAGTAAAGGTGGAGCAGAGGAGAGAAATAGGGAGAGTGAGCCCAGAAAGCATATCACATTCCTCCTTTACCTGTCCCCACTAACCTGTGTCATCAGAAAGACTAGACCAGTAATAAAGCACCCAGTTAGGAGATGAGAAAAGGCAGCTGCATGAAGTATGACCTTCCTGTAGCTTAGGTACTGTATAATGACACAAACCCCTAGCATGAAGCAGAAAGCTACATACAGCTCAGAACTTTATGAGGACTCCAGGAAGGAAAAAAGGTCTTTCATTGAACCAGAAGCTATGAGTTATTTCTTTGCTACTGAGCTTGAGCCCAGTTTACCTTAAACTCTGTAATTACTTATGGAATGTTGTACTTTTTGGGACTTTTGGGAGTAATTTTTTGTACCAACTATTCTTCCTATACTTAGTAAGCATCCCTAAGTAAAAAATAGTTAACTCTGATTGACTAACTGATATTAACTGCATTATCAACAGGGAGCACAATAATGGGGGCTTATGAACAACATTACTAGAAATAATCCCCAAATCTTTAGGGTTGCCCCTAGAACTCTAAAGGGGAAAGTAGTGACCATCCTCTGGGACAAAATCTGCTAGCGGGAATGGGAATTGGGAAGGTAGCCCAGGAGGGTGTGCTACATATGTACATATGAATCACAACATGAATATTTCAAAATTGCTTTGGAAATGTCTTCTCCAGTATCTTAAAAATAGAATAGATGTGCCTTTGAAATGGTGGATTAAATTTAATTCTTTAAGATGCTGGCCTAGCTCTGTCAAGGTCTCTTCTGGCCACAATTTGCTATGATGAAAGTATTCTTTCAGTAAAAAGCAGGAAGACCTACTTGGTATAACTATGTTAGTAATGAGGGACAAGGACTCATAAAAAAGACAAGGATTCTATATGGTACAATGCAAATAGTAGTCCCAATTGCTGTCCTAAAGATTATCTGGATATATGTTCAAGGTGGAATAGACTTCCAGTGATGCTGCATGGTCATTCAACTTAAGGTGAATATGTTTCCTGAGTAAGATTATTCCTTAATATTATTCTTATGGCATGTTATTGTGGCCTCAAATATAACCACATAACAAATTAATTATATTTGGCCTACTATAAAAACCTCATTTTGGTCCATGAGTGATGGTCATGAGACTGCCATAAGTATCAGGCAGAGCACCCACAATTCTGGTATAACCCAACATAGAATCCCTGAGCAGTCCTAAGATCTTGATTAACTCCCCAGGGCATTGGTAGTCATTAAATTATTTATTGCTACCAGAAGGACCTGGAAATATTAAATGGTGTCAAATACTTTGGTAAGAGTGTAGAGGCCTTAGATGATCTTTTTGTTTCTTTCTGAGATCTCATTTGTAACAAGGATGTATTTGTTAACTACTTAGCGCTAAATTCACATTTTGACTCTGAAAATGTGAAGACTTAGAAGAAAGGTAAAGGATGAAATTCCACCTCTGATGGAAGTGAGAAAGGAGAAAAAGACTAACTTTTTTTTTACCCTAAGGAGGAAATTCATTTCCTTTCATCAACTCCAATTGATTTTGTTGTTGCTCTCTGTCCATGAAATAAAGTGAAAGGTTAGGAGACGTTTGGTGCTTGCAACCCTCTAAGGTTTATTCGACTTGAAGAAGCAACAGCAAATTATATGCTTACAATGTTACAATATTATATTGTTATCAAGACATGGTGTAGCAGAAATGAGTCAGGACATGGAGTCAGGACACTGGGTTTGAATACAGACCCTGGCACTTGCATGTTGTGTGGACAATGTGGACAAGTCACTCAAACCTTCTGAGCCTTTGCTTTCTTATTCACAAAATGAGGGTAGTATTATTGCACTACCTATCTCACAAGGTTATTGTGAAAAAATGCTTTAAAGACTTTAAATTGGAGGCATCACACTAGGATGTAATGGAATGAATACTGGATTTGGAATCACAGAACCTGGGACCTAATGCTTACTTTTATGCCTAATCCCAGTGTGACCTTCTGCAAGTAATTTTGCAAAATGAGGAAACTGGCATAGATAATGTCTGATGCTACTTCCAGCTCTAAATTAACAACGTGACTCTATGATCTAAATACAATGAACAAGATTTAAGTGAGAGTACTCATTGTCATATAAAAAGAAATGGATTGCATGTTATGAGAGAGAATCCACCCAAAATTAGAAAACAGCTATCACCAAATCGTTGAGGTTTTCAGATGCTTTCTTAAATTAGGTGTGAGTAGCTTTTAAAATATAGATACAATTGTTTTATATTCAATTGCGGGTACTTGTTGGAAAAATAAATACCTTGCAATAGAAAATTCTTTCTTCAAGGAGCCCTGAGTGCTTTCCTGTTAATTCATTTGTATGTTATTTAGTGCTTTATACACCAGCAAGCCCCCCCCCCCCCATGACTGCAGTTAGTAAAAGAAAGCCTATTTCTTTTGTCCCAGAAGCAAAGCCCATGGTGAAGTCATTCCCATTGGCTACCTCCTAGGTCGCTTTCCTTAAGATTTGGAAAGAACATAACTTGGGTGGAATACTAAAACTTCTGTGCACAGACTTGTCTTCATATTTACTTTTCCTTTGTCTTCATGGAACAATATGTGCTCCCTCTGGTGGCAAAAACAGTGTCCTTCATTTCCCATTGCAGGTTAATAAGTCTGGGTAACCAGAATGCCAAAGAAGCCCTTAAGGTTTCACAAATATTAAGTTCCAGTTTGACTAAAATCATCATTTGACAAATGAATTGAAGAGTTCCTGCTGAATTTTACATGGAAGCTGAGTTCCCATCCGGAAAGTCTGGCACTGAGCCAAAGCATTTAGTCAGAGGCTGTTCTGGAAAGATTTTTTTTTTCTTTGAAAGATAGGACTTCACCCAGGAGTGACTTGGAGACTCAGAGAAATATCGAATTGTGCAGCCCACACAGTAAAATTCATTGAGGATAATATATCAAGTCAATGTGCTTCACCAGAAAAGGGAAGAATAAAATTTTACAGGATGGAAATGTAATTTAATAGCAGAATGAACACTTGACCAGGCACTGTTGTTCATTTCATCCTCAAGGGAAAACAATTTTAAAATACTCAGGTGGTTAAATTGCAATATATTTGAAATCCCATCACCCATGAAAACTCTAATTATGATTCCACTTTTCTATTTGGCCAACGAAGGAACATATGTGGTTCCAATGAAGAGCACAGATCACTTTGAGAGACAATGACAGAGACACAGAAACAGAGAAAAAGAGGAGACACAGAGAGACTGAGAAACACAGACATGAAAAGACAAAGTTCGAGAGACAAAGACAGACTGATGAGCCAATGGACCGACAAATTGAAAGATAAACACAGAGACAGAAACACAGAGAGATTTGAGATATAAGAGCTCCTCAAAATGAAGCAGAGGCATCATTCAAATCCAAGGAAGAATCCTGATTACATTGGATACAGTTGTTCCAAAGTGTTTAGATTTCCAAAGCTGGATCAGGGTTAAATGTGTGGTTCTCATTTTACTGAATGCTGGGGGAAGGGAGAAGGTAGCGGGGGAGAATGATTCCTTCTTCTTGTCCTTTTTTTTAATGCCAAAAAAAAGTCAGGAGCCAACTATTAACCAACCAGAAATATCTCACCCACAGGACATTGCCTTATTGAAGGAAGCTAAAGTTCAGGCACTAAGGTCAAGGTAAAGACCAAATATCATTTAATTTATAATTCCCAACTATTGAAAGTGGAAATCAGATGTTTCTCATTAAACAGTATATCTAGATGCACAATTCTTTCAAATGAGTTCCCTTGGCCAATTCTGAAGAGATTTTAAACTTCATATTACCCAACATAACCTCAAGCAGGTAGAGTTTCTTTTGTAAAGAAACCTAGGTCAATGTAATCCTAGCTGTAGGGAGGTGGATGCCAGGAAGTCTACAATGTACTTTAACCTCAGCCATAGTTCAATTAAATAAATCCCATCCTCTTAAGTGGGAGTCAAGAGACAACTAAGGGAAAAAGTAATGCAAACACATTTGTCAGTAAGTGTTCTGATCTGTGTGCTTCTTTCAGCTCATTCTAGTGATGGGCTAACCCTTCAAGGGGACAATTCCATATTTCTTCTAAGTAAAATTGCAGCTCGTGAAAAAGATTTGCTTAGAAGCAGTGGATGTTGAAATGCCTTGGGTAGCCACTGCTCCTGCAAAATGAGAATTTTCCACTGGTTGGGTTTTTTTCTCTTGTTCTTATTCAAGAGGAACTCTTTTCATTCTGATTGAAATTTCCATCTCCATGACACCATCAGCTTTGTATGAGATTTGGCAGCTTTCCTTTGAATATCTGTAGAACAAGTTATGATGTATTTAGTTTTTTAAAAACTGTGATAGAAGAAATGCTGTCTTCTCATTCTTACTTCTTATTCCTCCTCTTCTGCTTCTGCTTCTCTGTCTCCCTTTTTCTCTATGTCTCTTTCTGCTCTTTTAACTCTCATGAATATTCCTCTATCTCTGACAAATGTTAAGTAATTGTTTTAGAGAAATAGAGAAAAAATAACTTCTCCAATAAACATTTCAGAAAATTGTTAATTGAAAAATGAAGTCCCCAAAGGCAAGAAACCTCTTCTTACACTGGCACCCTTGCCAGGCCTGGTTAGTCTATCCTCTTTACCTATATCTCAAGAATTCCATAAAGAATTTAACTATGAAGAACCTGGCCCTACCAATACAGAGTATAATGGATATCTGAAGCAACATGAAAATTATTTGGCAACACTCTACCTAGGCAAGTTGTAGACAGTGTGTCTGACTGGTTCTTATTTGTTATACAGTATTTGGGAGAAGAGTGGTGTTTCAGTAAATACTTCCTTTTCCATATTTCTACCTTATGAATAAAATTAAAAACAGCTACCTGACAAAAAGCTATGATTCTCTAGCTTTTTCTACCCCTTCTATCATGTCTCCTAACTTAAGAAAGGAAAAACAGAAGAAATGTTAATGTGACCATAGTTCAGGATGGGAGTTGAAAAGTTCAGACTTGGAAGGGACTGGGAAACTCAAGTCCATACATGTAAAGAAATTTCCCCTAAGATAAAATAGACTGTAATTTGCAGGTTCAGGATTTGAACTTGCATCCTTGGACAGCAAATCCAGAACCCTTAGTATTATGATTTCATAGGTTTAGAACTTTAAGAGACTTTAGAGGTCTTCTAGTTCAACACCCTCTTTAGACGCCTTCTTTATAACCATTAAACTATAAGAATGGGGAAAATCAGAACTTCCCGACTAGAAAACAAATACAGTAATAATCATGAGATTGATATCTTGAGTCTTCTAGCCTAATAAGATGATGCATCCTAGAGAAGATAGCATTAAACTGTATTCTTTCCCCAAATATACCTGTTATTTGTTCCATGGCCCTTAGAATGTCATTTTATTTCTTTTTTCTCTATCTTTCTGTCTATAAAATGGATTTTTCTTTCTTTTTGTAAATAATCTTTGAAAACCTGGGATGAAAGATCCTGTATAAAATCTTGATGTTATCTCATGAATGCCACCTTTCAAGAGGAGTGAGATTTCTGACAAATGTGTTTGAAGCAGTTGTGGCTCATGTGTATATCACTTAATTCTGTCAGAATAACATGTGTGGCTAGAAATCTAGGAAAGCAAAGTCACATATTTGCTTTTAAGAGAAATACATATAATTTAATAATAATCTCATGAGTTTTTAAATCATTGATTACAGAAAACCAAACATATACAAAGTACAACTCATTTACTAGTGGACATGATAAGTTTTGTAGCCTGGAATAATTTTATTTAGAGTTTACCTACAATGGTTACTATTTCAGAAAACTTAAGAGGTGCTGCTTTTCCTTTTTCTCCTTCAGCCCTCTAAAAATTAACTCTATTACAAGGCAACCTATGTGTATAAATCATAAAATTTCTAGAATCTGAACATATTAGGGTTAGAAGAGATTTGTAGACCATTTAATCCAACCCCATCATTTTACAGGTCAGGAAATCCAGGCCCCCCAAAATGTAACTTGCCCAAAGTCATACTGCTAGTTAAGAACAGAGCAATGACTAGAATAGTCTCCCAATTCCTTGTCCAAATGTTCTTTGCATTCAATTATTTTTACTACATTTTAATAAAAGATAACAGTGGCATTTTTCTAGCAAATTAATTGATCCCATAACTGACCTGGAATCTGTGATCTGGGAATAAATTCTATTCCACAAACCATTATATGATTTCCCCTCATCTACAGAGGGACATTTCTGGGCATTAATTAGTCTGGCGAGAACTAATCTTTTTTGTGGTTGACTGTAATTTCTAGTAAATTAGGGGTAAGAGGGAGAAAAAAGTTTACTAAAACCAAAGATTATCCTCAAAACTCATTTTAGTCATTTGTTTCCAGATCCCACGAATCTTTTTTTTTTTAACCTGAGCTTCTCCAGGTCAACAAATAAATTGATCCCAGTTTCACTTCCTATTCTTATTGCTTGCCTATACTTTAAGGAAATGCTAAAAAGCAAATGAGATGCCCCTCTAACTAATTTATACTTTGTAAAACTCAAAGTAGGAGGCAACTTAAATTACTTTGAGATCCTGGAAATTGAAAATTCTATTACTCCAGGCTGGGGGTGAGGGGAATAGCATGAAAACAAGATTATCTTGTCCTGCTTATTTAGAAATCCTGAAAGATATTTTTCCTTATTCTAAGGGTAGTCATATTCAACAGGTAACATCAAAAACTTTCACCCTCATGTTTTTTGTAACTATTAAACAGCAGTTTTACATCAAGGGTCAAGAGCTTCTGAACTTGAAAATTTTATTAGCTATTATGGCTTTAGAGGAATCCTTCTCAAGTTTTACTGCCCACCAGTTTACTCACAAGCCAGAAGTTCTTACACACTTTTACAATCCATAATGTTGGCAGCAGTTAGTGGTTGAAATTAACAGATGATGGAACCCCAAACACCCAAAATAATGATATGTTTTAGTATTAGTCAGATTCACTGGATTAGGGAGGTAACATTTCCAAGAGAGGAGAAAATTCTCAAACTATTATAGCTACAAAATGTTCTGGTAGAAGAGATGGCTTTTCTCCTGGGCCCCATTCCAATCTCCTTTCAGGTGAAATTACTGTATAAGGAGCAGAAATAAGGAAGCTCTCTAAGAAGGCAGTATGATACCAGGATTTCTAGAAAATATACCAAGGGCTGAAAAAGCAGCAGTTTCATTGGATTTTTATTCATGTTATAAAAATATAAAATAAAATGCTGTGACTTTTTGTCCATTTCCCTAGGCAGTGAGGCAATCATCACAGTTCCTATTGTGGACTTCTGGCAATACAGGCTCTCCTTGCAGCACTGGGTCTTCCAGGGAGAAGACAGGGAAGGATGGAGACTTGGGGATCTGATTCTTTGACCAATAGTGAGACGAGAAAGCAATTTGGACAGAGGTTGGTGTCTGGGAAACCCAAAGGAAGATGGGGGATTAGGAGTCCAGGAGACCATTGAATGATCACTTCTAAGGCTTATGCTTTGGGAAGGTCCATGGACTTTAGGCATTTATCCACTTGTGGACAGAAGGCTAAAAACAGTAAGAACTAAAAGGGAGACTTCAAAAAGGGAGATGGAAGAGAGTAGAAACTCAGCCTCAGTACCTTCATCCATAAAGTGAAGGAATTGGATTAGAATCTAATCAATAGGTGATCTCTAAGGGTGACTTTTTTTTTTCAGCTCTAGGCAAAAGAAAGGACTGGAAAAAAACATGAGGAATGGGGTGGAGGGGGGAAATTGAGGGGAAAAAAAGACCAGCAAAAATAAAAGAGAAAAGAGAGTAAAAGATGACAAGAAAGATGTAGGCAGAAAGAAAAACAGATGTTGAAAAAATAAAGAGGAGAACCAAAATATGAGAGAGAACCAGAAAAAAAGAAGGATAAAAAGAGAAAATATAGACAGGGAAATGAAGAGAGACAGTCTAGAAGGAAAATACGGATAGTCCAGAAAGAATTTTTCAAAGTCTGGCAAAGTTAAATAATCCAGTTAACTATGAGAAAGTTAAAACGGACAAGAAATAAATGAAAAAGCGATAAATTCACCCTTTCCTTTCCCTGACTTGGGAAAAAGAGAGACGGGGATGAGTTAGAAAGCAAATCCTTTCCGCGGACAGCGGGATGCTGCTTTCTTAGTCCTTTCCCAAGGAAGCTTGGCGTTGACCCTAGCAGGATAACTTCGGTCCTCTCGGGGTAAGGAACGGATCTCAGCTTGTTTCCTCCAGTCCCTCTTCCCTCCCCAAAGATGCACGCTGCATCGAAGCATCCTCCTAGGACTCTTAAAAACCAGTTTACAATTTTTGCAGGTGCCTATTCCCACCTGATCTCCACGGCCATGCCTCCCTCCCTTCTCACAGGTCCCATCCCTTCTCAGTTCTCTCAGGCGCCCGAGAAGCCGCTGCTCCTCCCTAGGAAGACGAAGCCGGGATAGACAGTCCGTGTAGGCTATTGAGGGTGTCTTGGGGTTTGCCAACTGGGCTGGAAGGCTTTCGATCTGCCACTGGGAAAGAAAAAGAGAAAACAAACAAAACAAAGAGAGGGTGGGTTGTATATAATAGGTGCCTTCCAATTCAATCGATGCGCAGTCCATATTCCTGCTCTACTACCCCCGTACGTACACCTGTGACCCGGTTTAGAGGTAAGAGCAACTAAACTGCCCCTCTGTGTCTAATGGAGGGCAGCTCAGGGAGGAGAACTCGACGTTCCTATTCCAGAGCTGGAGCGCATGTTTTGAAGAAGAAACAAAGACCATACGTTTCTACCAAGGGGCAAAAGATACAGCAACTCCCCAAAAGGAAAGAAAGAGCCAGATGGAAATACTGAACTCTTCTGGGAAGGGCAGAATGGGAGAACAAGCAGGCTCAGGAGTTAGGAAAGAAAGTGAGCTAAGGAGAATGGCAGACGGGGAAGGGGCAAGAGATGCACCAAAGCGGCTGGCGGCGCTGCAGACCGTGGTCCCCAGGGGAAGAGAAAGAACAGAGAATACTATTTTCTCCATGGTAATTGGCTTCCCCCAGCCTGGGGCATTGTAGACGAGTTCTGGACCGACTCAGTTTCTCCTACTTCTCTCCTGCTCCCCAGATTGCTGGTCTCCTACAGGCTCAAGCACACGGCACACATACACACAAACCCCTCACCCGGCACCCGGCAGGAGACACGAGAGACCAGGCACCCCCAGAGAAGTTGCTGGTCCTAATTGGATACTCGTGGTTCTGTGCAAAGCAATGGGAACCCGGGAACCACCGACTGAAAGAAAGGAGGGAGGAAGGGCTCACCCAAGATTATACACTATGCAAGATTCAGTGCGGTCTAAATTCCTCGGAAATAGGCGTTTAATTTGCACTTTAAGGAGGGAGGAGGAAGAGGGCTGGACTTTATATAGCCCGCCTAGTCTTTGACTGCTGGGCATAAACTGTCTCCTAATTGATGGTCATAAACAAGTTCTGAGGAACGTTTGCCGCTATATTAAGTGACACCGTATTTACCAGGTCATATGTTATTTAATGTTTCACTCTATTATTTAAGGTTTTGGGAAAAGACTCAACTTACGCTACTGGAAGCCAGAGAGTGGCGCTAGAATTGCACAATCGTTCCCCCCCCCCCCCAACACACACACACACACACACACACACACACACACACACACACACACACACACACACACACACAGCCTCGTTCAATCTCCCCACTTCTCCCAGAAATGCTAAGCCACAATAGCTCCATTCCCCAAGAAGACTAATTTTATTTTCCTTCCCAGACATTTGTCGCTTGCAGGACAAGCACAGAACACCTTAATTTGAGTGGCTTCTGGATTTCCAAATGTCTGGGAGCCCTCACCTTCCCCTAACCCCGGAAGGGTCCTGTTTAGACAAATGCTTATTCTCCAGCTGCCCGGGGGATTGCGCCCGCACCTGTGTGCACCCTCCAAGCAAGGGTGGGGGGCGCCAGGCGTTCCTCTGGCCCAGGCCCTTGTCTCCCCAACACACACATAAACACACCCTCAGTCCTTCTTCGACTGATCCGGATTTTTTTTTTTTTTGGTTTTTTTTTTGTGTTGTTGTGAATACCCATGGCCCTCTCTGGGCACGAAATTTAAAAGACTAGGAAACTCTTGATTCCTCCTCCTCTCTTTCCAAAACACTGTACTCAGTGCCCAGGCCTGAGTTGTTTTCAATTCCTTTCCATCTTGCACACATCAAAAGAAGTGTACTGTTTAGAAAACATTTGAGGCTGTCTCAGCCAACATCCTTTTGACTTTAGAGACAGGAAAAAATAAATAAATGAGATTTTACAAATAACCCTCCCAGACAGATTTTGGTGTTTCCCACTAAATTCCTAGTGACTGGCAACATCAGCCCCTCCCCCACACTAACCCTTTCTTATTCGAATTTCTCCCATAAGCTCCGCTATAAGCACCAAGTCAATTTTCCTGATCAAGTCCACTAAGCTGGTCTCTCCTGATGTTAATGTACATTCACTCTGTATGTTGGGGGCTGAAGGAAATGGGAAGCAAGGGAATCACTCCAGGAAGAATTGTTGTTTTATTTTTTTTTATTTTGGTTAGAAAAGCAGGAATTTAGTCTCTCTTTTGTCTTTGTATGCCCAACACCTAGAACAGAGTCTGGAGTTTAATAAGTAATGGGAATTTAATAAATGACTCTCCCATTAATGAGTTGATTGATGATCCCAGCTTCCTGACAAAGATTCCTACTGGTGCTGAATAAGGGCCAGTGGATATTCCTGACTGTCACTGAGGTTTTCTTTTAAAGTTGCGCCTGCTGTTTGATATGGAAGAGACATTTGCTAATCGCTCTTGGGAAAAACACAGAGCAGAGCGGGTATTATTTTTTTTTTCCTTTTAAGGTCTCCCTTTAGGATCCCTGGACAATTGGTCCAAGAACGGAGACAACTTCTCTGAAGGAAGGGTAAAAGTACAAGGATTCTTCAAGAATTTTCAAATAGTAGCCTTATTTTTTTTTCTTTTTGGTCAGAAATTATCATTTCACCCATGAAGGAATTAACTCTTTAGTGTGGAAACTTCCTCCCCTATCATTTCTTATTTTTAAGAGTGTTGCCCAGGCCACTGAGAAATTAAATGAGTTGTTCAACCTTTTGCAGTCAGTTATTCGTCAATGATCAAGTCTCCTTGATTGTAAGACGGACCTTCTAGCCACTAACTCCTCTATTCTATAAAATAGATATCTACATTGAAAATTGTTCTTTTGTTTAATCTAGTCAAATTTTTAGTCTTTCCTACAGTCTGGAGTTGGGAAGGCTGGGGCTTGAGGCTCCTAGCCCAGTGATTGATTGCGAAGACAAGGCCGATTTTACAGTAAAGTTTCTATGTTTTCCCAAACTGCTACTTTAATACCAAATGTCCTGGGGGAACTGTCCTGGTGTTCTGACCACACTGAAATGATCACCAGTGCTGTGTAAACAAGACAATACAGCCCTGGATGATCGGAGAAGAGTAGTGGGTGGTAAGATCTATAAATGCCTGACTCCTGCCACCAGGACCCGGTAAAGGAAGCAAAATGATCTGGCCCTTTAATTTGTCTGCACAAATCATGAGAATTTTCAGACTCCTTACAACCAGAATAATAATAGATTGAATCCAGTAGAGGCTGATCAGCAGGGTGTAGAAGACAAGGTGATGTATTTTGGGAGTTATTAAAAGGAAATGAGAAGAGTAATTTGAAATTCAATTAATTTGTGCTGAAGAAAAAGAATTTTTCCAATTTATTCTATATCCATTAAATCAGACTGCAGAACACCATAATGAAATATATAATGCTGACCTGCAATTTCATCTGACATGGGGAACTTACAATGTAGAAAATCCTTCCACCCACAAAGAAGAACAATTTATTTGTACAGTCTAAGGGAATAATTGTTTGCAGCAGAGAGAGATTAAGTGTCTTGCCTAAGATGAGATACTCAGTAAATTGCAGGGACAAGACCTGAACCTAAGTCTTTGTGGAACTATGGAATTCTTCACCTCCAACTTACTTCTAGAGATGGATGGGACCCCGGAGGATATGGAGTCCAAAACTCTCATTTTACATAGATGGAAACTGAGGCCCAGAGCATTTAAATAATTCACTTCAAAAAAAATCACCAACTAGACCCTGAATATCAGGTCAAATCTCTCTATAACACTATGTGACTTTAAGTATTTACCAGTTCAAAAGCCTGACACTAGATTACCAAAATTCACTCTTTTTCCAATGGTATATTATTTTCACTCTTTAAATGAGAAAATTAGTCATCTTTGGTTCTAAATGGTATTCCAAAAAAAGTGTGTAAGATAAAGATTTAATAGGAATTCATATTTTCAGGAAATTGTGCCCTCCTTTTAAATATCCAATTTCCTAAACAAGGATGCCTCAAAAGTCATGAATGTCAACAGAAACGCTTTGTTTTAGGTCTCACTTTGGCCTTTAGAACAAGGAGTGGGGTACTTAAAGTAAGGACAATTAATATCTTTGCAACTCCATGGAAAGTCCAATTAAAGTACCCCCATTTAATAATACCTATACTTCAAATGAAATGTATTTACATTATCATAATTATCTTTGCATTCTAGCTTGATATAACCTGATTCAACAGATTTAACAGTAGAAATTATTTCCTGAATATACAAGTACAAGTTATTTAAATGGGATGCTTAATGTTCCACAGTTCTGAACCAAAGACCTTGATTTTAAGAATATACAAACCAAGAAATCATTAAAGTTTGAAATGCGTGCAAATATGTCCTTAAATGAAGAAAAGGATACCAGTTGCAATTGTAAAGACAATTAAGTAAAACATTCAAAAGTTATTCACACATTTCTGTATTTCCCAAATTGTCACACATCCACTTAAAAGCAATTGTCAGAAAGGGGGAAGGAAAAGGCACATAATTGGAAAGTTTGTCTAAAGGCCTTGTGAAAGACTGTATTTCTGTTGCCAAAGGACCAACTCTCCTAGAAAATTCCAGGGAGGCTAACCAACAGTTAGGCCATAAGGTAGTAAATTTTGGGATCCAAGGCAATTCATGAAATCATCTTCTAAGGCCTGAAAAGGTTTCATTCCACATTATTAGATATACTTTTATGGCATTATTAACATTTCTTGGTTTGTTTACTATGCAGGATTTTATAAGTCATTGGGTAAAATAATATTTTAAGAGACTACTACTCCCATCACCTTTTTAAAGCTGTAGGTTAGAATAATACATATGGGAAAGAATTCTAATTGATAGAAATATTAATTCTACTTATAGTTTCTGCATCTGCTCTACAAATTACAACCGCTTGCTATGTCTCTGAATCACATGGATGACAATTCCTTTCCACTTAACACAATGTAGTCTGAAAAAAAAAATAAAGCACAGATAGATTGAACACCTGAGTAAGCCAAACTCTGGACTAAGAATTTATTCATTCAGACCTCTGATTTTTCCCTGGGAAAAAGCAAATGGACCTTAGGCCCTTGAAAAAGGAATTAGGGAAGAAGCTCAGTCTTGTTTTAAAATTTTATTAACTAGTGCTTACCCAAAATGTCACCAACCTTCAGATGAAGGCACTTTGAATTATTGTGACACAGTTATCTCCAGATAGTTTAGGATCTGTGCTTTAGGGAAGGAGTACTCCCTTCAAATGGTCATTTTCCTCTTATCTAAACCTTTCATAAAATGTGAACTGAATCCCCAGCTTGCAGCAGTCTTCCTTGAAATATGGTAGACATGTGCCTTACTAAGACTGAGTCCACCTGACCTACAATGTAACCCCAGCTTGAAACCAATTCCCTGCCTGGGAATTCTGTTTCTCCAAAGAAACCCACTCTCTAAATGTAATCCCACAAGCAGTGTGGTGACTTTTTTCTCCACTGTCCTTTTACTATTTCAGTTATAATACCCTTGTGACAGGTATGAATATCTCTAATTTATTTTAACTGTTTTATGATTTGCAAAGTCTGCACAACACTGTGAGGCAGGTAGTATGTCTACATAATTTCTATTTTACAAGTGAGGAAAATGAGGCTGAGGAGGAAGTAGAAATTCAGTCTCCTTAGGACTCCAGGACTAGCACTCTTTCTACTTCATACTATCCATTCATAGCAATTTAAATCATAAAAACTGAGGACATTCTCTAAGAAGTGACTTGTTCAAGGTCACAAACCATTAATGATAGAGCCCCAATCTAACCTGTCTCCTGACTCACAGTTACAGGAACTTTCCATTATGCTGACATTATACGCCAAGAAAATATCTAAAGCAGAGATCAAATTATCCTAGGAATGATCAATTTTCCTGAATTTTGGAAAGCAAGAACCAATAGGTAAGTGACTAGGAGTCAAAAAAAAAGCAATGTATTAGACAGCCAATGTGAATCTGGGAAGTAGGTTGGAGGGAGAGGTGGGGAAAGGGACAGATTTCCTGGCCTTGTTTAAATCAAGAAGAGAATTCTGCCTAATGTAGCATGGGCATATTTGAAGAATGGATTGGACAATAAGACTTGCTACAGGACAGATTTTGAAAACCAAGTTCAGCTTAGATCAATTGATTATTGGTCTGACAATAGAAGGACCTAGACTAGATAGAGGATGAGAAGTCATTAGAACATGATCTTTTCAACATTTCTTCCTCACCAATGAGACTGGCTGACAAAATGGAGTATGGTAAGAAATGTGCTTTGCAGGAAGAAGGTTTTTCAGCCTTTGTCATGGGAGTTAGAGTTGGAAGAGTTTTAGACTTCCTTCAATCAGTCCCTCATTTTCTAGATAGAGAACAGGGCCTGAGAGGATAAATAACATGCCAAGGTCATAAATAGAATTAAATGTCAAACTAGAAAGATAGAGAAATGTCCTGGGTTTGTGGATAGAAAAAGAGTCTAGAGTCAAAGTGGTCCCAATAGCTATGAAGATATACTAGCTCTGCACCTGGGCAAGTTCCTTAACTTCTCAGTGCCCTGGAACAACTCTCTTAACACTATAAATTGAAAAGTTTTTGCCCACCTCCATTGTCAGAGTTCCACATATCTATGAAATCACAGGTTCTGTTAAAAAAAAAAACTGCTATCTACCTTGTTATCACAACCTCTCTAGGCCTCAGTTCAAAATGAAGCAGTAGAGTGGGACAGAGGGCAATCATTGAGGCCAACAAGATCTCAATTCAAGGCCTGCTTTTCCCACAACTGTGTGATATCAGGCAAGTCACCTCTCAGTACTAAAAACAGTTCTCTTAGACTATACATTACAGGTGATCTGCAGATCCAAATCTACATAGATGGAGAGGGTTTCCTTGCAGGGAATTTAAGGGGCCCTAGGACCACAGATTTAGACATGTGAGTCACCTTTGACTTTATCTAATCCTATCCTCTCCCTTAATAATGGAATCACAAGTCTGGACACAAAAACCCATGTCTCTTGTTAACCTACCTCAGTACTATGGTGAAAATAAAATGATCTTTATTTGTAACAAAATAAAAATAAAACAATTCAAATGAAGTATGTGCCACAACAAAGTAATAATTATCTGTCTACATATATATTAAAAATTGTTTATAGAATGATGGCCATATATAGATATATGTCCAAATTTAAAGATAAAAATAAAAACCTTTTTTTTCCACTTCTATTCCAGTTCCGTATCTCTCTAGCTTCGATCTCATACTACCACCGCTCCTACCCGGTCCTATTTCACCCGGCCTCAGGTGAGGTGTGGTCCTGAAGTTACGTTCCGACCCTCCTCTTCCTATCCAGTGACTTCCTGCGGGCGGTCGGACCCCTGTGGCTCCCGGCCCTCTTACCTTCTCGGCTGGGATGTTTGAACGCCATGGCGGTGGCGAGATCTCCCCCGTGCACGGTCACTCCGGGTCCGTGGTGGGCCAGAGGACTGCCCTGCGCGGGCCAGGGATGGCCCGGAGTGAGATAACCGCCTCCGGGCCCGCCGTACACTCCGTGCTGGTTGGAGGAGGGATAGGCGCAGGCTGGAAGGAAGCTGCCCACAGTGGAAAGACTCGGAGTGGGCTAAAGGGCAGGAGCGAGAAAGTGAGGAAGACAGCATTACCAACCAGCCAGCCACTACTACACCCAGCTTTCCCTGGACCAGGAGTGAAATATTGGGTGCCCTTCAGGTGCTTTTGAAAGCCCTATCGTAGCTCCTAACCCTTCCTCCCTCTACTTCCCCCGCCCCCAATCCTTTATTGCGGGGGGGGGGGCGAGAGGGGAGGGGGAAGGCAGGTTACTAGTTATTATCTTGAAGCACGTCCCTTACTTTAGTTGCATTAGTTAACTTGACTGAAAACAATGGCATTTTAATTGACCCGGGGAGGGACCAGCTAGGACAAACAAGAAAGCGAGAGAATCCAAACAGTCGCTCTACAAGAGTTCACAGGCTGAGGGACGCTGAGCAAGCACCAGATTTACGCTCTGAGATCTAACCTTACATTCAAAAGTGTAGAGTTAAAACATATATAAATCCTCTGCAAAGCCAACTTTTAAACGCTTATGAGGTGGGGCGGGGGAAAGGGGGAGCCAAGAAAGAGGAACACGAGCAGGGCTGTTTCGAATCTTTAAATTAAAAAAAAAAAACTAGTTACTGTCCTCCCCGCCCTTAGCTGAAACTATTGGAAAACTAATATGGGATGCTCTTAATTGTTGCTACAGAACTCCCCAGGCCCTGGTTACCTGTGGGTATTTGATGTCTGCTTCCATAACCGCTTTGTCAATTCCGTTCACTGCTTGTGGGGCGGGGAAACCCGTCCTATTCACACTGGCCCAGTCTTCCATTTTGGGGGAGTAGGCAGAACCCTCGGTCCCTGACAGTGCCCCTTGAATGGGAAGAGAAATTGTGAGAAGACGGCTGGGAACCTGGAGAGCCCATTTGGCCCTATCACCTGGACAAATCCTCGCCTTAAGAAGGGGAAGTCATCTACATTCGCCCACGTTCACCCTATGTGTGACCGTAGCTGAATAAACTTTCCGAGAGCCGCGGGACACCTGGCACCTTTAAAACCGGGAAAGAGACCAAAAATAGGCAAGAAGTCGGTCTACCCAAGTTTGTTTCGCTTTCACTCACTGTCTGCAGGGCCCTGCTCAAAAGCTCTCTCTGAGCTGCAACCTGATTTCAACTCTTTTCTCTCTTTCTGTCCAACACTGAGGCCTTCGGGTAGAGATGTTGGGAAATTGTTGCTGGGCAGTATTTGTTGTCTGAGAATGGGCCTTACCACCCTGCATAACGTTGCAGGACATTTTTTTTCTTTTTGGCGGTAGTAAGTGGACACTAGTTAGGGCATTCCAAATAATTTCCTCCCTTTTATTGTTTTAAAAATCCAAGCAAACCAAGATCTGGGAGATAGTTCTCCTGGGAGAATACTTTTGGATGACATTCTAGGGAAGGAAGCAAACAGAGAGAGGTAAGTGTCTTGAACACAGATGTGTTAATATTTGTGTTTGCGTAATATGCAATGATTAGTCTCTAAAGGCATTCTGATTTTATATTCCTTTGTCAAAAAGGTTTTAAGATACATATCTGTGGCTTCTTGTGGGGAACTGACTAGCTAGCCTGAGCAACCTAATAATAGTTCTAGAGAAGGTTTAATGAAGTTGGGATTGGCCAAAAGTCTTTGGGCAGCCTTTAGGTTTTGAAAATCAATTCCAAAGAAACAATGGATTCGAAGACAGGCAAAACCCCTTGCAGGCTCCTGGAGTTCTAAACCATCACCACCCACCACTGGACTTCTACTACATCCCCTTAATTTTTTTTTTTTTTACCACAGAAAGCTCTGACTCCCTCCTTCAGTCTCACTGAATGGACCCAAAGATTACCCACTTAAGGCAAGCCACAGAAAGGCAGAGGTCATGTGCACAGAGCAGAAAAGGAAATAATTTCAAAGACAAACTTTACATCCTCCCTAAGCAAGGCACTGAAGGTGCCTCTCCCCAAAGTCTGTGTGCTCAAAAAGAGATGAATGACCAACAATTTAAATATGAAGTTAATCCAAAAGATAAACCCTGAAAGGCCTTGAATGTAATGTATTCCCAAATCCCTCTGGAGTAACCACTAATATAGATTCCAATCCCCAGATTCCACAGGCCCCAGAAGGACAAACCTACTTTTAAAATAATAATGATAATGATAAATTTGGAGATAGTCTTCTTTTCTTATGGTGGTAGCTAGCCTATGAGGGGGTGGTAGTAGTGGTGGAGTGGAACCGAAGCCTCCAGGAAAAGGTCAAATAAATTGATGGAGATAATTTGTTTTGTTTAGATCTGGCAGAAGAGGATTGTGATATGGATTCGCTGCGCTCACATTCTTTTTGCAAGACTGAAAAAGCGAAATTTCAAGACTCCGAATTTGTGGTCGACAATCTATCATCCTCAAGAAAATATTTTCCACATTTTTCATAAAAAGTTCAAGATGTCCAAGCGTTCCCACAGATGGCCGGTACTCTAATCCCCTCCCTCCCTTTCCACTCCAGAGTTAGTGCTGCTAGCCTTCTGAAAGGCTGGCTGGGGGCAGGGGAGAGAGAGAGAGCAAATCTCAAGCCCGACGCTTAGTCTTTGCCATTCAGTTCAAGAGCACACAAGGGCACCCCAACACTGCTATTCACACAGAGACAGAGAGTGAGAGAACGAGAAGAGAGAGACAGAGACAGAAAAAGACAGAGAGACGGAGGGGGGAGACAGAGAGAGGGAGCTTCCCCTTCTGAATGAACTAAATGTATTTAAAGGTCCGTATTGGACTCAGTTTACTAACCTGTTTGCTCCATAAAAGTTCGAATGCCCAGGATGTTGCTGACCGAATGAGCAGAGGGCCAGGACCTGGGGATACTGACGTGTCCCGCCGAGACAGGAACTCCGGGATGGTTTCCCATCTTGGTCCCAGTGGGTGACATGGGGTTGGGGTAAGGGTACTGGTAAATATGATTGTAAGGCAGTGCCGGTTGTGGGGGAGGTTGCTTGGTGGCTTCGTAAGGGTTCGGCTGGGATAGGTTCCCAATTTTATTCCTCAAGATCCTGCTGATGGAGCTGACCGAAGGCACGTTGTATTTGTCGCAGACCCCATCGGCCAGGAGTCTGTCCCTAATTTCCCAGGCGAAGATGCCCGGATCCCCTTGTTTGTAGTCCCTGATGTGCTTCACCACATTCGGGGTGGTGACCCGGGGCTTGCTCCCTCCGATCGCTCCTGGGAGGATGGAGCCGGTCTCGTTGTACCTCGCCAGGATTTTACTCACACAGCCGTGAGACACTCGGAGTTGTCTGCTGATATCGCACGGTCGGATGCCGAGCTGGGCCAGTTCCACGATCCGAAGTCGGATTGCATTGGGCAGAGGTCTTCCATTGACGAAAACACCGCCCAATTGGTTCACTTCTCCGTAAGTCTGCTCTATAAAGGGATGGGATGGGGAAGGGATGTGGGACAAAGAGAGGGGGATCGAGAAGAAAACGCGATGATTACTCAGTATTAAAAAATAAAGAGAAAATCCTGCCTATCCCCCAAAGACTCAAAACCGCTTTAAAAGAAAAGAAAAAGTTCCCTTCCTTCTCCCTCCTGGACCACTGCTGATCCGGCAAATCGGATATCCCAAACAACAAACTTCCGAAGAAAAGAGACGAAGTGAATGTTCATAAATCGATTGCTCAGTCAGTTCATCCCTTAGATCAGAGCAGTCAAAGCAGGGTGACAGGCTCCCCAAAGTGGGAGGTAAGCACCGGGACTATGTTCCCATCTCCGACTCCTCAATTTGGACAGAAAAGCTTCCCTGTAATTACCGTTCCTTCCCCCACCAACACCCCCATACACACACACACACACACACACACACACACACACACACACACACACACACACACACTTGCAAAAGAAAGTGCACCCTCCTCTGCCCCTCTGCTGGGGGTGAGCCGGCGGACGCGGCTTCGATGCCTGCCAGAGAAGGCAGGCCCTCCACCCCAGGGGGCGGGAGAGCAAAGAGAAAGAACGAGGATAATGGAAAAGAGAAGAGCTTCAACTTAGTTTACTCGCAGGCGTCCGCTGCCTCCCTTACCCATAGCAGCGCGCAGGGCCGGCTGCCTGGCGCCCGAGCGGCTGCTGGGATTGGGCCGGGCGCAGTCCGGGTGTGCTCTGGTGCGGGCGGAGATACATAGAGGGAGGGAGAGCGAGAGCTGCGAGCCACGGCCCCACTTCGAACTGGAGACGTTCCTGCTGGGGAGCGGGAGCCGGAGCGCGAGCCGGAGCGCGGCGGCACTGCCTCCCTGCAGCCCCTCGGTGGCCCTCTCCCAGGACACTTTCCAACTCCGGCAGCCCTTAAACCCCAAGGTGATCTTCATCCGATTGGGATAAATTCGTCTGACCGGGAGGCTTCAGTGTATTCGGATCAATTTGACGTGTCCTCCACGTCAATCTCGGCGGTCACGCCGGAGACGCGTTCATTGGCATCTCATTGGTTCCCGTCATTTCGCTCCTGCGGCAGCTCCAGCTAGGCTTCCCTTCTGGTGTGTAACTCTACCTCCCTCCTCCCACCTCTACACCCTCCTCTTCTCCACCCCCCCCCCCCAAGTAAGTCATTCCTCCTCCCTCACCCCCACACCACTCCGCCCCAACCCAGTGTCTCACTCATCCCAGACTGAAACCCAAACCCAGGCAGGCACCTCCAGCCTGGGTGTTCTGCTCTGACCGCAGCCTCGAACCCCTCAAGTCTCTTTCCTGCTCTTCTTTCTTTCCCAAGGTTCACTTGTTAAGTAATTGGGAAATAATTGCAGGTTGGTTGTTGTCTTTAAGGGGCCCAATGTGTGTGCACCAATTTGTACCCTTGATTAGGGTCACGGTGCCGGTCCAGTTTTCCCTGCTTATTCTTTGCTGCTGCTGCTGTTCTTGTGTTGTTGTTAACAACTTGTGAATTCGAGTCATTTAAGAGGAAGCTGGGTGCCCGGGTTATTTCATTCACTGAAAAGGGTACCCGAACTCAAACTCACTCAAACCCGTCAGTCTTGACCCACCCACCCAGACAGATTTCCCCCCCTTTTTTAAGGAAGTGAAAAATTACTGTGCCTGAAAGGAAGGGTGGATCTTTGAAGGTCGCCTAGGCAAAAGGTAGCGCAGTCCCTTTCCCTCATTCCCCCTCAAACTTGCACTTATAGGAAACCATTTGCAAATAATCCAACCCTTTCAGGCCTTTTGTTTAGGCGTCGGACACCACCATCATCCCAAATACATTTTTCACTGTCCGCTTCTGGTTTTCAAAGACACCCAATTTCAGGAAATCTGATTCTAAGGTGACTGGACTATATACATCGACTGAGTTAGCTTGAAGACTTATGAAACCTCGGAGGAGAGTGTAGGGAATGAGGGAGTTTCTCTCTCGGAGATTATAAACCTTAGGGGACCGAGAGATTCTCTTACCATGGATTTCAATGTTCTATTTTCATCACATATTGAAAATTGTTTTTGTCCTTTGAAATAAATGGGCAATTATGGACTGTCCCGCTGGATTTCCCTTTTCTTGGCTATAAAAATGCAATCAGGAGCCACAAATCTATGAGAGTTCCCAGTTCCACGCTCCGAATTAGTTTAGTGCAGTTTAGAACTGGAGAAGAAACCTTGTCCCACAGTACAAATGTGCCTAGAAGAAGAGAGTGTCAGGGGCTCAGAAGGAGGGAGGGGAGTGAGGAGGGGAAAAGAGGTGAGAATAAGGAATAACACCCGGCAAAGAACACTAGACCCCTTCCTCCGCTGATGTCCGCCTTCTAGTTCAGGTCCCAAAGTCTGTGCTTCTGTGATTCCGAGTCTCAAGAATGTCGGACCCAAAGACCAAGGCCTAGGCCAAGAAACCCAAGACCCCGGCTGTGTGCAATTTGTCAGGACCGCGTCCGGGTTGCCAATCTGAGCCGCAGTTATTTCTCCCGCAAAGACTCACAGATGGAAAAGATCAACGTGGGCCCAGATAACAGGCTGGCCCTGACCCTTTTACCTTGACTGCTTGACCAAAGAGAATCGTTAGTTCCTAAGCAGCGTATATGAATATGTCAATTAAAAGAAGCAGGGCCATAAATCCCCATTCTGCGTAGGCTGGGGCTTTTCAGAAGAGGCGGGAGGACAAAAGTTGGGGGAAGGAAGTCTCTGTATTGATTGCGAGGGAATGGGGTGGGGAAGGTTCGAGGAGACCAAAGAAGGACAAGATTTCTCCTTTTTCAAGGAAAGACTGGGTTTTAAATGAGTGGCTAGAATGATCACTTGGAATGACCAAGAGCAGACTGTGTTGTGTGAAAGGCAAAGAAAGAGCTAAACGCTAGCTTTTGGGGGGGGGGGGCCTTCTGAAAATATCAGAGGTGACAGCGGTTAAGGGGATGGAGAGGATGCTCGGGAAAGGATAAAGCGAGGCCGCAGGGGGGATCGAAAAAAATCGGTTTTTCTTCTCCCACCACCCAAAGAAAGCCTTCTCATTTGCGGGCCTTGAGATAAAATTTGGGCTTTGAGTCTGTAATTAGAGGGAGCGCTGGATATGGGTTACCTTTGGTCTGCATCAACGGGCTATCCACCAGGAAGTCTGAGCCAGCAAATCTAGTATTAAAGGTGTGTTGGGGGGGGGGGGGGGAGAGAGTTGACTATGCTTTCAAAAGGACACGCAAAAAAGGGGCCAGTCGGAACAAAAAGACTGACTGAGGTTCAATTAGTTTTGCTCAGAGAATGGGACACCTTTGTCACTCTTCCTCTACCACGCTACCTTTTTAGCGACTTTCGTTCACGAATTTCAGAATTTGACGTCGTGAGATTGAGTATGCGGATGTCGAGACACAACGCAGAACTCCTAACCATCTTGGATAGACCCGGTACGGCTATAAGGGCCGCTCGGTCCCTCAAGTTGATATTCTGTGCTCCTCCTTGCAGGAGCTCCCAGGAGAATTCCGAGACACTTTCTTAATAGAACACCGGCCAACCATCCAAACGTCACAATCTGTCTTTTCAGAGGAGCCGCAAGAGATACTGAGTTCATTTGTGAAGAAAGAGCTTTGTAACTCTAACAGGCAATAATAAACGCTAGTTTATACTTATTACGATGCCCTGAAGTTTATTGAATATGCATGTACGAAAACTTGCCTGAGAGCAGTTGGCTTAAGGAGTTATTTTTACCCCCTAATAGTTTTGACAGGTAAAATGCTCACTTTAACCTCTCCCTTTGGAGAGAAGGCAATCTATTTAAAGTATCTTGTGAAGGAAGCAACCCCCAAGTGAATGGAGCAAAGGTGTAAAAGGAAAGGTATATTAATAGCAATAAGAACAATAGAAACACTTTTATGGGATCTGGCTTGAGGCGGCTCCTGCTGCGACTGCTGCTGGGGTGGTGGAGGCTGCTGCAAGCAGCCGCCGCAGCTGATGCCGCAAGCAGTTAGTTTAGTAAAGTTTGGACCACACAAAACCTTACTCGCGGCGGCCGCTGCGGGAAAAGCTAACAGTTTGTCGCCCCCTGTCGGCAAATAGACTACTCGCTGCGCGGAAGCCTCCGATTTTGTTAAGGGATTTACCTGGCGGCTAGTTTTAAGGATCAAACCGTAAGAAGCCAGGTTAACTTCTACTCCAGAGCTCCTGCCTGGCCTTCCTTGCTGGATCTTCTCCCAAAGGGTCTAGGTCCCCAGAGAGGCCCCGGGCGAGAGCGCTGCAGGTGACTGACTTTTTGTTTTTTGTTTTCATTTTTGTTTTCAGGATTCTACCTCGGATTGTTGAGCTAATAATGATTGTCACAGTTCGGGAATCCTTTTGATCTTGCTGGAGTTCGGGGTCATGTTAAAGAGGCAGCTAGTACTTGGAAGGACTGGGCGTCTGCGGGAGCCGCGAGTGTCAAGAACCCACTTTGGCCTCAGGCTGCTGGGAATCTGATCAGTCGCGGCTCTGGTCCCAGGAGTAATTCACAGCATGCAGTCACATGGCCCGACCGGGAAGAAGGAACACAAATTCGAGGATATAAAAGCAGCACCCTGTACCCTTTCCTGTTTTGGTTCTCTTAGTGGCATTTCACGTAATTCCATCATTAATAATAATAGTAATGACGATAGCAAATAGCCGCTGTTGTTCCATGGCCAACTTAAAAGTTAAGGAGAGCAAAGAGGGTCAGGATTTGAAAGAAAAGAGGCCCAGTAATACACAGGGAGCCAATTCCGCTGCCAGTCGTCACAGGACCCATGCCATAAACTCTGGCCTCCTGGTGCCACAGTCATTCCTAGGGCTTCTTCTCAAACTTCTCTTCCCCTCCCAGGCACAATCGACAGAACGAATGCAAACAGTGTTTGTAAGCTAATGTTTTGGTCTAACAAAGTACGAGTTTTTGATAACTGGGTAAAAGGGAACAGAAAAGGAACAATTTGTTTGCATGGTATCTTAGACTGCTTGCAGAATTTTCAAATTAATCCTGACTCTGTTTCGGTCTGCAGTGCCTTCGTCTGTACAGGTATCTTAGTGCCCCCAAACGCTGGGAGATTTTTGGACGAACATGAAAGAAACGGGTCTTTTGATTCCACTGTGAAGAGGGAACTCAGAGATTTCGGAGAGAGGAATAAAAACTAAATGTTTATTAATGAGCCTCGCGTGGAGAAAATGGAAAATTAGTGAATCGGCCGTAACTAGTCAGTAGATTAAGTAATTCTAGAAATTTAGAATGTCAGAGTACCTTGGAATTCACGTAATCAAACCCCCCTCGTTATACAGATGAGAAAACCGAGAATCAAGAAGCTTTCTCAAATAGCCCTTTTCTGTTCCTGAATAGCCAGCCCCTGAAGCTTCAGTTAAAATCTCAAGGATTGAGATCAAATGGGGATTTTGAAACCAGTAAGGAACTATCTAAGTATCCCAAGTAAACTGCCGGTCCCAGCCTTCAGTGGCAAGTTGGATATTTAGAAAGATACAAGACTCTAAGCAATAACTTGTCCTCCCAGATGGCAGGCTGGGTGGGGCCTCAGGGGGCCTCTTTACCTGCACATCAACTTTGGGATCGCATGCAAACAAACAAACGCTTTATTCAGCTCAGATTGGAAAGGGGCAGTGTGGCAGCACTCCGATCTATTTTGAAGTCATTTCATTGAGACTGGTATTATTTGCAAAGTCCAGAGAATCAAAATCAAAGAAACCAAATTTTTTGTTCTCCAACCTGTCCTTTAGGAAGGGACAGGGGAGTGGAGACGCAATGCTGTCGAGACAAGTCCCTGATGGGGGTTTGTTGTGTCTCGCCCCCAGTGTACAAAAGAAACTTTTCGTCCAGGAGTGGAGTGCCTGAAGAAATAAAGTAAAAGGGAGATTAAGGATGGAGAAAAGGTCCTTTCTAAAACCCAGGCCTTTCAACAACCCAGGAATAGCATGAACCGAGATCGATCTAGCCTGAGAACGAAGAGGATGGAAATGAAGGAGATCCGTCTTACGAAAGACTGCTCAATCCTCCGCCTAGCTGGCGCTGCCTTCAGGGAGTACATGTGCACACGCATCGAGGGCGAGTGAGCTAGGGCTGCTGAATTGAACTTTGTGCGCTAGCTCAGACCGCCCGTGGAGCCCCGTAGACATTACTCCCGCCTTCTTCACCACCGTGTTTATATGCTGGCTGTGGATGTTCCGTACAGCACCTGCCGCTGAAAAGTTGAACATACAAACACATCATATTGTAAGTGGAAGGTGCTGAAGATCGTGCCAATTAGTATTAAATAATATTTCTAAGATCAATAAACAGCCATTCTCGCCTTACCGTAGACCCATCCACGTAGCTTATTTTAACTCGGCCTTAATGTTACATAGGTGGGACTAAGTCTGATCTTTGACAAGCACCTCATTTTATTTGCTAGACTCTAAATGTTTATTATCGAAAGTGGTTAAAGTCAGCAGCTAAAAGGATGATGGAGTGTCTTTTCCTTCTATATTGGCTGCTGACATTCCAGGAGTATTCTCGGGAAATGGTTAGTGTGATAAGGAAAGCTGAAAGTCACAAGGCTGTCTTGAAAAGAACAAAGAAACTGACTAGTCAAGGTGTGTGCCTGTAACAAAGTTGGGAGATGTGGGAGAAGTACATCAAGACAAGTTCCAAAATCCATTTTAGTGTAAAGGAAAAAAAAAAGAAATCGTCAAAATATTTCGTTATAGAATCCTAGCCTCATAACCTTATTGGTCTAAACAAGGCTGTATACAAGTAAGGGCTGAAAAGTACTACCATGAGATGCAGGAATTTGGATACTATATTTAGACTATACTGTTTTATTATTGAGTAAAAAAGAGAGGAATTTTTATTTAGGGCTTTCAAAACAAAATAGGAAACATGCAAAAAGATAAAAACAGTAGTTTGTGAATAAAATGAGTGTGTGGTATCTGCATATACATATATGTGGATAGATGATATATCACATAGCTAATTAGATAAGACTCTTCTGTGTTCATGTATTTCCAGATGTAAATCTGTGTTAATTTGCAAGGATCTAATTTTCTTTACACCTATTCACTATTTCATGATTTTCTGGGGAAATGGGCTATTGTCAGCATATATAAAATATCATAGGGCCAGAAAAAAAATAGACTCCATTCCTTTGGGTTTAATCTTACCTCATTAAACCCCCTTTTAAAGTAAGGACGACTTTTGGGATGTGTGTGTGTGTGTGTGTGTGTGTGTGTGTGTGTGTGTGTGTAGTCACTTCTTAATATATTCACTTTAATTTATAAATTTTTGGAAAGTGTCAGGCATTGGTTCGTTTAAACTCTTTCTTTTTAAAGGTATATGCTAATGAACTAAATAGCAATTTAAAAAATATTATTATAGGAAGATTTAAAGCATTACCAAATAGTTTAGAGTTTGCAGAGGATTAAGAATTATTAGTAGAGAAAAGCTAATGGTTTGAAGGTGCTAGCATGGGTACAAAGGATCAGAAGTAGAAACACAGTGGGTAGACATTTGCAGAAAGAAGAGAAATGGAGTGCCTAATGACTCGATTACTTGCAAAGACAGAGGAGTGTGACGGTGGTGCTGCTGCCTAGAGGATGCCCTTGTGGATTATGTTTGCTCTATTGCAAATATTTACACATGTGAGACATCTACATGAGCAGAATCTAATTGGAACCATCTTGAAATGAGCTGCTCTAGGATCTTAGGGTTGCTGTTTTAGAAGCTTCTTAGCCTGCATTGACAAACAGTAAATGGAAAATGAATTAGCTATCGGAAAACATGATTAAACTTTTTCCTTGGTTTAATAGAGTTCTCAGACTAGCCTTTCACTTACCTGGATATCTATAATCTCTTATTAAAACTCACTTCCTAGAATCTTTAGTACAGAATGCATAATTCAAGTCCAAAAAAATGGCATGAAGTTAGTGACGTTGCATGAATGATTGTTTAATAAAACTTCCGCCATAGAAAAATACTGAAACCTGCAAACGGATGGTTTCCAGATTCCCTAAACTTCAAATGGACAGTGAACCTCATGTTGTATTTTTTTTTCCTAAAACCACAGTTTCATCCAGTTTCACACAGGCATTGAAAATAAATCTTAGTATCTTTTTCCTTTTACTGCTTTCTATCTCCTTTATTAATTTGTTCATTAGTTATATACACAGATCATCTGGAAGCATGACTATTTTTGGTAGTCTTATTACAAGAACCGATTGTTCGGCATCAGCCTGGATGCCTTCTCCCTTGTCAGTTGTTTCTATACAGTACATGTCATATCCATCTGTATTATTTATCTTTAAAGTTGTTACCAAAATCACTGAAAGAGATTCTGCAAAATGTATTCTATGGTCAATTTTCTTCGAAACAGAAACTGGACTCTTTTTTATATTCAAGTTATGTTTTATTGTTAACCCATTCTTGTCACTTCAACCTAATCAGAAGTCAGTAGTCACTCCAGGTGCACTAAGACATAGCATTTATTTCTTTTTCTGCAGTTGCCCTGATGTCTAAATGCCTTCTTCATACATGTGTATGTATGTGTTTTCTACCTTGAGATGGTTTTAATTTTCTCCCTCCCCCCTTCTTCTCTATGAGCCATGGAGTTTTATTGAAGACCCGTTATGCCTAAGGTTTTGATTTAATGTTTTGGAGTTTGTGATCTCATTGCCCAGTATGGAAAATATTAGACAGGGTCTGTAGATTGTACGTATTGAAAGAGCCTGTATCAGTATTACAGGGTGAGCAAACACTCTGAAAACTGTAATAACACTGATTGTGTAGATACACAGTACCAATATACAAGTTTTTATCAAATTAAGTTACTACTTCTTCTTAGAAAACAGTTAGGTGGGTCTTCCTTAAGCAAATGAGCTTCTTAGAGAAAACAATGAATGGAAGAAAAGCTGCAAAGGAATGCTTTTTGTTTTGCCAAGGAGACTCTGAATCATTAGATTGCAAGACAGGCTTACCTCATGTGGCCATATTATAATATGAGAGGGACATCTAATCTTAAAATTAGAAATTCTGTAGTGGAATGAGTTCTGGGTTTGAAGTCAGAGGATCTGGGCTCAAATCATGCCATTGCCCCCCTACTACTTATGTGATTAACATCATGGAGTCTGTTTTCTTATCTGTTAAATGGGGGAGAGGAGTGCTAGATTAGATGGTCTTTGAGTAACTGTGAATTAGGTCTTTGCATGACTTTCTAAGAGGCCATACACTAGATCAATATTGTCCTTCTTCAAAGAGTAAAGCTGAAAATAAGAATGAAACAAAAGAATAAAGTATCCCCTTTTTTCCACTGTCCATTAAAAACAAGAAAGCTCTGTCTCCCTTCAATCACACAGGTGATCAGAGTTGAATAGTTAAGTGCAAACATGTGTAGGAATGAGGACAATCTGTAGAGGAGGTTGGGCACCCTGATGGAGTTAAAATTGGACAAAGCTCCTTGAGCTGACATAAGATCAGCTTAAGGATGTTTAGTATGAATCAAACAAAGCTTCCAGACTGTGGGGAAGCATCAGTAGCTTGTCTAAAAATGGATATTTATACTTATTTTCAGTTTTAAACATGTCTCTACATCTAAGACATGTTAAGATAAGCATTATTCAGACACTTTCCTGTACCTTAGCAGAAGGATAGCCCAGGCCATATGGTTTCTCAGATGAGATGTTTTGCTATTTTGTTTTAATTCTGAGAGGTGCTTATAAAATTCATTAATCTATATTTACATTTCAAAACTGAGAACTTCTAAAATTGACTATAGCAATAGTAGAACTGGAATCAGTGAAGAAACAGTATTTTGAGAACAAGAAAAAAGCATTCCTTCACTTAGCCTCCTTAAAGTTTTAGCCATTAATTAGAAAGTCTCAAAGCAGAGTCCATCATGTGTTTCGACTCAAGATTTCAACATATCTGAACTCAAGATTTTTTTAATTTTTTGTAATTTTATGTATATTCCAAAAGGACTGTGTTTGTGTGTGTGTGTTTACCTCAGATGACTACAAGAAATTTTCTGAAGTCACTTCATCTCAGCTTTCTCATCTATAGAGTGACTAGATTTCTATGGTACCTTTTTTTCTCTAAAATTGTATGAGTCTATGAAAATAAGGTGGTACATGAAGGAAAATAGCATTAAAAGGCCATTAATTGCAGTGACCATTCTTGGACCCAGAGAACAAATGATGATACCTTCTGTATCTCCTTGGGTAGAGATGTGGGGGATTAAAGATAAAGAACATTGCATAAGCTGCCTGACATAATCTCTTTTCTGGTCTGTTTTGCTTAAGGAGTGTTCAATGAGGAAGGAAGCTATTTAGTTCTGGAAATAATAATCTTGGTATATAAAAAAACAAAAGACATCAATAATTCTTTTTAAAAAATAAGACAAGCAGACATTTGGTTTATGGGTTTCACTGTTTTTACTTTTAAAAATAATACCTGAGTATTTTTGTGCAAATGTTTTATATTTTCACCCTTTTAGTGTATTTTAACACTAATTTGAACATAAGGTACTCACCGATAGAAAAGAAAATTGGATTTCTTTTTTGCTTGAGCCTCAAAGCAGAGTCCATCATGTGTGTGCATGTATTTGGACTCAAGATATTTTTTATTCTTTTGTAAATTTATGTGAATTCTTAAAGGTGTGTGTGTGTGTGTGTGTGTGTGTGTGTGTGTGAATTCAGATAGCATTTAATTCATTGAATGTAAGCCCAGAAAGTTATGTCCTTCAACTTTTGCAGTGATAACTAAAAGGCAAAGAAGAATCATAAACAATCACAGGAGAAATTGTCTTCCTAGCCAACAAGACAAGGTACTATTCCTCAGAAGCAACCAGAAGCCCAAGAGCTAGGGAGCTGTAACTCAAGTGAGCAGCAGATGCCCACACTGCTATGGAAATACATACTTCATGAGTGGGTATGCTGAAGAAATTAGTTTTGACAGGTTTTCCAAGCATTTAGAAATTGGCAAAGTGGATAACTGAATTAATATCCTGTCAAGCTGGGAAATACTCATTCAGAAGATTATCTCTCAACAGACCAAGAAGCCAAAGGCTCACTTCCCTAAAATCTAATACCACTGGAGATGCTGTCCATTTCATTTTTCTTAATAATACTTTTGGTTTAGGTAAAAGTGAGTGCAGCAACCACTTTGTCTGTTTGGTTTAATTTTTCTCCTGTAATTATGTTACACAAAATGTAAGCTGGGTCATTCTAGCTGAGCTGGCAGCTGCAACGTGCGGCTCACATGTTCCCTTATTCCAGGTCAGCCAACAGAATGGGATCAGAGCAAACCGGAGGCTGTAGTCTTCATTTTTTCTTTAAATGGGGGATAAGTAAGTATTGCAGAATCACACTGGAATTGATGGGAGCTTCACAGAGCCAGTGAAACTTTCATTCAAATGAATAGGGCCAGTTAAGTTTGATGACTGTTTCACTGGATTCAGGACTTACGCTTCTTTTATCATTTCTGACTGAACTAATGTTGGCCCTTCACTGCCTCAACTAGAGTAATTGGATCAGATTTATTTTGGTTTTTATTTTGGGCTCTGACCTCTTCTTTCAATCTCTAAATTTTTAATATTAGGGAAGATTAGAAACATATTTATGAACAAATAAATTTAGAACTATTCCATTCATGTGCATATATGGTATGGCTAGACATAGTAATGTATATAGATCTGAGTATATCCATTGTTAGAGAGTACTTATTAGCATTTACATTATCATATATGGCATTCAACTCTCATTTAATAAACAATATTCATAGAAATAGACTGGTATATTTAGGTAAATAAGCTCTGAGTAATTAGTTACAGGTAACTAGGTGGCACAGTGGATACAGCACTAGCCCAGGCATCACGATGACATGAGCTCAAATCCAGTCTCGGAAACTTACTACCTATGTGACCCTGGGCAAGTCACTGAGGCCTGTTTGCCTCAGTTTGCTCCTTTGTAAAAAAAAAATGAGCTGGAAAAGGAAGTGGCAAACCACTCCAACATCTTTGCAAAGAAAACCCCAAATGGGGTCTCAAAAAGTTGGGCATGATTGAACAAAAACAAATAAATTATATGTGGTCAGAACATAAGCTGTGAGATAAAGTCCCTGTTTCTTTCCTTTTCTCTATCTGTTTAAAGTAAGGAGGTAATCAGATGTAGTGGAGGCAGCCCTGGAGTTGGAATCAAAGGACCCAGGTTCAGTTTTAAGTCTAACCACTAGTGGGTCATCAGGATGACCACTGACAATGATGATGATGATGATTGAAGAAGAAGAAGAAGAAGAAGAAGAAGAAGAAGAAATATGATACTTTAAGGTTTGCAAAGCACTTTATATGCATTATCTCATTTGGTTCTCACAACAATCCTGTGAAGTAAGTACTAAAGCTATTCTCTGTATCATTTCTTTCATTTCCATTTTACAGAACAGGAAGCAGAAATTGAAGAGTAAGGTGACTTGTTCAAGGTCATACAATAAATAAGTGCCAGAAACATGATATGAACCTAGGCCTCTTATGACTCCAAATCCAAAACTCATTTTATCACACCATATTGCTTCATGTCAATTCACTTCTTGGGAGCCTTAGTTAACTCATTTGTAAAAGGAAGGAGGATAAACTTGATAATCTCTAAAGTTTTTCACTGCTCAAAATTCTATGAATATAAATTTTGCCTTTATATGTTTACTTTCTGAATGAGCATCTATTAAGCCTCCTAGGGATGATCTGCTAATAAGAATATCTACTAAACATCACAATAAATATTCCAGGCATACATCAAACTCTATGAAAAAGTGTCCTGGGAAAGCCAGGGAGGGATCTTTTAAATATTTCCAAGACTTATAAGCCACTTGTTTTGCAATATTCTTTCCAGAGCTCCACATGGAAGATCTTAATTCACAGGTGAGAAACAGGATTGCACAACTTTGGCAGACTGGAGTGAAGATGGCCATTGTGTAGCTAAAGTTTGCAAAAAACAGAACTGACTCCTTATTAAAGGGACACATGCCCTAAATGTGGGAGCTGGGGATAGGATTCCTGGCATTGACGCAGTGAGCAGAGAGGGGTGTCAAGTGACATTTGAAAAAATTTCTAAGTCAAGAAAGGATTGAAAGGGGATGAAAGGGGGGGAAAACCCCAAGACCCAGAAATGGGCTGCTAACAATGACTTTTAAAGATGATCTATGAGTGGTCCCATTCTTAATGAGGAAATTTCTTCTGATGTCTGTGGCAAAAGGAAAATAGAGAACTTCAGTGTGTTCGTCCTTTCTCTGAAGAAAAGTTGGGCAGTTTCTCTGTAGCAAGTAAGAAGATCCTTCCTCTGTGTGTTTGCTTCCTACCCACATCTCCTTTGTGCTTCCCCACCCCCTTCTTGTTTATGTTTCTTACTAATTTTCTTGGGAAAACAAGATCTTTCCTTTCTCTGTAGGAAGAGTCACATCACTTAGAGAATGGAGGCCTGGAGAAATGGTCAAGAGGAGTCTTACAGAGGACTAAGACTGATTTTGGAGTAAGTAGTACCTGCTAGTACTAATCTGAGTCTATAATTCTAAATTACTGCTATAACATAAGACTTAAGAGGCTTCCCAACAGACCCCTAAAAAGTTACAGCACTCCAAAATCTGAAATTGAGTGAATGAGTGAAAAAGCATTTATTAAGTGCTAATAGATTAAAAATAGAAAAAAAAAAGACAATCTCTGTTCTCAAAGAGCTTATACTCTAATTGGGACATCAAACACATAGAAGAAAGTTCAGCTATAGGGTAGAAAGGCCTGGAAATCCTAAGGGCACATCAGTGAGGTAGATAGCAAGACCAAAGGATCATCTCATCCAAGAAGTATGACCAGTCAAGCATCAAGCGGTGGGGTATATTCCTGATGGTGGCCAATCTCCCTGACACCCAGATGGGCTCTGGGATGACCTAGAGACTGGGATGAATGGAGGAAGGCAAGGAGGAATAGAAAATATAAAACATTTGAGATGGTTGGGCTATCAGGCATTAGAGTGAGGAAAGACTGAATTCAAATCCAGCCCCTAATACTTACTGGCTGTGTGACCAAAGACAAATCACTTAATATCTCTGGCTTCAGTTTCCTCATCTGTAAACATTTATATTATCCACCTCATAGGGTTTTTCTGTGACATGCCATTGAGATAATATATGTCAAGCACTGTAAAAATTGTAAAGAGATATGCAAATGTCAGTTATTATTATTATACCCTGGTTTGAATTAATTTAGTTAAGTTGCTTTTCTCTAAGTATGTCTCTGAGTAGCATTCTCTGGGGAACTGGGAGTTTTTACATGAGTGAGAGAAGAAATCTCGATGCCCCCCTCCAATAAATAGATTTTAAAAAAGAAATAGTCACCTTATATCACTGTGTGTGTAGTCTGACAACATATATTCATTGGAGGGGAAAAGATAGAGGAAATTGAGAAAGGCTTTGTATAAAAGGCACTGCCTGAGTAGAGTTTTGAAGGAAACTAGGTATTCTAAGAGCTGGACATCAGGTGAAAGCACATTCTAGGCGTGAGAGATATTGCCAATGAAAAAATATGGAAATAAGTAATAAAGGGCCGTGTATGAGGAATAGCAATTTTTAAAAATCCAGTTTGACTGGATTGTAGAATATCAGCAGGAATAATATAGGATAAGGTTAGAAAAGTAGATTGGGTCAAGGTTGTAAAAGGCTTAACTATACAAAAGGGGAAAAAAATTACATCTTTATTTTTACTAACTTTTCACTGAATCCTAGAGGCAATAGGAAACCATAGGAGTTTATTGAGTAGGGAAGAAGTTGGTCAGACCTGCATTTGAGGAAAATCGCTTAGGCAGCTGTCTCACGTTGTCTTCATTTATAATTTCTTGAAATATAGTTCTTGAAACCCAGGATTTGATAAAGCCCATTGTGATTCAAATAGAGCTATTTGACTTTGCTCTTAGACCCAAATCACTCTGGCTTTCACTGAATGGCCAATAATAGACCCCAGTCTCACTTGCTCATCCTTTGGGGTTTGATGGCTCAAAGCAAGTGGAATGGCATTGTTTCTGTTCTGATTAGAAACTCTGAGGGTCTTCCCCTCTGAAACTGATTCTTTTTGAAGGCAAACTAGACCAACTTTTGCTTCAATTCTTACCTGGCTTTTCATTACTGAATGGGTGTTACCTCAGATAAACTGAGACCCAGGAAAGACCTTAGCTTAAAAAGGCCGAGATCTCTCACTGCATCTAGGGCCATTGACAGTCATTCTGACCTATTTCTTTCCACTGGACTCCAATGACTCTGGAGGAGAGAGGTGAGGCTAATAACTTTGCACAGCTCTGCCTCCCTTGAATCCAATTTACTTGTAAGTCAAGAAATCACCTTCCTAATGTCTTTGGACCACTTCAAAAACAACAACAGCTTTCTTAGAGCTAAACCTCTGTGCAGGAAAATTTTAAATAACTGATAGGCAGTATTTACCAATTAAATAGGTTAATGTATATTAGTCTTTAAATTCAGCTTTACCATTATACCAAAGCACAATTCTTAATCTGGGATTCACAGAACCCCAAGGAATTTATGGATCAATTTCAATGGATTCATGAACTTGGATAGGGAAAAAATTACATCTTTATTTTTACTAACTTTTCGTTGAAATTTAACATTTTCTTTAATTATGACTATAGGCAAAAAACAGTATTCTGAGGGGTCCATAAGTTTCATCATACAGCCAAATGAGTGCACAAAACAAAAAGGGTGAAAAATGCTTGCTTTACAACATCATGTTAAGTCATATCTAAATGTATGTGTCACCATCAATATGTCAACAAAAATTTAATAAATACCTAATAGGTAGCAGATACTGGGGATAAAAAGACAAAATTAAACAGTCATGCCCTCAAGCAACTTACATTCTGTCTGGTGAGAGAATGCATACAATGGTATTATATATATAATCAATACAAAGTATAATCTGCAATACTCTCCCCAAACCTATGGCTGCATCTCCTGATTCACTCATAAAATGTGACTTCTTAAGGCAGATTGTCAATGACAGTTGGTAAGAACTTCCTAAATCCTAAAATCAAGGTTCTCTCCTATAATGCCTGTCTCTCTATTCTACTATCCTTCAAAGGCTCTCCTATCGGTTTGTTGATATCTATACTTAACTGATCACATACAATTTCATTCTTCAAGTCATTAGTAAGGATTTTAAAAACCAAACTGAAGGCATCTGTTTACCATTTCTTCTTTACTAAATTTCCTAAGTTCTTTCCTGTACTATCTCTACAAAGAAAGTTTGTAATAGTAATGAAATTTGAAGATCTCTTTGTATTGCCATGCTGACAGGTACTTAGCACTTAGTTTCAAATTAATCCTCTGTAAAGAAACAGGAGGTATGAACGCCTGTTTCTGATGTAACAGGAAGGAGCTGAACAGGGAAGAGCTAATATTTATATAAAGAAGAGCACAAGCTGGACAGTCAGAACTTCTTAGGATAAGCATTGTGGAGGCAGGGCAGCTGCTGTGCAGGGGAAAGGTGGGGGGGAGAGAGGAGAGAAAGAGAGAGAGAGAGAGAGAGAGAGAGAGAGAGAGAGAATTTCTCTCAGTGAGCATCTGGAGGCTGGGCTGCTACTGCTAGACTGATGACTGAATTGAGAATTGAGAAAAACTGAGAAGAGAAATGAGAACTGAGAACTGACACAGAACTTGGACTTGTGGTGGCAAAACTGAACTTGTGGTGGTAAGACTTCCAAGGGCCAGCTGCTGAAGACAGAGGAAGCCTGACTGTGGTGCCAGTATTTTGTACAAATGTTGTTGTCACTTTGTTAATGTGTATGAATGTTATTGTGGCTTCATTAAGTCTTGTCTTCCCAGAAACAGAGACTGTGAAGGATTTGAGATGGATCAGACACTGTGAGCTTCAGTGTGAAGTAGGAACTCCATGGGGAGCTGTACAAGGAACTGGGAGCTAGCTGTCTGCCTTTGAACCCAGATGACAGTTTGGTGGATTCAGTTGAGAATAGAAGACCTCTCCATGGATATTGAGTATTGACTGATGAAATTGTCTGAGTAGTGACTGATGAAATAGGATACTGAGTAGTGATTGATGAAATTGTAATTTACTTGTGACCTAGGAGTGAATAGCTTTTGTACTTTCCACTACCTCTTAAGAGAGTACTGAGTAGTGACTGTTGAAGTTGTAACTTAATTGCACCCCATGCGTGGAGAACTTTGACTTTGTACTTTGTGTCCCTTAAGGAGTCTTTAAGGATGATTGAATGATTGAGTTACTAAATGATTGTACTTTGTTTACAACTATGTGACCACTTTGGTGAAAACTATGTGGCCATTTTAGTGATAAGTTGTTGAGTTGTGACACGGTGAATGCTGTATTTTGATTTTCTGTGAAAAGTTGTAACATTCTGCACTTTTTTTTTGTAGGGCAATTGGGATTAAGTGACTTGCCCAAGGTCACATAGCTAGTGTGTGAGGCCGGATTTGAACCCAGGTCATCCTGATTCCAGGGCCAGTGCTCTATTCACTGTGCCACCTAGCTGCCCCTAAGTTGTAACATTCTGAATGCTGTAACTTGATTTTCTGTGAATGTTTTGCTCTGATTTGTTACTGAATAGAGAATTCACTATACTATGTAATCAGAACCTTGAAAGCTATTTACAACAGCAGTCCTCTGGAAAGCTTTACAGAGTTCTAGCTAGTCGATTCTCTATTTAATTGTAAAGTTTGAAACCCCATATAAATACAAGTTGAGATAGTGTGACCTAGTATATAGAGTACTGGGTTTGGAATCAGGAAAACATGGGTTTTTTTAAGCTACCTCCAACTCATTCTAGCTATGTAATCATGGACAAGTCACTGAAGTTCTTAGAATCCCAGGAAATTCTCTAAGACAGTGGTTCTCAACCTATGGGTAGCGACCCCTTTGGGGGTCAAATGACCCTTTCACAGGGGTCACAGGGGTTGCCAAAAACCATCGGAAAACACGTATTTCTGATGATCTTAGGAACTGAGACACCGGTCCTCTATCCATCTCCAGGAGGGTCCATCCACATGCAGATACACCCACATACGAGAATTAAAGGGTCAAAACATTAGGAAGGTTGAGAACCACTGCTCTAAGACTATACTACACTGAGAAGTTGCTGATCTGCTTTGGTGTAGAGAGTTTTCATACTAGAAGTTTCCTTCATGGTTGAAATCAGAAGTCTGATCTTCTATCCCTCCCCAGTTTCCTACCCTCAAAAAAATGTGAGCTGTTATTACTCAAATAGAGCAAAGACCAAGTTTCTTGTTTATCTTCTTTTCACAACTGTCATATGTTTCTCATATTGTTAGCATAGGATACTTATTGTATCTTATTGTATTGTATCTTCCACTTCTCAAGTAAGAAGCCGATTCATCTATATCCTGGTGATTCATACTTTCCATCAGTCACTAATTCCTGCAATCTTTTCTGCATACAAGCATTGTCTTCATCTCCGTTGCAGTTGTTAAGGTCTTCCATTCTTTTCTTTTCACTTATTATGTTCTGTCTCTTGGAGATCTCATCATTTCCAATAATTTCAACTATCTCAATGTGGGATAGGTGATAGGAATGGAAACTGAATCTGTGATATAACTGATATAGAGAACTCACAGATGAGAAAACTACCTCTACCAGCATAGATTGGCACCCTCTTTGAAACAGTCTTAGAGAGTTATCTTCAGCAATAAGAGATTAAGTGACTTTTCCAAGATCATATAGGCAATATGTTTCAAAACTAAGACTTACATTAAGGTCTTCCTGGCTCCAAGACCATCTCTTTATCCACTGTACCACACTGCTTCTTTTCATTTAGTTGATGACTCTCTAATATACGTCTCCTGTTCTGACTACTTTCCCAAGATCTAGCTTCATGTCTCCAACTGCTTCCTGGACATTTCCATTAGATACTATATGGTAACCTCAAACTCAACATTTCTAAATCAAAATAATATTTCTCCTCTTTCTTCCAAAAAACCTGACCCTTTAGTGCTTTATTGTAATTTTCTATTTACCTCCTAATCTCAAAAACTCAGAATTCTATAGCCATTTTTCATTCTTACCTCTTCATAGGATCTGACAGTTATTCATTCACAAAATCTTGCTAATTCTTTGTTTCCAATCTCTCTCATACATACCCGCCTCCCTTTCCCTTTCTATTGCCATCACCTTAATTTGGACTTTCATTCATGCCTAGTTCACTTCATGTTTGTGTAATAGGAGTTTGGATTGTCCCTCTTTACATAGTGCTGGGATTCTTCTAGTGAGACACGTGATCCCTTTCCAAAGGTCAAGTATGACCAAGGACTCTTGATCAATTCTTTGGTCCCCATCATGGGGATGAGGGCTATACTAAAGAACATTACTAACTGATCCAGGAACAGTTGACCACTCTATGTGTCATAAAGAGGGAGCAGGAGCAGTGAGAGTGAAAAATGACTGCCCGTCTTTTTGAAATATATCCAATGCCATCCCTCCATTTTCTTTCAGCAAGGGAGCAAGAAGGGATTTCTGTCCTGTCCACCTTCCCCAGCAGTAGTTTGGTAAGTGCACAGAATAGTAAGAAAAACACTTTTTCTAGGTGAGCTAGAGACAGGGCCTCAATTCCCAAAATACTTCTTCTGCTTCCATCCTTTAAGCAAAGATTACTGAATACTTCCTGTTTTTGTCCATGTCATCCATGCCTTTTGTACTGGGACTATCACTTCCACCTGCTCACCACCAGTAACTTACACTATGGCTCTGGATCCCACAGATCTAATAGGTGAACTCTTGACTTACCTTGGTGGGGCCCAGGCCTCCATGACACTTCCTGACCCACTCCATATCATACTCCCTACTTTCTAGTTCTTTTTTTATGTATTATCTTACCTTAATCAAATGTAACCTCCTTGAGAGCAAGGAATGTTTTGTTTGCTTTTGTTTGTATCCCCAGGGCTTAGGACTATGCTGGACACTTAGTAGCTACTTAATAAATACTTCATTTTTCTGAACAGAAATCTTGAGAGATGGATGTTTTTAGCTCTGTCAGATTCCTCATGAGCTTGAGAGGTCTCTGGTAATTAAATCAGATATTAGCTGCTCACAAGAAGTATGCCCTTAAGTTGTACCCTTTTCAAAGGAAATAATCATCTCCGTGAGGATTAGTCATGCTGCTACAGAAAATAGGGACCTTGAGTTGATACTCAAATAGTATAGAAAGTGAAGTCTTTCTTACTTTTTGGGAGAGTATAATAGAACCTATCATTAATATATTACATTTTAAGTAGAATGAATGGATGCTTATAATTTTTTGTGTGCTTTCAGAATTATTTTTGTGGTAGTATAAATAACTGTCCTATAACTGATATTTACTATTTTGTACTTTGAATACGTTTGTAGAAGGGAACCACTTAATCCTTTTCAGGGAACACTAGACATTAGCCATATCTAAGTTTTCTGAAACATATTTTCCCCAGAGTTCTGCTATGTGGCTGAGGCATAGTGACCCACAATATATACATATACACACAGATATACATATATGTGTGTGTATATACATATATATACATACATACATACATATACATATATATACATATACATATATATATATATATGTATATGTATATATATGTATATATCTGAGTCAAGTGCCCCAGGATTGAACTTGGTCCACATGAATCCAGAGGTGGAGCCCTTTTTGGACAGAAACACTTCCCTGAGCTACCGTTAACATCTGTACTACAGCTTTTACTTCCTAACGGATTCCCCTGCCTTTGATTTCTCTTCCCTGTTACCTGTCCTTCACAGAACAACCCAATTAATCTTCCAACACTTACTTCCAACACTGTACTCCTCCTTCCCTACCCCCACCTAGATTAAAAAAAAAAACTTCCACGGTGAATTCCAAACTCTTTAGTTTGGTACAAAAACACTTCCTTAGTCTGACTTCTACCATTTGAGAAGAAGTGTTGCACAGCAGATAGATTGCTGGATTTGGTCTCAGGAATATCTGTGGTCAAAATCTGTTTCAAACTCATACTAGTTGTATGACCTTGAGCAAAACACTTAATTTCCTTGAGCCTCAGTTTCCTTGACTGTAAAATGGGGATAATAAAAATATCAGCCTCACAGGTTGCTGTGAGCATTATATGAGATAACATATACACATAAAGAGATTCACAAACCTTAAGTCATTAGTGAAATCTGAGCTATCATTATTATCAATTTTTCAAGCCAAATCTTCTAACTCTTCCCTACAGGAACCCTCCACTCCACCCTGACTGTCCATTTGCAGTTCCTTTGATATTCCTCATACTTTTCTGCCCTTATACTTTTTGTTGATAGCATATATTTTATCTAGAATATTTCTCTGCCTCCATCTGTACCCACTAAAATCCTCCCCATTCTTCAAAGTCCAGCTCAAAGTGCCATCTCCTACAGGAAGCTTTATCAGGTTGCACAAGCAGTAAGAGATGTCTTCTGCCTCTAAACTATTATCATTTTTACTTGCACTATTCATATGGCCCTTAGGATGTTCTTTGTATTGGGATTATTTACTGAAGTAAGTCAATAAAAGTTTATTAAGTTCCAATCACTATATAGGTTTTAGCTCCTCTCATAGACTGTAACTCCTAGAAAACAGAGACTATGCCAAAGACAGAACCTAGCACAAACCCTTGCATTCAGTAGGGGCTTATTAAATATTCATTGGATTAATCAAGGAATGAATGAATAAGTTTTCTCTAAGCATGAGGTTATATGAAAGCATATCACATGTCTGATATATCATAGAGGAGCTGATGAAGGATGAAATTTTTAGATACTCATTCATAAGATGGTTAAGCCTTTCCTGATCCCCTTTAATGCTATTGCCCTCCCTTTACTTATTAACTTCAATCCATTTCACATCTATCTTCTTTGTACATAGTTGTTTACATTGTTGTCACCCCCGATAACCTATGAGCTCCTTGAGAGCAGAGTGTCTTTTTGCCCTTCTTTGCATCCCCAATGCTTAGCAAAGAGCCTGGAATATAGAAGGTGCTGAATAAATGCTATTGATCAGCTGAATGTAGGTAAGTTTGGATCATTTGACTATGGTACACTTAAGGAGTTGGCTAAAATAGATATTTTGAATATTGAGGATTTTTCATTGCCAATTAATCTAATATGGATCTTGCGTCCTATTTTATCTTACTTCAATGCTGTTACTTTAAAAATGCACAATTTCACTAACACATATGCTGCCTCCACCAGTGCAGATCACATCTTCTCTCTAACTTAGGACATGGGTTTTAAAAGTTCCTGCAGCATCATGGTGTGGCCAACCAGTTGAAGAGCCTCTAAGAATGTAATTAGGCTGAGCTTCAGATTACAGGAATGCCTTCTGTCCTGAGGCCAATGCTTTAAGCCTTTCAAGTTTGGATAGAACCTGCCAAAGCATGCCCTCTGCTGGCATAACCTTCAGGAATTCAGGATCCCCTCCAAGTGATGATCAGGCAGCAGGTTAGGACTTTGGTCCAAATCCATCTGAAATACAAACATTTGGGTCTGAACACACAAGAATTTGAAGTTAAAATTTGGCAACACAGATGATTAACCATGGAGTCTTAGGACTAAGGAAAAGAAATATTACCGCGACATACTGTTGTTCTATCAGTCAATGGTGCCTTTTCCTGGCTCCTTTTGCCTGGTCTGAAGCTTGCCTCGGATAATGGAATAGTGAGCATTGAAAATGCCATTTAGCAAAATATGAGATATTTTGAGATCCTATGCAATTTAAGTCTTAGAATAATGGTTCTTGAACATTGTGTCAAGGACTCTTGAAAGTCTGGTTGAAGTCTATGGACCCTTTCTCATAATAATATTCTTAAATAATGGAAGAAAATGCTATATTTTATGTAGAGGTCAGGGAAAAATAAAGATAAGTTATACCCATCAAAAATTGATCCCCTTGAAGGTCTGTAAACCCCAGATTAAGAACACAGGACTAGACTACTAGACTAACTCAAATGTAGCCTTGTATTACATGGTCAAACCTAGTTCATCCATCCCAGGATTTCTTAGGTTAGATTTTTTTTGGTTGGAGGGTTTTTTGGTATCATGAACCCCTTTGGCCATTGGTCTAGTGAAATCCATGGACCCCTTCTCAGAATCATACTTTTAAATAAACTAAATAAAATACATATGATTATAAAGCAAAACAACTATATTGAAATAAAGATGTATTTTTTCCCTCTATACAAGTTTATAGACTCCATCCCTCAAAATCTATTCACTGACACCATGGGTGAGTGGGTGGGGGTGCTCTCTGGACTCAAGGTTAAAAACCTGTATTTTAGAGACATGAAACCAGAGGAGAAAATTCATACACTTTCTTTTCCACCTTTGTCCTCTCCTAAATCCTTGCCTCTACTCTAGCCAACGTGCATGTGTGCATTTCTACCCCTCATTACTATTGCATAAATTAGAAAACCAAAACTAGTGAGTTCTATGCATGTGAGACTTTCTATGATGTAGTCAGATAATCCACTTTGTCCATTTTTTATAAAAATCAATTCTCCTACAATGTTGCATTGTAGGAGAAAATAGACTAGGAAGGAGTCAAGAGCCCTTGGTTCTACTCCCAGCTCTGTCACCATCTTGTGCAGCCTAGGGCAAGTCTCCCTATCTCTATCTGTGATTTTGTTTTTCATCTGCAAAACAGAGATGACAACCCTCATACTTCTTACCAAAATGCATATGAAAATGCTTTGAGAAGTATAAAGTACTAGACAAATGCAGAACATGGTTACTGTTATTGTAGATTCAACCTAAGTGACTTTATGAAGGAGAGCTGGCAGGACCAAAAATAGAATTATTTTTCTCATATCCATTCTCCTTTTCCTGGGCAATGCTATTCTTTAAATAAGGCAAGCATTAGTGCTTTCCACTTAACCAGACTGTGAATGCCAGTATTAAGCAACCATCCATTGTTCATGTTAGAAAAATGAAAAGCTCATCCATACTTAATCTTCAGGAGCTCCATCCCATGGGCGTTGGTATACTGGGAAGCTCACTTGGTTGGAAGACAGGCTACAAACATGGTAATCTGTCTTGTTAGACTTTCTGCTGGAATACAAAGAGAGCTGCCACTCCTAGACAACTTTGTTGCCTTTGTGCCCAACACACAAGCAGGACAAAGAGGACACCTTGAAATACTGGTTGGTGGATTTTTCTGCAAGACCCACCTCAATGTTGACACATTAGCCCCATGGCACAGAAGTGCCATCTTCCAAGAAATTTTAGTCTAGTCATATTCCTCAGAACAGTTTTCTGAAAACTTGAAATTGAACTTGTTGAATTGGAAAAGAGATTTGAATAACTGGAAATATTCTTCTGCTAGACTGGATAGTAGTAGACTTAATAGATTTAATCATTGAATACTACCAGACCCAACAACTTTCCCTCCTTCTTGCCCACCATCATTATGAATCAGTTCAGGTGATGTTGTGGTTTGTGCTGATTAAGAGTTTAGTGTATTTGTTGGAGTGGTTAGACGTGCTTAGTAGTTGTCAGAGTTCAGCTCAGGGATCTAGAAAGGGTTTTAGAGGCCATCTACTCAAATATCCCTCAATTTATAGGTAAGAGGCCCAAGGAGGTGAGATTACCTACCCAAGGTCACACAAGTAATAAATACCAGAAATGAAATTCAAATTCATGTCCTCTGACTTCAAATCCTCCACTTTTCCCCTCATACCATACTGATTCTCTGCTGCTGTTTACTAGTATCACCAAACAGGTGGTTGCTCATTAGAAGATAATGTAAGCTCTTAACCTCAATAACTTCAGGAAGGATGGGATGTATATAAGACTTGTGAAGTTTTTTGTTTTGTTTTGCTTTTACAAAAAAAGAACAATTTAAAAACCTTGTAGAATTTGCTAGTTTGAAGGTAGGTTTTTCCTAGATTTGCCCCTGATATTAAAATTAATCATAAACAAAAGCCAGATTTTGGCAGGATTAGGATCACTTCCTCATTGTGAACCAAAGAGCCTTGGGAATCAGTGCTTTCACAGAGGATGGATTCAGCTTCAGAACTGTGGGATTTCCAGAAGGCCAAACAAGTGCAATGAGAGAGAAAATATTTTAGAACTATCAGTAAGACTATTATATGCTGGTTTTCTATATGTGAGTTTGGAATCTAATGACAAGAAAACAGGTGGTGCCATTATGTATGATCCACATAAGATGTAAGCATTGTTCTGTGAATAGCCTTGTCTGACCAGCCAGTTCATCAGATTCTTACTTTGGTGATACTCATGAATCAGATGACATTTTTTCTCTAGGAGATATTTGGGCCAGGCTGCCTATATATACACCTGTGAAGAATAAAGAGAATAAAGTTCATTAAATGTTCATAATGTTAGAGAAATCCTTCATAAATTTAATTATTCCTCAGGTTAGCAGATTTATCTGCATTTTAAGTGAAGATAAACTAGAATTTGAGTTAAATTTCTTTCAGTACCATTAAGCCATAATTGTAGAATTAAAGGCATTTCTAAGGGACAGCTACATGGTACAGTGGATAGAATCAGGAGTAGCTGAGTCCAAATCTGGCCTCAGACACCTACTAGCTGTGTGACCCTGGCAAGTCTCTTAATCCTATTTGTCTCAGTTCCTCATCTGTAAAATGAGCTGAAGAAGGAAAAGTCAAACCACTCTACTATCTTTTTACAAAAAAAACACCAAATGAAGTTGAGAATCAAACATAATTGAAAGAACTTGGAAACAGCAATAAAGGTATTTCTGATGAAGACATTGAAGAAAAAAACTGTATTCATTTCTTTCCCAAAACATAGTCTGATATGAAAGGAATAATTCTGATGCAAAGGTAATAACTTTTTATTATGGTGGTAAGATAAGTCCTATAACTTAATTTCTGAAATATTTCCCTATCAAATTAGCACTTTTTCCCCTGACTTACTTAAGAAACCAGATGCATTAAAAGACATGAAGAGGCAACTGTAGAATCCAGTCTTCAAGGTGTCCCATGCTTGCTCTTTTGAGCTTTCATTCTATGCCCATAAAATGCTCACTAAAGGGTTTGTACTTGCTGTCAGTATGGAGCAACAATACAACAACTCTGAGGGAAAGTACATTTATATTTTTATACTTGGGTGCACTGTTTGTTTTCTTTGTAAATGTAGTACAATAAGCAAATTATTTAATAACAAAAAAGCGTAGTGATAAATGATGAGAATGGCGAGGAACTATTGAATGAGAAAGATGATTCATTAGAGAGATAGGAAGAAAACCATCAACCTAAAATTTTTGGTGCCAAGGGAGAAGAAGGTGTGCAGTAAAGGAGGATGATAATAGTGTCAAAATCAGGAAAGAACTTGAAGCAAGATGAGGACTAAAAGTAGAAACTGGATTTGGCAAATATGTTTAACGGTGATCTTTGAGAGATTAGTTTCAGCAGAATGATGAGTATAGAAATCGTATAGTTAAGGGTTGGAGAGACAGGAGGAAACGAGAAAGTACAGACATTGGGTATAAACTTTTCAGGAAGCTTAGCTATGAAAGTATTGAGAGAGATAATTTGGTAACCCGATGGACTCAAAAGATTAAGGAGACCCGAACACATTATAGATGAATAGGAAGGAAGAAGTGGAAAGGAAGAGATAGATTAAAGATTAATGAGAACAAAAAAAAATTAGTAGCTGTCAGTCTGGATAGGCATAGGTGTGATTGGAATAAGTATTAAGATTCTCCAGGAGCTAGCATGGACATGCTGCTTTCACCTATGGTAAAGAGACCAAGTGATTAGTATTGCCAAGCTAGTTTAAAAACTAGATGCGATTGGTATGTGTTCTAGGCAGAATTTAACCAGTAGGACACTTGTATACCACTACCAGCTGGTGAGAACAGAAAAGGATTCTTTTAGAATGTAGAATTTAGGCTGTTTTGATTCAAGCCAGAAGGTAGAGATGAGGAGGAAGAGCATTCTGGGCTTGAGGGACAGCCAGTGAAAATGCAGAAATATGGGAGACTGTAGACAACAGGGAAGCAGCCAGCAGATAGGGAAAAGTTTAAGATTAGAGAAAGTGGGGATTATAGAGGGGACAATCTGTTGAAGAAGACTGGAGAAGATAGGCGTTTAAAAGTGCACATAAAGCAGGTTTGCCTTGGCAAGAAATGCTACTTCTTTACATGAGATAGATGTGAAGGTCGTTTTACATAAGCAAATAGGAAGTCCCACAAACAATCTGAAACCTCACCTTAAGTCAATCAAGAGCCAAAAAGAGTTTCAATACCTGTAAAGAAAAGAATCAAACCAGACTCCAAGCTCCAGGAAAAGTCAGTCCAAGCCTACATAGTAGACTCACAGGAGCTATTCCTACTAACACACCTTCCATATCTGTCTGAAATACCATCAAGGAATTCCTGAATTTGGAAGGGATATCCATGTATTCCAACTGACACTTAAAATCCAACAAATGGTCATCCAAGCTCTACCTGGAGACCTCCAGGGAAGTGAAGCCACAACTTCCCAAGGCAATTTCCTCTTGCATTTACTGATAGCTCTAATTTTTGGAAAGTTGTTCTTGACATGGATCCTAAAGTTTCTCTGCAACTACCACCTATTCTCATTCCTCTTGGGAGGATAACTCTTGGGAAGATAAACAGAAAGCTAATCCTTTTTCCATATGATAGCCTTTCAAATGTAACTATTACGTCTCTCTCAAGTGTTCTCTTCTTAAAGTTAAACATTCTAAGTTCCTTCAGTATATCTTCATATGACATGGACTCCAGACTCTTATCCAGAGTTGTTCTGAATTCATCTGGAGCCTGTTTACAAGAACTGATTAATGAATTTTCAGTATGAACATTTATACCTTGGAAATTAGAAAATGCTACAAACTGGGGATGGATTTAATGTTTTGTTGATTGTCTGTGGTAAATAAAGTGGTAAATAAAATGTTAAAAAAAAAAAAAGAAATGATGAGGTCTTGGATTAAGGGATGTGAGGATTACCATTTTAGGGATTTTGGATTGTTTTGCCTAAAAGGATTATCTATACCTATGGTAATGCCATCCTGCTTTCTTGTTTTGATAACTAAAATGATAAATAAGCCACCTCATTGGGCTTCTCCCATTTCAAGGATCACAAACGTTTTTTTGAGTTGATTGGATATATCAGAGAGATCATTATGTTATTCTTTACCTACATAAGATATATAGTGAAGATAAGGTCCATTGTATGACTCTGGAATCTAAAGCTACATGACAAATCCCAGCCCTTCAAAAGTCAATTATGTGTGTTCAAAGTTCATCCATAAGAATTCAGGCTCAGGGTCTTGCTAGTAATGGAGTGGAGAAAGATGTGTTTTTGATTCTCCAGGATAAACTGTACACTGTTCTTGTGGAAAATGGTAATGAGGGTAGTTCACTGAAAAGTTGTGGCATTTCTTTAATGTCCAATTAATTGAGGAAAGCCCTGTGCCCTCAGTTATCTTCCTCTTCTGGTTAGATAGAAAGAAAATAGATAGATAGATAGATAGATAGATAGATAGATAGATAGATAGATAGATAGACAGATAGATAGGCAAACAGACAGATAGATAGTAGGTAAGTAGATAGATAGATAGATAGATAGATAGATAGATAGATAGATAGACAGATAGACATTTATTAAGCACTTACTTTGTGCCAGGCATTGTCCTAACTCCAGAAGATACGAATATATCCAAACAAGAGAGTTCCTATTCTCAATATACATTCTAATAGAGGAAAACAAAACATAGAAGAGAGTTCCTTGGAGGAAGAAGGAATTAGAATAGGAAGAGGGGGGGAGTATTGGGAAAAGATACCTATCAAGGCACAAGGGAGAAAGGAACAAGAATTCATTAAGTGCCTACTTTGTGGTACTGTGCTAAGCCCTTTACAAATATCTCATTTGATCCTCACAACAACTCTGGAAGGTACATGTTATTTATGTACCCTTTTATAGTTGAGGAAAATGAGGCAGATAGAGGTTCAGTAACTTGTCCAGGGTCACACCAGCAAGTAAGTATCTGAGATCAGATTTGAGCTCAGGTCTCTCCATACTTTGCGCCATTTAGCTGCCTCCAGGCACAAAGAGGCTATTGAAGGGGAAAAAAGAGAAGTCAGGAGTCCAGTGGCAAGTGAGGGGAATATATGACTGTGGGCCTTTCTGTAATGGGGGAAGTCACTAATCAGGAAAGCAGGAATTCAGGCAAAGGTTTCTCCAGGGTGGCAAGGTAACTGGAGAGGCAGAGAAGTCTGGTGACTGAGTCAAGGTGTGAAAGATCTCAATAAGGCTTCCAGGGAGTCCTGGAGAAATTCAGCACGGTGCAATGGAAAGGACATTGGACTTAGAGAGAACAATTCAATTCCTGGCCATGTCACTTAATCACCTGGGTGGTCATGAGCAAGCTGTTTCACCTTTGGGGGCCTCAGTCCCTCATCTATGATATGAGCAGATTGGGCTAGATATTCTCTAAGCCAGTGGTTCTCAACCTGTGGGTCGCAACCCCTTTGGGGGTCAAATGACCCTTTCACAGTGGTCACAGGGGTCACCTAAGACCATCCAAAAACACATATTTCCAGTGGTCTTAGGAACCAAGACACCACTCCTCTATCCCTCTCCAGGAGAGTCCGCCCACATGCAGATATGCCTACATACGAATATTAAAGGGTCACAGCATTAGGAAGGTTGAGAACCACTGCTCTAAGCAATGCTGATAGCTGGAAACATCATGGTAAGCCATGTCATCAAGTGTTTCGCTAGGGCTGCCCATCAGTGGAAGGAAAATGGAGAAGACCATTGAAATGTTGCTGCTGTCCCTGGTCTCCCTTTGTTGCATAGAGTGCTATACTTGGAAAAACAAAAAACATAGAGTCAGAGGGCCTGACTCTGTCATCCATGAGCTCTATGACTTTGGACATGTCACAATCTTCTCTGTCTTAGTTTCCTCATTTCTAAGATTAAGGATCATCATAATAATACTCTAGAATTGTAGTAAGGATAAAATGTGGTTGGGGTTATAAAGTGCTTTGTAACCATAACATTCTAGGTAAATGTAGGCTATTATTAGGGTGGAGTGAAGTACAGTGTGGAAATGACTGTGCATACAGTGGCACACTGTTCAAGGAAGTAGGAGAGCAGAGGCAATATGGAAGTCATCAAGATCCTGGAGCTTCTCAACCTTGGTAATCCACTCCTGTTTACATATAGAGTCCTTAACTTGATCAAAAGTGCATACTTTGATACAAGCTTCTAGGAAGCTCTCTTACTTGGGTCATGAAAAACAGCAAGTCGCTATTACTGAGTCCCTTGTGTGGCTGCCAGTAGTTTAAGGGCCTTTCCACAATCAGCAGGAAGAATTTGTAAATTGCTTTTGCAGTAATGGTGATAGACTGCTCCAAGCCATCCGCACTCTCCAGCCTGTTCCTCTGTGAAAAACAGAACTTGTAAAATCATTGGCCAAGGATAGTGAAACAATTTAAGGTTGTAAGTTGTATAACAAAAGTGTTTCGTTATGAAGAAAAACTACGATACATTTAATATTTTCAAATGGGTATGGCCTGTGCTTAAATCTACTAAAAATTAGAATAATTGGGTTCTGCATTTCATTAAAAGTTAACTCTATAATTTTAACAAAATAAAATGAATACTGGGTGTTTTTAATTTTAAAATTGCTCAGAGGAAACATTCCTACCATCTGTACAAATAGAAACCATTTCAAGGCTGAGCTTCAGAGGTGAGGAGAGGTTTACAACCAGGCAGTAAAACCATATAAGTGAAGAGGAACCCCTGAAATACCACTGGACCTTTAAGGGTTGCAGCCTAGCAAAGACAAAGTTAAGAGGACTGTGGTAGAAACTGGGTAGTTGCTTCCAAAGAAAACATGATTCTTATTATTGATAAAACATTCTTCACCTGACTCTATTTTTCGGGAAATACTGCTGCTCATGTAGGGGAAAAAATGCCAACTGGATGTTTAGTCATCATATAAGCAACTGAGATAGGCAAAACAAATTCAGGTGATGTTAAATCCACCAGTGTTGACTTTGCTTGTCTGCTGATGAAACTGGTGTCAACGGATATCATTTCTACCTTACCAATTCCTCTGTAGCACCTAAGCAGAAAGATTCCAAGATTGCCCTGGATAACATTGAGTGTGACTACCTCCCCCCACATCAGGAAGCTCTTAGCAAAATACATTCTTGTGAAATAAAATCACCCTGGGTTGATGTCTATCATCTGGCTACATTAGGCCCACTTTGTACAGAAAGGGGCATTGGGTTTGAAATCATAAAACTTTGATTTGAAAACTGACTCTGACATATACTATTATGGAGACTAGAATGACTCATTTTGTGCCCTCAGTCTCAGTTTCCTAATCTGTTCAATGGAAAATAACACTTTGCACCAGTTGCATTCCAGAATTGTGAAGGTGAATCTTTTGTGAATCTTTAAGCATATGTTATCAGTGGGACAGGGCAAGCTCTAATACTGTAGATTTCAATTTTCCATTATATCTTTGTCGTCATCGTGTATAACTGTTCATTATTCTCAACCCACTTAGAAAGAAGGCTATCCAGGGAACAGAGAGGACACATTTGGGACAATCCAGGAGAGTTATATGCATGCAGTTAATATGTGTACATATTTTATGTAGTATATCTATATTTATATAGTTTACAAAGAACTTTCGTCAAAGTACTTCCCTATGACACAGTGAATGTGTTTTACAGATAAGGAAGAGGAGCATCGGAAAGGTAACCTGTTGATAAAAATAGCTGACATTCACAGACTATTTAAAGCTTATAAGGACTTTTATATATCTCAGTCCATTTGATTCTCACAGTAATCCTGTTAGGCAGGTGATGTAATCCCCATTTTAGACATAAGGACATAAGCACAGAAAAGTCAATTGTTCTGTTCACGGTCTCGTGACTATTTATAGCTAGTAGTGTTAGAGATGGGATTGGTACATGAGTCTTTGCTGACTCTATATGAGGTATATAGTAGTATACAGTATTATACAGGCATACAGTGCATGCTTTCCATATTACCGCAATACCTCTTCAGAGTTAGTTTGTCCAAGATCACATAGCTGATTGTCAAAATTGGGATTTGAACTCAGGTCTCCTGCCTCCAAATCCAACACTTTTCCCACACTCCACCATGTGGGGTTGCCTCTTGTCTGCCAGGCCAAAATTATACCGATGAGGTTTACACATTATCACAGTTTCCATGAGCTAGAGAATAAATCAGTCACCTGGCCTAGTCAAATTACATGACAGAATTTTTTTTGACATGAGAAAAAGCTTTCTAAAGAACCATAGGGTACTATACTCAATATTTACTTATTCTTTCTTAAACCAGCCATAGGAAAACCTCCCTACATTCCTTAAGTTTCAAGAAGTGTGGCATAGAAACAGACTGAGCAGTTGCAACTGTATAAACCTTATAATCTGTGGATCTGAATGGGGAAAAGGACCAACACTACTGTGTGCACTGACTTAAAAATGGCAGAGGTTAAAAAAAATATTTCTAACTTTGTGTGTCATTTGTTTATTTTGTTGTACTTCTGTCTCAGGTGGTGATTCATAAGAACTTCATAGGAATAGGGTGTGATTACAATACGTGGGCTGGGTTTCATCTTGTCCAATCACCTCAGCAATTTTTAAGCCCAGTATTGCTACCACTAAGGAAAAAAAGGCTAAATAAATGACAGCCTCAATCCCCCTAGATTAACTGTCCATGTTCATTAATTTTGATGGCATTAAATGCTAGTGGTCTCTCTAGCCTCCCCTTCACCCTCACCCTCACCCCCCACTAAAGTGAACCATCTCAAGCCCAAATTGCAAAGTTTGGGGGGATTTCTATTTAAAATAATTTATATTCTTTGGTCTGGTGGCTTTGTATTGCTGAGCTTAATGACTGTTTCTATTTAATTTTCAGATGCTTAATTACAGTGGAACACTTCAACACCATTAAATTAAAACAAGCTACTGGCTTGTTCTTGCTTGTGGCCTGGCAAACTTCCAAATGACGTTTAGAGTCATCTCAGATGCTTAATTCATACCACACATTTTGCTAACTTTGGAACAAAAAGGGAAAATGCCTTCCAAATAGGAGCATTTGAGTTAGGAACTCTTCCACAGGGGAGAGAATTTGGCCCAAGCATTTCATCTGCTACTAACAATTCCTTCATATTATGCACAGGCCATGGTACTCCTCAGGATATAATGATTTACCAATTTAGCATTAATAAGAACTACTTATATTACATTATGTGAAAACTAATGTAATTACATGTTTCTTGTAATCATGGCCTTCCTGTCCCTGCCATGGGATCGCTTCTATTATTTGCTTTTGGCAAATGTACTGAATTGCCTTTAATCAGCCACCTAGGACTTGTAAAGCTAGCTTTTTCAGTCCTATGAAAACCTAAAACACAGGTATATTAGAATGCAGTTCAAGAAAACACAGTGTCTCTGAAAGATAATATTCCCTGGAAATGGATGTTAAGAGTTAGTATGCCTTTGCAACATCAGGCATACGGGCATTGTTTGCATCTGACAGTTTTTCTTTTAAGATTAATGGGCTTATGAAAACCTTGTGCGTTACTCTGTGAGGCAAGCTTGAAATCCATCAGCATTACCATCAGAATGACACAATGCTGGGAGAGCAAAGTAAAGCAAATGACAAACAGAATCTGGTTTTCAGAGGCCAGTGTGTGTTGAAGGGAAATGATCTGAAGCCAAATTTGGCATCCCTCCAGAAATTCCTCCTTCTCCACTGTTGGCACTGCCCAAAAAAAAGGAAGGGAGGGCTTGAAATGTAAGGAGGTGGGGGCACCCAGGCTAAGGAGAGGGAGAGAAGAGAAGGAAAGAAAACACGATTAATTGAAAAAAGCAATATTTGGGCATTCTGACAAACAATGTCCATGTATAAGTCTCATGAAAACTTTAAGTCATGGAAAACAAAACACTTTCTTATGGGAATAATGGAACATCCTGCGGATCGCTGAAGCAAGTCATTTGTTATATCATCAGGGTAACATCCAGTTGGTAATGGCCAATTGGAATATGTGTTTGGGAAAGTTTGGGCATCCTTTTGGGAGAGGAGGGAAGCAGGAAACAGGAGGCAGAGAGAACTCTAGGAGCTCCTTCACCCTTAATGTCCTTTTTAATGCAATTTTTTAAAAAATGTTTGGGATGGGTTTTTTTAAGATTTTCTTATTTTTTATATATTTTGTTTTTACATAACTTTTATAATTTGAATATATTCCTACTCTTACGTCTATCAAAAGTCATTGCTTGTAACAAAGAATAGAAAAAGAAAAAACTGTCCAAAAAACCCAACCGAAACGTCAACAATGTCTGATAGCATATGTAATATTTCACACACATAGACCCTTACTTCTCCAAAGTAGTAAGGAGGATATGTTTCATGAACAGTTCTCCAGACAAAACTTAATCAAAATTCCATGGAATTAATGATTTTTTCCTATTTATATTGTTGTATTTATTGCATAGTTTTCCTGGCTCTGCTTAGCTTAATCTGCACTCAGTTCATATAAGTTTTCCCATGCTTCTCTTAATTCTTCATGTTCATCATTTCTTAAGGGATAATTATACTCATTTACATACTACATTTTATTCAGTCATTCCTCAATTGATAAGTATCTGTTTTGTTTCTAGTTCTTTGCCATCCAAAAGAAAAAAGAATCAGAAAATATTACTAAATTCAAAGCACTGTGATGGGCCCTAGTGATATGAAAATAAAAAATCCAACATTCTCTGACTTTAAAGAACTTCAATACAATTAGGGGCGAAGGTGCTAAAACATATACAGATAAGTAAATGCAAAATTTATACAAAGTCTAGCAATGAGGCATCACCTGACTGGGACTCATAGGGGTTAGCAACCTGAACTATACATGGTCCTGTACTCAGCCAACTTCATTCATGGTGTGCCCACTTCTAATTAGGGACTCCTCTATTCTCACAACCATTGGCTCATTAAAGTCCCAAGAATGATGCTTATTACAATAAAAATTATGATCTATGTCTGGATCTTCTCAAAGAGGAATGGGCAATATTAATTTATTTCTACAGAGAATAATAAGCATGAGATTCATAGCTCACCTTTGTAGAATGATTATAACAGAATCCAATAGCTTAATTCGTAACCATTGATATGGTCTACTGCAAGGGTGGTAATTAAGCCTTATTGAGACATAAAACAGTTCTTGCAAGGCTGCTAATTAGCCATATTGTATTTCTACTCTTCCAGATATTATCCTAACAACTCCTCTTACAACTCTACAAAACAGGCCAGGCTTGACCCTTCTTCTGGCAACAACTACTCTCTTCAGTGTATATGACTTACTTGATGCCAGCCTGACTGCCTTGCTACAACTTCTACCACTCTGGCATATACTTCTACCACCACATTAAGATTTCTTGATTTTTCAAAATTTACAAAGTCTCCTACTAAAAGAAAGAAACAGAAGGGGCAGGCATTCAGGGACCCCTGGTATATGCTTGCTTCTTTGAGTCCAGTCTGTCTTTGGGGGGGAGTCATTCTTCAGTTGTGTCCAGCTTTTTGTGACCCCATCTGGGGTTTTCTTGGCAAAGATACTAAGGTGGTTTTTCCATTTCCTTCTTCATCTCATTTTACGGATGAGAAAACTGAGGCAAAGTTAAGTGACTTGCCCAGGGTCACATAGTACATGTCTGAGGCCAGATTCTAATTCAGGAAGATGAGTCTTTCTTACTCCAGGCCCAGTGCTCTATACACTATGCCACCTAATTCCCCTGAGCTAGTCTGCATAGGGAATTGTATATATTTGGATCCAGAAGAATTGTCCCTTCACCCCTCATTGAAAATCATATCTTATTACCTGGAAAGTCATAGCTAAGAGGCCCAGCAAAAAAAAACTGTCTCCTCTTTCAAAAGTTTCCATGAGTCATTAGCTCTTCTGGCTCAGCAGCCAATTAAAGGACTCTTGTTGATGTCCTATATAACTAGAAGCTGGCTCCCAGAACTCTCATGTGATATACAGGAGGGATTCTTCAACTATTTTGTATAATGGACCCTTTGGCAATTAGGTAAATCCTAGGGGACCCTTCTCAGAATAAGCTTTTAAATGGATAAAGCAAAATATGTTGGATTGCCCAGGAAACCATTTTAAAAGCACCAAATTTGTAACATAGTTTTATATGCTCTGAAAATTTAAGAATTCCTGGATATCTGTGACTACCCATGTGATACCACCCATGTTACAAAAGTAAGGCAAAATAATTCCACGACTACAAACAGGGAAGTTCAACTGTGCTTTGAAGAAAAGTAGGTAGAAGTGGAGGTGGGGAAAGAGTGCATTCCAGAAATAGGAACCATTTTTTTGAGAGCCTACTATTTACAATGAACTCTGCTGAATGCTGGAGGAGATGCAAAGTTAAGACACAATAGTCCCTGCCCACACAAAGCTTACAGTCAGATGCTGCGATATGACACCTACAGAAACAACTATAGTGAAAAAATCATCTCATGTCAGCTCCTTCCCAGAATCTTTTCCTTCAGTAAACTGAAGTGAAGTTGGTGTCTTCCATCTTCTTTCTCAAAGCTGGGAGATAGAAGCACCCAGAGGGACTGCAGTACCCAAAGAAACTCAAAGAACCTGGCCAACTCTATCCTACCCCTCACATAGCATGAGGCATTGATCTCCTTCAATAAGGAGAGAGTCTCACCTACCAGTGGATTTGGGGCCTGGGGTTACACATGATGTGTATGGACTCAGGAAGTATAAACGATGTCCTTAGCAGGTCTTAAGGTGATTGCCCCCTCTAGAGGACTTCAGGAAAACTTCCTAGAGTGCTCACTTTTTTTTTCTTTTTTTTTTTTTTGAGAGAGCTAGAGCTATAGGGCTTTGTCTCTGCTGAATGAGGCAATTGAATACACTTATAGGCTTGGGGAAATAAACTCAACCTCCATGGAATTGGAAGATGGGGTGGGGAAAGATGGGGCAACAAGATGTCAGGCAATAATAGAAACCATTCAAAATAGAGGCCGAGTTGGCAGGGTAACAGAGAGTTAGAAAAATGGGCACACGAAGATATATTCCCTCACCCCAATCCCAGCCGCTAGGCCCTCAGGCATCTGAGTTGACAGCAGACTCCACTGAAGGTGGTGATGAGAGCTCTCTCGGCCCCACCCCCCCTTGCTGGCTACCATCTTTCTTGATTTTAGACAGTTTCCCTTCAGCTTCAACAAATCCCACTTTCTCGGCTTAGAAAGTGGGTGGCCATAAATAGAAAAGAGCACTTTGGAGTTTCCTCGATCTGTATCCTTTCTGAGTCTTAAATCACTTCCAAATGCAGTAACTGGGGCCCGGTGTGAGAGCCAAGAGATTGCATTGGAAACAGCAATTCCCCATCAGAAATGTGATGAATTGGTGGGACCCCAAAGCAGCTGCTGCTGGTGGAAGGATCCAAGATACTGTCACTGCCTGAGGGAGCTGGGGAACTGCTGGGAGAGGCTGTGTTTTTACATCATTTCTGAAAAGTGCTGCCTCAGAGCCCTCCAAAAGAGCTTGCCTGGAAAGGCCAAGCCTCCTGGGGCAGTGACAGCCTCAGATGGCAGTTTCCTCTGGTTTAGATTGGAGGAAGTTCACAAAGGCCAAATACCTAATGTGTACAGCAGGTCCAAGGATGAGGGAGACTTGACTGGCACCATTAATAACCAAATAGAAAATTCCATCAGCTGCCTGGGATCCTTTCCTAGACATCTCACATCTGGGGAGCCCTGATTGAGCCCTGGGCCTTTAAAAAAAAATATGCAGTGCAGAGTTCAGCCTGGCAGCCACGAGAGTAAGGAATACAAAACAGGCCCCATCTGAATCTCCTGCTTCAGTAGTTACACGATGAGGAAGGCCCGGTGACCTAGCACAGCAGAGCATGTAAGCCCAGAGCTCCAGCTCTTGTCCTGGCTCAACTACTGACCTACCACCGCTGGCACTGTCCATTTCCCTTTGAGTTCCAATTTCTTCATTTGAAGAATGAGGACCATCCTGTGTTCATTGGGAGGGGTAGGAATTGGCAGAGTAGGAGGAAGAAGAAAGGGCTTCTTAAGTTTCAATTAAGTACTTTGAAACTACAAATTATCATGCTATGAAATGTGCTCTTCTATGTTTGACACATTCTATATTTAAAACTCTACATTGATTCTTCTTGACAGTTTTCCTGTTGCTGGGCTTCTCTCCTTAGGGAATCTCTGTAGAAAGAGGCAGCAAACCAGAACTAGAGCAAATCTTTGCTGTTGGGTTTATGGAAACCATCATTATCTCTGTTAGGCTGTGTGAGACAGTGAAAAAACACAGGAGACATGGTTAGATCATGGAATCAAAGGTAAAAAGCATCTCAAAAGGGGTGGCTAGGTGGCACAGTGAATAGAGCACTGTCCCTGGAGTTGAGAGGACTTGAGTTCAAATCCAGCCTCAGTCACGTAACACGAAAAAACTAGCCATGTGACCTTGGGCAAGTCACTTAACCACAATTGCCCTACCTTCCCCCCTCAAAAAAAAAAAAAGCATTTCAAAGGACATCAAGTTCACTGCTCTCATGGTACAGAGAGACTTAATAATAGCTAATAGTATTAATAGCTAACATTTACACAGCACTTAGATGTCAGACACTGTGCTAAACACTTTACAAACATTATCCCATTTGGTCCTCATAACCACCCTATTTTACAGAGGAAATGGAGGCAAATAGGTTAAGTGACTTGCCCAAGGTCACACAGCTAAGTCTCTGAGTCTAGATTTGAACTCAGATCTTCCTCACTCCAGGTCCAGCTCCCTATCCGCTGTGCCACTGAGCTACTCAGAGTAGTTAGATGACTTTGCCCAAAGTTATACTAACAAGGGAATGGCAAAGCTGGGCTTTGACACAGGTCCTCTGACATGGGACATGTTCTTCTCTACCATGCTGCTCCCACAGTTTCAAAATAATGCATGTTAAGGTGCTTGCTTTGTAAAGTTTTATAGGAGCAAGCTATTATCATTTATTTCAGGGTTTTTAACAGGATGAATACAAAAGCAGTACGTTGCCAGAGCTCAAAATTTTTCATTGTGCAGGTACAGAGAGGAACAGGTAACAAAGGACGCAACAAAGGCATGACCATGCAACAGGATGGAGTGGGTATTGTTAATGTGTTTCAGAGTCCTTGCTTTGGCAAACAGCATTTTTTTTTCATTTATTGGCAATATAACTTGCTTTCCTTGGAATCACTGTTCCACCTCCTTAAATAATCTCCTGTCCTATTCTGCCTTCCCTGCTGCCTGCTCTATAAATCATCTCAATTTTCTATTATGCTGCAGAAGAATTCAGAAGAGACATTTATTTCATACAAATTAGATGAACACCACATTGCCTCTCTTTCCCCTATATTTAACTGTGAGTTTTGGAAATCCTATCCTAAAAAGTCTCACAAATTAAAGTTCACATGACTGTATAATCCACCGTGTCTTCAAAGTATCTAAAGGAAATCCCATTAAGCAGTTTCATTTCAGGGGTTCCTAAGGTACAGGGATATATACATGAGTGGTACACACAACAAAGAACCTGCCACTGGCTAGATTAAATAAAATGGGTATTTTAAAGAGTGGGCATTGAGACTGTATAATGAGAAGGGTCAGAAGAGAAGTTGGTTCAAATGCTGTTGCTAATTCTCCCATTGCTATTGCCACAGCACCATCTACTTGGATACTTCTATGAATTTATAATAGACTTGATGTGGCCAGTCTCTCCAAGTGTGCAGGCGGCAACCCTTTCATGTCATCTCAGACCATGCAACTCTTGTTCATGTCCACTCAGGGAATTTTAGGGATTTACCCAGCATGTGGGGAGTCCTCCTCTAGCTTTCTTAACATCCCCATGTGGACACAAATGGCACATAGGTCAATCACTCAATCACAAGCATTTATTAAGTGTCTAGTACATGCCAAGCCTGGTGTTAGACAAAAATAAAAAAGTCCCTCCTATGAAGGAGCTTATATTCAATTGAGAGAGATAACATATATGTAGATAATTATATACAAAATATATGCAAAATAAATACAAAGAATTTTTAAAGATAGAGCACAAGGAGTTGGAAGGATCAGTAAGAGCATCATAATATTGATTTATAGCTAGAAAAAATAATAAAGGTCAGTGAGTTCAATTGCTCATTTTTCAAATGAAGAAACTAAGATTTAGATAGTTTAGGTGATTTGCCCAAGGTCTCCCAGTAGAAAATAGCTGTGCCAGGTGTTCTGATGCCAAACTCAGCCCTGTAGTGTCCATCATTTATCCCTTGCTATATACTACATGAGTGCCCATTCTCTTCCCAGTGCCACATCTCTCTGATGACATACTTTATATTTTTTTCTTAACAATGGTTCTTTAGTAATATGGTACCCACAATTTAATTGAATCCTCTCCAATTAATTGCCTATTCTGTGTCAGGCACCCTCCGAGGAGTAGGGAATACAAATATATAAATGGCAACAGTTCTTACCCTCAAGGAGCTTACGTTCTATTCAATTTTCTTGTCTATAAAAGGGGAATAATACTAGCAACTGTGAAGATCAAATGAGATATTATGGGTAAACCAGTTTGTAAGCCTTAATTTTTGGTTCAGTCATTTCAGTCACGTCCAACTTTTTGTGACCCCATTCAAAGTTTTCTTGGCAAAGACACTGGAGTGGTTTGTGCCATTTCCTTCTCCAGCTCATTTTACAGATGAGGAAACTGAAGTAAACAGGGTTAAGTGGCTTGTCCAGGGTCACCTAACCAGTAAGTGTCTGAGGCAAAATTTAAACTCATGAAGATGTCTTCCTAATTCTAAACCCAGTGGTCTATCTCCTATGCCACCTTGATGCCCCTCCATTAATCTGTCTTTAATGAACTTCTTAAGAGGAATGTATCTGAACTGGGCTAAAGGATTATGTTACTTGGCAGGAATCATCTATATTCATTATCTAGCACATTATAAGGGATTCCTCTCTTACCAACTAAATGCTGATGTGTAGCAGAGTCCACTTCTAAAGAAATGGGCAAAAGACTGGCACTTTGTAAAAGGGAGAGAGGAGTGGTAACGTATGAAGCATGGACATGGGCTCACAGAGGGGAGCTTCAATCAATCCAGGAATACAGAGTCTTTAGGAGAAGAGGGAAGAGAAAGTTCAAGGCTTCAAAAGATTGTCGAATCCACTGAGGGGCAAAAGATCATCATGACTCTTCATACTTCAAAATTCTGCCAGAAGGCTACTCTAATTGATACAATAGTTTATTATTGCTGCTTTGTTGCTTGTAATAATATCCATATTTATAAAGACTTTGCAATTTATAAAGTGCTTTCACAAACACTACCTCATTTGATTCTCATTATGACTTGTAAAACAGATAGTAATATCTCCATTTACCAGATGAAAAAATTAAGTCAGAAAGACTGTGGTTTGCCCATTACCACACAGTCAGCAAATGGAAGACTTGGTGTCCACAGTCGAGTCAGTGCCCTTTCCATTACACTGTGTAATTTTTTCCTCATTTCAATAGTTCTTAATATCATAGCTATAAATGACACACAGTTTTTAATCCAAACCATCCAAGCTATGTGCCCCTGGGCCAGTCACTTAACTATATTTGCCTCAGTGACCTCATCTGTAAAATGAGTTGGAGAAGGAAATGGCAAACCAGTCCAGTATCTTTGTCAAAAAAAACTCCAAATGGGGTCACAAAGAAAAATAATTGATCATTAATGCTTTTTCTTTTGTTTAAAACCAAACTGCAATAACCAGAGGACAGATCAAAAAGAATACACTAATGTTCCTGATCCTTGAATTCTGAGAAGTATGTTAGCCTAGAAATCAGAAAGACCTGGGTTCAAATTCTGCCTATACTACATTCTGACTGTGTGACCCTGGAAAACTCACTTAACTTCCCAGTACTCTAATGTAGTAGAGAAGGCACTGATCTCCTTTGGTAGAGGGAGTTTCCTCAATGAAAACTTCCTATACTAAGGAAATCAGAGGTCCAGATTTTTAAAAACATGGTTGGAAGCTATACAGGCAATGGGGTATAGAAATCCAACATGCTCTACAAGAAAGTAAGGGGGGATGTGGGAGGACATAAGAGAGAACAGATTGGGGGAAGGGGTATTCAGTACGCTTGCTATCTTGGGAGGATAGGGAAGAGACAGGGAGAAAATTTGTAACTCAAAATCTTGTGGAAATGAATGTTGAAAACTAAAAAATAAATAAATTTATAAAAAGAGACACAGTTGGACAGGTATAGATAATAGTATCTGCTGTTTTGGAAGATGAGACTGGTGAATCAATTAGATTCAGGAACTACAGTGGGCTCTACTGATTGGATGTCCACACTAAGTCCCCTCCCCATACTGGTGAGTCCCTAGAAGTGGAGGGCATCCAGGCTGCGTAAGGAGGGGTGAAACAGCACAGGTCAGAAAAACAGAGGACGGTAAAGCTTCCGTGCTTTCCATCCCCTAAAGAGATTGGGCCAGTGAGTAGGTGCTGAGCTTCTAGCCTGGGTAAGACAGGAAGACCCAGGCTCAGAAAACAGAGTGGGGAGGGGGAAGAGGTCCTTTTTATTCAGGGATTTCAAATCCATGGAAAACAACATTCCAACTGCTTCTGTTACTGAAGAGCACTTACACAACACAAATTCATAAATCACAGAAAGACAGAGAGGGAGTATTTGCAAGGTATCAATTACGCCTCAAACTGTCTGGTTTTAGATGTAAGGCTTTAAGTACCTAGGCTAAGAGGAGGAAGTAGCAAGTGTAACAACCAGCCATAAATAGTGTGGGCAGAATCCCCATTGACCTAGAAAAAAAGGGGTGAGAGGTGACTTAGGAGTATGAAATGTCCGATCTCTAGACCACTGCCAAGCCCTTCTTCAGCATGTGAACAGCAGTGGAGTATAGCTGAGTAGTAAATGTGGTCCAGGAAGAGGTGAGGGAGGCAGCATAAGGCTGGGCAGTCCAGGGTGCCCTGTGTGTGTTATTTCAAAGCCTGTGTGGGTTATTTAACTCTGCCAGGAATCTTCCCTCTAAACATGGAATCCAGGAGGGCACATCCCATCTATATTCCCTTAGTACGTCTGGAAATGTTGTTAAAGTGTCTTAAGGCCTGGGACAACTAGTATTGCAGAGAATGGCTTACAATGAGTCTGCTGAGGTTCAGGAAAAATTATATACCTCATCATCACCTTCCTAGGAGCAACTTCTATTCATGAAATAGTACTTATAAGGACTAAAATTCAGCTTTAGGACTGGAGATGCTCTGGGGAGAAGACAATGCTATCTCCCTAATTCAGTGGAGGGTAGGGGTGTCTATGGTCTCGTTTCTCTGGAGGAGAGAACTCTATAGAGGAAAGAGGATTAGAGGTAAACTGGATATAGGAGAAGCTATACTGAGCAGTTCTCTTCTCCCCACTCCAAGCAGGAGTTAGAAGATGAATGCTTTGAAAATGTAATACTTTGCCTACTTTGGCAGGGAATACCCTTTAGCACTTTTCTCTTGGAGATTCTACTGACAGAAGAGATGTAATTTTTCATAACTGGTGATGAGAGGATGTAAGGTGGGGTCAAACTACATAGGGAAACATTTTTTCTTAAAAATGTGGAATGTGTCTAAAGAAGTATGATTAGATATTATCAACTTCAATTCCTTTATTTTATAGATGAAGAAAGTCTGCAGGCCTGGAGAAAAAAGTAGCTTGAAACAAGGTGAAGATAATTAGTGGAAGAGAATAGAATTCAGGTCTTCTGACCAGAACTATTCCAGTTCTCTTTCTTCTGTGCTAATGCTCCTTCTTCTTTATTTTCTTCTCAAAATAAAGGCAATACATGCAAGGGAAAATATTCGAGTAGATGCAGTAAGATCACAGATCTACAAAACTGTACTCCACTCCTGGGTCAACTTCATAGGCTTTGATAGGCTGACTGGCCTTAGCTTGCTCAGTTAGTTCCAGGCTTCTATTGAAGTTCCTGGACACATCCAGTCATGTACTTCCCTCCTTCCTGCTTCACTTTATGTGTTATCTGCCCCATTAGAATATAAGCTCCTTGAGGGCAGCAAATTATTCAACCCCCTTCATTTTACAGATGAGGAAATTGAGGCCTGGAGAGCTTACTTAAGTGACTTGTCTTTTTTTTTTTGGAGGGGGGAAGACAGCGCAATTGGGGTTAAGTGACTTGCCGAAGGTCACACAGCTAGTTTTGTGTTAAGGGTTTGATATTGAATTTGAACTCAGGTCCTCCTGACTTCAGGGCCAGTGCCCTATTCACTGCGCCACCTAGCTGCCTCTTAAGTGACTTGTCAAAAGTCACACAGATAAAAAGTAACAGAGCTGAGATGAATTCAGGCCTCGTGGATCCAAGTTCAACTCTTACCACTGAACTGCACTGCCTCTCTAGATGATCTATCCCTCTGTGATAGGTACATAGAAGACAGATATTGGAGATATTTTTAAATAATCCATTATATGTTGTATGGAAAGTTTCAGTGGTTGCCCCGTACTCTTTGGCAGTGTGAATTTCATTTTATCTAAGTGAACTCTATGGTGAATCTTCCTCTCCATGAATGTATTGCTGGGAATAAGAAGACAAATAATATTCTTCCACAGGATGTGTGATAATTTTTGCAAACTTACATTATAGGTGGGAAAATAGGTAACATAAAAGTTATGAAACGCTTTAAGAAAATATTATCTGGGGGACATAGTATGCTTTATGGACTTTTTTCCTTTTATCAATGACTAATTAGAGCAAATGACTTGGGGTATTGAATGGGAGTGTGGAAGATCTATCTAGATAGATAAAGTGTGCTCTTTGTCCAATTATAGACTCAATAGGGGGTTGTTCATCAAATAGCTGTATGGTTCAGACATTGCCTCTATTACAGATAGGTTATATTTTGGCTTTCTCATTTGCATGTATATAAATCAACTACTCCAAAAAAATAGAAAAGGGTCCAGTTAGACTAGAAACAAACCCAGAATGGGTTTTAAAACTGTCCGAAGAGGAGTGGTTTTAATAAAAAGTAATGCTAGGGGCGGGAAAGAAACCCAAATGACTTTGCATTAGTGTGGCTGGCAAGCAGGTTGGGGAGACGACGATACCCCTGTAACAGCGATGCAAAGCCATTCTCTCCCACCCCACGTCACTTGGAAATTCCCTGGGTAATGCCAGAGAGAATAAGGGAAGATCTTAAGAATGTCTCAAAAATTTCTTCCCTAAACAGGGCAGTGTCTTCTTACCCGTCTCAGGACGTCAGGAATGAATGGGGGTGGCTTTTCAAACAGGAGCGCTCTGTTACTGACTAAAAATGTTTGCTTAGAAAGAGTGCCATGGCCACTCAAGAGACATAGGAGGAAAAAGGGGGAACCTCCCTGAACAAATAGGTTACACATTGATTCAAAAATGCAAACCTGCTAAAACTCCAAGGGACAAGGAATATTTTATTAAAGTTGAGCTATTAGTAATTATTATATGTGTGTATAGGATAAGGAAGGAGTGTTGAATAGTAATAGTTGGGATATTAGGAGAATCACCAACACCAGCCATGTTCCTCTGGACACTGTCGTCTCTCCTTCCCCTCCCCCCCCCAAAAACAATCCCACTGGGTTTGCTGGTTTTAAAGGGAACTTCACATAAAGAATAACTAGTATTTATATGACACTTTTAAGGTTCACAAAGCACTTTACAGATATTATTTTATTTTATCCTCACAACAATTCTGGGAGCCAGGTGCTCTTGTTATCCCCATTTTGGAGACAAGGAAATTGTAGCAGACAGAGTTGCTACATGACTTATCCAGAGTCAGTTCTACCCACTGTACCATCTTGTACCTCACTGTGTTTCTTAAATAAGAATTAGATCTAGTGTGAGTATGTCAATGTTTGCCTGGTTTGATAAAGTTAGAAGATTCCTGTGATTTAGACTGGTTTATAGCAAGCTTCAAGATGAGTTTGGCTGTTCTTTCCAACACACACACACACACACACACACACACACACACACACTACAGATACCCATAATAATCTCAACACACATACACAGTATTCTGTTTCAGGTTTTATTCAAGTCTTATTCCTATCCTACTCACCAGTTCTGCCTCCCATATCACCAAGTTGTCATATATTAAACATCCCTCATATTGCCTCTCATCTCACGCAGATACATACTATATAATCTCTTTCTCCCCCTCTGCCTTCCTAATTTACCAAGGCAAGCACTGAATCCTCCCTCTACTCTCAATCTCTCTTCCTCCAAAGGACAGTGTGCTGGTGCCTATCTGTCTTTTTTTCTGCCACTACCTGCTTTTCATTCTTACAGTACATCCAATTGTAATCTTGCATAGACAGATTCACTTTTCTCATATCATTATGCCCAGGCATTACTATTGGTCCAGCTTCTTATCCTTAACAAAAACAGAACAGAATGATAAAAAACACAGATGAATGAATGATAGAAAGCAGTCAGTCCATAAACATTTATTAAGTGCCTACTATGTTCCATGCACTCTGCTAAGTACTAGGGATACAAATAAAGATAAAAGATGGTCCTGCCTCTCAAGGAGACGATATGGTAACAATATGAGCAAACAGATAGGGACAGGATAATCAACAGCAGAAAAGTACTAGGGTTAAAGAATAGTGGAAAAGACTCCCTGTCAAAGGTGAGTTTTTAATAAAGTCAAAATGGATATATGATTTTGACATAAAGTGTGAAACTATATGCAAATTAGGAGAGCAAGGAATCGTTTACCTGTCAGATAAGGGAAGAATTTATGACCAAACAAGAGATGGAGAACATTATGAAATGCAAAAATGGATAATTTTGGTTACATTAAATTAAAAAAATTTTGAACAACAAAGCCAATGCAACCAAAATTAGAAGGGAAGCAGAAAGCTGGGAAACAATTTTTATAGCTAGTATTTCTGATAAAGGTTTCATTTCAAAAACATATAGAAAACTGAGTCAAATCTCTAAGAATACAAGTCATCCCCCAACTGATAAATGGTCAAAGCCAAAGGATGTGAATAGGCAGTTTTGGGATGAAGAAATTAAAGCTATCTATAGTCACATGATAAAATGTTCTAAATCACTATTGATTAGAGAAATGCAAATAAAAACAACTCTGAGGTACTACATCATACAATGTGACTAATATGACAAAACAGGAAATTGATAAATGTTGTAACACTAATGCATGGTTGGTAGAGTTGTGAACTGATCCAACCATTCTGGATAGCAATTTGAAACTATGGCTAAAGGGCTATAAAAATGTACATACCCTTTGATTCAGCAATACTACTACTATGTCTGTATCCCAAAGAGGTCATAAAAAGGGGCCACATGCACACAAATATTTATAGCAGCTCTTTTTGTGGTGGCAAAAATTTGGAGATTGAGGGGATGCCCATCAACTGGGGAATGCCTGAACAAGTTGTGGTATGTGTAATGGAATACTATTCTTCCATAAGAAATGGTGAGCAGGCAGATTTCAAAAAAATCTGGAAAGACTCATATGAACTGATGCTAAGTGAAGGGAGCAGAACCAATAGAACATTGTACATAGTAACAGCAACATTGTGTGATGACCAACTTTGGTAGACTTAGCTCTTCTCAATATGCAATGATCTAAGACAATTGCAAAAGACTCATGACGGAAAATGCTATCCACATCCTGAGAAAGAACTATGGAGTCTGAATAAAGATTGAAGCACATATTTTCTCTTTTTGGTGTTTTCCCCTTTGTTTTGATTCTTCTTTCACAACCGGACTAATGTAGAAATACGTTCAGTATGATCATGCATGTATAGCCTGTATCAGATTGCATGTCATCTTGGGAAGGGGGGGATGGAGGGAGGGGAGATTTAGAATTCAAAATCTTATAAAAGTGAATGTTTAAAACTAAAAATAAATACATTAAAAAAAAAAAAGAAGATGGGATTTTAGTTGGAACTTAGAGGAAGCCAGGGAGGTAATGAATGAGAGCAAGGGAGGGAAAGCATTGCCAGAGACCAGCCAGAGAAAATTACCCAAGTTGAGAGATGAAGTGTGTTGTTTGTGGAATAGTTAAGAAGCCGGTGTCACTGGATCAAAGAGTACTCATTGGGGAGTAAGGTTTAAGAAGACTGAAAAGGTACAAGGGGCCCAAGTTATGAACAAATCACTGGATGAAGATAGCAGCTTCCTTCAAATGTTCTTGGTAGTTTAAAAAAAATAAACTGATGCTTATGATCTTGAGTTCATTCAGGACCTCTCCCCCATTTCCCATGCTACAACAGTGAGGTTACACTAGCAAACCCAAGAACATGATGCAAACTTACCACAAAACCAGCCTCTACACTCTTGTCCCCCTTCCTTATCTTCAGTGCCATGAAAATCCCAGCTTTTGGCTTCAGGAATTTGCCCTGGCTATGACATACATCCAGGCAGCCTCAGACTCTCAGGAGCAAAAGCCTGCCAGGGGCCACAACCCTGTAGAATAAGTGCTGCAAAAAGGCAAAAGCCCTAAACTCCCGATGCCTAGGGAAACAACTCTATAGCACCAGTAGAACCAGAGTCAGTTCAATGACACTGCAATATCCCCAGAGCTGGTGCCAGGGCAGACAACCCTATAGCACCAGTGTTGCAAAGCTCAAAATCACCAGTGCTGGGCCAAAGAACTAAGGAACAGAGGGAATGGGACAGAATACCAGGACAGTATGCTGTATATGCAGAAGTTGGGGGCTGTGCCATATCCCCACCCCCAAGTTTCAGGCAAAGAGTACAGTATCAAGCTGGGGCCAGTTCTAATGATCCAAAAGTCAATTGCACAAAGACCTAGGCTGGTGAATTATAAATTGCCCAGTATGGGAGGAAGCTGAGATGTTTTGAGATCTACTCCCAAAAGAAACCACAATCAGAGGAAAGGGAGTCAGAAAGTGAATGATGGGAGAAATAAGGGGTGGGAATGGGAGGAAGAGATGAAATTGCCCAAGATTTCAGGAAGAAGAAAATTCAAAGACCTCATATATAGACAAATCAAAAGGAAAAATAGTAACAATAGAAGGAAATATGGTCTCCAGACACAGTAAACAAGTTTAGGCATCTATGAATAAATACTACAAAACAAAGGAAAATGGTACAACACTTGCTGAGACAAAGAATTGTGCAGAAGAATTGTGCAGAATTTGGGAAGAATGTGGAACCACAACATGCTATTTCTGAATGAACAAAAAAATGACAATTATGAGAGTAGAATTTATGGCCTACACAATAAAAATAATGACAAATAGAAAAATTGGAATCTGTAATGGCAGAGAAAATCTGTAATGGCAGAAAAAAAAATCTGCAAAGAAAAGAAACAAAGAACAATAGATTGGGAATGTAAATACAGAGAAATGAAGGACAATTGTAGGAGAAGCAAATAATGATAATAATAATAATATTAAAAGGAAAAAGAAAGATATGCAGTAGTGAGTATCTCAATAGCGGAAGAGCAGTAGTAGTAGTAATTTCATCACCCTCCCCAGTCCTGTCCAAGATGTAAGCCCAGCCAGAAATAATAGCAACACAAGGGCAAAAGGAAAAGGGAGAAAGAAATAGTAGAACTGAGCCACAGCAAACAAGGGAAAGATTAATGAGCTATTAGCCCTGTGGGCTTCTCAGAGCAGAAGCCTCTACCTTCTGAGTTTTACTCACTAAGTAAAGAAAAGTTCTAATGAAAGACCCAAGAAAAGACCTGCTTTCTCTTTCCCCAACTTCTTCCAGTGACTATCAAGTAACAGACATGCATTCTTCTCACTTATATATCAGTGTTTTTGTTCACCTGAATTTTGTCTCAATGATAAAGAGGCCAGAGGCTAACTACAGATAAATGTAAATTTAAACAAAGGCAGAGAATAAATATCATCAGTTTGGGTCACCAGAACTTTTCAAAGAATTGTAGGTTTAAACAACATTTCCTGGGACTTTAGCCCATTTTCTGAACATCCAGTTCTGAACCTCATTGAATTGCTTTGCAGTGGGGAAATGTTAGCAACTAAAATTAAACTACCTGAAAGCCCAGTGATTTATCCATAATGAGAGTTTGGTTCAGTTAACTCGGGTTCTTCACACATTTGTAATGAGTCTATTGTGTGCAGAGCACTGTGATAGGTATTTAGGGAGAAACAAAGAGTTTCTGGTAGAGGAACTGGTAGAGTTTATAGTTTAGCACAGAGATAAGAGCCTAAAAAGAGATATAATGCCTAATAGTACAAGATAAAGGTAATAGAGAAAGACATTCAAAGTTCTTTATGAGATGGAAGTGGTGGCAGAAATATTAGTGACCAAAAAAAAAATAAAGATTTAAAATGGTTTAAATTGAGTAGAAGATAGATTTTGAACTGGGCTTTCAAGAATGTATAGGGATTGAACAGGAGAAGAAGTAACAGAAGAACAGTCCAGACATAGAAAAAAGTGTGAGCAAAGGTGTGGAAGAAGAAAGAGAGAACATTTTAATTTGACAGAAGTGTAGCCTATGTAAAGGTGAATATTGAGATGAGGAGTATAGGTAGGGTAGCACCAGGTGGTGAAGGGCTTTGAATGCTAAGCAGGGGTGTTTGAACTTTACTTGGCAGGCAGTAATAGATGATTAAAAAAAAGTTTTCTTTTTTCTCTTTTTAACCTGTAGAGTGATATGACAAGATCTATTCATAAAAAAGATTAGTCTGGAATTTGTATGAAGAACCTACAAGAGAGGAGAAGAGTGAGGGAAAGGATCGAGGTAGTGAGACCTATGAAAAGGTTATTGCAATACCGAAGACTGCATTATTCTAAAGACCTTGAATGCCAAGATCAGAATGAAACATTAAGAGATATTAAGTCCTAAAACAAAATATTACTCAAGTTTTCTTGAGTCCCAATTTTCGTGTTTCTCATGTTTTTACAAGATTCTACCAGGCTTTCTGGCTATTTACATTCCGGCATGGTGTCATTTCAATAGGCTTCCAAGATAGTTTGACCCTGTGCCTAAATTCGGTCTTAAAAGGAGGAAGAATAGGTTTGTGCTTAGCATCATCTGAGGTACATAAAGCCACCCTACCTCCTAAAAATTTTTCTACCTTCCTCATTCATAACTAAACTTCTACAACTAGTGACTCATTTATTTGAACTCAACAAATACCCCCCCCCAAGGGGGGAAGGCATGGCAATTCAAATTAAATGACTTGCCCAAGGTCACACAGCTAGTAAGTGTGTCGTGTCTGAAGTCAAATTTGTATTCAGGTCCTCCTGATTCCATGGTGCTCTATTCACTGCACCACCTAGCTGCCCCTCAACAAATAGTTTCAGTACTCAGTTATGACATGTAAGGCACTATGTAACTCCTCTCTTCATTCCTTTTTTAAAGTACAAACACTCCCAAGAGGGGTAATTCATTAAAATCCCTGAAATTTAGCAAGATTATAGATATCTTTCCTTCCTGACAGTAGAGATAGGTACCCATGGGATGGGAGAGAAGGATAAATGGAAAGGGGTCAAAAATAAGCATTCATGACAAACTTTGCCTCCTTCCAATTCTTGCCCAGAGGCAACTCTGTCTCTGTGAACTCCAAAATCAGAACTTACCACTTTTCAAAGTAGGGAAAGACTGGAACTCATTTCTTTCAGGCTATGTAACTTGGGCACTGGGGTGAACAGAACAGAGTCTCATTGTTCAGTGATACTGTAAATAAAAAAGTTCAGATCAAAGAAGAGAAAATGAAAGTGGAAAACAAAGGGATTTAAAGCAAGGAAATTTAAAAAAAAAATCAGGCGCTCAGAAAGGCCAGGAAAACACTCTTTATTTGGGCATTGTGGTTTGATGTCCAGTTTCACCTGGATACTGACAAAGAGACACAGCAGCTGTTGGCAGCCAAATACCCAAAATGAACCCCTGGTGAAACTCTCTGTCTCTGTCTCTGTCTCTCCCCCTCCCTCCCTCCTTCTCTGTCTCCCTCTGTCTCCTTTTCTCTCTCTCTCTCTCTCTCTCTCTCTCTCTCTCTCTCTCTCTCTCTCTCTCTCTCCCTCCCCCCCCCCCACACACACATGAATGATTCAAGGGTACTACTTCTCTTACTAGTAGGTTGATTTTAAAATGTCTTCTTTCCATAAATCTGAGCATTATATTTTAGAAAATTTGAGCTAGGAGGAATTTTAGGAACCACTGAAGCCACATCCTTCATTTTGGAAGTAAAACAATAAGAGGCAAAAGGCACTTATTAAGCTCTTTCTATATGCCAAGTACATAGTAAGGTAAGTAGAGGTCCATAAAGGAGAAGCAATTTGTCCAATATCACACAGGTTGAAAGTATCAGAACTGATTTGAATCCAATTCCTCTGACTCTCCAAATCTAGTGGTTTTTTCCACTATAGCACAATGCTAGCTTTCCTGAACACCTTCATTTTACAAGGAGGAAACTTATTTAAGTTTATCCAAAATATTTTAACATCTTATTCATGCTTAGTGTGATTAAGTTCTGTCCTCTCCAGACATATGAATGTTGTGCCTACAGTTACCCTACCCATCCTCTCCATGGCAATGTTCAAATAAAGGCGTGTGACTGTTTATCCCACAGAAACTCTGCCTCTGGTTGAGATCTCTTTCACCCCTTGGTGACTTCTCCAACAAAAATGTCATCCCTCAACACCTCTCTGTCAACAAGCCCTCCATCAAGAGAGGTTGAAGAACTTGATAGGATCTGCACACCAAAGGAAACCTGTCAAACCAGCAAGTCAGAAAAAAATTAGCCTTCTTGAGGAAGACATTTCCTTCTTTGAGCTCTAGGAAGTTTTGTTTTGTTTTGGTTTGGTTTGGTTTTTTTTTACAGCTTGGTATATTTATATTTTATGGATGGGGGATAAAGATACCAGAGCTAGGCTTAGCTTCTGGTGTCTCTCATGTATCTGAGATATAATCCAGAGAAGGAATCAGTGGCATTGGGATGCATGTCTTTACAGAGATGGAATTCTATTGTGTGATTATCATTTAATGTTATATCTCCACCCCATCCTAGACAGCCTATACAATATTCACCAAGAAACAGGCATGATCCATCCTGCTAGACCCCACAATGTATATAAGAAAGAGAAAAAATGCAAACACCAATAGAGATATAGGAGGATTGATGGACTAATAGAAAGAAGGATAGACTTGGAGCTGAAAAACTGGTGTAAAGTCCTGGCTCTCTCTTTTACTAGCCATGTGACCTTGACCAAGTCACTTAAAATACATCTGTTTCATCACCTGTAAAGTAATGCAGTCTCCACCAGCATTAATAAAAAGTATAACGTTCAGAAAAGAGAGATGATACTCCCTTTGCACTCTACCCCATCATACCATACCTGGCATATTCCTTTGACCCCTCGCTGCCAATGCAAGGAATCGACTTAAAAATGTCAAAAGTATCCAGAAGACCGTCACCAGCTTGGAAGGAGAACTTGAAATTTCCCTGTGTGAGAAACATTTAAAGTAACTGAGGGCTTTAGAACTTTCAAAAGAGAAGACTGGAGGGAAGAGGAGGGAGCAAAAAAGAACTCTCTTCAAATATTGAGAGAGTAAACCCTTTTGGTTGACTCCAGAGCATTAAATAGTGGTAGATAGAAATTACAGAAAGACATCTCCCTATAAGGAAAAAAAGTTTTAGAGACGTCAGTGTAACGAGCTGCTTTGGGACATAATGACTTACCTATCAGTTGTCAAGTAGAAACAGGATGACAACTTGCCTGGAATACTGTAGAAATTAATCTCTTCAATCAGATATGGATTACGCTTCATGGACTCTGAAGGCTTTTGCAGCTCAGATGCTATGATCTAACTTTCTTATCTCAAAAAGATATTCTGAAAATCAAATGAAATTATGTATGTAAGGCACATTGTGATGTGAAAGCACTATTTAAATGTGAGCTATTAATAGGAGCAAATAAAATCATAGAGGGCTAAAGAGGTGACAACAGATGAGTTTCAAAGAAGCTTAAGAGCTGTCTGAATTTTACAATAAACAGTTGTTAATTGACAACTATATAATAGAGATAAAAAGAAGACACAGTAATAATAGGAGCTATCCTTAAAAAGTATACTCAGTAAATAGTAAAGAAATTACAGAAATTATAACCTTTTGAGGGGGAAGTAAAGGGCAGGTCTAAGTAAAAGGGGATATATAAAGAGATTCCCCAAAGTTAGTATAACTGTGTTGTGCTGCCAGAGCTGAAGGGAAAATAAGTAACAATATCTATCCTGAGAGGAATATTTAAAAAAGAAAAAACGGGAGATAAGTTTCACTTGAACTGAGGGTCCAAACAGCTCTGGCCTGAAGACCTAGGTGTGAACTAATTGTAGCCCATTACTATGCAAAAAGGACCAAGGTGGGAACTCAAGCCTAGAGGAGAAAAGAGGAAAGGCTATCCAAGCCCAGGGGTTCTCACCTTTTGTGGGTGGAGTAAAGGGAGGGGCTAGCCAAGAGGGCAGCTGGGCTGCCTCCAGTCTTCTTCTTTTGAAACTCTTGCAGCTGGAATCTTCTATCAAGCAAATACTTTTAATGCAAGTTAACTGACACAAATTAAACTTTTTTAAAAATTGCTTTGGACACTGAGAAGGAGAGAAGCAAGGTAGAAGGAGGATGCAGTCATCTTTTAGATAGTTTGCTATGTACAACTATGAGAAAATGCACCAGTTCTTATGGGATGAAGAAATTCTACAAATTGACAAACTGGACCAGTAATGTAGAGACAACTTGGTAAAAGTTGGGGAGAGGAAGGCCAGATTGTCACAACAAATCCAAAGTCTGCAACAAATGATATTAGAAATGGAGGATGTTTTGGACAAGATGTCCTCAGAAACGTGCCAGGATATGCAAGGTACCTTGGAAAGGACCAAGAAGCTGCTACTTCAAGAACCAGAAGCTGTTTCCCCTGTCTGGACCACCTTTCTCACCACTAGTTTGAGAGAAATACTCATGAGCTTCTCTATGGATATAACTCTGGATCCTAAAAAAGCCAAACCTCATCTTATCCTATGTGAACATTGGAAGAGTGTCAAATATGGCCATGTCTCCCAGGACCTGCCTGGCAACAAAGAAAGTTTTTTCTATGCTCTTATTGTACTGGGGCACAGACCTTCACATCACACAAACACTACTGGGAAATGGAGATGGAAGATAATACTGAGTGGGAAGTGGGTATCTTGTAAAGATTCAGTCAGCAGAAAGGTGAAATTCTCCACATTACCCAAGGATGTAAGGACCCTAGCAGACTGCAAATGTGGAAATTATTTCTTTCTCTAGAATTCATGGGATATCTATCCTGTAAGCCCACCTGTACACAAAGTAGGCATTTTCCTGGATTAGGAAAGGGGACATTGAGAATTTTATTATGCCATAGACAGATTTCTTCTCTTCAGTCTCCCAAATTCTTTCAAAGGCCTCTTCAATCTTGCTTCTCTCCTTGCCTTCCCAGTAGAGAAAATTCTCCTGGATCTCTCATTATCTGCCTCAGGAGATGGCTGCTAAATGATCATAATGACCATGGGACTCCTTCCACTTTAAATGACTCAGAACAATACCTGAAAACATTTCCACTCATTACAATCCATGTCAATCAGGTAAATAAAGTGATGCTTGTTATTTTAAAAAATAGAACAATTCTCCCTTGGAATTAATTACTTTTCTTTTACTTACATCTATATGTTCTTCCCTCCTTTACCCTCATATAGAAGTAATTCCATGAAGTAAGAACTGTCTCATTTTTATCTTTGTCTAGCACCTAGCATGGTGCTTGCAGCATTGGAAGGCTTTTTAATTTGAATTTGATATGGGACATAATGTGATTAAATGAATTTCAGGAATTATCTTGAAATCTCATTTTCATCATAGAATTATAGGATTTAGTTGCGAGTGATCTCAAAAGTTATCTAGTCAAATTTCCTACACAAAAAGAAAGCTTTTTCACTGGATGGTCATTCAGTCCTCATTATTTTGTCATCAGTAAACATTATCTCATACCAGAGTCAGCACATTTTTTAAAATTTATTTTATTTACTTTTAGTTTACAAGACTCAATTCCACAATCCGTTGAGTTTCAAATTTTCTCTCTTCCCTCCCCCCCCCCCCCATGGTGGCATGTAATCATGTATAGGATCTGCAAATACTTTCACATTGTACAATAGTTTGGTTGTATAGAAGGACTGTAACCAGTGAGTGATCACTGGGGAAAAAAAAAACAAACATGAAAAAGAACGATAGCATGTTTTGCTTCAGTCTCCATTTAAACTATAGTCTTTCTATATCTTTCTCTGAGTTTAGACATCTCCTTCCACCCTGAGGTTTGTAGAGTTGTCTTTTAGCTATGCATTGTTGAGGATAGTCCAGTTTATCAAGGTTGGTCATCATATGTACGATGTGTCCATGATTGTGTACAAGCTTTTCGTGGTTCTG